>JAUPFR010000005.1:41331533-42531533 GCA_036925125.1 Oreortyx pictus
GAGTTAGATGCCTGATGATCCACATCAGGGTTTGCATCCTTATCAGCTAGCTCTTCTGCCTTCACCCATGAGATTTCCCCCTCGTTCCCCCCAGCTCCTCTCTCCAGGTTATACTCTCTCAACTGTTATACAGACTTCCAACCACATTATCACCTCACTTAAATTAAGTAGCGACCACATTTGTCTGCCTCTGAGTTATGCCCACTGCACGCCTTGCTCTCTTGCCATTCTCTAGATTCAGCTCACAAGTACACAGCACACTGCACAAAACAGCAGCAAAAAAAACAACCCACAACAAAGTCAGCACAACCCCAATACAACAGCAAAGCCGAAATCATCCAGCACGGTACAAGATCATGCAGTTCTTCATCAGACCTTCATGCACATCTCTTTTCCCCCAGAGGTGTTTACAGTAGCTTGGAGGCTTGTTTTGACCTAATATCCTCTAAGAGGCTGAAGCACCTGTCAAGTGAAAGAACCGCTTGATATGGATACAAATCCCCGTGTGCAGAGAAATCTTTATTAAATGTAAAGGATGCAGTGTTCCATTAGAATTAAAAATCTGTTGGTAAAGGCATTATCATTCTTCCCTGTTATGTTTTTAATGGTAACTGAAAGAATACCATGCGAGTTTTATAGATCTTCCAGTGTATTTTTGGCATCCGTTGATGCATTTTAATATAAAAGAATGTCACAGACACCAAGTTTTCCAATATTTCTTGGAAAAAGAATTTTACTTACTGTTCACAAGTTACCTGTCTTATATAAATTAATGTTAAAAATAATGTATAGCACCCATTTCCACATCAAACAACCCAAAGGCAGAAAATTGAACAGAAACGGAAGGTTATTGGCAGCAATAGTTGCAAATGGGTATCCAGGGGAGTTTTCTTTGCTCACAACACTCATCTAAACATTGATCCAGCACACAAAAGTCATCTTCAGCAATTTGAATGGGATCTGCTAGCACATTTATTCTTTATTTTTATTTTTTATGTTAGTTCAATGAAATGGTCTTTCGGCTTCTGAAAAGCCAAGAGACAAATATATTCATTCAATAACTACAGCACTGGTCTCCCCAGCACATTCTTCCCAGAATTTCTATGTTGACAAGTGTTTTATTCTTTCTGTTGATTCAAAGCATGCTTTAAAATGGCTTGCAAAGGAGGAATTGCTCTTACTTTGTTCAATAGTTGCCATTCCACAGTGTCCAAAACCTAGTGCCATTAAATTAAACAGAGTGTACAAGTTTCCATTCCATGTAAGCTGTGGCAGATTCCTGTTATAACCAGATCATCCCATCCAGTACAGCAGGGCTCAGTAACCATTTTTTTTTTTCCATGAAGATATCAAGCCTTTCATTCTGCCTTGATGCAGCCACAGGAACCTGCCATATGGCCGGGAGAGGCTCCACATGAGCTGCGCCATTTGTGAGCAGTGGCAGTCAGTGCTGCTGCTGTGCCTCTCCTTGTGAACACCTAGTACCAAGCCATCATCTGTGTACGGGAAGGAACCACGCTTCTCTAGGATGCACAAATTCACTTACAAAGGACACTGGTGACAAAATCTCAGCAAGCACTCTCTAACCTTCATAGGTGCCACAGCAGTCACTGCAAAAGAAATATAGCTCTCTCGTGGAAATTGCCCACAGGGCTGCTAACTCAACAAAGCCTTTATCTCTTGATAAGCATCATGGAGGCTGAAAGAGTATTTTCCCCTCTAACAGTAACAGTCACGCAAAGCATGATTATTAAAGAAGAATTCTCATGCTGCATTCTCATTTCAATTGATTCTCTATATCTAAGCACAGATGTGGACACGCAATCATTTCAGCACAGGACAGACTATCCGAATAGTGCTCATTTCAGAAAACAGAATCTATTGCAAACATCAACTGAGGAGAAGTCTGTTTTCTTCAAGTTGTTTCCAAAAAAGTACACGAGAGAGAAAATGATATGAATCTCTAGAAATGCCAGAGGCTTTGACCATGCCACTCAGCACCCACTGCCCTGCTGAAATTCTCACTCTGTCACTAACACAGGCAATACAGATGCCCACAGCAAAGAAATACAGCTACTGTGTTTCGGTTTTCGACGTGAGGAGGTATATGCCTTCCTTTTAAAAACAAAAGGCAATGGGCTGTATCGCAGTGATCCATGCACTGCGTATTTCTGGGTGGAATCAGGATGAGGAGTGGAGAGTTTGGGAATGAGCCCTTTTTCTTCTGTGAAGAACATGCTAGCAGTGTGCCTGGCTCTGAACAAGTGACCACAGTTTCTCACCTTAGCATTACTTTGAATAGCGTGTCTAGCAAACTGCACACATGCTCCATTTTACTGTGCAAGAACAATAGTAAAACAGAAGAGGAAACTAGAAAATGAAGAAACTGAGTTTTGAATTATCTGAAAGTGTGACACAACATATCTGCAAGCAAACCCCATGTTTTATGATTTTCACGACTGAAGTGACAAATTTCAGACCATATTATTGTGGGTGTCATAGAGACAATTAAGTGATCACCCAGAGATGCAGACTATCACAGTCTTGCTGTCAACAGCAATCAGAGGCATCAAGTACATCTGCAACAAAATGGATTGGCAGAAGCAGAAGGATCAGCAGCATCAGTTCATTCTAAGCAACTTACAGAAAAGTAAATGCCACAAATGGGCAGAAAAACAGAGATCTCTCTACATTAAATCAGCATATAAGCATTAAAAGACCTAAAATGTGTTTGCACCATGAAAAGCAAAAACACTGTGCAAGTCAATAGAAGCCTCTGCTGCTTGCCCCAAAGGGTACTCAGGAACTGTAACACAATATTAGGAATTTAGCCAGAAAAAAAGAGAACACAGAATAACATGATGTGTAATACTATATCTGGTGAAACCCACTAACTCAGTGAGAGCAGGGATCAGAGAGAAGAGGAGGGAAGAATTTGCCCCGCAGGCAAATTACACCACAACTGCCTGCTTTAGGACTATTCTCATCCTAAGGGCTGCTCTAGTTAACTCTCCATTAAATCAGTAGAGGATGCTGAATATTCTAGGTTTCCAAAATCATGATAAAGGATTAAAATTTATAGTGATAGCATGTATTTGCATACACAGTAAGCAGAAAATTCATTAGCAAATAGTACATGAGTTCTGACAAGACAGAAGAAATCATTCCTCCCTTCACTGCATAAATACTTGGTCCGCAGCATGCCAGACGCTGACAAAGCACTAACTATATGGTTTTAACCAGAGAACCTGTCATACCCCAGTCAGTGTGAAGACTTTCTCTGGAAACGGCCCTCTTCCCCCACCCCAGAACATAAATTAATACTTCTTTGCAGAGATTCTGCCTTCATAGCAAAGTTCCTGTGACTTTAAGTAGAAAGCTCTGCCATGCCTACAGCATTGGCCTCCTTGAAGATCTGAGTAAAGAAAGAGAAGTCTGAGATACAACCATTCAGGGTGAATTCAACCTCTCAGCAGAACCAATCTAGAGAAGTAAGGAGTGTTTGCTTCCTTATATTATTAACTCAATTAAGCACGCAATAAGGATTGCTGGGTAAAACATAGTGCGTCTGCGTGCGTGCAGAATGCAGACTCGAGAGTCCTAACATGCCCTTATAAATACAGCAAAAATAGACCAATAAAATATTTTGTAATGACTATTTATGTGTGTATAACAACTCATTATTTCAATTCTCTGCATCAGGGATTTCTTGTTTCTTTCCTCTACCCCTTAAATAAATCTAAATAAATTATACATTTAAAAACAGTCTATGCATCTGTAACAACAGAAACAAATTTCATTTAACATCCAGCTGTCAAAGCCAACCCTTCTGTCACTCTTCATTCAAGTCTGCTTTACATAATTCATGTCGTCTTAATTATTTCCTTCTCTTTCTGGTTAGGATGGCACTTAAGGACGAGTCACTTACAGCACAGTCATTTCCTTTGGAGATGACATGACTGGGTGACAATGATCATGTATAAAAAAAACCCCCACTGATGTTATAAGGTCTCCAGGTGGGGAATTAGGTATACGCAGTGACTATCAAGATAGGACATCAGTAGATCTGCATATTACAGCAATAAAAAGAGTAGTGCATATGCATAATACTGGGTTTTAATGCAGACATACTGCGCCATTAATAGGACCTCTTTTTCCTCCTTTACTTTCACTACAGACAGAAGTTGATAAGTTTATGGGAAACAAAGGAACAGAATACTAGCTCAAGTCAAATGGATTTTTTTTTCCCAGGAAATCTCCCAAATTAAAAATTCTTACATCAAAGGCAAGGTCCTCTCTCAAACCTCCACCACTCCATGCTTGGTAGAAATTAGAAACAGAGACTTAATCACACGTATACTGAACGATATCTACAGTAATACACAACACTCTGGAAATATCCTATCCTATTTCTACAGGATAAATACTTAAATTGTTTGAAGTGGTCTAATCTATTAGTGCCTGGAGAAGCCTTCATTTCTGCCACTACATTTCAAGAAGCTATGTTCATCAGTTCAATACAGTTAACAATCATAAATCAACTTCCTCGCTGTATATGATGAATGAATTTACTATATGATGAAATGAGTCAATTTCTCAAATTGAGGTTTTACTCTGAGATGTTCCTCATTTCTCTCTCCATTTTCATCCTCTCTCCACTCTGTGGGCTCCCAAAATCTGCAGAAAGATCTTCAGAAGCAATAGGCTGGATCCTGCAAGTATTTGCTTACAACAGTAACCACTAACACTCAGGAAACTTTCCTGGTTAAATTAAGCCACCAGTGGAAAAAAAAGTTCTAAAAATATCCCAGACCTGTCAGAATTGGGATCAGGCTCCTGATGCTCAAAAAGCATGGTGAGAAACTTTCATGAGCACTGCAAATACTTCTCAGGCTATACATTCAAGTGCTTTTTCTCTCTGTACATTCACTCCTGTGCTTTCCATCCTGCTCTGCTGCCCTGATTACTTTTCATGCCATCTCAAAATATTCAGAGCCTCAGCGAAGCATGACCACTTACTCAAAGCTGAACTGAAACTGCAGGAATGGCCCCCACCTCAATATCACCTTTCAATATCTTGTTGCACAGCCCAAGGCCAGGATTACAAAGGTGGATTTACCTACTGCTGCTGGCCATATAGAGCCACATGCATGCTCCTGCAAAACTCAGCAGTCCTGCCTCCCTAGGTGCTGGAAAGATCAAAGGGAGCAAATGCTGTCACAAAACAAAAGCCGTGTAAAATATTAATGTGATTGTGTACCAGCTGACTATGCAACTAATACCCCTCTTTTCCAGCTGCATGGCATACCCACCAAGATAGGGATTGCCTGCATGGTGCCAAATCTGGATGCAAAGGTAGCCTACCTGTCTAATTTTCATTATGAGACAGGCAACAGGAAATGACTGAAAATGGAAACAGACCTCCCTGGCACATACAGCACTAAACCCACAGAATGCATTTGCTGCTGAAGCAGTATAAGGTCTGTATTGAACAGCATAGCTCCTCAGCATTAGCAAATCAAAGTACTCTAACTACAGCTGACAAAGTTCAGCTCATCTGAAGCAGTTCGGGAGAAGCCTCCACACTGTCTAATGAAAGTCCCTGCAACCACATTAAAAATATAAGGATTAATCGGAAATTTGCAACGCTTTCAAAGGAAACATGGTCATCACCTGGGAGCAAAAGGACTCTCAGAAGCTCCTAGCAAGAAAGAAGGAATCTAGCAGATCTAAAGCCTGGAGAACATAGAAAACATTAAAGAAAGAGTTACAGCTTTCTCCAAGCCTGATAATAAGATAATAACAAGAAGCTTGGATAAGATGAAAAACTTTAAACTGTTTAAAGCCAAAGGCTAAATTCTTGAGTATGTTATGAAGCCAGCTTCCTTGGACCCCACCAGCAAACCAGTGTTGTACACCACAGGCAAAACAAGGATATACGGTCAGTGTGTCAATCCGCAGATTATTAGTCATAAAAGTTTGGAGGTGCTGAGCAGAAAGTCATGACACCTGCGTGTGATGTTAAGACAGCAATTTTTCAGTGTTACATGTGATGAAGTAGCACAAGTTTCACAGACATCCAGGGCACTGCACCTGTCTTGCCTGCTTCACGGTTTGGACAAAAAACAGATGACCAGCACATCACTGAAAGATATCTCCAGCAGAACAGTCTGGATTTGCCAACGTGCTGCAGCACCCTGGGGGCCTTCTGAATGTTGATACCAGTTTTAATTCTCCTCTACAGAGACGTGCTGCTTCTGCTTTCCTTCCTCACTTTGAATCAGATCTACTCCTTGTATAAGGGAAAGGCTGCCATTTGCTGTTTTTCTGTGCACGTTGCTATACTTCTTTCATATGTACATTCCTCTATACATATATGCAGTCATATTAGAAGTCTTTATATAAATATATTTAAAACATCATACTGTATACTGCCTATTTTGGCAACAGCCATCTGGAAAAGACAAAAGCAGAGAAGAAATAATTAAATGCAACCAAACTAGATCTTATATGCTGTTGCCAGCTGACGGAAAGAAAAATTACCCTCTACTTCCTTGCTTTGTAAGCAAATTAACCATTTCTGCACCAACAATTTCATCCATATGGAGACACCCAGGCTACACTGTATGGCAGCAAACTTCAGCAGAAGACCAGCTTGCATATAGGCATGCTTTTAACTGCCACCAAAGCGAGGACTAGACTTTCATCACTGGTACAGAGGACATATTTCTGCTGCTTCTTCTCATAATTTTTGAGAGGTCTCTCAAAATCTTCTGTTTTGCTGTGTGGTCAAAACATCTCAGCATCATTTTGTTTCAGTTAAGTCCTCCCCTGAACCAGTTTCAGGGTAATCAACAGCAGACAATGGCTACTGCCACAAGCAGGGATCTCAAAGACTACTCAACATTTACCTGAAAGCCTTGTGCTCAGGACTGAACACTCCAGACATTTAAATTAGCACTGCAGCTTCTGCTGCTTTGTTCCACTTCTAGCTGAGCAACAGTGGGTTGTGACCAAAGCCATAGCACTGCCTCCTTCCTACAACACTTTAAATAAAATCTGTGATATTCTAAAAGTAACGGGCTCTTGATTTCACATTCCTCTTACACAGATGCCTTACTCTGCTGAAATAGTCAGATGAAATTATGCATGGAAACTCTGCTGAGAATTTTCTTCTTGGAGAAAGAATAAAAAATGCCTGACACGCTCAGAATTCAAATCAGGACCAAAAGGAACGTAATTCCATGTATGTGTTATCAATATGGTACACATTTGACAGCCGCACGGTACTTGCCAAACTTGAGGGTCTCCCCCTGGGAGGAGGGGATTAAGATGCAACCTTGGGTCAAAATGGGCTACGCAATCAGGACTTCCCATACCAACACTGAAGAAATGAAATTCGTGGTGGAGATGTTCAGTTCCTAAAATGCAAGGATACACTGGAAGAAACTAACGTGATTAAAAAACATGAATTAATTCTTTCACGCAGGAGTGCCCCAAAACACAGACTTGGCAGGAACGCTCCACAGAATCACTTATTTATTCATTCACTTTAGTGGCCATGCTCTACTTTGTGAATTATTCCTGATAATTCAAGCGGACGTGTAAAAATGAACTCACTTTGCACATATTTTAATACAAATACTGGAGTCTCAAAAGTAAAGCCTTTGCACTATATAATGGTTTCTAAGTGTGCATATCTGTGTACATCTCCAAAGATGACAGCTGAAAAAGGGGTATATTTGTTTTTAATTACTTAATTATGCTTTCTCCCCTTGGTGCATTAATTTGGCAATTAAAGGATTCTGCTCTCACCGAAGGGTGAGATGACGGAGCCTCTCAGAGCCCTGATTTTTGGCACCACCTCACTCCTGCTTTATGCTTGAGGCTGCTTCCCCTCTGACTGATTCTTAATTTGAATGAGATTTCACTGAAGACTGTATCAGAACTGCAGCAAGCTAATCTTATTAAACCATACGAGTTTAACAACTCAGAGCTTGACGTCAGGCAGGCTGTTTCCAAATTGGTGTACTTAAGATCCAAATTAGATCATGAGTGAAATATTAAAAGGCAGTAGAGCCACTTAAGAGTGAACTTCCATTTCCAAAAGAAATTTCTGGACAGCAAGAAGCCGGGATTCATGCCAGTTCAGTGGGAGTCGGGCTCCTGGCTGCAATGGGTGCTTTAAAGTGGTTTAACTCTTAAAATGTAAGCTACTGAGAAAGATTGTTAAGACATAAAGGAGTTCGCATCCCATTCCCAACACCAACACAAACACACAGGTCCTCCCAAAGGTTCTCCCACTATATAAGATTCCTGAAAAAAATACACCTTAGGGGCACACCATGGGCAAGAACTTACAGCTTCAGTTTCACTTCAGCCATTGCTGGGTATAGAAGGCTGCAGAGAGTGGAAAAGGGGAAAGTGACAACAGTAAGATGCAGTCTACCCAGGGCTTGCAAAGCTGCTCACAAGGTTCGTGAAGAAATGGGTGTCTGTCTGGTCACCCTTAGGTCCCCTCAGCCTTCAGGTACTCAGTACCATCGCTGCTGGATGCCACCCAGACAATGAAAATTAAATTTGCAGAGCTTGCAAGGAGCATTTCTGCACTGACTTCAGACAGCTCCTGTCGCACATGGCTTTACACAAGCACCTAGCTGTTTGCTGGATTCCAGTCTGATACAACCGGCATTAGTTTGCATTGTTAGGTGCCTGGCTTTAACTCTTTACATCTAGCTACAAGTGCAGCTAATCAACTGAAATCGATTTTCCAGAACTCAGTCTAATCCACTGCATTGAAGGTGACCTATATTCTTTGTGTATACGTAGTTGGGGTTTCTGGGTATTTTTGTTGAGGTGTCTTGAATATGAGATGCCTGTGTTCAGTTGTCACAACCTTGTCAGTAATTGAGAAGGGTGACAAGGAGAACTTGTGACACAGGCACATTTCTGAGGGATCTCAAAATATTTCTCCCCTGCTTCTGCAAATGCCAGCAGAGAGAACTCCAGCACTTGCTTTTGTATGGTTACCTCTCAAGCACCCATGGGAAGATTACTTCATCGATTAGCTTGACTGCACCTCCTAGTCCACCAGCATCCCTGCCAGCAGGGCAGAGCTCTCATGTGCATAGCTCAGACCCCAGACACCTGCAGCAAGCACTGGTTTCCCTGTACTAACCAATCAAACAGTTGCTTTTATACTTTACTCCAGTATTTGCACTGAGGACTAAAGGTGTTTGTTTTGTTTCAGTTGGTTTGTTCCCCTTCTCCCTTATCAGTGCTAGCTTGGCACCACCGTAAAGGCTTAATTGGAACAGTCTGTTCCATGTGACCAAAAGAGCTAACCATTTTTCAGGGCCAGAACAAGCATTTTGGGGAGGACTGTAATTATATTTCTGTGGTTTGTAATACGAAGTCAAATGGGACATTCTGTATTATTCAAAGCAACCTCGGGAAAGGGAGAGAGGAAGCAGACTTTCCAAAGAGGCCCCTCCCTCTGTCCTTTAAGTTGTGATTAAAATAAATAAAACCGTCATCATTTGAGTATGGTTCACAGAGGACAAAAAGTAAAAAGAGTGCAGATAATAAAAATAACATTTTGCCTTTACATAGGTGGATGATGCAGCCTGAACTGGAACGCTGTGTACAGTACAGCTCATCTTGTCTCACACATGGCACTGCAGAATTAGAGGGCATTCAGAGATAAACAACAGCAACCTTCACATACTCATGACAAAACCCCGAACAGCTCCTATAAGAAGAAGGATATGGGAGATCACAACTTTCTCCTCTGGAGAGCTGATACATTAGAAGCAACGCGACAAATGCATAGAAGCTAATGAATGGAAATGGTAGCCTGGATCGATGTCACATGAAGTGGATGATGATGAGGATATTAAAATCTGACAAAAAGCAATCTTTTTTTCACACAATCAGTTGTTAGCCTGCTGGAGCTAGAGCTTCTAGAAGTTAAGACCAAAGACCTAATGAGACTCAGAAAGGGTCTGGACATCAAGAATATCCAGCAATTACAGCTAATGCTAACAAAGAAAACCCAGACAGAAGATGAAAAGGTCTTGGATACTGAGGTTAGAGCTCCTGTCTAATGACAAGGGATTGGGATGAAAGGAGACTTGTGGGTGGCAGAGACCTGTCCTGCCCACAAAGCAATGCTGTGTCCTGCCCCAGGCAAGCAGGACTTGGCCTTTCAGGATAGGGCACCAGGGCAGAGCAGCAATCACAGGAGAAAACTTCCCATTCCGGCACTGCTTCCAGCCAGCTCCAAATCCTCCCCCCCCATTCTACCCTCGCATTAGTTTTATAGTCCTGTACATTTCTCTTGCCCATAACTCCATCTTCCATTCCTCACTGCGTCTCTGCAATAAAGTTCTTCCTTCTTTGTCACCAGTCCTACTCTGAGTAAAAGCACGTAATATACTGCCTACTACCAACTGCAACACTTGGTAACAGACTGAATGCTGCGGCCGTAATTCAGTCCGGAGGCTCTACTACTGCCCATAAACTACGTGCTGTCTCCCAGTTTACGATGTCAGCAGGACTCCAGCTGAATTAAGGCTTCTACTGTATATAACTGACACCAATGCATTATCTTATGCATAATGCATCGAAGATGGCTCCAATCATAAATCCCACAGCCTGCCCTTCTTTTCCATCACAGATGCGGCATGGCACCTCATACGCTCTACTTACTGATACATAAAAATCCTTCTCCTGAATCATAATGGCAGCAAAACCTTTTCTTGGGTCACTGCTTCCAATAAAAGCCTTTCATTCCCTCTTTTCTCCAAAGAGATTGAAATAAACTTCAGTTCATCCCACTAGCAAAACTCACACTTAAATTGCAGAACCACGTTGAACTGGTGATTCAAGAACCAGACTGTATTTTCAACACTGGCAAGCAAGGGATCTCTTCTTAACACCTGTCTTTTGCCTGTGTGATTTCTCATCATCATGCAGCATCTGGAAGCCTAGGCAAACACACTGAAGCTGCACAAGCATTTGGGATCAGCAGAGTGATCATACAAGATGTAAAACCACGTGGTGACTGCCAAACTGTCGGTGTGTGGAGATGAGAGTGAGGTCTGCAGAAAGCAATTGTAGTCCTGCAGAGAAGTAAAGAAATCCCAGGCATACACATACAGGGGGGTGAGGGATTGCTGGTTTCGCATATTTGAGAATGGGAAACAGTTAAAGCTTCGAAAAGTCAAGATATGATGCAGTCAAGACATCTGCTGAATAAAAGCCAAATCCTGAATAGACAATCCATTGCGTATAAACCCAATTTTGACTCAGGAATAAACTAACTGAGCTCTTCTGTACAAAAAAGTAACAACAACAAAAGAACAAACAAAATAATCAACCAACCAACCAACAACAAACCCACCAAAAAACAGAAGAACAACTAAATCACCAAACAAATCAAAATCTGATATAGGTGCATTAGTTGAAAGCCATCGCACCTCACAGCCATTTAGCCATTGGGGTTGGACAAGATGACCTCTAGAGGCCCCTTCCAACCCCTACAATTCTGTGATTACTCCTAGCCAGAAGTCTAAATGGAGAAGGAACACTCATGAATCTTTCTCCTCAAAATCATTTCTTTGTCATTTTAAGAAAGTCTAAGTTCATTTAGCCTGAATAAACCTTACACAATGTTGTGCAATCTACTTAATCTTTGTGACAAAAAGATCAAGCATCTGAAGACCAAGCCCTGAGACAGCCTCATAAGGCTATCACACTGAGGAAGGCTAAAGATGAGCGAAGACTGAACAGAAGCATCCCTACACTCACCACTTCAGCGACTTAGGGAACATGCAGCAGGTGTCACAGTCAGGATGCAGATGCCTGGATTCAGATTTTGCACTTCGGACATTTCAGATAATGGTGCAAAATCTGTTTCATGGAATACAAAACCTGTTTCACCAATAGCAGAGAAGAGTATCTGAGGGCCTAGAGAAGCAGCACATTGCTTCACCCTCCTTACAGCAGCAAGAAGGCTTTCTGTGTGCTTGTACCCACCTCCTGCAATGTGGTAATGAATGCAATACACGTTTCAACTGGCAGACTCCACTGTCAGCAACATCTCCATCTCTGCTCAACAGTTCCTCCCTGGGTGCAAATTAGTAGCTGTTCTCAACAAGCCTCAAATGTTTAGGAAAAACAGATGATGAGCACATTTCACATAGGTTTTCTCCCACTGGCAAAAGGTACCTACAGCAGGCTGCCACAAGTTAGCCAGTCCCTCCTCTCTGACAGGCAGGGGCTGACCATTTTCACACCAGCAAGGTAATGGATGGAATAATCACCCCAGATTTCCTTGCATGGCTTCCAGTACCTCATGCATGCGGCAGTTCTGAGGCCACTTCAAGACATGACCTATCCCAAGAGATTATCCCATGTGTTCTATTTGTTGCTAAGGCCAGTGGAGGCTGGGGGGAACAATCAGAAAATCAAAAAGCTGGCAAACTGAAACAGCCTTACAAGACAGCAATAATGAATTCTTCCAGCTTCCAGAAGGAAACAACTGATAAGTTTCTGCAGAGAAAAGTAGTTCTGGAGACTGCCAATGCTGCCCAGAAATAGGTACAGGCAGAACCTTTTCTGAAGGGATTGCAGAGGGAGAGCACCTACAGCCCACCCACCACACCATGTACAAGGCTTGGGGATGGTTGCGTCAGGGGAGAACCAGCAAGCTGTGTTCTACACAGAGAAAACCAAAGAATGACAGCAGAAGGAGGAAGCAGAGCCAATTCAGGGCTTTCCCTCCAGCCTGCACACTTCAGAGAGGCCTTTTCTTTGGCCACAGAGGCTGCCAGTTGCCTGCTGCTTTCTCAGCTTGAGCCTGGATTTCCCCAAATGGGAACACATTTGGTCTTAACAGTGACCAAAACCCAGCAGCTGCTGCAGAACACAACCACCTACTTATTTATTTATTTTTTAAGTGGGGTGTTTTATAGTTGGCCATGGCTACCGATTGGTATCTGGGGAAGCCTAGTGCATTATTTTTGATCTACAGAGCCTTCCACAGTTTGGAACCTTATTACCTTCAGAAACTACTACCTTCTCCTCATCTGTTTCCATGGCAGCTGCAATCAGCAGAGATGCTGGGGCTGACAAGCCCTGATTTAATGGGGTACCAGGGCAATTCCAGGGGGCTGTCGTTTTCAGAATTTACTCCCGCTTGGTCTGACAGTATTTTCAGGAAAGGAAGAGGTAGGATAAATTAAGACTGTACAGGCTGGGAAGTAGCGATCTTTTTTAGAGCGATTCAACAGTTCAGTGCACACTGTTCCACTAGCACTTAATTTCTTTTTTTCTTTTTTTTTTTTTTCTTCTGTCTTAGTAATGGTGTACGTGCCCTTGTCCCAGGGTCATGGTGCAGATGAGATTAGTAGACTTTGGTTCGTTTTAATCTATCTTTCTGCACAGCAAGAAAATAGATTGCTTAACCAAGGTTTGTTTTCTAGGATTTAAAATCAGAATCTGGGGAATGTGAGCTTCAGTACTCCCTGCTCATTTCTGTTGGTTACAGAAACCACTGTTTAACCAAAACGTTAATATTTCTCTATATTGATGCTTTTCACTTGGTGATCTCAAAGCGCCAGACTTGTGTTTCCCAGAAAGAGAAAAGCCTAGCTTCCCACTGCAGCATCTCAGTTCTTCAGAGATGCACTTCCCAAGCCATCTGTGTGATATCAAATTTAGAAAAATGAGTAATATCTTGGCAGTCTTCACAAAATGTACTCGGGATGCAGGGGAAAGCAGAGGGGTTCCTATCAAATGGGGCATTCAGTATCTGATTCAGAGGTGATGAGAACGTCTAAGCAGGATGCTGTTTTCTGAGAAGTATGCCATCAATTTTTCAGGGCGTGACACAAGCGTGCTGCAATTCAGCTGAAGTCTACTTGTTCAGTCCTACCTATGGCCCTGTAATTATGGCACTCGGCAGAGCCTCTGGGTCTGCAGCTCTCCTCATTTCACACATCTTCTCTACATTCAACAGAACAAGCTACTTTACATAAAAGATTCTAGGAGAACAGCCCCAAATTGGTATGATCAAAACCAGCAGCCACTTTAAGAATGATTAACGTGAATTACCCTATCTGTAAAATACAGATAACCCAGCCTCTTTATTTCCTGACACAAGAGCAGATCACTAGCATTTGAGATGTCTTGGAAATCACAGGTGCTGATAACATCAATAACAGCATGCTATGAGATGCAATATTATTACAATAATAATGACACTCGTTTCAGACTCCTGCATTTTTCAGGTCATCAACCAAAAACATTAACAAAACAGCCCTTCAGGAGATGAAAAATCTTTGCAACGTGATGCAAGCTGTTCCATACAGTTTCCTTCCTCTGCTCCACCCTGTACAAAGTGCCTGCCAGCATTCTTCCAACTATCAGGGAAATTATAAACACCCCTCCTTACATACAAGATACAGGCCATTGAATGAAGCCTAACAACACTCTTATGTTCTTAATTTAACTCATTATTATTTTTTTTTAAGGTCTAGACTTACAAGCTTCATCAGTGATGCCAACACCAAAACCACAGGGACCAACCATGTAGACTGGACCTGAACCTAAACGAAACTAGTTCAGGTACCCAATGCAACCCAGCTACAAGAAATTCTCTCTCCTGCTCAGCCACCAGAGGAGATGAGCAGAAGTGTGAGGCCAAGATCCTGTTTCACATCAGACTACCTTGATGGAAGGCAAGATGAGCCCAGTGCTTCCTTCAGGAGAGTAGAGGGGAGGAAGCCAAACAGCTTGCAGTCAGCATCTCTAAGTCTAAAGCGCCCTAGCATGGAAAAGCACTAGCATGGAAGAGTTCTGCAGCACTCTGCCTGGACAAAATTCAGGACCTGTGAAAACTGAGCAAAGACTTGTACAAGTGATTCCCTTTGCATACAGAGCTCTCTGAGTTTCTCAGAGATACAAGAGAGCTTCCCAGCAAGAGCTCTCCATATTTTCTACTTTCACATTTTTGAAAAGTCAGAAGGAATTTTGCTTTGATTTTGAGAACAGATGTTAAGACCTGTGAACATTTCTCCCCTGGCTCTTCTGTTACGCCCGCTGGTTTTGTCTCATTATTCCCTCCTTCCTCTCCTTCCTCCAACTTAAGAGCAACTGACAATTGCTGGGGTAGAGAAGGATCCTTCTACTCCTCATATCTGAAGAGCAAAAGAAAGCCTTTATCTTGTCTTTAAGGCAAAAACTGCCATTGTTTTGTATGCATGTATGTCTGTGTGCATACTCAGCCTTTCTCCCCCACTTCAACATTCAAGGCTAAAACCTACAGGAAAGGATAATAAGCTCAGTAAAATGGTCTGTTTCAAATTACAAAGTTAAAAACAAAGGAGGCATCAAGAGCGTGCGCTTCTGCGAACATACATGCAAGTCTGGTCCATCCATCATTCCTTTGGCTTTAACCCAGAAAGTACATGGGCAGATCTTTGTTCAACAAAATACTCAAGCACGTGCCTAAAAAGAAGCACTTGCTGGCACATGTGTCTGAGTCAAGGAGGCAAATGAATGTTTAAATCCCTTGCCTGAGCTGAAGCCTTCTACTTGCGTGTTACGGCCAGCAGGTAACTAGCTCCACTGACTGCAGTGAAACCACCAGCATGCAAAAAGAGACATGCGGCATTTGTGTGGGTTTTGTTTTTTTTTTAATGGAGCAAATGGCAGTGTTAACATTTATAAACGCAAAAACAGTTCTTATGGGAATAGGAGTTTGCTTTTCCCTATTGTTTGTGGAGGACTCAGGCTGCTGAAATGGATGATATGTTAATTTTGTGGCACGGCTGCTCAAGGGCAGACGTGGTGAAGTCTCCCATGGCACGGTACACTCAGCTTACGGTGGGTATGGTTAGAATTTAATTGTTTGCTGCAGCCCTCAAAAAGACATTTCTCCAAAGTAAACATGCCATGAAGTACATTTCTCTCTAATTATATTAGAAAATCTTCAATCCATAAAGCACTCTTTCTGAGCTTTTATGGGCAGCTGCTTCTCTAATGCTTGAAGGAAGAGCCAGCAAGTTTGAAAACAAAATAGGCCACAAAGATTTAATTTCCTATAAAAACAAGCTGTTTAAACTTTCTTTACTTACAGCAATGCTCTGCAGATTTTAGGGATTTTCAGGGCAACTCTTGCAGTGAAAACTCTTTGTGTCATAACTGTTCAGGGGGCTCCGCAAACACACCATCGGATTTATGCCTTTCCCTTTCAAAATAACCCCATGTACTCGTCTGCAAAATTAATTTAAATAAACATATAGAAGAAAGGAACGTGCCAGCTCGATTTTGGGGGGAGGGGGTGGTCCTTGGGGGAGCAGTCGCTAATATCTGCCATAAATCTGCTCATTCGCAGCCTTGGCTCACATACTAACATCTCTGTCCCTCTGACACATGCTTCTCTCCCCACCTTTCAGTCTCCCCCTCCCTGCAGCCATGCCATAATGCATATAAAGTCGGCCGTACAGTGTTTCTGATTAAAAACTGCTAGCAGTTAGACAACTTATTAAAAAGACTACAAGGGGACTGTGTATTTATGAATGTGATAATTAATCAATGTATAATAAGCAAGCACTGTGCGTACAGTTTTTCTTTCCACATGCAGACAGCTCTGATTACCATGCAGGTTACACTGCCATGAGGATCTTTAGCTCCCAGCAGCTGCTTCCACCACTCCATGGTATTAGCAAAGACAAGTTTACTGTATTAAAACCTGCACTCATCTGCAAAACTGCCCAAATACTGCTGAACTGATGAATTTTGCAGGTAGAAGCTTTCAGAAGAAAATGCCATCGTCACTGCCACAATGACTAGGCTGTCAGGGTTTTCCTTTCTCACTGCTGTTTTCAGATGCTCTGCTATAAGGCGGCATCTGAGCTGTGAACCGGCAGGCTGGTTCACATCTTAAGAATGCATTCCATTTTAGTAGTTTTATTTTTAATTTTTATTCAAGCCTTTGAATTGTGGGAGATTAAAAGAGAAAGGAGAATGACATAAAAATGCAAAGTGGAGTATTTCCCCCCTTTTTCACCTGCCTTTTAACTAGAATCAGGTCATATTTACTTTCAAGAAACTCAGAAGTACCCAATTAATAACATGATTGCGCACTTCATGAAAATTGATCATCAAATATCTTAAACCGAGAGAGCTATCGCCCTTTCCTGAGGTTCCTCACTGACACACAGAATCAAGCATGGATTTCAATATTCAGTCAGCAGGGATTCCCATTTCCCTGTCAAGAAATGTCCCCCTCAGTGACCACCCTCCATAGTAATTCCTCTCTGCTCAGATGGCAAAAAAGATGCTTTGCCTTAGAGAAGCGCTTCCCTGCTAACTCTCTGCTAAGCAGTTCAAGCCTGCAGTGACAGTATCAGGAACCATGCAACCAATGTGAATTTTCATCACACAACATGATTACGTGCCCTCTCTGACCAAGAGGCTAATTTTTATTACAGTCTTGCTTCACCTGGGAACTGACCAGGAGATTGCAGAACTCTGCATGTAGCTAGGAAGCCAGTGTCTGGAGGATGCTACCACATATATAAAAAAAAATATTAATACATTGTAATGGCCCACAAAGGGGATGACATGGTTTTATTCTGCCGATGTGGAGAGGATTAAGGGTTTCTGCTTGAAGCCACTAACAACTCGAACAGGAGAATTACAGTAATTCCACTAAAACCCATGCTGAATCCAAAGGACTGGATGATGTCACATTGTTACCCTCACACTTGTTTTGAAAAAGCAACCTGCACAACCCTACAAAAACGACTTCAAGCAGCTAGGTAGGGAGGTCCAACTTATAGAAGCGCTAAGGGAAACAAGCTTATAGGAGCCTTCTGCAGCAAACTGGAATCTAAACCTCTGACATGGAACAATTCTGAAGGGAGCTCAGAAATATCCAATTAGCATGTCAAAAACAAATGAAATCCACACTTTCTTTTCTACTGCTTACACTACTCCATTTTTAGAGCAAAGCATCCTACAGCAAACAATAGCAAGATGCTCCATTAAAATTTTGTACTGCTTTAGCCATTAGGTCACCATACAAACACTGTTGCCATGTCTTCAATTAGCAACACTTTGCCTATGTTGATACTATTATTAATATCCTAAAACACTCATTTCCATTACTATTTAATTAACAGTAAAATATACTGAATAATTATTCTTGTGTAGTTATATTAAGAAAAGCACACGGAATGTGATTAAATGTCAAGAGCTGAGACTTACAAATCCTTCCCACACCAACTCGTATGCCAAAAAATATCGAGAAAAATTCAGCAACAGTTCAAGTAGTTCCAGAATGAGGATACCTACAGGTTGGAATAATCTGTTTGGCCCTGGCTCTGCACTACAAGAAGTGGTCCATGTGGAGCATACCTGAGTTGCCATTTCCAGATGCAGTGTTAGCATTTAGCAGCAATGGTAATTATACAGAAAGTTAGCAAGTCAACTGCAAAAACAACAATCCTGGATGAACACAAGACTGTGAATTCAGATCCTGTCCAGAACTGAGCCTGGCAACTTGAAGAATGCCAAAGACTGTTCTTTGTATTTTGAAAAATGACAATGTTATTGAGAAAACAAAATATTTACCGCTTAAACGAGATAACTGGTTATCTGTATAAGCAGAGCATCAAAGAAAGAAGGAGCATTTTAGAAAGGCTTCATTTATATTTTCAATAAAGAGCATTGATATTTAGGTATTTCAGAGGTAAAATTGAGACTCAGCAGGTATCAAGACAGCTGATTAGCAGTACTTATTGCAAATGTTATTTATATTGTGTGATCCTAGTCTGCTCTGGTAAATCACAGTTTATCAACGACAGCTGTAATTCTGTGCACATACATAGAGACTAAGTACCTGCATTTTCTCATGCAGACATACAAACAAACTGATGTGTACATACCAGATTAAAAAAAAAACAACAGCTAGCAAACAAAGAAAATTAAATACTATACCTTTGAGTCATAATCTTATAGGCATCTGGCAGATAACAGCGGATATTCTCCATCTGAGCAGGATCAGAGTCACAGATTTTATCATCAGTCCTCCCGTAGTTGGCACTTTCAATCATGATAACATCTGTTCCCGGGCAGCGAAGCTCTATGGGGTAACTCTCACAGGACAGTTCCCTTCGGACCACAGCCATCGGGACTGGGGCACGGCTGAAAGCTGCAAGGATTAACACAGAAACACAGTAAACATTTACTATTCCACAATGAGACAAGGATTAAAAGCAGAATGATTTTAGCAGCACTTTTTATCCACATGCCACACTGAGACCTGCTTTGGTATCCTTCAGATATGGCTTGCTGAAACGAAGGCCTGGAGAAATTGCTTCTCTGCTCTGTTTCTTGATTTTCTCATCACTAAAAAAACAAACGATCCCTTTGGTAAAGTGCTGTAGAAATCCCCTATCGATGGAGGTAAATAGCAACTACAGTGCTGGTATTACTTCCACTCACCAGGTGAAAAGCTAGTTGACTTTGATCTATAAAATTACATTCCTGTGTTGTAGCCGATCAGCTGGGAGACATTTTCTGCCAATGAGCAATCCAAGCACCGGGATCCCACCTGCTCAGTGTGACTGCATGTAATGACATCTGCGTTGCCCCTGGTCCTTAGAAAACACATGCCTAATGCCTTTCACCATGGTCTACAGTGTGCCAGGGGCAGGCCTGTGGGTTCTGGCAACCATCCTGAAGTTTGGGCCCTGCAGTGATATTTTCCACGGAAATGCCAATACATGTGAAACTCAGTGATTAAAGTATCAGTCTCAGCTTTGCTTTGGATATGTCTGAATGTTTGAGACTGACACACACTTGTGAAGTTCATTCAGACAGCCTTGAGAAATCTTACTTGTTTTAAAAGTAACAGGTTGCTGATTAGAAAAGGAATGTGCTTTGAGATACCTTGAAAACAAAGCACAAAATATTAGCAAGCAAACTCGCATGACAAGAAGCAATAATATTTCCCATCTCCACAGTCTCTTTGATCCAAAGATCTCCAACACACCAATAAACATGATAATCCTGCAAATATCTATGTGGAGTAGTTAGATGTTGTTGCTCTTGTTTGGGCCATAGAAGGGTTATGTGGCTTCAAAAGATTTCAGAGGAAACCCACAGTAACACCAGGACCCAACTATTTGTATGAGTACGTTGGCCATGAGCTGAAATAAAAGCCAACTATGCATCCTTATTCCTCAAGGATGACAAGCCTACAGAGGTTTCCAGATGTAAGGGCAATATGCTATTCTGGCTCAGTGTTGTACTATGCTTGTTCCAGTCACAAAACTCTATATCACATACAAACCTGTATTTATGTAATGGTCACAGAACAATCAAGAGGAAGGCTTAACTCAGTCTGTCACAGATCCAGGTGCCATCCAACACTAAACGTCCTCAAACAACTCAATTCCACCTCAACTCTATTACAGAAACACCACAACACACTCCCCAAAACAAAAAATCCTTCCCACAGATGGCTGTCTTTCCCCATAAAACTTCCACGTGGTGCACACACTCCATGTTTCTTCATGGAAAAAGCACACTGATGTTCCTCTGTATAACCTTTAGCAGTACCAAGGCTGTCTCTGTCTGTTTGTCTGCAAGCAGCAATCCAACACATTACATTAACTTCTGTGCAGCATTCTATTATTGTCAATTGTCTCATTTAGATACGCATTACTGGACAGAGAAACATTGCCATTTCTGTAAATTTGCAGGGATTACTCTAAAAGTAGATCCCGGTGATGTGCTAGGGTTGTGGACTAACTGCCAAACTCCTGAGACAGACATGCATTTATTCTTCAATAACAGCTTCTCCAATTACCACAGCTCTAGGGTTTGTATCATATAAGATGTGCTTCTTCCCTATGATTAGACTAACAGTTTTGCCCTAGTCTCCTATTGCACCATGCATCTGCTTAATGCAGTAAACCCTTCGTGCAACCAGATTCTCTTGTTTCAGAAAGAGGGCGGGAGGAGAACAAGCTCAGACTCCTAGAATGCAATACCTCATTTTTACCTTTGGCTTTCTGTTCCCAAACAGCTGTGAGCTGTGCAGAAAGATAGGATGTGGAGGTGTAGATGAGATTTGAATGAAGAAAAATACCCATCAGAAAGTCAGAGTTGGCAAAGCCCAAAAATTTTAGTCAGACATTCAAATAACACAATGAGGTTTCAGGTTTGCTTGAAAGGATCTGTTTGTAGAAGTCCTCAGCAGCCCCCTGCTACATGAAACATCGGGCTTGATGGCAACAGGGAAGTTTTATTTCCCTCTATCAGCTTCAGTGCTCACAGGCCCATCGCTGACCAGAAAATTTCAGATGTTATGCTGGTTTTGGAAAGGACTGCCAGAGAGCTTTTTTTGATGCTCTTCTGTACTAAACCTGGCAGATTGGCAGTATAAGAGACAGGTGGTTTCTAGCAGTTTTTGGCAGAATGTTGAAGCCAAGTGCACTCCCTCCTACTGCCATGTGCTTAGATGACTCTCATTAATTGCCAAAAAAATAGCAAAATGATGTCTATAAAGTCAAGATTAGCAGTTTGGGGCTACACTTTGGTCGCTTTCTTGGGTAATTTGGACACTGTTCTCCAGTAGGCCAATGGTCATTCATGTTTTATGCAAAAGAAAAGGTTGGGAAACAGAGCCACTTGCTTCAATGTTTGGATTGTGGATGTGTCTACTGACTATAGTAACTGCAAAGATAGATGCTAAAAATGTTTTACATTTGCAGTTCCTGCTATAGAAAATAAAACTCAAACCTCTGACCCATATGCTTCAGAAAATTCACTTTTTCTGCTAATTCCTAGGCATTTTTGCTCTATCTTTTCTACATTGTCAAGGCAGGTAAAAACTAAACGTGATGTCTGAGGAAAACCCTGTTTAAAAGTCAGAGAAATTAACTGACTGGGAATTAACTTGTCCAAAGCTGGTGTATTTGTCAACAGAAATCCTGTAAATATGCACTTAATCTTAATTCTCATGTTTTGTGGAAATAGGACATTAGAAGCTGCTACCAGCAAAACTGTTTTAATAAAATAGAAGTTTATCTGAGAATTAAGACAGCATCCTAATCACACAGAAAGTCTATCAATAAGGAAGATGTAATGCTTCAGGCTCCTAGTGCAGGATTACAGTGAATATGAAAATGCAGAGGTTTAATAAAAGCTGTTACACACATTTCTGTGCCAGATGTGAGAGCATATTTCTTGAACATTCTATACGTACAAGAGACTTTATGGCATTAATCTACTAAAAAAAGCACGAATAACAATCCAGTGAAGTATCTCCAGAAAATGAAAGAAGAAAAAAAGAAAGAAAGAAAGAAAAAAACTCTTGCATTCTATTTCCCATTAAAGAACACCTGAACAGATGCAAACGTTTCTGCATGTGACTCACTCTGTACTGGAATTCACACTTTTGGTTCTCACAGTCACTCGATCACTTGCCATCAGAAGGACAGCTTTCACTTGCAGTAACTTCACTGTGGTATCACAGAGTCAACAGCTATTTTCTGTATGTATGGCATAAAGTAAATGTGACACCCTGGACAAACTTTGTTTGGATCAGGAACTAGGAGTAACTGAAGAGCATAAAACATTATGATAGGAAAAAGCAATGGTGTCTTTTCCATCCTGCCACCCTCCATCAATTGAGCTGCTCTACGTGACTTTTTTTTTTCTATCCTGATACCTGCAATAAACACTCCCAAAAGACATTAGAGGTTGGCTGTTTATCTCCTTTGTGAACACATCTGTCAACGCTGTACCTATGGTAATCTTACTTTATCATTTTTACTGGTTTTCCTGTGTGGAGTAAATTATTATCATTACTATTATTTGCTTCTTGCTATGAAATAAGATAGAGAAAAGCTCATCTGTGAAATACGCAGAACGATTGTATTAGTTCATTAATACACTTCCCTCTCCTTTGAGCAGCTCCCTATCTTTGCAGTCTCTCACTGGGCTCCTTATTTAATCTCCTTAATAAGTGACCTAATTGTTGGCTGGAAGTCGAGAAGAGCTGATGGCTGCCCACGACTTCGGAAAACAGGTGCTTTTCTGCAGGATCCCATGTGCAGATAGCAATCTAAATGAGGACAGCTGAACCTAAAAATTTTGAAACACACTCTTTTTAACATTCAAACACGTGCCAACTCGATCTTTGTAAGAGTGACCATTCACTGGAAAACACCACTCCTGAGCATAAACAAGGTGAAATCAGATCAGAGGAAGATCAGAGCCACAGAGAGCCACAGGATTTTATCTGGACGCTTCAGAACTTTGTCTCTGCTAATTTCATGAGCTTGAGAATTAAGCCATCAAAATCTTGTCCTTTTTCTCCCTCTTGCTTTTGACCTCAGAACATAATTGCCTCTTGTCATGCCTGCAGGGCATGGGCTTGCAGTTACCACTGTGTGCTTAATCAAATGCTGAAATAGCCTTTAAATTACGCATCGTCTTGGCTGCTAGAGACTTGTTGAGCTCTGTTACATTTAGAAACACGATGGTAGTAGGTGCACTTTTCAAAGAAAAACTGTGGGATGATGTTTTTAATTAGGCATTATATGCAATTTTCTCAGAGAAACGTTTTTCTGGCTCAGAATTTTCAGAGTGAAATCTAAGTGTGTATTTAAGTGCAGCAAAACAAAAAAGCTGAAAATGTAGATATAATTATTTTTACAAGCCCTGTGCAGGATTTGGTCTGCCTAGCCAAACACCTGACTTACTGTTCCCAAAGGCAAACACAGCATGCCAGAGGAAAAGGTTTCCTACTGGTTTGGTGAAATGCCTCTGTGTTTGTAATTTCACAGTACTTAGTATTCTCACCATTTATCTTGATTCTGAAGAAATATATATATATATATATACACATATAAACCTACCTCTGGAATGGGTACAGACTGAACCCCATTTAAGTTAATAGGTCTTATATGACTGTCGCTCCCTAAAGAGAAGCACACTCTTAAGTGTTCTTCTAAATCAGGGTGCCACTTTTCCCATTAAGATATGGAGCAGCATTACTGCATTCATTTGCAGCATGCAAACACAGCTCACTATTTCTTCTCTCCCTTAATCCAAATTACACCTGGCCTCTGATCTAAAGAACAATATTAGTAGCAAACAAAAACTCAGGTTAAAGATAGTGACAACAAACATCTCTCCCTTAAACACTGTGTCCATTCCCCTAATCTTTTCATGCTCACAAATATTAGTTTAGTTCTGACAAGCTTAAAAATACTGTTTGGTTTAAAATTCTTGGAAAACTTGTGATTGGAATACAAATACAGAAATACTGTTCTCTTTCCCCTGCTTTCTCTGCATACAGTGACAACAAATTAAACACCAAAGAATTCTACATCTTTTCCATTGGGATAGAGTAGGAGGAAGGCCTTTCTTCCAGTCCCAGCCTGCAGAAGGGTTAAAGGTGCATCCTACAGATGAAGGCTGGTGCCAGCTCATCACAGCAATTGCTTCCAACATCCATTTCCAGCTTCTCCAGGGAGGAAAGGAAGATTGAGTGCAGTCAGTGTGGCCAAATGGTCGGAGCCATTGAGTGTTCAAGGCTGGAGTCGGACAGTACTGGTCTCCACTCCCAGCCCCCCATTCTGTCTTTGTTGACTGCTGTCCAGTTCCTTAAAATGGGAAAACTACCTGATCTCCTCCATTAAGTACTTCAATACCTGCTAGAGAAATGAAGGGGAGAACTAGACATAATCCCCAGAAGACGAAGAATGCAGCTTCAGTCTGTGTTTCCTTATACATATCAAATACCCACATCTCCAGGCTATTTGAGGCTTTCTTACTTCATAGAAGATATCAAGAACAATTTACAACTTTCCTTTGTGCATCTTTACCAGAAGCAGTGCCAACCCACAACCCAGAAAACAGCCAGCTAGGAACAGACCTCACAAACTGCATGAGCAAACCCCCAGCAGTGTGACAAAAGCAACCAAAGAGAATCACTATACTGTAGAACAATCCAGCAAATACAGGCAAATAAAATCAAGAAGAAAAAAAAAACATACATACAAAAAGCAACTCCTTCCCAGTACGTTCTATGTGGCGGTTCAGGTCAACTATCTCATGGTTCCCTAATTTGCTAATCTAATCTACCTTTATTGTAACATTTAAGCAGCATCACTAGATTTGTTCCCAGGTTATATGAGTTAAATTACAGCAGGTGTTTGACAGAAACACTCAGCATGCTCCTCTGTGATGCAGAGGAGACACAGGAGAAGGGTACAGCAAACATTTCTACATGGGCTGTCAAAAATGTGGAGTGCAACTTACAGAGTGATACAGCCAAGGATATAGGCAGGAGCACAATGAAAATTTGGCCTAGTCCAAACAGCCTTTGTCCCCAGGCACCAGCACGTACCCCTCATTTTCATGGAAGCTCTTTTTGTGGTTCTAGGTGCCTGGAGAGATCAGAAGAGCCAGGACATTGCAAAGACAGGCAGAATTTTCTACTGCCCATGGCCTGCCCAGGGTCAGCAGCTTGAGGGTTAAGCACCGGACAAGATATGTCCTGGGTTACTTCTGCTCACACTTCATACCACTGACTGTCCTCATCTCCTCTCTTTACCAGGCTCAACTGGTAAATACTCTGCTTCTCTCCCCTTACTTTCCCATACCTCAATTTGGGCAGAAGCTTTACTCAAAAATGAAAAGAAATTTGCACATAATGGGCAAAGAGAAATGACAGAAGATCAGCACAAAGAGAAAAGAACTGAAAAGTGGATGAACTTGCAAGTGGGTGCCATCTCAACAGCAGGCCAGGCATGAGGAGACAACAAAGAATGGAAGTTCAACAAGGAAAATTGCTGGCAAGGCTATTTATCATTATGAAGTGTGATGAGGAAAGGAGGTTAGGTGATGGAAAGCAAGATCACAGTCACCACATGGCAACTACCCCATGTACTTCAGCTGCTGATCCTCTGCCCAAGCTGGTCATCACGAGACAGGTCAGTTCAGTTTCATCAAGACACTCAACCAGCGTGAAATTTAAAAAAAAAAATAAAAAAATTCTGTCAGGCCATAGAATGTATCAGCTCACCAAAGGTTGGCTATAGTCACAGAGAGGAACCAGAACATTTCAGGAGGAAGAAACAAGGTTGAATTCAATGTGCTCATTCAAAAAACAACATGACTACCTGCCTTCAAATCAGAGGTCAGAAGTACAGACCCAGCCTGAGTTAAATGTCACTTAACTGAATTTAATTAAAGAAGAAACAACAAGTTAAGAACAACAGACAAAAGACATCCTGCCTTCAAGGAGATGGCCCAATGGAAGTATACTAATATTCAGACCCCACAATAGGAAAAATCTATACTGAAGTACCTTTTCCCTTGCAGTGAATTGTTTCATTTGTATTAAAAGACACATTCAAGAAGGCACTCCAATAAAATTGCTCTTTAAATGCAGTCTTCCTTAGAGTTAATTAACTTTCAAATCCAAGAAAACTGTGCAACGGTAGGGTAAGAATCTGTGCCTGAAATCTTGCACTGCAGTACAGAAGATGCATAAATAACTCCCATGGTACATTTACCCTCCAGTCTAACATGGGACATTGGTTAACTAACAGGTTTTCATATCCTGCTAAACATTCAGACACTAGAGATCCCAATAACTTGAATACACTAAGTGTTCAGTTCTGTGCAGCAGAATCAGTACCTTTAAAAAAACAAAACAAATCCACATCATAGCCCATATTAGGGAGATTTAATACTTAACTCAATTGAGAATTACTGCTGTTACAAAAGACAGTTAGCTGTCTCCGAAAAAAAAAAAAAGGAAACTTTGACATTGACACTGCCAAACAACCTTCAAGTCTCCAATTTAATGCAGCACAAATTAATGTGGTGAAGCGAGTAGAATTTAAGTAATAACAAAATTCACCCCATTCTAAATTACTCCGCTGTAGCTTTTTATTATAGCCATTAGTAAGGTTAATTTTTTAATCTGAGATAAAAACTTTTATAAACCACCATGGCAGGTAGGTTAGTAAAGGCACAGAGATAAATGAGTATCAAGGGTTTAGCCCCTCAAGGAAAAAAGATGTTTACCATTTTCAGGCTTCCTATTAAATCCAAAGCTCATTTGACACTCTACTTTATTGTTTCCATTTAAAATACCAGCTTAAATTCTTACCCTTGATAAAATAATGTAAACCTGGAATAACTACCATGAGCTATAGAGAGCAGAATTGGAGATAAGGAGAAGGAAGCTCTCAAAACCAGGACGGACCTGGAAGTTGGCTGCATGCAACAGAGCCTACTTCTCATTCCTACCCCACTGCAACAAGAAAAAAAAAAAACACCCAAAAAACAAATTTCATATTTAGGAACAGATCCAGTGAAGTCATCAGGCTCAGAAATCCTTTTTAGGCAGAGGCAAATCAGATGGATTGGATGTGTTTGGGGTTTTGCTGAAACAGTGTGACGGGCAAATAATATATTCCTACCAAGTAACATCCCCTCAACGTTAAAGCTTAATTTTGATTTACAGTTCCCTGAATAGTTTCTGAAGGGGGACGTTAAAACTCTTGTAGAAATATCTGCATTATTAAAGAAAGGATGAAGAGCAGAGTGAAGATTACTTTGTGCTGTTTATGGACTTGCTTACCAGAGCAGTAAATCTATTTTTAAGTTTGTACTGCCCAGAAAGGAGAGCTGTGTGAAATCCAAAGAGCTGTCTGGAGAGAAAGGATAGTATCTAAAGGGAAGAATTTCTCTGCTAGTATAGAGACTATCATTCAAATACTCATACACAAATTTGGAATTTCAAACACTTAACATTTAAACAACTACTTCACATCACAGAAGGCTATGAATGATTCCTGTAGAGTTAATTTTACAAGAAATTACCAAGAACTTGAAGGCTAGCCATCTCCAGGAAGTAATATGGATAAACTGTAGATTGTTAAATAAATGTCATTTTTCTTCGTATTTTAGACTTCACAGCTCCTCAGAGCCTCTGCCATAAGTAGCAACAGAGAATTCTTTTCCACTAGCCTTAACTCTGTAAAAGTTTTATAAAGTCTAAGACTGCTTTGAGATTTTGCCTTCTCCCAGAATTGTAGTTCACTGTAAGGTTTATATATATGCATAAAATATGTGTACATGCAGAAATACATACACACGCTCCTATAAATATGTAATTTATATGTAATACACAAAATGTAAAGTGCAAATTGCAAGATGTAATTCGGGGTCCCCTATTCAGCACACCGTAAAGATCACTGGTTTTTAGAAACCACTGGGTGCTTATCAGCAAGTGCTGTAACTAATCTACAAAGGCAACCTGTCCTCAGCTCCTGGATGGGGATTTCTGAAGTATGACATCTATTAGCTCCATCTCAGAAAGAAAGAGAGGCATGAGATCCAACATCCTTTTTACTGACGCGCTAACAAGAATCTTTAACAAGCCATTCTTAGCGGCTCTCTGAATCTTGAAGTCTTTCTTAATCCAGTCTGCAGCATAACTCCCTTTTGACTTTCAAAGATCAAAGGTTTCACCCAAATATCCTAGCACCTAAAAAAAAGCTTTGCAGAAATGTACATATTTATCTGTTTCCATCAATCTTACAAATTAGGAACAACAGCAGAACTAAACCTGGGGAAAGAGCTGAAACGTGCACACTTGCTCCAGGTGGAAATATATTACAAGTAAAAACAAAATTTTCAGGGAAATCGTGTATTTTTACTCACAGATACACATTCTCCTCAATGGAAAATAGCAAAACATTATAAAACTAATGAATTAAATTACCTGCACAAAATGGTTCACTTGCTAGGAAGTAAAACCAAAACCCTGAGTTAATAGGGTTTCCTACTGCACCCACCTGCTCACAGCAACGCTGTGGTTAAACACTTTTACCCTAATGTATCCTGTGTGGATACTGATCTGTAAACACTGCACAAATACGTATGTGTACTTACAATACCTGTACACACAGTGCTGATCACCTCAAGGTGAGCCAGAGAAAATAATCTGAAATAATGCTCACCTGTAGACTCCCAAACTGCTCTGAACAGATTGATTGCTCCCAAGAGAGCCAGGCAAGCAGCTCTACAAAAGAGCCAAGTGCTCCCAGGCAAGGTGACGCTTGTCGATGCCTGTCCTGCAGTACCACCATATCTGCCAAGCATTAATCAAGTCACAGAGACACTGAGCTCAGTAAAAAGCAATGTGGCACCAGTTAGAACCTGTATGGTTTGTGAGCTCCTGTTTTATGAAAGCCCCCACAACTCTGGGCATTGTGATTTATGTCTTATCCTGTGAGAAAGCTTGGAGCTCTGCCACAAGCCAAGACATTCACACACAACTGACCGAAAGCAGGCCTGAGCTACAAAAGGCATTTAATCTAAAGTAAGAGAAGAGGAAATACATGCAGATTCGAGACAGGAGCTACGGTAGCACAGAAAGGGATGGCCATGCAGCATGGATAATGAACAGATGCAGATACTGCACTTAAGGGCACAATGCTCACAAGTTCAATGAAAACATTGTTGAAGAAAATCTAACTTGTTTCAGGAAAAACACACTGCAACCAGCCTCGATGGCTGGAAGACTTTTTTTCTAAATGCATTCCCTAATCGTGTTTCAAATTCTCATCCTCCAGGAGCTCTCTCTTTAGGTAGATGAAAGAATTAAATCTTTTGCTGATCTCTCTAGCGATGAAAAAATAATGTAACTGCCCAACAAAATCAGACAGAGGTATCAGGGCTAAGGACAAAGGATAGTTTTCAACAAAATACCCAACAAATTATTCCATCCCTACAAATGTGTCCATTCCCCTACAAATACAATGTCAGAAGAAACTGGTCTTTTTCAATCAAGACAAAGCTGCCGGGACAGAAAAGGGGGTGCGAGTGAGATTGGGATGTGGTCATCTATAGGGTGAGAGTCCCCAGGACCCCAGCCCAGGGTCAAAGGACACTTCAGGAGACTGGGGTGCAGGCAGCCCTGCAGGCAAAACAACCAACTCAGAGCTGAGCTGCCAAATATTTCTATATTGCACATGCCAAGACTGTCCTGAAGGATTCGTCTGAGCTATAAAAGCACTATGAAAATGTTTTCATCGAATTGTTTCTGGGAGGTTATTAGTTAATTTCCAATGTAATTATGTTACCATACATTTAAGTGCACTTTCTAAATAGAAGCGGATTTTTGTCTAACAAAGGATCCATTTCAGGCAATTTTTCCTGTGCCTTTAATATCCATTTCCTTTTGTACCTATTTCAAGCATTGTTCTTTTGGAGTTATTTATACTTAACATCTAGAATTTTCTGCCTTTTCTCTGAATAAAATTATTGCATATTTCCATCATCTTGTTTTGTTGCTCCGATTCAAGAAAAACATTCTGCTATCACTGCCCTCCAAGCGTACTTCTGGAGTACAAGGAAAAGTCTTCAGAAATGAAATCAGACTTTTTAGTTTTGGTTCTTCTGTGCCCCCTATTATTCCCAGCTTACAAACGCTCCTCTGCAGCAACACTCTGCAGAGGTATGGTTACAAAAATGTTTTGCAGGGGATATGGGAAACTACCTGGGTGAAATACCACAGGGTCACAGAGAAAGTCTACTGTTGAGCTCATTCTTTCTGAAAAAAACAGTTTTCAAAGCAGCGGAACATTTGTTCTATTTGCTTTTGGGTCAAAGTGCTCGCACAGAGGACGTTGTGCTGTGCGTAACCCCCGGCTCAGATGAGGAATGGAAAAAAGCATCTCCTAAACCGCTCTCTAATTTTTTCATTGCATTAGCGTCAGAGAAGTATATGCTGGAAGTTTCATATCATGCCTGGCAAAGCATTAGCTTTGCAGGTATTGATATCTATTCTTGAGCTAAGAAAGATAAGAAAATTTTACAGCAAGACCATCTCAGGCTAATATCATATGGCATCCTGTTCCTATATTTTATGTTAGTTGAACATGAATAAAAACAAATGAGAACTAAAAAATAAAAATAAAAAAAAACCCAACAAGATGCCTATGACCAAATAACCATGAACCAATTTAACCTGGTGAGCAAGATGACCACAGTTCTGATGGGTAACACCTGTACTTGCAGAGTTTATCCAGATCAGCATCCTGTAGATGAAAATATTTCATGCAGAATTACAAAAAAATAAAAATTCAACTGTTCAAATTGTGGACAGTAAATAGAGAAGTCCTTTTCCAGGTGACCAAGTCCCCAACCCTACAATTGTGAGAGAAGAAGAAGAACAACAAAAAAAAAACAACTCTCCCCAAACATATGGACCATCAGATTAGAAGAACTGCACCTTTTGAAAATTTTCAGCAGCAGCAATATTTTAAAGATAATAAGGTATATGGGACAAACACAGCCAGTTATCAAGCATGAAATAAACCCCCTAGAATTATCCCATAAGTCACTCAAATCTGCGTTTGGAAGGAAGCAAATAGATGTATTCATAATGCAAAGTGATAAAGAAGTGCTTTTTTTTCTATCTAATATAACAGAAAGTGCTAAAGCTCAATTGTTTTTTTTTCATTTTGCAGAGTTAGATACCTTATATCAAGAGTTTGTAGAAAAAAATAACTTACACACTTTTTAACTTGATCTGGGATACAGGCACATTGCTACTGGCAGCCCTTGAAGAAATCAAGGTTATGAAAACAAAACATAACTCCCACTGCACATTGAAAAAAAATGCATTATCTCTTTCTTCTCAAAAAGTAATGTAAACACGGAATCGTTGTCCCAACTAAAGCATTTCTGGAAGTTCAATAAGAACCTCATCACTCCAATATCATTCAACACGCTTCTTGATGATCTGAAAGAAAATAAACTCCAAGCTTGCCAAATTTGCAGTCAGTGCAAAAATTGATGAAATGCTAAGTAATGACACGGACCTTGTCGGCTGTGCAGATTGATCTGTATACTGTTTGAGCACACCGTGCTTTAACACAGACAAATACAAGCCCATGTAGGAATACAAAAAGCACTCATTATGTCAGACCACAGCCTAGCAAGCAGCCACTCTGAAAAAAGACTGTTCTCATGATTGATAAGCATTTGAACACCACGCAGTGGCTCCAAAGGGCAAACATGCTCTCTGCAAGTATTAGGAAGTGAATAACAAGGAGAAGTGGGAAGATGAAACTGCCCTGCATACAGTAGTAAGGAGTCCAGTACTGGAACATGTACTTTGTGGTGTCTCTACTTCAAAAAGACTGTCAGAAAGTTTGACAGGGCTTGCAAAAGACCTTAAAATAAATTAAAAAGATGCAGTGTCTAGAAAGCAAGAATTACAGTGAGACACCGAAGCAACTCAGTCTGTTTAACTAGTCCAAAAGAATCCTGTAGTCTGCAGATTCCGTGAAGGGAAGGTATTTCTTATAACAGTGAGCCCTTCAGCAGAAAAAGGCAAGCAAGATGCAATAGATGGAAGCTGATGCTAGATAAGTGCTGGTTAGAATTAATGTTTTTAACAGTGTAAGTAATTGAGCGCCGAAGAGTTTACTTTGGTATTCAATGTATTTCTTATCAGCTAAAGTCCCTATAAACTGACTGGGTATTTTTCTGAAAGATACGTTACAGCTCAAGCAGAAGATAGTGGAGCCCGATTTCACAAATCACTGGGTGAGATCTCGATCGTGCCAACAGCATGGCTTGTTGATCATAATAGTCTCTTTGTAATTTGAAGATTTAGGAAGATTTAGGAGAAAGAAAACAGGAAGAGAAAGGGATGTGTGGCTGCATGGAACTCACTGAATTTATTATCTCAGTTTAAAAAAAAAAATTAAAAGTATCTCAGTCAGCTTTTATGCAGATACCTGCTGTGCTTATCCATGCAAAGACGGTTTGTATCTTGCCTTTTTCTAGTGGTTGTGAATGGACAAAAACGTTCCAGGACAGCTTCTTTGAATTCCTAGAAATAAGAGACGCCAAGGAGGAGGAAGGGAATTGCTTAATGCAAACCAACAGATGGGATTTCAGTTAGAGGCTTCCTTTGTTTTCATAATGAACCATAATCTGCGTAATCTAAAACAGTTTTGATTTGTTGCAGTGAGACATAAAGACTCGAGCTATGGCACGTGAATAGCTGTCTCAACCGTCTGTTTCCAAAGGTACCACTTCACTGCTGAAGGCATACTGGACCCTGGACCAGGCAGCCAGAGTAAGCTCAGGACAGACAAAAGCGCAGCTGAGGCACGAGCGCTTTCAGTAGATCTGTCTGTGTTTGTTTCATCGGATAACCATATTGGAAGGCTAATTTAAATGTTATAGCATTGAAAAGTCCACGAGCTGGTCTCTAGGTGCTATTGGCTGTATAAATCTTTGTACAATATCAAATCAATGGCAGTGGCAGTTATGGTCTTGGTATGGTGTTGCTGGGATGGGCACTGTTTCCCAAGTCCTACTGCCCAGGCTGCTTAAGTCCTCTCTGATGCAAAGGCAAGCGATTCAGTGTTAAGGTACAAAGCAAATAAAAACTTCAGCTACCTGGAAGCCTGGAGCTGCAGTGAATACTACATACATTGCTTACTATGCTGCTACAGGCCAATATTTAGGTCTCAGCAATGTCAGACATCTACTTATATCCCCATAATGCTTTGCACTTTAAAACACTGACTCCAATTCATATGTATTTCCCCATGTTATTTAAGTTTATCTTCATATTAAAAATAAATGGATTTAAAATGTAGGCAGCCATGCATATAAGCACTCTGCTTGAAAGACATACTTCATCTTTAAATAGCAGCAATCAATACACACAGTATATAACCTAAACAAATTTCTATTATGAATGCTTAATGGATATATGGTTTGGTCATTTTTATTACTAATATAGTATTGATTTACAGAATACATTACCACCTTAGGCTCTGGGATCTGCTGGAGTCCTTGGACCCTGTATACCATTTTAGTCAAAATAGGAACTGAAAGTCAATAACCCATTTACCACCAGTGCAGGCCCTCTACAGGGTTAGATATTTTAATGACAGTCTGACTCTCACAGAGCAATCATTTGTCTTACAGTGGCATTTATAAGTCATCATTATTAATGTAAAGTTATCCGTGAGGCCTGTCTGCTTATCTTTCACACTTCTTTATTGCCAAAACACTCTGGGAGTCACAACGAGGAGGAGCACTTGCAGCCTAACCTTGCGGATCCCTCTCTGGGCAGGGGTGCCGTGAAATCAAAGCACCCACTTGGACTCATTTGCTCTGAATCAATGAGAAGTTTCTATGCCTTTGTTGCCATTCACATCAGGGAGTGGTGACTGACTCCTGCAGCTGCCCAGGGGAAAGGGAACCAAGAAGCTTTCTTTGATATGAATGCTAATGGCACCAGGCAGGGAGAAGATGATGTGCCACCGCAAACAGACTGCAGAGAACTCACTGTTGCTGCTTAGTATGTCTTCAGGAGTCTGTAATGAGATGGGGACACGGTAATACAGCTATACAAAATCTAACGTCTGTTTGCTGCTTCAGGCAGAAAGGGGGGCAAGGAGGAGGTTACAGTTACTGTGGAGGAACAATCCCATACTGTCAACTTACAGATTTATGTAATAAAAGGTGCAACAGCATCTTCTGCCTTCCTGGTATATTGTGCCCTGGGCAAGTCAGGCTTTGTGCCAAAAGCCGAGCACAGAAATGGCAGAGATGCGGCATCACGAGCATCATGTGTTCTGCTGCTGCTCAGTGAGATTACTTCACAATCTAAAAATCAGCTGCTTCCAGAGCAAATCCTAAGTACTATATTGCTTTTCTGCTTGTAATACACGTTAAGAGAGAGCTGAGAAACCTGCTGTTTGCAGAGAAATATCTGCAAATGGAGACCCACCCTGCTTCTCCCAGTTTTCTCTTTGATTTTCTTTTTAAAACCAGTAAGAGAACAAATGAATTAAATACATACAGAGCAGGAATGCTCCGTCCCACTTTTGCAGAATAACAAACAACTGCCACAGAGACAAAGTAATCAGAAACATGCCTGAGAAAATAACAGCCGCAAAAGCTAAAGTCATATCAATTGCTTAGGCCTCTCTGCACACAGAAGTTAAGTGAGGTGAAGCGAAAAAGTTTAATTCACCAAACTGACTAAAATTAAACAAGCCATCAAAAAAGGGAAGAGATGAGCTCCTGAAAACCTGGCCCTAACGCGCATTCAATATTGATTTCTCCCATTCTCTCTCCCTTTCCTTGCCCATTGCAAGGTGCTCACCCCACCCCCCCCAAGCAGGGATGGTTTCCAACAGGTGCCTTGCAGCAGCAGCCTCATTTGAAAACTGACTTGGTCCAGGCCCTTGCTCTAACAACAGTGCAACAGCAGAGCTCCCACAGCACACTGGGGGTCCCTGAGCACAACAGCAGCTTGAAGGCAAAACCCCATGTTAGCAGCCCTTTCCACTTTTACCTTCATTCATCAATGACAAGAAAAAAAAAAAAAAAAGGCCAAATGCAAAATTCTTTTGACAGATGCCTGTTAATGGATCCGTCACATGAAGTGGCAGCCTTCCCGTGGCATGGTTTGAGTCCAGAACACCTACGTTGGACGGTCATCCCCATTTTTGTGAATATGTTTACCAAATCATCACCCCTTCTCAGCACAAGCAGAGCACAGTGAATCTGGCAAACTCAGAGTTTATTTCCATCTATCTTGTGCTGGACAAGGACATGACAAAACACCATGTTTCTAAAATTAAACTCTCTTTATTAGTAGAATTATACAAAGAGCTGCCACGACTCCAGTTAAGTTCAAAGCCATAGGAAGAAGGTGCAGCGGTCGCTTTTATCAAATGTGTGATTCACCCAGATTCACCCAGAACAAAGCAATCCGCAAGGCACACTAGAGCTGGAAAGTAATATTCAAGCAATATCTCCCTCTCTCATTTTTTAAGTGCATGGACAGCTCTGCTCCACTTTAGCATCTCCCAAACAAAACAAATACCTTGCACAGAAATTTCTGTATTTCCCTAAATGCAATTTAAGACAACTAAGCAAAATAAACAAACAAACAGAACCTACAGGAGACATTTCCTTTTGGCCCAACTGGAAAGCTTAGTTGGATCCCACACAGCAGCTTGGAGGGTTTTTGTTTTTTGTTTTCTTCTCTGCAGTTGCTTTGGCAAGAGAACCGGGCAGAGAAATGCTGGGTAGGAATGAGGAGGTTGTAGGCTGTCAGTGGTCAGGCTTGGTTCTCTTCAATGTGCTTGCCTGAGTTTTGCATTGTCCCCCACATTTAGATGCACATAGACCTTGGCATTGTGATTCCCAGCAATCAAGATCTGTGCCATCTTTAGGCTCCTACCACACAAATGCCTTCAGCAAGAATCTCCATGCCTGGAAGCTCTTTCACCACAGGCAAGTGTGTTCAGAAACACTGCAGTAACATCCCGAGGTCAGGAAGCTGAGCAATTCATCCAGCTTGCCATAACCCAGAGCAACAGCTAGTTTTGTCACCAGTAAGGAAATAGTGCATCTTTTCTTTCCCCTTGGCAACAACAACTTTTTTGTATGCTCGTTACTCTCAGACTGGACCAACTCCTCAGTTTGCCAAAGGGCTCTTGATGCCCTCTGACATCCACTGAGGATGAGGTGGTTTCAAGGGATGCAATCATTTCCTCACCAGCACTGGCATCACTTTGTGCTTCAGAAGTCACAGGAGCATAGGAAGGATGGAGAGGAAAGGAGACAAGGCCAAGAGAAGAGGCTTATTTTTATCTTTATCATTTTTACCTACCCCTGGAGACATTCATTTCTTTCAGCTGCATCCTCATGTTACATTCAAACACTGGACAGGGCCCAGATATCTGTTCTGCCTCCTTGCTCCAGGGTATCCTCCAGCGTTGTCCTACAATTCCACCCATGCCTCGCCACAAATGGTATAGCTGTACGTCAGCTGCACGAACCTTCAGGCAAAAACCTCTCCTCTTGCATGGGCTTGTTATCACAACACACTTGCATCTGCCTGCTAACCACAGAGGGACTGCACTCTATCTCACCAAGGCTAGGTCAGATTTCCCTGGGCTTATATTTTCCACTTAAATGTGTGGCTAGGATTACATAGCAGCTGGCTTGGCCACCCAGAACAAACTGATTGGGTTGCTGACTCACAGCATAGCTGCAAATATGACAGTCAAATGCTTGGCAATCTCTTCTAACCCTGTGCACGCACAGGATAGATCTGTATCTCTTGTGCTCTGGGTTCCTTCAATACATGTATGCTCAAAACTTGGTTCTTCACTGGGTCTTTTCTGTTCATCCATACTCTTCCTGTTAGCATACATGTAACATGTGGATTCCCTGCTAGGGTGTCTGTATCATCTCCAGAAATTCTGTGCAGGAGTCAGAGGGCTAACAGCTCTAACATAGTCAGTTCTGCCTTCTTCCCTATCTTAATTCTGGGGTCAAAGAACTGCATGGCTCTGCCTGGCATGAGGACACTTGTAAACCCCACTCAGCCTTGGGCAGCATTCACAACAACAGCTTCCCTGTCATATGGGAGAGCAGAGGCCTCAGGGCAAGTTGGGAAGCCAATTTTATGGTTGCTTTCTTATCTTTACTTTCCAGAGAGGTCTGTGTATAGACTCACATCTTCCTTCCCCTACGAGAGACTTCTGTTCAACAAGAAAGTTTTGCTGTGTGTTTGAGATACAGCTCTTTCATTTACTGTGATGGTGATAGCAGTTTTCTTTCTCTTTTCCTTTTAATCACACTCCCGTGTCGATGCATGGTTGGCAAGCATCCTGCTTTGAGCGGGAAGTCAGATCTCCAGAAGTCCCTTCCAACCAGCACTGCTGTAATTCTTGCCTGCTGTGAGTCTCATTTGGCACCACCATATTTTACACCTCATATTCTATAAAATATCCCAAGCTGAATTGTTACTTTAGGAACAGAATTAGCAAAGGTAGTTACAATATAGCACATCCTTGGCCATGTTCACAGGCTGTCTCTCTCTTGCTTCTCCAGCCTGGTTTCCTTCCTCCCCACACCAGGGATGTTGCTATGGAGATTTCTTCAGAAACAAAGAGAAAAACAGACACAAAAAATACAAAGCACTGAGGAGGGATATTGTAATGGCGCAATATACCTTGCATCAACAGATGTATTTTCCCTAAATCTTCACCTAGAAATCTGCTGATAGGGAGCAGGTCCCTCAAATGCTCTTTCTCTGCAAGGTCTGGCCTTGCTGTGAGATAGTGTTACGGACTGATGTGCACTTCCATGTGCTGCTAAATGCCAGAGTGAAATCTGGCCTGAGCATGCACAGGATGGGCGCAGTGGCCAGACAGTGCACCCAGGCACAATTCCATGTTGCATAATGGAGATTGCTCCATTTAGTATAGTCACATCAGGCTGGGGAAGCTCCTGAGCTGAAAGCAGACAGTGATTGGGCAAACGTGGGTAGCAGGCACTATGCATGCCAGAATATTCTTTGTTAGGGCTTCTCCAACACATCAGCAAGCATGTGATCACATTCTGATGGCGTAAGTGCTCCTACATACTTAACAGGGGCTGCCGTATGAGTATGGCAAGAACAAAACGCTGGCACTCCTGTCAGAAAAGGCTGTAACACATCTTCCACAAATGTATGTGCTAGCTGGTTAATGGCTCTGGGTAGGCGCTCTTGTCATTTTGGTTTTAAATTTGTTTTGCCTCCAGCAAGAAGCTCCTGAAACCAACTGGTCACAACAATTAGACAGAAAAGGTCATAAGACCCTTTTTCCCCTTACAGCAGTTGCAAATGCCTTAAGTCGTCACTACGGCTTTCAACACTTTCTCTGAGATGTCTATATGGCTCTCAAATGAAAAGAAACCTATGGGCAAGACAGAGGAAAAAGAGTAAAGCAAGGAAAGAGAAGGAAGGAAAAAAAACAAAAAAAAAAAAACACCTTGGAACAAAATGTAGAGACAAATTACAACAGCATCTCTGTTCTCAGCAGTACTGAGGGCTGCTAAATGATCCTGCAGTCATCTATCTCCGATACACTAGAAGGATGGAGAGAAACAAGGTCTAAAAGAGATTAGGAAAAAAAAAAAAAAGGTACTTGTAACCACACAGACCGCTCTGCTTTTCTAGGTTATGCCTTATTTTAGCTCCTTAAAACAAATGACAGCACCTGATGACTGTTCAGTGTTTTCAATTTCTCTGGATATTGACCTTGTTATCCTCACTTATTCCCAGTATATTTGTTTATAAAGCAACATAAGAACCTTAACCAGAGTCTGAAGATGAATGCAGTCCTCGGTCAAGGCTATTTTACACACTTGTGTAGGCACAGTTTCCACACTGTTTGAGTGCATTTCTCAATTTCTTGCCTCGTGATGGGAAGCAGAGCAGTGCACTTGTCCTCACTTTATACGTTAAGGTTGGAATGGAGTATAGGCCAGGACCAGAAAGGAACAGTTGGAATGACCACTATGAGCCAACGTACCACCATGCTCACTCCCATTCTGCACCTTCCCTACAAGCATTAGCTTTGTTATTCTGTCAGCGTCTCCGGTAGCTTCACTCTTAACAGAGCAGCATGCAAGCTGCTACTCATTCCTACTCATCAGCCACCCCAATGAGCTTCTCAACACATGGTAACAAGCTCAAGCACCTCTCCAGTCCTTATAAAGAAAGCCTGCATGAGAACAAGATCCTCAGTTCAATTGTTTTTGCTAGCCAATTTAGGCAAGAAAAGACACAGCTATGCCTCTCCCTTTCCTCAGGACTGGCCGGAGCAAGGTTACACCCTGCAGCAAGGTATGTTGACAAGCAGCCCATGTGCACGCACCCCACAGTCCAAAGCCCTGTTACTACACCCTCTCTTCCCCAAGCTTTCAAAAAGCCAAGGAATTTCCTTGCTTTAAGAAGCGTTATGGCTTTAACCAACATCGGCTATTGACAGGTAGGAAGAGGTAAGGCAATGCAGCTCTGCAGAGGACACACAAGGCACGAAACCTTCACTGTTGCGGGAACACCTCCATCCTGAGCAGAAGGTATAACAGCACGCTTCATTTCTTCTTCAGTTGCAACGGGCCCATCCAAAAAGCATTCCCATTTAGACTTCACTTGAAGGCTGTCTACTACAGAATGCCCATCGGTGATAAGGATCGATGGAGAAGCTAAAGTCCTCTTTGTAAGTATGCTGTGAAAACAATAAAGCAGCTTCTTCAGCTTGAAAAAGAGACAGATAGGGATATGTCTGAAATGTAAAACATCGGCAATGGTACAAAGAAGGCAGACAGGAAATGATTGTTCAGTACTTCTCATACTACCATGAACAGGAGGCAACCAAAAAAGGCTCAAATAAGCACAATGATGCTTTTTGGCAAGACATATAACAACCCTGGAAACTCAGTGCCACAAGATATTGTAGAAGTCAAAGAAGTTTAAAAAGAACTGGACAAACTCATGTAGCATAAGGTCTCTCAGTGGCTTCAACACAGCAATCCATATGTTATCTCTGGATCAGGAAGTTTTAAAATCAGGAACAATGACTGCATGCCACCACACGTGCCCTTATTCTACTCTTCTTCTCACCTCCACCTGCTGCTTACAACTGATGGAGCCAGGACACTGATCTGGTAGAGCTTCAGCCTGACCCAATATGACTTTCCTTTCAGTTCTCACTGCAGGGAATTAAAGGAAGAGTACGATAGGGGGATACTAGAAATCACCCTAACATTTGCAAACAAAAACAAGTGTGACTGTGAGAAAGAGGGGGAAATTAGAACTAATTAATGTAAGTCACATTCTATCCAGCAATTGAGTACAGAAAACCTTAAGTACATGTGCTGCCCTCCTCTTCCCTGCACCCCCATTGTTCCATTAAAGAAAGTACCATTACACCAATGTAAAAAGTTATTACCTACAGAAAAGATTTTCCAAGCTTCTGCTGGGTTAACACTGGTTTCCCTGAACTCTGTGTTAAAACTCCTGTTGAGTTCAATGATAGCACTGAAGGGAGGTTGCAAAGGCAGCAGAGAAGAACACATCTTACATGCTAATGCTCCAACTAAAGATAAAAACCACTAAGGGAAACATCCAACAGGAGCCCAACATGTTTCCTGTCTCTATCACCTAAAATTTAAGGATTGAAACAAAACACAAAGTTCTTGGCATCAAAGCTAAGTACGATCACAGGAGCACAACTTGGCTCAGGACCTGCACAACAGCAGTAGAAACAGGGACAGATTGAAGACCTCAACTCTTAACCTTTTACTGCATGTAGTATCCTTAGAGTAACTTGAGCGTAACTTTATACTCTGCTTGGGCTGAGTGCAAATCCTGTTTCAGATGGGAACAAAAATCATGGAATACTGCTACGTACAGATCTGTATTTTTGCATTTCACCAACCCACTGACTTTTGAGTCAAGGAAGACATTTTGCTCACGATCAACTTGTTATCTGTTTGATAGGACTGAGTAGAAGAAATGAAGTCTACCACTACAGGAAAAGCTGCAGTTTGAGTTCAGCTCATACTATGTAGAGAAAATCCAGTACGCTCTGTACTGCCCTAACCATCACCTGTCATTCCCTGGGTAGAAGCATACAAGAATGAGCAGTGCCCCTAAGTCCATATTCAGGTCTCAGGGAATTCTACACCAACTGAGGAGCCACCCCACATCAGAGTTTGGCCTTGCACTGCCTCCCAGATATCAAAACACCTTTCCCAGTTCAACCCCCTGCTTATAACTGTGGGAATCAGCCCCCAAATCCCTTTCTCCTGGATGGAAAGCAGCATCCTAGAGGTTAATTATAAAATAAATATTGATCAAATTCAGTCTGTCCCACACCCAACCAGATGGTGCAGCTGTCAAACAGCTCTGTCAGTGCTTAAGAAGAATTAATTGTGCCCTACCAGCCCTACCTAAAGTTCCCAATACAGTTACATTTTAACAGTCAAATTAATTTCAAGGCTTCATTTTGTTCTTGCCTTTTTAAAATCACCATTAAAAAAAAAAAAAAGATACAATATTTCTGGAACATAATAAAACACTTTTCCGTGATCTCTATCATGGTTCTATTAATATACATCACTCAGCTTTTACAGCTTCTCCCAGCAAGCCTCACGTGACAGCCATGTAATAATTCAGGAGAGGTTCGCATTCGCCTTCATACATACCTGAGACACGTCCCTACTGCATTTTAATAAAATCTATAGGCTGCATAAAACTAACAAGATATTACTTTACACAGTACACTGCTGCTCAAGATTCACCCACTAAAAAATGAAAAAAAAAGCTTACCAAGCAGCTTGTGTTTATAATGCCATTCCATAAATGTTTAAAATATTCATATAAAAATATGTAATACACTGAAAGTAAAGAGCTTTTGTGAAATACAGTAACAGCCTGGACAGGCAAAATCTTCAGGCCACTTCAGAAAACTGCTGTCAGTGTCCTCAATAACACAACCAATGGAAAACCATCACAGGAAGAAAGTTGCTGAAACAGTAAATTGTTGGACTTACAAAGGCTTCACTGCAGTAAGGAAATAAAGCCAAGGAAACCTCAGAACATTCCCTTTGCTTAGCAGAATTGGAATCACATGGCACATGGCAGCACCCAGCTGAAAAATCCTATCTAGTCCTGAGCATCCAGCTACCATATTATTCTGTCTCTCTCCTTCCTATCACGAAGAATGTGGGGATTGCAGCTTTCAGGCCACTTGAAGCATCCATACCGTTGTATTTTAGAGCTCTGAAAGATAGACACTTTGCAAAAATGACAGAGATGCTTTTTTCTCTGAAAGTTAGTAGGTTGGACGGATGAAGAATAAAAATAGAAGAAAAAAATTAAAACAGAAAAGCAAGCAAACCACTGTCTTCTAGTCTGGATCAGGAGGGCATTTCCAGCCCATGCACCCAGCAGGCCCCTCATGTTGGGTAGGAAGGTTCAATGAGTGACTCCCATCCTCTTGTTATCAGCAGAGCAAGCACACAGGAGCCTTGTTTGCTGTGTGGAGCAAGAACAAAATAACCTCTGGGCTAAAAACCCAATCTACGGGAAGTTTTAGCAGCTATCCCACAGCTGTTCAAGCCAGTATACTGCTGATCTGCAGCCCAACAAGACTTGCAGGATACACAGGGGCTGTGTAACAAAACCACACAGATTGTCAGAGCAGGGTTATGGCCTGGTCAGATAAAACAGAAGCAACACGTGTCTGAAGAAATAAATGTTTCCTCCTTCTTCTGTTGTCTATTCATAAAACTCAGTTGCATCAGCGTACTAGAGACCCATGGGTTACAGCACATGGCTGGATCTCTGCTATCACCATCTGTACACATATTTGTCCCCTTTGTGAAAGCCTTTTCACTTCACTTAAAAGGTCTGTAAAAGAGTATTTACTAGAAAACATTTATATATCTACTTCTGCAGGGGAAAAAAAAAATAACCCAGCAAAAGCTAACTGTGCAATATAAAGCCAGATTTTTAAATTCTCTTCCCAAATCAGAGGCAGACCATTTTCACTCTGATCTAAGAGCTGACTTCAAAAACGAGAAGAAAATGTTCAGATTGTATCCCTGATATTTCAATTTTGAGGACACTGGCTTTTCGGCAATAAATTTAAGTATCCATCCTACAAGGTCTCCCAAGGCCATCGTCACAAGTTATCCATTGGAAGCTAACCAACATAGTCCGCATATGCTCCATGACAGAACAGCACAACTTATTAACAACAGAGTCTGCTACTACTTCAGTTTGATCCTGCATCACCTGATTTCATAGTTCCTTCTTCCCCACTAAAGAAATTACACAAAAGTAGGTCTGGAGTTCACACAAAGTTCTATAAGCCGCCACTGGTTCAACTCTAACTTACAACGACACTTGGTACCGCCAACAAGTTTGAGGAAACAACAGAATCTTCAGTGCCATTCTGGCATAGTGTCCACCAGTTGTTATGCTTTGCTTGACACACACATGGATTAAGAAAGCGTGCTTGTCAGGCTGATGTTGTTCAGCATGTGTAGCACTCGAAAGAGCTGGCTGAGTACTTCCTGACAAAACTTGTTCTTCCATCGCAAAACTAAATTTGCCCATGGGAAGAGGGGAAATTCTAACAAGTCTATTTTTCGGGGTAAAAAAAGACATATAAAAAGAGAACGTCACAGTTGTCAGTGTTCAACAAACATCTTCTAAATAAAGATATTAAATTAATTTTGAATGCTTATCAATTCCCATATACGTTTTTTTTTTTTTTTACTCAAGCTTTTAAAAAGTTGAAATTAAAACACAGTACTTCCAAATACTGTAAACGCAATGTTTTCACTAATTAATTCTCACGCCCTCTACCCCGCTCCCTAGTGAATCACTGACTGATTGCATTTGATAGACTACATTCCAGTCTGGATAAGAAAACGTTCCTTTCTTTCCACTCAAAGTTTTGGCCATTTTGGCGTGATCAAAAAAACCTTTTTTCCACTGGCTCTCCTCAGTAGACAGGGGGGGTTTGTATGTCAAAGTCATGCACACAACCACACTCCGAGTCCTTTTAGCGTAAGGATTTTATGGTACAAATCGTCTCTGATGAATGTTAAATATGAGAAATAAAAGATAGTGTGAGAAAACAACTAGATTTATCGTAAAATTCCATTTCTTAACAGAAAAAAGCCTCCAATAGCCACAGCAAAATCTGTCCAGAGATCATGCACTTTAGGAGAGAGCTGTGTAGGAAGAGATCTATGATTCCTCCTCTACTTTCTGGTACAAGTAACCTGCCTGACAACAATTGCACACAAATCCAGACTCAGGTGAAGTAGTTACTGTAGCAAACCCATCAAAACCTTTTTTCCTCAGAACTGAAATTACCATCGTCACTTTCACTCTGAGCTTCTGACATCTAAGACGTCTGAAAAACCTTTCCTTTTCCAGCTCCTGTCAAAGTCTGATGCTATTGGGAAGATCTGAAATAGGAACCATCTACCTAGTGATTTTACATCAGGACCACGTGGAGAAAAGACTGTGTTCACAGAGGTTTTCTTGCAGAATTTTGTTTCCTCACCTGAAATATTGGTTTGGTTTCAGCTGATGCCAGCGAACCGTAGTGCAGGATCAGCTCCCCATCTTACTAGCAATGGGCAGCTCCAGAAGGGCACAGCTGCTGAGCAACTAATTGGGATCCGAAAACCTGAGGCCTCGGTTATTCTGAGGATGAGAGTTAACGGCCTTAAGTTGCACAAAGGTTTAGGTTGGACATTAGGAAAAAAATATTATCAAAAAGAGTGGTGATGCTCTGGCACAGGCTGTCCAGGGAGGTGGTGGAGTCACCATCCCTGGAGGTGTTCAAGAAGTGTGGAGATGTGGCACTGAGGGACATGGTCAGTAGGCATGGTTAGACTAGATGATCTTAGTGGTCTCTTCCAACCCTAACAATTCTACGAGTCATGTTATTGCTGATCAGCTCACCGCTGTGCTTCCCGCACAGCTGTCATCACTTCTGCTGCATTTCCAAAGATACGCTCAGCACTATTTACATGAGTGCTTTTAAAGGTGCCTTGCTCAGTATTTCTCCTGGTTCCCTCCCTTTGGGCTCAGCCATGTTTCCCCAGCTCTGGGACCACTGCGAGCCTACAGTGCCAGCTGTACCACCAGCTAGCTTTTGGTTGGAGCTACCTTCTTTGTGCAAGCTATTCTCCGCCTTCTATCAGGAGAAAGATCAAGTCTCAATCTCACCAGGGAAATGACACCACCATTACTTCAGGCTTTACCTCGTACATCCGCAGTGTCCATACTGGCTTGCACAGAGCCTGCGGCCCAGTCAAGATGCTTTCTGCCTGCCCCACACAGGGTAGAACAACCAAAAACTTCTGTGTTTATTAACAGTGACCTGTTAACTAACAGACACCGTAATAGCAAACAGGTTTTAAATTCGATACAAGACCTCTTTAGCATGTAAAATCATCCAAAGCACAAATGTTAATTAAAATGAATATATCCAGCCTGTCACTTGAGGAAAATTAGATAGGCCATAATTGTCACTCACTTCCAAAAACTTGCATGTCTCCAGGAATTGCCCACTGCCATTTCAACTCTTTTCCCGATTTCATTCCCTGTCTGCAAGCAAAAAAAGCTGCAAGCATGATTCAGTTCTGATGAGCAGTGTGCTTAGCAAAAAAAAAAAAAAAAAAAAAAAAAAAAGAGCGGCACGGTAGCACGGCTCTGATTTTGTTGTTTCTCTGATTTCCATATTAAATGTGAGCAGCATACACACACAAAGACTGCAGGTTTTCCAAGGTCTTTCAAACATGGAAACAGCACAGCGATGCCTCACTGCCAGCGCCAGCACAAACTGAGTTTGGAATGTGAAAAACAGCCTACAATACTTTTTTATTTTTTTCCCCCCCTGCACATTATCATAAGTAATATAAGTTCTTCAGGCAAATTAAACCACAGTTGTTGCTGTACAATTTGACGGAATTTACTGGAGCTGCACAAGTGTAACTAATTATCCATGAAGAAGAAATTTAGTAAGCCATGCTTTCTCCAGCAAGGCAGAGGAAGAATAAGTTCCTTCGCTCCAGTTTTCTAGGAGGAGTTTTTAAAATATATATGCAACAATACTGTTGGTAATATATTGACAACATATTGTTGGCAATATTGGGGCAAGCACCAGAGTTGAGGCAGGAAGGGCAGAGTGAGGGGTCACAGCAGAGTAACCTAGGCAAAGCAGGCAATCTTTTTACTATTAAAAAGTGCATTTTCACTCAACAGCTGCCTGAACAACCAAATACTGCAGCCAGTTAAGAAGCAGGCAGCTGATGCAGAGCATGCAGTTTTGTCTTCACTTTAGTATCGTTATTTCTTTCTTTCTTTTTAAGTTTTTGTTCTGTTGAGCACTGAATGCAGCTTAAGTGTTTAACTATTTATTCTGAATCCAGCTGTAGCTCCCTTAAATCTTCCAAACTTCCCAGCCTGAGCAGGAGCTGATCAGCAGGCAGCTCATACTGCCTGGGTAGAAGTTCCCCTTGTCCTAAGGGACTACAGCTGAAAAAAACCCGATATTACCAGAGAGCCTATCTCCTTCCAAGCTATGAGTGCAGCATTTCATCTTCCTCTCCAGTAATGCAAGCCACACAGAAAGAGCAGTGCTTGTGCTATTAGCATACATAGCTGTGAATATCAGAGCATAGTAACTTTTCATCACTATTTCCCCCCCTTCCCCCAAGCACACCTATAAAAGCATTAGACTCTATTTGAGCCCAAATTGCCTACCCAATGAATGCAGCTCTCATTTATCTTGGTGCTATCGACACAAACCTTGCACTTAAAGCATCCTGCTGGCAATACCATGCTAACAGAATCAGATCATGTTAAGTAGGAATGTTTTCTGATTATTTTTTTTAATGACCTTCAGTTCTCCCTCCCAGCCCAGACTGTTTCATCTAATATATTAAATAAAAAATTGACAAAGTTTCAGCAAGGGAAAGCCTAGGCTCTGCTGTTCTTCCCCTGTTACCATCACGACAACTGCAGTGCCGTAAATGTCTGTGACACCTTCCCAAGCAAATAAAGATGACACAAATGACACACTGCGTGCCCCAGAGAACTTAATTTCTGACACATCTTGAGACAAAGAGCAGCAGTTCAAGCATGAGAGGGTAAGGGGTCACCCCGCAGATGAGGGAAGAGACTGACAGCAGAGCAAAGAGGTAGAGAGAAAAAAGTTACCCTTTTCTCACACAAAAGGAAGCTGGAAGGAGGAGGGGAGTAGGTAAGGGAAAAGAAAGATTCAGTGAGCATAAAGCAGGAGGAAATATGAATCTCTACCAAGAGGCAGGAAAAAAAAAAAAAAGTAGGGAGAAGATTGATGGGAAGAGGCAAGCATTGTGGACAGAGAGAGCATCCTCGTGTGTCTCACTCAAAATGTCAAGGCAGTCTCAGAGCATCCACGGCACATTTAACTCCTGGCACAAAGGGTCTGCCGTGACCTTGAGAGTGGAGATCTGCTGAAAGAACCTCAAGCTTCAAACATTAATGAAGAAGGTCTTTTGGCAAAACAATGTGGTGGAAGTCCACTGTGCTCCCTTCTGGCTGCTACCTCCCAGCCTCATTCCTGCAGCTCTTTCTTTACCAAATTATTTACTAAGCGCATTAACATAAATGGAACCGGAAGATTTATTTTTAATTAAAACAACTGAGAAAGAGACCTAAGTACACTGTTAATATTGTCAATGCCTTTCACGACTTCATTAAAAAATAAATTTTAAGATTCACCTTTAGTAGCTATTGTAATAGAGCTATTTTTCTTCAACTCCGTGAAATTCCTTCAGCATTTCTTTTATTAAGAGAATGAAATGTAAAAACAGATCTCGTTTTTCTAAAGCAGAGACTTCCTCCAATAAGGAAGCAAAACAACTAAATGATTTAACTGCCATGTATGGGAACAGTGAAAAGAAAATTAAATCATTAGCTTTCTTCAAAACAGGAAAAGAAAGCAATCTCTCATCAGATACTTGCTTCTTCAGCTATGAATGTTGCACTAATTATATTCAGAAACGCACAGCAAGATTATTAGGAGAAGAGCAGGCATTTTCTAGCACTTTCAAAATTGAACTTGTGTTTGATGCCTTCCTGCACTCCCAGCAGTCTGCAACCTGCCTAGCCCTTGGAGGGTAGCCAACTGCTCTCATCCCTACCCACAGCCAAGAGAAGGCACTAATGTGGATGCATGGGACACCTGGCCTACGTAACACCAGCTCTACCACGAAGCCTGAATCAAGTGCAGATTTCAGAAGTGGTTTCCCAGAAATCCAGGCTTTCCAACACTTGCTGTGCATATAAACTGCTGTTTACAACTATTCAAAGACTGTCTCAATGTCCCAAAGTGCCATACAATGAAGCTGAGAGCTCTGAGCTAATCCAACACTTGCTGTACAAAAGACTGCTGAACTGTAAGCAACTGCAAAAATCCAAGCACAATTAATACTTCTCTCCACCACCAAAGGAAGAGTGGGTAGCAGAAACAAAAGGCTCGTACACTTTAGATAAACGCGTGTGGGATTATGATTTCCTTCTAGATATCAAACAGAACAAAAACAATTTGTTTAAAGGATGAAAATTCAAATAAGCAAAATTAGAGATTGTTTCCTTTGATATTCCTGTCTACATTTCACTACAATCTATTAAGCATGGAGCAGTAAAACCTTCTATTTTTCGAGGAAGTGAAGTGTGAAAACGTGCAGTTACATCTCTATACAAACATTCCCGTTAGTACTTTCACTCCTCTTACCCTATCACCAACTCCACACTCCCCCACAGCCGCACCACAGAACAACACCAACTATTTAAAAAGCAACCTGAGATATTCACAGAAGCCCTCAGCAAATTCAGCTGTGCATTCAACCCAGGTGTGCTGACAAGGAAGGCAGCAGGAGCTATGCCACACAGACAGTTATGCTGCTCACTCCAAATTGGACAGAGCCTTGCCAGAGGGAGTCCCCTTGGAGGGAGCGATGCCATGGCATTTGTAGCTCTGTAGGAGTTACAACCAGGGAGACCAGCTGCTCTCCAGATCACATTTCCTTCTCTCCTTCAGGGGTTTTGGTTCTGTGCCACAAGATGCAGTCATCTGTCCCCAAGGCCCTGGAGCAGCTGTAGGGCATAGCTTCTGGATAGTGCTGCTCGCATGGGATTCAGGGGGAGTGGGTATTGCTGTGCATGGTGGAATGAGCTGCACGATTCACCTGTACTCAGGCCCCTCAGTCACCACAGTGCATTTGGTGGTGTCCGAGAAAATCACACCTGACACCTGCAACATGACTAAGAGTTGGGATGCTACCTTTGCCAGGACAGCCTGAGCCAAGGAGAACGGGTTCTGCAGTCCGTTCTTGGCTGCCTCAGAAAAAGGAGAAATCTGGTTGAGAAGTGAGATATTCCAGAAAGGAAAGAATCTGTGAGACACACTGCCGAGGGACTGGCTGAACATACTTCCCACTCAGACATAGTAAAGCAACCTCAAGATTGTAGCAGCCTCAAGATTGTAGTATTTATCTTCTGTTTATACAGGAAAATCATTTTCAGCAGATCCCATTATTTAAAATCCTTCAAACACCCCCACACATAAACCAGACAGAAGGGTTAAGGTTTCATTCCCCTGGTGAACTCTCCACATAATCTGACGCGGGTAAAGCACTGGTTTTGTTGACCAGGTTCAGTACAGCTCCTGTCACAACGCTGGAGGTGCCGGGGACACCAGGCTCTCCACAGCCCACTCTGTACATCCTGGCATGAGCTGGCTTTCTGCATGCATATTTCTTACAGGAGATGATTTGCAACAGCTTGAATGAAATGCTAATAGAGTTAATGTTTGTCTCTGCTTCCTAAAGCACAAACTATACCCATGTCCCCCATCACAAGTAGGTAATGTGACCCAGAGCAATGCCTCAAAAATTTGGAATAATGGTTGTAATCCTCACAACCTGATCTTGCGAGACTCCAGCTGCCCAGAGCTCCCATCCCACATAAGCCATGCAGCAATGAGACTACTCTGCTTCTGGCAAAGGATGCTTTATAGCACCTCACAGGCCTGAGCTCTGCCTGGCCTCTTGAATCTACAAGCCACGTGATACAGCTTGTCTAAATCACTAACTAAAATCAAATCAGATCAAATCATGCCCCGTAAGTGTGACAACCAAACAGAACCCTTAATCTCACATAATATGACAGCAGTCCATGAAAGGCAGGAGTGCTAGTGCAGGGCTTTCAAATACATTTTTTTTTTTTTAATGTAAAACAGCCCCAGGTTGGGAACCTATCACTGAGAGTTGAATCCTAAGACTTCTGCAGCATGCCACGCTGCCAGCAAGGAGGAAAGCAAATAACGTGGCCTGCCTGATTCCTGCCAACCTACACATGCATCTCCACAGATGCTGTGCACAAGGATAGTGCTCTGCACAGCCCTGAAAGCAGTGTTATTCAGAAGAAAGGAAAGCATGTGGGCTGCCCCCTTCATCCTGAGGTTTCAGCTTCTCTTGCCGAACCTATGCTCTTACTTGTCTGGACAAACAAAGGCTGAGAGACAACAACAAAACTCCATCTTCAAACAGCATCAGCAAAGTCTGCGTCTGTGAAAGGAGAGGTGCAAAAGAAGCACCATTTGGAACATAGCATGCCCCACACAGCACGTAAGGGCAGCCATAATCCATCCAGCAGAGGTACAGTGGCAATTAGTTTCAAGAAGCACAGGGTCTAGTCACCAAATGCCAGACATCTACCACTGTAGTTCCTTCCTTTTTGTCAAATGTGACTCAGTAAAGATGGGAACCTGAGCTTTATGCTGTGTGCAAAACGCATGTCAGGGACACGATCTGGTCTGACCAGTTCCTGTCTTTACTTGATACCTGAGATACTTATCTGTCACTCAATATCAGAGATTCAAGGCCTAAGGACGTACCTTTCTGAACAATCATTCGCATGTGGATTCAGTAACTGTAATCTTTCACAGGGAAGCAATTTCCAAAATCAGTAGTGGTGTTGATACTAATTACTTATCTTTAAATACAAAACATAATGAGACACTGTGATTCCATTTTCAGACAGTTTTAGCCTGAACATTAAACAGAACTTGGCTTATTAAAAAAAAATTCACTTTAGCACAGTCATCTTAAGGGACTTGCATGTTTTAATCATCACTTTTAATTAGGCTAAAAGTAGAGTAAAAATCAAGGCCTTTTTCGAGGCACTCTCAAAAGACACAAAAAAGGTTCCATTCTTTATTTGACTGAAGTGTACATTATGCTAAAGTGTTAATGAGAGCAAACGAGTGTAACTGAAATCAGTCTCCTGTTAATTTTCATAATTTGTAGTGGAACACTTTTTCTAATTAACAGTAGACTTCCAGAGACATCTATGTTGACAAACATACACATATCACTTATCTACCTTTCTAGCACCTCACCTCAGAGACCATCTACATATGAGGATGATTTTGTACCTTTTCTTCCTACAAGTGAGTTAGCACTGAGGACTTGCATTTCATAGAATCATAGAATGGCTTTGGTTGGAAGGGACCCCAAGGATCACCAAGTTCCAACTCCCCTACTGTAGGCAGGCTTGCACAACCATCCATTTTGATAGCACCAACCTGTCCCACTCTTTAAGAGTCTATCTTAGAGGATAATGACATCTTGCATGCCTGAGGAATCTAGTTTTACAGCAACACAATTCTGCATTCAGATATGCAGTAAAAAAATGTGCATTATAGCCACACTGTCCAACAGAATGACACACACTAGCCCAAGTCAGATCAAGCTGTCAAGTGCAACACGGAAGGATGCAGTTGCATGCCATTGGTTCTCATGGATACTGGAGATTGTTACTTGGACACCACAGGCCATGAAAGCCTTTGAGGCTTTCTCCTGCTTCCCATCCATTCTCCTGGCTAAGTTATTGTTCTGTAAGAGTATAAAAAAACCCACAAACTCCACAAAGATGAAACACTACCTGTTACTTATACATCTCTGTATGCCTTTGCTCTGGCCCTCAAAAAACTTCCAGATATTGACAACAAATGGCATCAAATGCTACAGAAGGAAGTTCTCGCTTCCCAAGCTATCCCACAGTGCACATCAGCTAACTGCTTTCCTCAAGTGTTGCCCAAATCAGCATTCAAGAAAAAAATTTAAAGCATTTGCCTTGCCCTCCTAAGACAAGCAATTTCACTTTGTTGTTTGGTTTAAAACACAGTAATCTCTTTCCAGGTTCATTGCTTGCCCAGCCCCCTGCTCAGTTCACATTTCCTCAAGTGTACCAGTGGTATATCTGAAAGCCAAAACAGCAAGCAGCTCAGAACTTGGGTTAGAGAAGGTGCTGGCAGCATCTCCTTCGTGAATTACATCCACCTCCACCAAACAGAGCACTGAGTCCAGCTTAGCACACAACCTTAACTTTTATCGAGTTAAAGAGTCAGATAAATACAGGCTTCATATGAAGCAAGCAGGGAAACATAACTAAGCTTCCTGTAAGAGACAGCTTCATACACACACATTACTGTTTTGAGTCATCTAAGCCAAATTCTGCTAGAGACATCACCTTTAAATAATGTTTAAGGCTCACATCACAGAATCATAGAATGACTTGGATTAGAAGGGACCCCTTAAAGCTCAGAAGATGAGCTTTTTCTGCCTCACAAGTGATGAAAAGTTTTTCATCTATGTAGTCTGGTCACCACAAAGCATTTCTAAAGTTACTAAGTACATCCTATAAGTTTATTTTGAAATAACATAAGAGAACATTATAAAAAAAATAAAATCTAAAAAGGATAAGTACAACATTTTGTTTGTACTCACAATGGTGGTTTTAGCCAATAGGTTTCCTCTTGGTTAGGAGTTTCACCTTAGGAAATGGATCCCCCATCTCCAAGGACATAAAAGAAAACTATTTCTCTTACTCTATTGTTCCAATTTCTGGCCTGGTCTTCAAACAGAAAAATAAAATCAGATTTTTCATGTGGGTTTGTTTTTCTCTGTCCAGCGAGGACAAATGAAGCGTAAGAGGTTTCCAAGAAGTTCACAATGATACAGAGTTTTCTTAACAAGCACATATTGAATACACGTCTCCAACAAAACTCAGCCAACAGCTGGCTCTAGTGGGAAAAAATCATGCAGCAATAGGAAAAATGTCAAACCTCAAAAGAGGAAATTTTTTTTTTTTTTAAATCGTGAGTCAAGTGAATTATTCCCCATGTGAAACTTTCAGCATTTTTTATAGAGTGCCTTTAATGTCAAGAGTTCCAGAAATTATTTGCACCTTTGTAGAGATCTAAGTGCATACACTGCTTCTGATGAGGAACTCACTTGTTATTAAAATAACTGATGCAAAATTAGGGAAATATATTTAATAAGTACAATAAAAGCTAGAATTCACAGAAAGCAAATATTTTTCCTGGATGATTTTCCTGGACTTACCCGAAACTCATTCTCTTCAGAAATGGGAGGGAAGCAGCAGATAGCTTCAGCTTCAGCAAGCACTGGTGTGCAGTGAACAACAAGCGGGATTTCACAGAATCACAAAACCGTAGAGGTTGGAAGGGACCTCCAGAGATCATTGAGTCCAACCCCCCTGCCAAAGCAGCTCCCTAGCCCAGCCTGCACAGGTAGGCATCCAGGAGGGTCCTGAATATCTCCAGAGAGGGAGACTGCATCACCCCTCTGTGCAGCCTGCGCCAGTGCTCCGTCACCCTCACTGTGAAGACATTCCCTCTCACATTTGTGTGGAACTTCCTATGCATCACTTTGCGACCATTTCCCCTTGTCCTATTGCCACACACTGCTGAGAAGAGTCCAACCTTGTCCCTTTGCCTCCCGCTCCTTAGATATTTATAGATGTGGATCAGATCCCCTCTGAGTCTTCTTTTTTCAAGGCTGAACAGATCCAGGTCTCTCAGTCCTTCCTTTTAAGAGAGGAGTTCCACACCCTTTATCATCTTTGTGGTCCTCCACTGGACTCTTTCCAGGAGATCCCTGTCTTTTCTGTATCGGAGAGCCCAGAACTGGACACAGTACTCCAGGTGAGGCCTCACCAGGGCAGAGCAGAGGAGGAGGATCACCTCCCTTGACATGCTGGCCACGCTCTTTTAATGCACCCCAGGATCCCATTGGCCTACTTGGCCACCAGGGCATACTGCTGGCTCATGACCAACCTATCAATCCACCAGGATACCCAGGTCTCTCTCCTCAGAGCTCCTCTCCAGCAACTCATCCCCCAACCTGTACCAGTGCATGTGGTTACTCCTCCCTGGATGCAAGACTATAAACTTGCTCTTGTTAAACATCATCTCGCACCTTTCTGCCCAACTCTCCAGCCTGTCCAGGCCCAAGGACTTAAATCATCACTGGCAATTCCTCAGTTCCTTCTCACAGCAGTCTAAGCTAAGTGACCTTTGGGAGAGATTGCAGTTGAAGGCACAGTTGTGAAAATCACCCAGAGCAAGGAGTGTTAAGATACTGTCAACGGTTTACCGGGCTGGATCGGCCCGGTTCCGTGACGATTGGTGTGGGGGACCCGCAGACCCACACCCCAGGAAAGGGAAAGGGGGAAAGGAAAAAGGGAGATGGGCCCTAGAAACAAAACAGCGGCAACGATCTGAGGAGGAAAGCTAATTTACTAAATAAGATATCAGAAAGCAAAATAACACAATATAATACAATATAATTGGAATTGAAGCTAATAAATCAAATAAAATGAGCAAGAGAGAGTGTCCGATAAACCGAAGGCCTTACGCTAACGCTGAAGGCGATACGGCAGCGAGCACCCACTGCTGAGTCGATCCCGAAGGAAAGAGAGTGTCCCGTGACTGCAGAGGGTTTTTATCTTTTCCCTCTGAGCGGAAAATACGTAAAAATGCAAAGCATCGCAAAGTCTTCTGGGGAATATAGTTCTTCTCTTCTGAGACAGGTATACCCGGAAAATATCAATGATCTGTGGAGTTGGAGTATTAACTCTTTAACTCTTAATGCACTACATGTTGTTATGATGTGGAATACCAATACCAAAAATCATAAAACCATGACAGATACACAGATTCCTGTTCCCTCTTCCAATTCTTCACTCTGACTTCTCCTTTTTACCTACTAAAATACTGCTTTCATCTACAAGATTCTCCTCAGAGATTTCAATACACACCATGCAAGAATACTATGGTTTCCAAAAAAGGAGAGCTGCCCACATTTCAGATGCAATCACACAGAAGCCTCATGTGAAGCCGTCAAGTGGGAACCAGAGCATCCAGAAAATCTAACAAAGCAATGTTTGCAGGGAAGACAAAATAGTTGATCACACCACCACCACAAAGCAGATGGAAATAGTAACAAATGACAGATAGGAATAGATGTTGGCATAAGGAGAGGAAATGAAATATGAGACGTACTAAGACACTAGCTAGCTTACAAAGACGTTAAGCTAGATGGTCTACAATTACCTAACGAAGAGACTATAGCTCCTAAGGTTTGATATTTGCAACAGCCCAGCAATTCCCTACGCCAAGGACACTTGGATTTCACCATTTCCCAATTTTTCATCATTACCTTTGAAGCTAAACTGCATTAGTAGCAGAAGTTAAAGCAGTAGAATGAAAGCATGGAATACAAATACAAGTGGTACCAAGCGTATCTGTAAGGTACAGAGCACACAGAGCATCTCCATTGGAAATCAACTGTGATACATTCTACATGCTCAAATTTAAGGGACTGAAATTACACTCCAAAAAGCAGACAAAGCACTTTCAAAAGACATTATTCTGTTTCTAGGTTATGAGATTTAATTGAGCTTTGTCAATTAGTCTGTGCAAATTTCCATGTGATTTCTTGACAGGAAGATAGGAATAACAGGAAAAAAATGCTTTGTATAAACACTTTATGGTATTAAAAAAAATAAATTCAAAGCTTGGGAGGAATTAATTTTTGCAAAAAGCAAGAAATAAAGTATCAGTTTATTGCTAATTTGCTGTGCTGAAAACGTCCACCCAAATGCAAATAAACTCTGTGTCCTTCAGGTCAGGTAAACGAAAATAGTCTTTACAACCTACAAACCAATAAAAGGCATCTGTCAATTTTGCAATACAGAGATGAAAAGCGTTTGAAAGTTAAATCTGAAACCCCAGACTGGAACAACACTGAGCTTTAATTTAAACACATTACACTGCATGGTTATTATTAAGCTCTTCACTCAGAGTGTAATTTAAGTGCCATTTTGATATTCTGTTTGAACAAAGAGGTGTCAAATTAAGGAAACTGGTGTCAAGTCCAGAAGCTTTGGGAAAATGAAGCCCTATCTGTAATAGCATCCTATAGGGTTTCATTTCAACAGCACAGTCACATAATTTCTCCAGTGTCATAGCATTGGCCTCCTGTAGACCCCCACCTTTACAAAGAGGCTTCCACAGCATCCTCGTTTTGCTCGGCCATGAGTGCTGCTGACAGATTACATACAAGCAGCAGCTCACTCCGTACAACCGAGGCTGCAATTTTCATGCAAAGCATGTGACTGCTTACAGCATCTGCACTGCTCGAATGAGACAGCGCAGTTATACCGACAGCCCACGTTGCCCTCCAGGCTTACTTTTGACATTCAGAGTTACAGAGGGCTGTGACCCCTACAGGGTTCCCCAGACTTACAGTGCAGAGAGGATGAAGGTATGAGGCCAGCAGTTGCTCTCCGCACGAGGAAGCGGCAGGCAGTGATCAAATGATTGCACGCCAGCAGGAATGAGGGCTTTTGATCTTTTGTTTGTTTACTTGTTTTTTTACTCATTTTGGCTCATTCTGCAAGGATACTGAAGCTAATGTGAGCCTGCAGATCACGTCTGTTGATCAGTGTGCCCCTAATCTTTTTTAGCCTGCTGTCCATTTGAAATCAAGTCCGGCAAAAAGGACAGAGGACACGCACAATTTGATTTCTGCAAGTTTCATGGACGTGAGCAAACAGTGCAAACAGATCCTCCTAGATTTCTCCAGCAAAGGAAAGAATTCAAAATAAGAAATGAAGCTCTGTTAGTTCCTTCTATCCGTGAAACAGGATGTTTTCAGAATGACAAAGCTTGTTTAAATTGCACCTCCCCTAAGGGCCACCACAGAAACCTCACCAGGTGTCCTCCCAGAAATACAGGGACAGAAAAGCTTTCTGACATTTCATGTCTTTTGGCACTGGACACTGTTATGCGAAGAAAAGAGTTTCCCAGTACCAATATATAACCTGCATTACAGTTGCAAGAATTAAAAGAAAATTAAATAAAAAGATGTTTTTCTTACATCCCTTTCTTCTTGGCTAAAGGAATGGATTGCTTGTGCTATGCCAATAATTTCAGCCAGGCTGCCAGTGTGATAAATTATTTACTGCAGCTCTGAATTTGAAAGGGAGTCAATTAGTTAACTGGCCATCAATTAATACTCAGCAAGGAACAACATGAAGACAGAACATTCTGAAGAGCAAAGTTACTGAAACAGAGAGTGTGCATTTAAACCAGGTACTTCTGTATTCAAGCCAATAGCTTGCTTCACTGAATGTCTATTTTAATAGATAAGCAGTCACATTTGCTAGACATCCCGTTGACACCTATTCAATCCTGCCCTGCTTTGGCATGACAGCCTCGTGCATTCCGCAGGGTTCAAGCAAGTTCTCAAATATATCCAAAGAATTATAATCCAATGTATTTGAGGGCAAAAAGGCAAAAGCTTTGTTTCTTAGAACAAAGCCTGAAGGGCAGCATCCCCTTGGGATCTCACAAACAAAGTTACCCTGGAGACAGTCTCTGAGGAATGGCCACGATTCCAGCAGACCAAATGATCTCCTGGGTTTAGTATTTTAAGGGGGTGGTTCCTCGCTCCTTGTGTCAGAAGCAGGAAGGAAATGAAGCTGAAGGAGAGAAAAGGAAAGCTGATTATAATTTCTGTAAGTTGTTTAAGGATCTTTAAAATGAGAAAAGTTCTTCACTCTGTCTAACTACATAAAGGAATAATTTTACTGGCATAAAGTATATAGCATTCATAGTTTATTCACTTCACACATCTTTGTCCTAAGAGTTCCTTTGAACTCTATCATCTCCTCTACTAAAAGCAGAAATTGATAAAAATCTCAGCTCAGGAATGGAGGAACGTTCAGTGTCTGCATACACATCCTTTGTGGTCCACAGCTTATTTAAAGGATCAAGTCCAAAAGATTAGCCATAGATGTGGAGATCATGTTTACGCTTTCACCAAAACATCTGATTTGCACAACACCTCATACTTAATTTTGAGGTCTCAGGTAGAGAGCATGGTAGTGTAACTGCCACAGTATCTTTCCCATCAATCCACTCCATGTACTGGCTGTATCTCACTTGACACCTCCTCTCTGGACCTGCAGAGGGAAGACAGTCACCTCGGGAAAAATGTTTCAAACCAGGACCCCAACCAGGAGAAGGAAACACACACAGGAAAAGCTGTGGGATCTGTGACTCACAAGAGGCATCACAGCAAACTCTGCATCTAAACAGATTCTGTATGTTGTCAAAGCCACCTATTCAGCTTTCTAAACAAATATTCCCCCACGCTTCCCCAGAAAGAATATGTTTGCTGTAACATTTCTGCACAGCTCTAGATAGCATTAACAACCTTTCCCAACGATGTATCTGGCTACTATCCATCTTTGAGCATTTTGCCTCATATGTAGCACTGGATTAAGTGTTATTACTGTATAACCACCGATGAATGTACTTAGAAAAACTAAGGAACATTTGACAGCTTTGCAGTTACCACCTCGGTGAGATTTTCAGATTGCCATATCTCAGTGCAAACCATCAAAATCACAAGCTGTGGTGAAGTGTACTAAAATGGGCTTGGCATCTAACCTAGCTACAAGTCTTGCTTTCACAGAGGTCTGTACCTCGCTGCTCTCACTAGCTTCAAAGTTTACCCTTTTTAATGCAATGCATTTTTATGAGTGCTAGCTAGACTGATCCCATCTCCTTGTATCAACTTTCTTGTGCCCTAAGCTTGTTCTTGTTTCAGCTTCTCATGCAATAGCGTTCCAGAGTGATATTAGATACACCTCCTCAAAAGTTATTCTTGATAGCATTTTGCCAACTGGACAACGAGGGATAATGAAGTTCACCATGTCAGCACTTCCCCAAGAGCTGGAGAATTTCACATCTGTCACATATTTACTATCCCAAAAGAAAGAGTTTGCATTTCTACAAGGGATAGGGCCCCAAGAAACAAGGCTGTCACCAGATGTTCCATGGCTGAAAGTCTGCATAGCCTCAAGATGCAAGGCTAATCGGTACAGACCCCAGATAATTAAGTTGCTGTGCTTTGTGAGATCTGCTGGATGGTTAGAGGAGAAAGGACATGATTAAACACCATACTGAGAGATGGGCAGGAAGAGCTCTGATGTTATATATGTGAATGGGGACACCCAGCACTACTGGGGCAGACAAAACACAGAACATCAATCCACATCCAGCCACGCATCAGAATAGACTAGCCCTGCCTCCCAAACACTGCTAGGAAGCTTTTGGCACTGCTACAAATCATGGCATATAGCAAGACAGCCTAAATCATTTGGGTTTCTTCTAAGATTCCTGCCTCCATTTTTAATACTGTTCACCAAGGACGCCAAACAACAAACAAGTTCATCCATTTTGCTCCTCACTGCCTCTCCATCTTACACCTCTGTACCACTTTAGTCTGAGACTGCTGTGAATTCTGTGAATTCAGGCATTCTCTGAAACAAGAACTGGAGCTATCGGGAAGTGCAGACATGCCTTCAGGTCCTCATGGTGACTGCTGTTGTCAGAGGCAGAAATTAGGCAAGAACATTAAATATATTATTTTTTGTGGCTGCCTGATACAGTAACACATGACTTCCAAGCACTTTCATCAGTGGGGCTTGCAGACTCACAAGTGTCTGCTGACGATACAAAGTCATTATGTATCTGGCATCTGATCAACAGGCCCATTTATTTATTTATTTTTCCCAATCAAATTAAGCAAAACAACCAAACATTATTAGATTTCTTAGATATTACTCTGGGGGAATTCTGAGGACTAATAGCACGATTTTTAACTGCATATGCCTTTAAGACTACAAATTTCTTTGCTAGCAAAAGATCAGATTTTAAAGTTAGATAAACAAAGGCTTGTTAAGAGTGACTTGCTTTAATCCAAGTTTAGATGGATCACCTCTTTATAGGTTTATTTGTATATAAGGAAAACATATAAAAGCACAAATAGACACACAGTACACAAAAGTAAGTTCTGTGACCTGGATTTTCCTGCAGTTATTCCAAATAGGCATTCTTCCCTAATGCATGCTACAAATTATACATGCATAGAAGATAACAGTTTTAAGCGAGAAGTAAGACTTGGCCATGGATCTGTCTCACAAAGAAGAGCTGTGCTTTCACCAGAAGAGCAAAGGGTGTCCTTGATAACTCGCATGGGATATGAATCAAACCTTAAAATCTCTACATTAATATGCCACTTGTTTACAGCTTCATGTTCTGGAAATTTCAGAACAACAGACAATTTGACAGTGCTTCTGCAGTCCTTCAGGCACTCCAATTTCTACAGATTAGGGCATATGAGGGAGTGACAGAACTTAAACTATATACATCTATCCCATACTTCTTATTCTGCCCAACCACTTTAATGCACAGACTGGCTAGAGAAGATTTTTAGCATCTATGAATCTTGAAATCTGAAACTCACAGCTCAAGATCTGTTAACAAGGCACCCAACACTTACCCACTTCAGAATGCAGCATGGCAGAATAGTAAAGTGCAAGGAAATAAAAAAGAAAAAAAGGATACTGCTTTGACTACAAACCCTTGAGTTTAAGGTCTGCATTTGGTACTGCACTATGAGTATAAGCTCCTCGATCCAGTCCTACATACTTCATGATAGGCAGACCACAACAGCTGTGTGGTGCTGGCTGAAAACCCACTGAGCATCCCCCAGCTTGGAGCAGATCCACGAAGGATAGAGATGGTTCTGCCAGCACCAACTACTTCTTAGAAATTGGGGAAATTCCAAGTGGGGAAATGCTTCTGAACTCTGACATGGTTTTCATTTCTTCCCTGTGTCTCTCCCAGATGAGTTGTTCATTGAGCAGCAGGAAATCTCTTCCAAATTCAAATGAAACCACATTACCAACCAATAACCAATTCAAAAAATCATGATTACTAAAGGAACCGACTGAACACCAGTGAGTGCGCCCTAGGGTAATAAACATCAGATGGCTCTAGGATTCACTTCACATGACTGCAGAGCTGATAAAATGGATGTTAAAGATTTCTTCTAGGGAATCAACGGTTTCAGTTGCAGTAAAAAGCTTCTGCTTGTTATTCGTGCTGGGCCAAAGGCGTTCTTTCTAGCAGAGGAAAACAGCACATCTGCCCAGATCTCGTGGGAGCACATTAGCAGCAACTGAGGAAGTGTGAGAACGAAGGTGCCCATAATTCATTCCTCATTCTCACTCCTATTTCATCTTCAAGTACTTCACCATGCCCAGCTTATATGGATGAAAGAACTAAGGCCACATCACCCTGACAAGTAACATTTTTTTCCCCTCTCCAGATCTAATGGTTTAAGCTTAGCTGTAGTTATTAGGGAAAGAAACATGAGTGACATCCGAATCGTGGTAGAATTCATACCCAGAAAAGATGTGGTACAGCTGCAAGCTTCTGACCTTTCAAATCATAGCCAATGTAAGTTTTAGCACCACTGGAAAGAGTGGCTGTGCCCCAGCACTGCACAGCTACATTGGCTGTGAAACTGTGATCAGGTCCTGCACTTCTCCAAGCATTGAGGAGATGATCCTTTTGGCAGAGCCTCATCCATCAAAATGCTGCACACAGCATAGAACAGCAAGCTCTCTCCATCCCCTGGTAGCTTCCTGTCGTCTTTACCATAAAAACCTTCATCAGGAAGTTAGTGAAGTTAGTGTGTTAGTGAAGTATTAGCTAGAACTAGCAATTAGCCAAATAGATTTCTGTATTCCTATTTAGGCAAAAATGCAATAGGAGAAAGCCGAAAAGGAGAGTGTCAATAATCATCTCCACTGTTCATTTTGAGTATGCTACGAGGAAAGAGAAGCTGCCCATGCCTACTTCTCTTTCTCCACCACTCCACTGTCCTGCAGAGAACCCGTCCTCTGTTCACTCAGTGCTTGCTGGGATCAAAACCAAGTGTGCCAGCAGGAACAGGAGTTTCTGACACGTACATTAGCATAGCCTGAACTGGAAAGGGATTAAATGGCTTAAGAGACCGGTTGTGAGCTAAGGTTTCCACATCAAATCAAGACTAGGTCAGAAACGAATAAACGTAGACATCCTACGTAGCAACTGCTTGGCAGCTAATACAAAATGAATGGTCAGCATTAGGTCAGCTTTTAGATGGCAGACAACTGCAGCACAACACCCATTTATTACCTAAGCCTAATAACTGCATAAATATACCTAAATGCCTACAGGTGCCAGGATTCAACAAAATTCCTTCCCACATCTCCCAGAGCTCCTCATCCCGCTTGGTGACAAGAAACGTGCTGAACTTTTCAACACTGTGTTTTGAAAGATAACTTTTCTTAAAGAAGCTCACTAACAAAAACAGCTTTTATAATCACAGTAAAATATAATGGGAATTAAATTACGGTACAATAATTCACACTTAGCTGCACAGAGGCCATTTGGCCTTCATCTTAGTGCCTGAATGTGCTGGGCGTGAATTACTGCGCTGTATTTCACGTGCTGTCACATCTTATAGCTTAATTAATGCTACAAGAATCAGAGTGCACAGAGCTGATCTCTGGTGATCAGAAGGCAGTCTTGGTAGGAAGTGGTTAAAGCACCAGAGGTGACAGTCTGCTGGACAATACCAGTCCCCACTTTTTAGGACTGTGGGAACAAAAGCATTTCCTACTGCTGCCCACAAAGAAATGCATGTGTACTGCTGCTCCATATCATGCATATTTATAAGGGTAACTTTCAAGCATTAACTTGGGCCCTAGCACCAGCCTGCTTCTATAGTTCCAATCACACAGCTCCAGCTCCACGCAGCCCGATTGATTTGGGGCCTGTATATCCAATACTGCAAATGACATCTGAAAACAGGAAAAGAACAAGTTTCCTTCCCTAAGGCAGGAAGATGCTACAAGCAGTCACATCTGTCATATATTGGAAAAAAAATTGGAGGAGAAGAAAACATTATCAGAAAATCCCCTTAAAATCTCTTTCCTTATTTAGTGTGAAATTTAGACATGGGTGAAGTGGGTCTGCACACAGACCTCTGCACCGCTTAATGGCTTAAGTGGGAATTAAGTGGTGTACAGAGTCTTTGCAAGGTTGAATTTCAGCCACTATCAGCTTATAGATAGGTCAGTCATCAGATGGAGAACTTAACAGTCCCAATTTGAGTACACTGCTGCTAATGAAAGCACACCAGTACATGCACAGCAAAGCCACCTCCTCTTATCAGGAAAAGCCTCCCTTCATCACTTGTTCCTCTGCAGAAAAGGTGGCACTGCTGCAGGTAATACAAATTGCCAGGAATAGCAAATATTATAAATATTTCAAGGATGATTAATCTTTTAAAACAATGAAGTTAGGCAGAAGCCTGGAAGTCAGCTTGGCTATTTCACAACTAATAAAACACGTCTCCTGTATTTCATTTTGACTAAATAGAGAGTATTGTAGTAAAAGGCAATTATCCACCATTCACTAGCTAACATAACACTTGTACAAGTATAAAAGAAACACAGTATGTATTTTAAGTAGTGACAGTATTTTCACGTATTAAAATAGTAGTGAAGCAAATGTTCAGCTCACATTAAACGGCACTCTGTCACCAAGGACCAGCTTGCTAGCATCATATATTCCCCCAAGAAAGATAATGCTGCTTGCTTTAACAGAATCATTGTCACCAGGCAACTGCAAGTGCTGCTCAGTAATAAATATTTCCACTGTTCCCACAGAAACCAGCTCGGCATCTCAACGTGCTAGTGCCTAGAGAGAGCGGTTTGACCTTCCAGAGCCATTTCCTTGCAAAGACACAGCCATCCTTCACCATGGGCATCTCCTAGAAACATTGGAAAGGCGTTGCAGAAACATCAAAGGTTACAACAGGACAGCAGACGAAGCTCTCTTCCTTTCAGCTACAATGAAGATTCAAAAATTCAATCTTTTACTTTGCAAACAACTTCTTTCAGTTTTGTTTGAACTAATTCTCCATCAGAGAGATAAAATGGCATCTATCCTAGATGCAGGAAGGTCACTTTGTAGCTACACTACAACTCTGTATAAATTAAAGTCTCAGAGGCAACTCGCTCTCTGGAAATTCAGAGTTGGGCCAGCAGCAACTGTAGGCAAGCCTGTTTGGTCTCGTCAAGTGTCAGTAGTAGGCCTGAGGCTTCCTAACAATACCAGGCTCTGAGACTTGTCACACTTTGTCCAAATTGAAAATACCTTAACTTGAATTTAACTCTATCTCCAAAATTACCTAAAAAACCTTAGCTACACCTGCATCTTGTTTCACAATGAGAAGACTCCCACCTTGGCTATCGGGGTTGTAATAGCAGAACCACACTAGCATCAGAGATCTATTGACTGTTCTGCAATAACATACTTGGTTTTGGTTAGATTATCACCTGACGTTTTCACATTTCAGTCTCATTTAGTTTTGGACAAGTGTATGCTTCTAATCCTTTTCCCAAAATCAAGTTTTGTATGGAGAAAGAGATTTATAACTAGTTCTGTCTGGAGAGAAAAGCATGTAACTCGTTAACAGTACTAAAGCAAAAAAGCCGAAACACCTACCACTGACACTGGGTTTTGCCTGCGTGGAAAATCAGAAGCTGATGGTTTTCTCATAAAGCATAGGCAGGGAAAAAGCTTAGCAGCAGAGGAACTGGGCAGATAGTTGCGCCCATTTATTTTATCACGTTTCTAAGGACCCTCAACAGAAATCAGGCAACTTCAGTTATTCCTTCAATTGGAGTAATAAGTGGTTGTTCTATTTCAGATTACACTGCTAAAGCATTACTGTGACCCCAAAAATTATTGTGACCCCAAAAGTCATCCTTTGCTCACACCTGCTCACACAGTCACCTCTTTACATACGGTATCTTGGACCTGTTCGTCATGAAACTATGCACACAATATAATTCCTTAAACTAACTAAAAACTAAAACAATCTGATGGGAAAAGATCTTTGGACACAACAGGCCTTCATTACTCTTCTAAACCCTAAAATAAGTTACTCGTGGGAAAACAAAATCACCTCAAAGTGATCACTAAAGTACCTTTCTTTGTCCAGCAGCCTGGAAGTTTTAAATCCCAGCTCTCAGTCACACGACCATAAAAGCAATGTGAGAGCAGGTGTACGTCTCCCCAAGCTCACAAGCTGAGCTGCTGCCTGTCACGTCCATCTCACTTGAGGTGAACTTTGACAACTCACATTTGTGGGTTGAAGAGAAACCTGCTCTGCTTGGGGTCAAGGGGAGAAAGGCTAAAGAAGATGAGAACAGCTGCTCATTCCAGAAAATGCCTGTGGGGAATGTACACATTACAAGCAAAGAGGATGAGTGTGCTCAGGTGTGCATGAGGGGGATTGCAAGCCAAGCAGAACTTCTGTGGGAGCCCAGGCTTTTGGATGCTTCAGAAAAAGCCTTCAATTAGAGAGAAAGGAGGTAGGGGTGGAAAAGTTCAGCATAGTGCAGGGCCTTTTCTGTTTGTTTGCTGCTTTTGTTGTTGTTGCTGCTGGTGTCAGTGGATTGATGGGCCTTCACTCTGGCCCATCTACAAAAAACTATTTTCAAACAAAATGGGCAGCGACAGTAAAGGAAGCACACACTACTCTGCTACTGATCTTAAGTACATGCAGACTCAGCTTTTTATGAGCTATGATTCAGAGCAATCTGGACACATCACTGCACCCATGCTTTTAAGATATAGTAGATTAACACCATCACCAAGGAACTGCAAAAATTCAAGGCTTCTTCCCCTTTCATTGTCTCTGCAGAACAAGATGACAGCACAGCAGGGCAGTATACTGAAAAACTACTTTTCATTCTCCAGATCGCTCAAGTCGAATAATCACTGATTCCACACTTCTCACTGTAACCCAAGTCACAATATACTCCCAGAAAAGCGCTGGCTAAAGAGTACACACACACACAGCTCTGAAACAAAACAAAATCCTAAATCACCAAATGCATGGGATCATCAGCTTAAGAGACCCAGCACATAACTACCTCTACAGATGAACAGGCTGCATTGGCAAACTCAAACAGCGAATGAGATGTACTGAGCCCTGAACTATAAAAGCAGTTTGTATCTACTCTGGTAATCACTGCAGGACAAGAAGAACTGTTACAGTTCCTGTTCAAGTCCTGTTAAACAAAATACAAAGGCTTTCTATGTATTATGAGAGTGAATTGTTAGAAGGGAAAAATTAAAGCAGAGCTTAAATGGATTATCTTTATAGGCAAGGCAAGTACTGTCTTCAGGCTACAGCAGGAATAACTTCTGCACTGATACTGCGTTGCCATCCACTTCAAGCAACCTTCTCTGAGCAATTGCAGGGAGAGAGGCTGCAAGCAAGAGTACCTTAAAGTCATCAGATACACTGATAAAGTCTTAGAAGTGCTGTCAGCCTATTTTTTCCAACCTCTAGCACCACTCTGGATGTAACATGCATGTCCTTCATTTCTCGTGAGAGACCTGGATAGGTTTGACTGTTCAGTGAAGCTGATACCAAACAGTCTTACCATGTGACACAACTATATTGCATTTTTCTCCCTTTGTTTAGGATCAGGAACATACCAACCCTGAACAATCAAACATTCTACTCGTTTCCTCCAAGAAAAGCAGCAGGAAAAAGTTTAGAGATGGTAACCACATCTTGGTCAATAAAAGAAGGAGAGACAGATTCAATTCTGAGAGCAAAGGTCTTCACTCTCCACTGCTCAAAAATTGCTGGAAGCCTCTACTGCACTCTTACTAGTGATTTATAAGGATGAGATAACATGTAAGGGTCAGATTTACCACCACTGACTGTTAAAGAAAACACACAGCAGCCACCCCAGGCACCTACTTTGTAGAAAAGCATAAAGGGTACCACTGCCAAAATTTTTTCAGGCAGCTAATTTCTACACCTGTAGTGTTTGCTTGCCCGTAGCAGTATGTGACTCCAAAGATATTTGTGACATTTTCATTTATTGTGACCATCATGCAGGATTTTCCAGATGCAGTGGCACTGTGAATTAAAAACAGAACTGCCAGAGGCATATTTAAATTGTCAATTGTTTAACTGCTAATATTGTTTAATTATAAAGATTCACAGGACATTCACCAGTGAAGTTTCAGAGAGAAGAATGGAGAGCACCTTTTCTAATAGCTCTTTCCATTCCACCCCAATTCATTTGCTGAGTTTAATTATTCATTCTAATTTTAAAGTTAGCAAGGAGTTTTGCTTAAGGAACGACAGTGGAGATAACCTTTGTGCACAAAGGTGTTAGAATTGATAGGAGCAGACAGGCTGTGCTCCACAAATAGATACATTCAGCCAATCACATGCAACCCTTTGCTATAAAATTTCACTTGAGTCTTAGCACACACAATGGATGCCATGCACAAAAAACCTGGAGTATTTTTAACGCAGGGGTACACAAGCTACATGAAGGGAATCATCAAACATGTTCCCACAGACCTGCAATTAAAATAGGATTCTCGGGGAAGCTCACCGGGGCATCAGGGAGTGGTCAAATTTTTTCAAAGCTCAGCTCTCACAATTTAGCAAGCATTACTGAGAATGGGAACTTCTGAACCCTCAGATTTACGTCTTGAAGTCTTATCCCTAAGAATTAAATGTGTCAGATTTCAATTTTCATGGCTAATAAAAAGACCAAATTTTTCCACTTAAGAAAACATAATGGACACTGCAGCCAGTAGTATGCTGCACACAGACTCTGGAGCTGAAGCTAATACATCCCCACAGCACAGCAATAACGTCTGATGATATTAGCTCAGCTCTAACATACTGCCTAGTTGCATCAGCATGGTGCTACAGCTAATGACCTCACATTGCCAGGTGGGTTATGTAGTGTGCCAAGCTAAAGACAAACATACTGGTTTTGGTTCTTCTAGACTCAGGGTCACATAGGGTATAGGAGCACATGGAAACATGTGCTGTGGTGCTTGAAATCACAGTATATTGTGACAGTGAGTAAGATGCTACATTCAATGGAGCTGTGGCTGAAGGGGGACACACAAACTTCTACTGAATAGTATTCACAAAAGGGGAAGTCATTTTCATATACAGGCTAGGAGAGACAATCTCAGTGACATACAACTTAAAGGAGTAAGCTTGGGCATTAGGATGAAAGTCAGCCTTAAAATGGTAACTAAACGTTATGAGATAAATATTTATGTGACCAAAGTTCCTTGTTTCAGGACTTAATTAGTCACACTCTAGCTCAAGAATTCAAAGACCTGGGTGGGAAGTGGGGAGAGAAATCAAGATCCTGGAAAAAACAACAATCAAACATACATTAGGCAGAAGAAGAGGTAAAGTCATGGCTATTTTCCATTCTCCTTCCCTTCCCACAGTCAGGTTCCCCCATCTCCCACTCACCATGGGATAACGGTGTTAAGAGCACTGTGAAGAACAGCAGCTGTGATGACCACATGACTGTGAAGGAGGGCTTGAAAGTATCCCAGCAAACAAGGGTTCAAACAAAACAAGGTGAGTGTCCTTCTGCACTGGTTTTCAACACTTCAACTGTTGGCCTTGAACTCACATCCAAGAAGGGAGAAAAAGCCAATCAAAAATAATAAAAATAATAATAAAAAAATCCCACAGCCAGTATCCAGAATCTGCGACCTAGAAACAAGAAAGGAAAAAAAATGCAGTTAGTAAAGCACTAAGATAGGTGTTTTCAATCAAGTCTTGTTGCATTTCTCTGCTGCCAACAGCTGTAAAGGCAAACATATCTACCCCCCGGCTCTTCAGATGTTTTTTTTTATGTACAACAGGAATTAAAACTTGTCTCCATGCAGAGTCAGTTTGTGCATCACTAATGCTCCACTTCCCCTCTCAAAACAGGGATTAAGATATGAGTCTTGAACACAATGCCCATGGGCCAAGGGAGTCCACAGGCATGAAAGGTGACTAAGAAAAAGAAAGCCCATATACACCACACTAAAATCTACATACATAGGAGTTCTAAAACAGCCCATAACTCCCTTGGAAACATTTAGGTATTTAGACAACAGAAGATGATGGAAATTCCACTGCTGAAATGGGTTTACTAGCATCTAGGTTCTGTGCTGATCTCTTCCACAGAAATAAATTTTCATTCCAGGCACCTCCTTTCCACCCAAAACCCTAAGGTACAGGGCTTAACAGTAAAAGCTCACTCCTGAAAAAGCATATTTGCCAGTGTGATGACAAATCAACAAACGCAGATGTAAGTTCACCATTTTGTCCAGGCCGTATCTGTGAGAATGCATGGAAAGCGCAGTGCTTCCAATCATGGAATCACAGAACCACCTAGGTTGAAAAAGATCGTCAAGGTCATCAGTTCCAACCATCAGGCTGACCTACCAAGTCTCATCACTAAACCACATCCTCAGATGTCACATCCACACATATCTTAAACACCTCCAGGGATGGTGAACCTACCACTGCCCTAGGCAGCACATTTCAGTGCTTGATGATGCTCTAGCATCAAATCTGGGCCAGGCTTTAAACCCAGACGGAGACTAAAGTCCCTCTTACCACGTAGCTCCCACCTGTGGTGATCACCAGGGACTCAGTCGCTTATGTCTACTTGAGCTCCACAGCTGTTCATTGTGGAATTAAAAATAATGGTCTATCCATCCCACACTCTTACAGGAAAGCATGGGGAAATTGGAATCCATGCTTGAACAGAAACATTCACACATTTTAACTGCAGAAATGATTCCAGCTTCCCATCATTTTAATCTCCCAGGAAGGGGGCTAGGTGGCCACAGTGACTCAAGCTTGGCAGGAATAAAACAACAACTATACAGAGTTGAGCCATGGCATCAGTTTGAGACTTAGCTCCCTGCTGACTTTGAAATGATGATAAAATACGAGGAACTGTAAAGTACTTTGCATATCTGTTTTGAACTCTCTTGACTCTGCAGCCTTCACAGCACTGGTCTAATTAAAAATCTCTCCATAAAATCTCTGATCAACAGAAGTTATTCTTCTCCGAGCAAAGAAGCTGTTTTTGCCAACTTTTGTTCCTACCCAAAACCCTGTTTGAGCCAAAAAACCGTATGAAAAACTGTGCTGCATGCCATTGTGATGTCGATATATTTCTGAAATTCAGGCATGACAAAGTGGCCTTTGTTTGGCCTCCTCTCTTTGCTGATCAACTAAATCAAACCTCACATTGTTCAGAACCGAAGTCTGTAAGGAAGCTGCATTTTTTTCTGATAAGTATATCTGCTTGCTCTGCCAAGATTTTGTTCTCTCACTCTCCTCTCCTCACCAGTCTACCCCTGCAATTCGTTCACTCAAATACAGCATTTAGGGTCTGAAGCTTTTTCTCGGCTCTAACTGTGGTGATTAAAGAGCCCAAGGGCAAGAGGAAGGCAAATGGCTTCTTTACAGACAAGCAAGAAATTAAACTGTGGCTCAAGCTAGGACAGTAGCCACTAATAACACTTCAGGCCTGCTTTCCAAAAGGTTCACAAATATTTTAAAGCACATTTTTGAAACAGTGATCAAGTTTTCCATTTGAATTTTAGAAAGCTACCAGTAAACATCGAACTACCCTACTGGCATTTATGTGCATCTTTTCTACAGTATCATCATTATAAAGAGTTTTTTAAAAGGGAGAAGCTTTTTGGACTACAAAGTTTGAGAAGGTATACACAAAAATGGAGGAAGCAATCAGGTACACTGCCCCGAAGGAAAAACCTCAGTCAGGGAGTGAAGGAGTTGGGTTTGTTTTTCTATTTTTGTTTAAAATGATTCAAGTTTTGAATAATCTGAGCCTGTTAGAAGGAGATAACGTTGTGGTGCAGTGAAAACTTTTGGGGTATAAACTCTAGAAGTCGCAAATGATTTATGACACCTATCTCAGAGAACAGATAATTGTCAATAAATATTTACACAGTAGCCTTTCAAATAATTTTTATCTGTCTGCCTGTGTTCTCCTACAGGATAGGATTAAAAATGTTTTCTGTGGTCTTGTGGGCTGGGACTCAAAAAGCAAAATGATTCACACATCAGTGGTGGATACGGTCTTGCCCCAAGTCTGCTCCTGTGGTGACTTCTTCAGACCCTTCAGATTTTTGCATGATGTGAAGCCTAATGAACCCGTAACACGCATGGAGAACTGATGAAGTTGTTTAGCAACATAGGATACTGCTACACAGCTCTGGCTGGTTTCTACTTCATATGATCAAATAATCATGCTGTGTTTGTGAGCTGGATGCCTGCAGAACAGCGAGATAAGAAATGAGCAGAGCAATCCTTTTCTTAACCGTCGCACAACCTTCTCAAGCAGTGATTATGAGATGCAGGAAGAGGCCTGCAAGACAAAATTCACTTCATCTTTGGATTACCTCCAGGTAAAGTACAGCCAAAGAGAGAAAATAGAGCACACAGCTGTGAACTTTTGAGTGCTGTTACATTTATTGATGCAAAAAGGGGATATACTATCACAGTGAGAAAGTTAAGGGTTACACTTGGCCTAAGGGGTTTGGATTTGAACGATGAAGATGACATGGCATGCATTAATTTACAGAGAAGTTCCTCTGCTCAGTGACCTTTCTGCCCATTGGGCTGCCCCGATAGCCTCATGGCCTGGTCTGCTGCCAAGCATCACCCAAACCTGATCTGCATGCTGGCAATTCTTAAAATCCAGCTCTAAGTGGTACTGACAAGACAGAGGAGAGCCAAAGGAAACTGCAGCCTAGTGGTGTAGATGTGCAATGATGTATTTGTGAAGGCATGCCTTCCTCAAAGGTTATTATGTATACACCATCTCAATATCTACTCAAGAGTCTCTGCTTCAGCAGCTGATGTGAAGCAGTGCAGGGAGCATTTTCTAAGCTCATCTCCTGATGGTGTACAGACAGGGTGAAAGAGATAAGGAAACCAGTTCATCTCCTGTGTGAACAAATAGCATGAAGTAGAATTTAGAGTGGCACAAGCCAAACCTGTCACAAGTCCACCTAATTACTGCCTTCAGCCAAACGTAATCATTTGTGCCTGCACCAAGCAGGATGCTCCCCTTCTCACTGGACAAAGCCTGCCTACCCTATTCCAATAGCTGTCATTTTCTCAACCGCCATGGTGTGAGCAGCAGACAGGCTCAAGTGTTTTCAGTGACATTCAGTAGCAAAAGCCAGGCAGAAACTTCCTGCTTTTCTTGCCTAGGTATGCTTCTCCCCACTCCTGAAAATGCGTATAGAAAAACTAACTTAAAATTACAAGTCAGCAATACAAGGACTACTTTATATTCCTTAATAGAAAAGATTCCTACAATTATCTCCTTCTTTAGCATAAGTTGCTTACTACGTAAAAAAATAAGTATGATGTTTCAAACAAATATTGATTAAAATCACAAGAACAAAAGCCTGGAAGTAATGAACTCTTTGAAGCCAATGGGCCAAATTGGAAGCAAAGATGCAATTCTCCCATTTCAGCATCTACTACTTGCACAGCAATTTGTATGAGAAATTGTTTTCAGAATGAAAATATGCAATCTCTTTAAAAGTGAATACGTTAAATGGAATTTAAAGGTTAAAAAAAATAATAAAAAGTGAAAGTATGCCCTGCATTGCTGTTCCCATTCTGAATGACTAAACTCAAGAACTGCTGCTACACAGATAGTGATATGTTGTCTGAAAAACACCTCTTTTAATTTTTAATTTTTTAACTTTTTAATATTGCTGCAAGAAAGAGAAGTTTTGCCCCGCTTATCCCTTTCTGCCTTCATTTTCAACCCTTTCCCCACTCAGGACACAGCTCCACGGTCACTCTGCAGTGGCAGTAACACAAGCTGTGAGGTAATGACCAGAAGCAGGGCAGCTGAAGGCTGCGCTTGTGGCATTTCAATGGAACCACAAGCACTTGTCCTCCTAGCCACTTTGAACTGTTTGTAAACCTTTGTGTCTGCATTTAGCCAAGGAGGAAAAAAAAGACAACAACAGAAAAAAACAGGAGAAAGCAAACCTAAAGGCATTTTACTCCTCTGTTATATCTTACTGAGCACTTTGAGAAGTTCTTGAAAGCAACCTTGGAAAAAAAAAAACCAACAAAAATAAAACCTTGAAAGCAACAACATCTACTAAAAGTTCCCATTCATTCTAGATTCTCAAATATCACTGCGCTCCCCAGAACATCCCCCAGCTCACACCCAGCTTCACTGGCCACCTGTTGAAGCGATAATTCAAAGTGACAATGAACTCTTTAGAAGTATTATGGGATTCACTGCAAAATAACTCAAGTGTTAAGTGAGTTAACGAATTCCAGATTAATCTAGCCTTTGGTAAGAGCACACTCAAATAAAGACCAGCTAAACCTAGTAGTGGTGTGTTGCTGGCTTTTCCCCCCTCACTTGGTGAAATTGAAGCTTTTGTTCTCTTCCAAAGGTCAAAGGGGAATTTTCAACTATCAGCTGCTTGTTAGTTTTCCCATTCAATCCAGCACCAAAGCAGTTTCAGAAGAAAATGGAAACCAAATTAAAAGCAAAGCTTCCCACCTGTCCTGTGACTACACACTAGAAGATATGGGGGAAGGAACAGAGAAGAAAAAAAAGTGTACTGGAAGCATGAAGCTTATAAAAATTGTACTGAAATATGCGTCCAAATTGCACAAATGCTGAGTGCCTTCCTTAAGTGCCTGCTGGTTATCCTCTGCACCATTCTTCAATACAGATTTAGGAGAGCAAGGTAAAATATTCACAGCATTCCTGCATGTTTGCAAATAAACAATATCACTTGCAAAATTTTAGAAGGTGGAAATGTTAGCGCATCATCTGAGCAGGTGGTAAAACATGTAAATATTTGTATTGCTTTACTGCCCCTAGACAAACAGGTATTCCAAAAACTGATGAGAAAAACTTTGTAACTCGCCCTGGTTAAACACTGCCTGCAACAGCAGCTCATGGCTCTCAAGAAGCACATCAGCCCATCTACAACTCCATCATCACGGAACAAAAAACATCACCTTTGAGAACAACTATGCAGTTTTGAGCACAGGCTGTCCAGTAGCATCAGCTTATGACCACCTGAAACAACTCAATTACATTATCATATACAGTTGCTATTACCAGTATGATCCAAAACCTTTTTTTTTTTTTTCTTTATTTGCAGAAAGGAGAGGGAATTAAGAAGCTTCTCAAAAATGTATCATATCCACATAATTTGCCATCTTGTTCAAATCTATGAGGCTGCAGTACATCCATTTACAGAGGTGAAACAACACACCGTGAAGCACTCCTTACAGCACGGCAACAGTTATGGTTTCACTGCATGACTATCAGTATGTGAAAACTCCTTGGAAAAATCCAAATTCCAGCTCTTTCCTAGTTCCTCCTTACAGAGAGAAGATGAAAAAGAGGACTCAAATGCAGCTGAGAGACTCAGTAAGCTAGCTGTAAAATAACACAGATCAACCTACTTGTTTGATTTAAAGTTCATGCAACTTTTAATCAGATCTCATAATTTTTTTCTGTGAAGGACTCATGATACTGAAGGCTCTGATTAGACAATACTCTCAATGCTTATTTGCACATCACAGAACTTCTGGCAGCTCTTCTGTGATGAATAAAATCTGCACTGGGCATGCATTGCAAATAGAGACAAGCTTGTCCCCAGGTCAGCATGACTTCCTCCCTTTGCTACCATCATCAGAGCTCTTTTTTTGAGGCAGCACCTCTCTCATCCACACTAGCCCCCTTTATTCAAGTATCCTACCAACACCAGAACTGTGACAACACAGACTATAAAGTCTTACTGTATTGCTTTATGCTGAGAAAGTGACAGCCTCAGAGAAACAAATTAGCCAAAAGAAATTAGAGAAAACTGCATGAGAGTTTAAATAATGCATCTTTAAGCGAGGTGCAATATTTGGGCCCGATAAAGTTTACACCCCAATGCTCCTGAATGCAACCTTTAAAATAATATTTGATATTCTTTTCTCCGCTCTTTCACACACCCCTTCTCTATCTCCTTCATCCTACCCCTCTCTTGTCCTTTTACTGAGGACAAGGGATCTCCTTAACTTGCATTGACCAAAACCACCACCAGCAGTTGCAACTATAAAGAAGGACAAAAGCGTTCAGTGCCACTCACAACCATAGCTTTGGAGCTTCAGTAAGACAGGCATTTTGGAGTGGGTTTTCATCTTGTGAGAAGGAGAATGAGCAGGTGGGTCTGTTTCTCATTTGCCTGAGCTCACTAGGAGCCATCACAAAGGCTGGGGGAGTAGGTGGGTACCTGCATCAGCCAGGACCCACAGGATGGTGCACACATTTTCAGAGTTGCTTGTTACAAAAAAAGTGGCAAACGCTAAAGATGGAGATACTTGAAATGACAGCAGCAGAAGGTTTTGTTTGACATGCAGTCTGGAAAAGGGGGAAAGAGACAGCCTTGCATCTACCTCTCGCTGGCCTCCTTCACAGCCCAGTGGCCCCCTAGCTGTCTGCTGGGGTATGAAGGTTAAAAAACAAAGTTAAGGCACTAACAACCACAGAGTACTGAGCGAGGCAGATATGCAACAGGCGGCCTGGCTCCTGAAATGGCTTGTTGCATAGGATCCAGCCAGCAGCACATGAACCAAAACATCAGAGTCAAAACTGTGTTTGTCACAGAAAGCAGAACTTCTGGCAGTGCCGCATGTACTGTGACTGACCACGGATCCGATCACTACATGCATTGTACGACTCCGTGCTGTAACAAAATGGAAAGAGTGGCACTTGCCTGAGCAGCTGCTCTGAAGAGAGCACCAAAGCTGTCATCTACCTCCTGCGCATAATACACGTATATGGTGCCTTCATATTCTGCTCTTGCTTACTATTCCTCTCTCAAATGGATGGCAACAAACACTACTTGTTTTGCACAAAGAAAGTGTAATTTTCTTCACTTTTGTGCTGGTTAGAAAATTAACAGGTGGTATAACCAAGGTTAATTGCTTTTCCCGTTTAAAATGTACTGTTGTTGAAAGAATCAGAGCAACAACGAGATCACCTATACACATGCACACAGAATTTTGTGCATGCGCACACTACCAAATTAAGAAAAATAAATAAAATACACTGACAAATTAATGGCAAAAGCCAGATGAATAACACATTTTTTAGGAGAAAGACAACTGGGAAAAAGTTAAGTTTAATTGTCTTTCAGATCTGTTATGATGTAATAAATGTCTATTAATGTTTAGCAGCAAATTGGGTTTTAATGATCATAGCTATTTTTGGCTCGTGGGTGACACATAGTTTAAATATAAAACAGATTTATGTTTTACACCGGGATGACTTTCTCGGACGACTCTCCTTGATTTAACCTCTTCACACCCCACAAGACATTTAATATGATTTTATTTCTAATAGACTGTAAGCCAATAGGATCATATTTGCTACTACTGATGTTTTCAATGAGAAATAAAATCAATGAGGTTTATGCTGAAGGTAAGTGATTACCTAAGTGTAAGTGGCTTGGAAAATATTAGGAGGGTTGTCTCATTCAAGCAAATGATGCAAATGAAGGAACAGCCTGGATAGAAGTAAAACCTACAACATCTCCCGACCTTACCACGTAGAAGAAGCCCTAGTTAGATTTCAGTTTCTTGTTTGTTTTTGGGGGGCACTCTCAAAAACAAGTGGTAATTAGTAAGGGAGAAACATTTTTCAAAACAGGTAGTCAATTCATGCCTTGTGGTGGAAAAAAGAATAAAATAAAACTCTCTTCTTAGACCTTAAGACAATAGGGCAGCCTGGTTGCTAGGAGAAAAACAAACAGCACTCGCTGCAGTAGAGAAGGACAAGCATGGGAGGCAAAAGGCAGCCCACAGACCGATGGGGAGCGAGGTGGTAACACAGGAGTGCTCTGTGTCAGAAACTGTAAGGGAAAGAGATGCGTGCAGCAGAATAAATGTTGCACCTACATTTCTGGATGTGGTATTTTCCAGAGAGCTACATACACAGGAACAATAGAAGGACAAATAGGCCAAAAATCAGAACTAAAGGCATCTACAGTTCCCTACAGCAAAAGTCTGCATAGTAATAACAAAGACATTTTACCACGTTAATGACTTCTGCTACACATTAATCAACAGTCCAGCCCCTTTGATCTTTGGAAGAAAGAAAAGGTTCAATCACTGTACTCATTTGCTGCGCAGACGCTTTCAAATTATTATTTGCATTTTGCTAGCAGGTCACCATCTAACCCAAAGTCTAGTTTTGAAAGGTCCTGCGCATTCTCACAGCAAAACACAGCTTTCGTCTCCCTTCCCTTTTCCTCTTTTCCATTATTCAATCAACAAAGGATGGAAGAAACAGACCACACCACCAATTTTGCAAATAACAGAGGTGTAGAGGTAAAGGCTGTGATTGCCACACGTGCCGTTCCTTAACTCTGAAGCCAAGCTAAGCAGACTATTTCAAACACACCAGTTCAAGCAGACCTGGATAACAAGTGGTAAATATTATGCATTTCTTTAGCTTCTGAAGAAACAGCTCTTCCCAATGACAGCAACCAAACCCAAACATAGCTCTGATCCAAATATTTATTATCAACATTGCATCACATGCTGCTAACTTCACCTGAAAAAAGAGCAAGGGCTCAGCTGAGTATGAGGTCATCCATGAAACCCCAAGTCAATGGCCCAGACCCCAGCACAGACTCACAGACCACACCTCCTTTGGCCCCTTCGTAACAGGGAGCATCACCTATCATCCTGTTCATGACAGTGATTTACAGTCACAAGGGGCCACTGTACTACAGCTGAAAGCCAAGGTTTCTCTTGGTACTACAAAGGAAACATTTTATGCCAGGAACTCTCAATGGATGAAATATTTATATAATATGGATCACATACACTTCTCTTTCCCCTTTTGAAGTAAAACAAAGGCCAGACATTTCCAGCTGAAATTACAAGAGGGATCTTAACTAAACAGAACTTTTAAACACGGTTGGAATTCCACCAGAAACTGAAGTCTAGATTCTCGCATGGTGCCTTGCAGTTACGAGGAAGCATGTGGTGGCCAGTCCTCCTGCTGAAGGGGTGGCCCTCCCATTCCTGCAAAAGGAATTTTTAAAGGCAACACAGTTTCTTCTCCTTTGCAAGAAAGTAACTCCAGTAAGCTGGCATCCCTCTTAAAGGCTACTATAAAAGCGTCTAAACGATAAAACGTTTGGGTGGGTGAAAGGGTAAAATTAATTAATTCCTTGAGTGCTTTCTTGTGGAAATTAACTGCTAGGAGAATCAGGACGAACGTGCCTTTTCAGAGGAGAACTGTCCTGGGCAGCAGCATAAGGAATGTGAGACATCTGCCCTATTTTCATGCCTCATAGCTGAGGATCAGTAGCAACTGATCAAAAAGAGAAAATACACCTGTTGGGAAATAGGTTGATCTGAAAATCTGCCTGCCTCAATAAACCTCAAATGAAACATATTTCTTAATGGCCTATTACAGAGTATTGGTCTCTAAAAGATCCACAGGAGAACTGAAAGTGTTTCCAGTGTCATCTTTTACTGCTGTTTTTACTTTGTGTTGTGTTTTTATTTTTGTTTTGTTTTTCAGAAATTGATGTAAGATAAGGTAAAAAAAAAAAAAGCAAACAAAAAAAATACAAGAAACTCACTCATAAACTTTTGTTCTACAGCACTTGTATTTACAGCACTAGGTATATGAGCAGAGCTGTTAAACCTTACACGTGATCCACAATGTCTGTTTCCTTAACCTTTTATCTTTGGTGTCCTTAGAGGACGATTTTTAACTGCAACTCTCTCCATGCTTTTTTCCCCAGCGAACTCCAACTTGACTGCCCCTGACCTCCAGGTACTGAAATTAATCTTTTAGATAAATTATTGTAGAACTGGAGTGATTGTATTCAACAATATTGGCCTCATTTGCAGGTCACCAAACTGAGGCAATGGACTTCTACACCAGTCTTCATGTTTAAATACACGTTCAACGCAAAATAATCAAGAAAATGTAAATGGATAACTGAGAGGCATTTAGCAAAATCAAACACCATCAGATACAATCAGACTGAAATGAAATGGCAGCACCACTGGGACTCCGCAATGAAGTTAATTACTCAGTTTCTATTATTTCCAAGAAAACAGTAAACAGTAACATTTCCATACACTCTAAATATAACAGCTGTACCAATCTGCAGTAATGCCGTTATTTATTGAATAGAACTAGGAAAGTCCAGTTCTGATTCTACTCTTAATGCAGTGCTTCTACCCAGAAAAAAAGTAACACGTCCCAGTCATCCAAGAGAAACATTTAATTGTACGTATCACATTTGATTCCAAAGAAGTACCTATGCAACTATAAGGGAAGATAAATTGTCTCGTGTATGGGTCTGTCTCTTGTGATATTTTGTAAGGGACTCTATATAAAGAATAGAAATGTAGCTATATTGATATGCAGGATGGCTTGGTGGCTGGGAGAAGATAATTCTGGTACTTCCTGAAATGCACCTGATGCAAAGAAGCCCGCATTTCTGATCCCTTGCAGGAAAAGGTTTCAAAAGCACTGCTCTGATGCTAGATCATCTGGGGTCATCCGGAAAATCACACCGATTTCTGCAGGAAGCAGCACAAGTAAAAGAGGGCCTCTGAAAATGTCACCCTAAGCAGAGCAAGCAGCAAGTAAAATCTCTGTTATGTAAGGTCATGGCTGGAAGTGGAATTGCTATGAAGTATTTCATTCAATTATCCAAAAAGCCATTCACAATAAACAACAAATGACTACTTTTTACTACATCTTTACTTTGACTTATTTTACTATAAGAAGAGTAAGTACTTTAGTTTATAAAAACAAAGGGAAAATAGACAAAAAAATAATAAAATCAGCTCTAAACATTTTGCTAAAGCAATCAGTCCTTTGTTCATTTTGTTCTCCCTATAAGGGAGATTCACAAGGGCAAAGCAGGAACACCAGGCTTCAAAAGTAACCAAAATTGGCAAATTGTGCAGAAAGATATATAGTGTCATTGTTTAGCACTTGGCACCAGCACAGATCTGAGCAAGCAAGAACACAGATCGCCTGTGATGAGAAATCTATCAGATGTAACAGAGCCAACTGATGGCTAAAAATCTAACATTAAGATCCTTTCATCCACTGCTTACCTTATATTTACATAAGCTTAACTTCCAAAGCAAAAAGACCCCAAAGAAGCAATGCCTAAACTGAAAGAAAAGATCATCTGTGGATTCTAACTGACCATCGACAGAAAAAAAAAAAAAAAAAAAAAAAAAAGCAATACCTAAGAAAACAAGCCCTGACAAAGAGAACTCCTCTGAAATCAGAGGTTGAACCTTCATCCATGAGGGGCCATGCTGAGGTGCCAGCCCCACATCAGCTGTAGGCAACAAAATGCCTCTTACAGTAATCACATTGGGAAACCTCTAAGAATTTATTTCCTAGTTACAACTGCAGATAGCGACAACATGCAGGCTCTTGTTCATTGCTGGCAAAAATGTATAACTAATGGCCAACACAATCACACGTTGAAAAAATATATGTTTTGTATCTGAGAATTTGCTCTGTTAAACAGTATTATTGTGCTCTTTGTACCCATTGTCGTTTCCATGGAAATAATTCGGAGGCATTACTTCTGGAGCAACCTTTGTAGATGCAGATCTGTCAGTTCCTCTTCACTCAATGCAACACAGGCAAACCAAACGGCTGGATATCCATGCACTAATGTTTAGCTTTCAGAGAAGCACAGTGTGAAACTCAGGCTTTCTTACTCTGATCTTTCTGTGATCTAATCAGATTCTGGCTATTCTCATCTACAAATGATTGGTACTGGGGGGAGGCAGTGTAGACTATTCCTCCACCATGCACAGCAGCACTGTCCAAGTGAACAGTAAAGATTAGGGATAACTGAAATTAAAGTTTGTACCTCAGGGTTGTTTGTCAGAAGAAGAAAAAAGGAAAAAAAAAAAGAAAAAAAAGAGAGAAAAGAAACAAGGATGAATCCTGAATTAGTTGACATAGTACTTCTGATCCATAAGACTTTCTTGTGCCTTGCTCCCCACAGTACTACTACTCTACCTCTGCTTGCAAAAATAGTCAGCGCTTTTCATTTGTTTTCAAATGCTAATCTTCCAGTCAGCAGCAGAATTTTATTCACTTTAAGAGAGAACGTGAATCAGGCAGGTTCACCTTACGTAATGAAGCCCTTGTCACAAACATATTTTCAGAGAATAGCTGCAGACCACGCTTCAAGACTATATATGGACTAAGCCTTCCTTACAACCCTTCAACATCTGCACATCTCACTGCTGTAAATTGAATTGGAGACATTCCTGTGAAATGCAGCAAGCTCCAACTGTTAAAACATGTCCCTTAGTCTTAACCAAATAACACCTGAAACAGGAATATCAGAAACACTGCAGTGTGCTTATCAGAGGCAGAAATGAAATGATTGCAAGGATAACCAACAAAGTGAGAGCTCATCTTCACAAAACCAATAATTCCATCCATGAGGCTGGCAATTCCAATGGGAGTCTGTATGAAAATCACTACAAACTGGAAACACAACTTTTATCTCTGTGATACAAAGCAAAGCTATTTTGTAGTGATAGTGTAAAAAACAAATCAATATTGTTCAGGGCCAATATTGGTACGCCGCTAACCAAAGAACAGTGATGTGAACCTATTGATTCTGTAGAGGTACGCTTCTACATTATTTTCTTCACAGTCTGAAATATCTCTATCACTTTACAAAATGGAAAACAAGAGAACCTCTAATTAATATTTCCTAAAAACCTGAAGTTACACTTAGATAATTACAAAAATCCTTGGCAGTATGTTCTACTTTATACATATGTCAAAATGCCTTACATTAAGAGCAAAAATGTTATGGCTATTTTTTAGCTATTATTTTTTTAGCAATTCAGCTATAGATTTATCAGGCTGAACACTTAGTTACAACAATCTCCAACAGCTTAGAATGGCTGCCTGGGCTGGTTTATGACAACATTACAGCTGACTGACAAGTGCTCAGACTGTAGGAGTGCAAACAAGGCAATTGCACAAATGCAGCTTAATATTTAAATAAAGTCATCAGTAGACCCTCAAACAGTAGTAAGTAGGGTCCAATCTGACAAATTATGGTTAACTATTGTACTGGTTGTTAATAGGTATTTAGATATCGCCACAAAAATGTATTTGTGGATAGAGCCAGAACATGTTTTCACCATTAAATAAAGTTAGGCCAAAAACTGATTCACCTCAACTCAGTGTCACCGAATAGATGACCAAAAATGTACACATCACTTTGTGGGGACAAAACAGGTAAAAGCGATGCATGGGCTTTTTAAATACACATCTGTGGAGAGAAAAGCCCATCGACCACCATAGACTTGGCTGGGAGCTTGCACATCCTGGTCTTTCTTCCCAACCAGGTGAAAGACGTATGGAGATGCCCTTACCTCTCCCCCTCCCTCACCTCCTCTGCTCTGCTCCCCCCTCTTCCAGGGTGAAAATAAGGGCACGATTAGAAAAGAGCTCCGGGATAAACGCATCGCTAAAACAATAAATACCAGCTAGACAGCTACGAAGGTCAAGAGATGTTTACGGAGATTACAAGTTCAAAGACCACAGTCACAGCAAGTACTGACAGATAAAGCATACTTCTGCTTCTGAAAAACATATGCAAGTTGCATACAGCTAACATTTTCATTACTATTGTTTAAATTAAAATAACATTCACAAAAATTAAAAATAAGGCTGGACCACAAGGAGCTACTTCACTTACCAATGCTTTCCTACAGGAGGTAATACCCCCACAGAGGGCTGTGTGAAGAAGAAAGCCTTCAACATGTTATCAACAGCCTTCAAAGGGGTCTCTTCATAAGTCAGAGGTTTGGGTGTGTTCTGAAGTCAGCAGTGAAGATAAAAAGCAGCTGCATGGGTCCTGTGCACCTCCTGAGCTGCTTGTGAGGGAAGGCGTTGCCTGGTCACCATGGCTGTCACTGCCAGCACTGCTCCCTCCTCTCACCAGGGACAGAGAAAGGCCCCAGTTATGGCGGCACCATCTTGGAGTTCTCAGACTCAATGATACGGAGCCTGCCCTACAGCCTCCTAGCCAGGGCTGACCACCACAATGTCTGTGCCCCACAGTTCACCCAGGTCTTCCTGCCAGAGTTCCCAGGGCTGAAGGCAAACCCCAGGCCTCACTTTGGTGGCAGCCAAACAGCTCCTCTGCTTCTCAAGACCCATAGAAACCCTTTGGCAAGGCCCAGGGTCCCACCACGCTACACCTCTCACAGAGTAGCCTCTACAGCCTGCAGTGAGCTCTAGTGACCTACAGGTAGCCACTGAGATGGTCCAGCACAGGGACAGTCTTCTGTGTTACAGGAGGACCTGAGGCCCCAACACTCTTCCCCCTCTTCTCCAGCAGCTCCAGTTCGTGCTCACACCTAACATTTATCTCCAGTGATGTCCCTCAGTAAAAGCAAAGGCTGAGGCTCCCAAGGTGGCCCCATGCATCCAGGAGAGAAGATTCAATAGTTGTGAGGTTTCTTTCAGATCTCGTTCCAGGAGTTATTTGATATACCATGAGGCTGTCAAATTGACAACGCGGCTTTTACGCCAGTCAGGTCTGTGCGCACATGCAAAGAGGAATAATGGATTGCAGAAGACTCATAATCTGCGGTCAAGTATCTTGAAGCCATCAGTGGACCTTAAAGTGGCCCAGCAAGCCAAGAAGTATGGCAAGAACTTGGCCACCACCATTCACCAAATAATGAAAACATAAGAAATGAGCTAGCAGCAACAAAAGTTCTCTAAAAAGAATTCATCGTTTGCAAAAGTAGTCTGAAATCTGTAACATTTCCCTGCCCCGCTCTCCTCCACAATAATCAAATTTTAAACATATCCTTTACAGAAATGGTCTGGCCATTAACAGTAACTGTTTCTTATGTGCATCAGTAAAAGACATAGTGCTACAAAGACTAAATGAGACTTATAGAAAAGAAGCCATAAATCTTTGTCAGCCTCTCAGAAAGGAACACTTAATACAACTAGCTTGGAGTACTTCACTTCTCCCTCAGACGAGGTACCAATTATAGTACCACTATGATAAATTTTAATCATTGTTGTTAATGGCTCCCCCAATTTATTTTATCCCCTCTCTGCACTAATGAGCTGTACTTGAAGTCTCATGATTCAAATACTATTCCCTCCACACATATAAGTAGGATAAAGCAATCTTCTGGATTTTGAACTGTAATAATGCTGACCTATTCACTAACATATGAAAGGACTTCCAACATTTGTGAACACAGAAAGTTTGGTCATAAAGTACAGTTACAACACAGCCAGAAGCCATTCATTTTCACTTTCTCTCCCCTGTTTCTACTCCCATGCTTCCCTGCTTCCCCCTATTCTCCCCAGTGCTTAAATTTCCTCAACAGCAGGTAAATACTTTCTTTTCATACTGTAAAAGTAAGTATATAACCAACACATTGTTTAGGGCCACAAACAGAGTTGCCTACCAAATCCCCACCACCCCTTTAGTTACCTAGTTGGCACTAATTTAACAAGCAGTTTTACAGTCTCAAAAGGGGATGTGTGCTATAAGCTAGGGCGAACAAGGCCTTACTGCTTCTAGGGAAATCAGTACAACTCCAATATTTTGTACAGCCCCCAGTGGTGCAAAGGAAACCCATAATTCAGGCATGCCAAAGCAGAACCAACCACAGATACTCCTTGTGCATATTTTCTGTGTACAACGGAAGCACACTGCTTTGGGCAGAAAGCGATGTTGAAGAAAAATGGTTACAAATACAGAGTGATTCCAGTAACCTGGGCACTGCTGTTCACCTTGCTAAAATGTAACAGGATCAAGAGTCATGCAGTAACACTAGAAAGCAGCACAACAAAAAGGCCCAAAGAAATTCCCCTTGTCCGACCTAAGCCACAAGAGGGTGATGAAGCCAACCCACAAAGCAGCAGATGTTTATATCCCCGCCCCTAATCCTCAAGAGCTCACAAAATCCTTGTGACCAGGTTATGCTGGAACCATTTATCAGACATTATTTCTACAAAGTGGAAAGTTCAATGTTGTTAACTACATTGTTAACAGAGGGAATGAGAGGGAGCTAGCACTTTCTGTACTGCTCATGATCTAAGGAAACGAGAGAGAAAAATCAGTCATACAAACTTTCAGCTTTCTTGCAACAGCAAGCGGGTAACTCGGATATGAATGCTCTGACTAGTTTGTGACATCAATCCCAAGGAATTCATGACAAATGTCATCCAAGCAAGAGCACATCAAGATCTCTTCTATATTAATGGTTAAAAATAAATAAGCAAGCAATTTGATTACTTTTTTAATATATTTCTCTCCTCTCCCCACTCCAACCTACCAACCACGGTCTTTTATAGCTAGTTCTAAATTTTCAAAAATCCTTACTTTTGTGTACCAAGAAAATGTGAACTCAAAGTAAACCTGAAAATACAGTGGGTTGAAGGCACACTGTATCACATACAGTCCTTGCTACCTGGATGCCTAAACTCCAAACTACAAGGAAAAGGCTAAATAATCCCAATGCCCTCTCTGCATGACAACGGCTCTCTCTGCACCCAGATGATCCTAACAGTCCCCCAGAACACACTGTCCCCTTCCCCATGGGTGGTAAAATCCTCTTTACAATAAGATCTAGCTCAGGAGCTGTTATATCCTTTGCAGAGCTTTGGATGCTGCAGGTGTCTGGGCTCAGAAGATCTGCAGTACTTCAGTTATGATGCATCCCCTCGTGCTTTATGTAAGGGGCCAAAACAAGGATTTTAATCATGGTGGTGGCTGGGTAGAGAACGATCCCACAAAACACAGCAACACATTTCATGGAGGATTTCCTTTTTGCTCTCAGCCTACAAACTACGTGCCATATGGAGAGCTGGCAAAAGGGAGAGGACAGATGTCTGGAGACATTATAGTTACTATGTTAACTGCCTGCGAGTTTATTCATCAAAAGGTGATCACCCTTTGTTCTGGTAAGAATTTATTTTAACTTCCTTTGCAGCTTTGAGAGGTTGACAGCAAATCACTATTATACAGTTCTCAAAAAGTACCAATGATTTGCAGCCTGATTAAAAGGCACATTTCTTGGCCTCCAACACCAAACATTAAGCTATGCCTACAAATGCAGAAAACAATGAAGAGCTGACAGCAGCAGAAAAGGAGGCAAATGGAAACCTTCACTATAGCTGCACAGACTGTCTAGAGGTTCACATGCCCATGTAATACACTGGGCCAGGCTGGATTCACAGGGATGCACAGCTTTACCAGCATAAAAGTGTTGCTACAGCAAAGAGAAGATTCCTGCTCTGAAGGCAGAGAAGAAAACGTTTGGAGCACTTGAACAAACGAACAAAAAAATGCCCCCTCTTCTTAAAAAAGGGACTTGGTTGTGCATGCTTACAATAAGAAAACAAAACCCACCACAAAAGCTGTTCACTTTCCAGCAGTGTTTCACAGACATCTCTCATGAGACATCCTTTGATTCAACCTGGAGTTCATTTCCTGTGGACTAGAGAGAGCATTAAGTGCCCATGTGGTTCTTGGATATAAAAAGCAAAATTGGAAGACTTGCTCATTTTGAAACCGTCTTTCAACAGTACATCTGCTTTTGGACTTTGCATCCCTTAAGCAATGTTTCCTGCAGAGGAGTAGCTGTTGGTAATACAAGTCTGCAGTCACGTGTGCTGGAGAAGGAAGTTCAAGTGAGAACTCAGCTCACAGATGAGCACAAAGTGCCAAAATTCTCAAGCTGTTTGGAGGAGTAGAGATGCACAATAAACTTGTTTCATCCAATTCCAGCCGGTGAGAAGCTGAGGAGAGGCCACCGAGGCATCACCTTCACATGAGCACTGAATGGACTGCAATGGTGAAAGCACAGGTACTCACTCACAGACAAGGCAGGAGGTAACTATTACTTTCTGGGAAATTGCATTTTGGAAAGAAACTCACAACACTGCTCACAACAGAAATTTCAGTAAACAGGTGACAGAATAATTCAGAAACAGATATGGGAGTTGGTGGCATTTTCCTCAAGTTTGCTACCTTGATGCCACTACACAGCACGACTATCTATATCTTCACGCAGTTTCAGTCAAAGAGTTATAAAATCTCTAGGCATGGCTGTAGAAGAGCATGCAATAAAAAGGATGCTCCTATACAAACAGTCTTCATTAAGCCAGGGGAAAAATAAAAATAAAAATAAAACAGAAACAACAACCATCAAAATAAAAAAACAAGAAAGAAAGAAAAAAAGAATGAAGCATCCACTCTTTCTTTAAGTACCACTGTATCCTGGCACTTTCCTCAACACAAAAACGGTTGTGGCCCTCCTTGAAAGAGGTTATCTTTCACAATTGGAAAGGGAAAAATGCTGGAAACCATGCTAACAGTTCAGGAGATGAAGAACAGTACATTTCTCTGGATTTAACATTATTTGCCAGTCTATCATCTATTTCTTCTGGCACTTGATGAGATTGCCTGCCTGTTTTTTCCACCAAAATTCAGGTCAGTCACTGTCCCTCATTCACAGTGTCATAGCCGCTCTGAAAATATACATCAGAGCATTAGCAGAAATCGAACTGCCAAGCACCACTGCAATGCAGGTCATGCACATGAACACTTTTTTTTCTTGAGCAAAAGGCCACGCTTATTTCCCCAGAATGCAAACCCCAGCTGCCAGAAAAGGAGCAGATGTAACAGCTAAGCCAACGCTGCCGTCCCTTTGCCCCACACTGCAATGCTCTTGAGTGGGAAATAAGACATCACCTCCTGCAGATCTCACCACAACAGGAGATGTGCTGGGCAACCGCATGCACCAGCTCACCCTGCCCACTCGGTCCAAAAACAAGCAAGGATCTTCTCAAGGTCCTTGACACCAGAAAGCTTTTTAATAGGTGCTTCTCCAAAGGAAAGAACTTAAGAGCAAAATAGAGGCTTTGATAATTAACTGTTCAGAAGGGCTTTATCTCTGCAGGGGACAGATTTGTTGGTTTTAAATTCTCAGCCAGTAGATGATGAAATTCTTCTCCCCAGGGTTTACTGACCAACAGTAAACAGTATGCATGTATGCACACAATTTTTTAAAGCTCCTCTTTCCTGTAGCATAAGTTAAAAAGAGCCATGTAGCACCCAAGCAGCAACAATTGCATAACAAGCACAAGACCCAATTTCAGGAGTTGCTTATTGTTTTTTCACCTGCTGCAAAGCCTCCATTGACTGCTCAGAGCAAATCAGCACAGAGAAGCACAAGCACAGAGCAGAAACAAAAAGCATTTGCAGTATCAAAGGACTAGACCAGATTCCAGAAGCTGGAAACTGGGCCAAAATAAGGAAAGGAAAAAAAAAAAAACAAAAAAAAAAAAAACAGCAAACGCAATAATGATGACAAAAAAATAAAAAGCCCACAAAGGCAACCGTGGAATTGTTCTCAGAACTGTGAATTAATTTTTAAAGGGGGAAAATACTCATACAAGTAAGTACTTTAAGGACTGATTAAATTGTTTTATCCTTTACATTTTTCAGTTGTGGTGGGGAAGGAGAAAATCTTACCCTGTCTTACCAGAGAGCTGCCTGATCTTTTGGGGTTCTTTCTACAGTTCAGAGGCCAAACCTGAAGCTACAATTCTGCTGCAATAACAGGACTGAAGAAGCTGAGGCTTCAAGAAAGACACCAAATACAGAAAGTTTCCCAATGAAACTGCTGGAAGAGAGAGCTCATTCTCACCAGGTTGTGCTGTCAGCAGACAAAGGCACAGCTCCCCTTCCCCAGACAAGGTCCTCTCTTCTGAGATCATGACAAAGGGACCCCCTGAGCTTCCACAACGAAGGTAGAGGAACCCTGTGCTCTTAAGAAGTAGCTCATTAAACTGTGCTCAAGGCCAAAACATCCCATACACCGAAGTAGCACAAAACTGCATCAGACAGGCGAGGATTTAGCCTGAGCAGACATTCTTTCATCATTTCTGAATGCTGTGTTATGGCCAAATCCAAACTGCGCTCTGCAACAATACAGAAGTACTGACAGATATGAATAAGCAGGGAACTGATGCCTAGCTCAAAACATGAAACATTAACTTATCTTGGCCATCACAGATTTTTTTTAGTTAGAATAATACATTTTAGTAACAAAAAGTCCTATTTCCCAGGGAACCAATTGCCTCTACCATAATTAAAGGAAGACTGTGGGAACTGGGCCAAAGCAACACTATAAACGTCTTGCAAAGGGACAACCCTGCCATTGATAGCAACACACCCATTTACCAAGCATTAGCAATGCACCATCCTAAATACTTTGTTCTGAAACAAGTTATCATACATCGCATTCCATTGTAAATCAGTGCACACACTTAATTCCATGCTAAGTGTGAGGCAGCTCTCACAGGAGAGGAAGCCATCTCAAATTATTTCGTATTTACTGCAAGACAACAGCAGATGTGTGCCCGTGGACCATGAAATGCAAGCACAGAGTTTCTCACAGTCATCTGGCCATGAATGAGGTATTCAGCTGTGGGTATAACCTTCATGAGAAAGCACACCTTACATCAAGAACTGCACTTAACAAGAGCTGTGCCAAATCCTAAATCAGTCCCTTCCCTGCTCTGCAACACTACTGCCTCCCCCACCTTGTGCTTATTTTGTTCTCTGGATGAGAAGCAGACAGCTTTAACATATCTGGCAATCAGTCAGCTGCCACCTGTGCGTATATTACTAATACTGAAAAATTTATAATACTGTAGATTCGCAACATAAAAATAAGCAGAGTTCTGAGTAGCAGTACCTTTCTCTTTCTTTGTTTTATTTTACAATCAGACTATTATCACGTTTATGAGTCATTTGGAGAGAAAATGTATACTAAAAGTGGGCAGGTACTGCTGCCCTACATTCCACATATCCAAAGTGTTGCATTTTTCTGCAAGTACCTATATCCAAAAGCACCCCAGAGCAATTCCAGGACGAAGCACCTCAAATATAAAGCATTGCTGGAGCAATACCAAAGATGAAGAGCAAACGGAAAACAATGACGAAAACCAACAACATTAATTGAGTGAGAAAGTACAGGCCTGATGGCCAGAGAAGTGAGAGCCTGACGCTTTCTATACTCACACAGGGCTTCTAAAAGTCTCTGCTAAGGAGGTAAGTAGGAAAGGAATCCCAACATGGCTTTGCCCAGAGACCCATTGGCAATGTATTACGAAACACTCCAGCAAGGCACACAATGGTTTTGTAGATGGAAACATGGGAGAAGTTAAGGGACTTGTTGCAGGCAACAGAGGAAATTGCTGGCCTCCAAGTAACCCATGAGATTACAGTTCCCCATATTCTGTAAGCATCCTTCAATTGCTTTGCTCCTTGTTCAGGTTGCCTGCCAGTATTTCTGCATTGTTTTTAAGCCACTCAACATACGTATGGCCAAGATCTTATCAATTAAAAAAAAAAAAAAAAAAAAGAAAAACAGCTGGTGAAGCAAGTAAGGCAGGTAGGTGCTGTTCTACCCCTGGCTTTGGGAACCTTCCAGGGAGAAGCACAGCTACACAGATTTCTTCCTACTTACATTGGTAGGGCTGTTATAGGCATTGGCTGTGTTTGTGCCATGTTATAAGGTCCCTCGGAGAGGGGGAAAGACAGGTCAACAGTATCGTTTAATTTGGACTCAATAGGTATGAAAGAGAGCGACCCTAGTTGGAACTGATTCATTCTTGGGGGCTGAGTTACGATCACCATTATTTTAGCCCCCCGGAGAGCTCAGCAGGCCAGAATACAAATTAAAAGAATATAAATAGCACTGAGTGAGGTTTTGTTACCATCTCTGTGGCAGCACTACACTGACCTGCATTCAGGTTTCGCCACAAATCTGAAACTCAGCCCAAGCCTCCAGCAAAGTTCATGGCGGTGTCAGCACAACCCCAGCAAGGGCTGTGAGTCGGGATAACCCCTTGCTTTCTCTCACGGTGCCAGAGAAGTATTTACGACTTCAACTCAAAGCCAGACGTAAATGGATGATTTTGCTCAGCCTCAGCCTAAGGCCTGACACTCTCTCCAAGTATTCAGAGAAGCAATTCAGCGTGCCCCGGGGGAAGAGAGAGAGTGTGCAGACCACTACCAGTAAGCAAATGCAAACTCCAAACTTAAAGGTAAATTTCAGGCCAAATCAAGTTGCATGTTATGCCCCAATGGAAACAAAACATTCCTCTTGCCCTGCTTGGTGATAAGCAGCAGCATGGTCCACGGGACAAGGTGTTTGTTTTTTTTTTTTTCTGTTTGGGCTTCCAGTTGCAAATCAAAATGTAATTGTGGAATAATTTCAGCAGAATTAAGATCTCAGTCCTGGCTCAGAGCCCCACTGCCCCGGGTGGTATAAATTCAAGTAGCCAGAATGATACTCTCACTTCCAAAAGCTCACAATTTCCACATAAAACAAGCGACGTCTGACAGCAAGATACCAAATAAGCTATAATGACCAGCCCCATCTTTGCATAAGAATCATTTTTCAGGACAGGGTTCTTCGCGTTCCCAACTCATTCCAAACATGGCAGTATAGCATATATTGAATTTGTCATAAGGAATCTACCAATTTCTAGCAAAGAACAGAGAAAAAGCAATGCTTGGATCACTTTAAACTCTCGAAGGCAACAGCCAAACCTACATACATTTGAGGAAAGACAAATGCCAAATCGACCTCTCAATACGATGTTTTCCATACAGAGGGGAAGGTTTCTTGCTCTCGATCCTCCCCTTCAAAGTTTTTCAGAAGTTTTGTGAAAAGTGACTGCTCTGAACAAAGGAATCCTTCACAACTATCAGGAAGCCTTTAGAACAGGCTGATGTTCAATGTCATGTTTTATGCTGCTATCTCATGGACCACAAGGAAGAATGGAGCTTATGTCAGAATCAGTACTTGTTTTTTCTTCAGTGGAGATGCACACTTCAGCATGAAGGCTTCTCTCAGAAAGATACATTTGTTGAGAAAGACAGCAATATGAAGAATGCTTTCAGCAATTCCCCCTCTCCCCCCCTTAATTACAGAGTTTTAATATAACACTTGTGGTAATAAGAACAGATTATTCCACCAATATTTGCCTTGAGCAGGGCTTAGCACACAAAAGCTCTCCCCAAAACCCAGTGGGTTCAGAAAACCAACCTGCTGTGAGCAAGCAGAGTTGGCAAGATCTGGCTTCAAGAGAATTTGTAGAAATAACAGCCTCTCATCTCTACAGAGGTCCTTTAATCACAACACAATCACCATGCAGCTGCAAGATGAACCATCTCTGCTCAATACCACATGTGCTCTGGGAGACATCAGAATCCCTCAATTCTCTGTCACCAGTCGCCTCTATCCCCACCAGCCCCAAAGAGCCCTGCACCTGTGTGCTCTGTTCTCTGCCTTTCCCCCAGCCTGCTGCTCTCCCACCTTGCAGGAAGGCCCAGTGACTAACAGAGCAGTTTGCAAACACAACCAGACTCACAGCTCTGCCTGCAGGCGTTCACCAGCACGTTTTAGGAGACAGTTCGCACAGATGGCAGCAGGTTGCTGGAAAATTGTTTAATCCTCCTCCATGTGCTTTGAAGACAGCATTATGCTCAGAGCAGGCAGCACGGCCTTGATCCACTGTACCAAACCATGGGTTTAATGGCATTGGTCTGATTAGACACCAGCAGCTTATCCTGAAAAATCAGTGCCAAGGCACTTTACCTACACAGTGGTCAGTACTAAACACTAAAACAAAAAAAAAAAAAAAAAAAAGCACAGATTTCTTCCAGACAGATCCTCCAGTTGCTACACCTGGCCACAAACACCTGCAAACAGTCTGCCACAAAAGATGAGAGTGCTGGAAAGCAACAGCATGAGGAAGCAGTTAGGACAGAACAAAGTATTGTGCCATGAACCCTGGACATCTCTTAATGACCATCTGGAAACTGCTCAGCTCAGCTCATTTTTTTTTATTTAACAAAACAGCCTTCCTGCCCTAAAAGTCAATGGACCCAGATTAGACAAAGACATGCAGTAGGCACACAGATGACTCAGACCACATAAGTTAGCTAAGGACACGTGCATAGAAGTGCATCTGGCTGAGCATCCCTCCTAGAGACTGCACCCAAAAACCCTTTGTACAGCTCAGCACAATTACTGAACAAAAGAGTCAAATGACAAAGGAGAAAACAGAGCAAAGGCTAAACTAAAAGCACTTCTTTAGAAGAAAGCCATTTCCTGTCTAGAGTCAGACTCAATCCTGCCACCAGTTGTTCTTAGCAAAGTATCCACGTACAACTTAGAAATGGGCACATACATAGGAATAATTTTGTCAATTTGTAAAGGTCAAAAAGATGCATACAACTTGTTTCATTTCCCAGGCTTAAAATCACAGAATCATAGAGTAGCCTAGGTTGAAATGGACCTTAAAGATTATCTAGTTTCTACCCCCTTGCAAAGGGCAGAGTTGCCAGCCACTAGGACCAGGCTGCCTAGGGCCACATCCAGCCTTGTACTGAATGCCTCCAGGGATGGGGCATCCACAACCTCTTTGGGCAACCTGTGCCAGAGCATCACCACCCTCTGAGTGAAAATAAATTGCATACCTCCAAAAATGCAGAAGCCTCAAAGCATATTAGCATTTCTGCCAAAAGTGTGACCAACCTATGTCAACACACCTGACTAAAGGTCCAGGAGAAGTGACAAGAGAGCCTGCCCCACCATGACTTCCTTGCTGCTGATGTCACAGCAAGCCTGGTCAAAACTAGGTTTTGTGCTGCCATTATAATCACAGTTCACAGTACTAGCATTTTGTATCTCATACGCTTTCTGAACAATTTTAGCTGCTAAATGGATGAGTTTAACTATTCCTACCTTTAAAGGTGCTCACATGATTGAGAAGCCTAATCTTCATTTTTGGTGGACCTACTGGTCCTGACCAGCACGGGGCTGCAAACTGAAGGTCTGAAGGGTTTCATTAACTCTAAAGGTCTTCCCCTGAATCATCAGCAGGGCTCGCTGCCCTGAGCTCCTAGATCACCTAGACAGCACCCAGGAAGCTGACTCAAGTATCCTGGAGATATATCTTTGATGGCTAAGTATTCTCTCCAATTCTTTGTCTCCTTAGTTAAAAGTGCTCTGGTTTGGGCTAACAGTGTGACATTGACATTAATACCAAGATCTTCCTGCCCTGTAAACAGGAGTGACAAATTTTAATTCTACCACCCAGTACCTCTGCTCACACGTGGTACCCGCAGCTCATCTCTTCTGCTACAACATCCATTCTTTATTGGAAGCTTCTAGCATTTTTCCGTTGACAGTCTGGAGATACAGCCAGACCACAGAGATTAATCATTTGATTTTCATGATTAATTATTTTCTGATATGGAGCTTTCTCCCCCCACCTTTTGCAAGAGTAATTATTGCCCAGCCCTGCTTGCAATGCATCACATCAAATCTGATTTCTCATATCACGCTCTGATGAGCTGAGGACAGAGTAGCGAATGTGCAACTCCTGGCTGTGAACTACCTGAGCTTGTCTTCATCTCATTGAGATGAAGAACTGACAACATGGCCTGAAATTAGCTCCAGAGTCAGCCTATTGCCCCAGAAAGGTATCTCATGCCACAAGGAGGCATTCACATGCAACTCACTGTCACATGAGCTGGCTGTCCTGGCCCCATTGACTGCTAGACACTGGTAAAAGGGCAATGAAAAGAAAACGACATTCCCCTGTTCTCTAAATGAAGTCCTTTCCTTTCTCCTTCCATCACTGCACTTCAGGGTCGATTCACAGGGCTCCCCATGCCACCTCACCCATCTCACAGTGCTGTGCCTTCAGACTGCCACCAAACCCTTGCTCTAGTGACAAAAGAAGAAATTACCAGCAGGGATTATAAAGCAGACAGCGGTGGGCCACAAACAATCTAATTTTCCCCAAAGGCAGACAGTGTATGCTTTTTGTTGTTCAGAGCCATCTGCAAGGAACTGGATATTTGCAAATAAAAGGAGATTAGGACAAGGCATTAATCCAGCGTCTGCTGCTCATTCATGCTGTCCCCTGAAAGAGAGCCCAGATACAACATTTAAGTCGTAACATTCCGTTCTGAGCTGCTGGTAAATTAAAGGAAGAAGAAAGGAAGAAGAAGATAATTAAGAGACACCAAGTTGGGCTGTTACTTTTAATACCAACCAAACCCCAGGAGGGCAGTAAGAGGTGGAGCTGCAAAGAAAGCAATGAGACAGTGTTCGGGGATAGGTAGCTCCCAATAGCTGTGCCCATGCGCAGACCCAGCAGAGCAACAGCTGGACTTCACTGTCCAAGGAGGGTGGGAGCAGAAATGGAAAAAGCCTGTGGAGATACCTCACCCTCAGAAAGGCCCAACCCCTTGAAGCCTACCAAAATTACAGAACAGGACTGTCACTCCTTCAGCTGTTGCCCCTGGCAATCATTCCCGCAGTTGTTCCACTGCACTGTGGGGGAGAAGGATACGGCAGAAAATGGCATCCCTGACTTTTATAAAGAGCTATGCTCTGTAAATCACAACCTGAGAGAGCAAAGGGATTAACCTCACTTTTACATTTTGTTTGCGTTTCCTTCATATCCACAGTAACCGTCAGTGCTGCTTTTCCAAAATTAATTAATTAATTAATGATAAATTAAGCTTGGGGAAAGCACACAGATCAGAAACACAGATGAAGAGCACTCATCTCTGCGCCTTGCCTGTTTTTTCACCAGCAACCATTTTCACAAAGGATTATGCCTGACAGAGCTGATGGGCAATCCACATCACTGAGGCTTTGGGTTTTCTACCTTTCAAATGGAGCCGACACATTCAGCGTTCAGAGGCATTGCATGTGTGGCAGCCCCTGTATCCACCACCTTGGGAATCAGGAGCACATTCTGCATTACAAATAGTGTCTACTGGCCACTGGTGTCTGATGCTTTCTGCTCAATGTTTTTCCAGCTTTGTTGTTTACTTTAAGATGAAAAAGGGCGCTTCTCACACCCCTCTAATAGCATATATAAGCTAACATACATTTTCACCTGCCCAGTCTCATGTCTTCAGCAGACAGCAACAAATCGGCCCAGTAAACACTGCCTTACAATGTCTTGTGGATCACTGTTCCCTCTAACCTGTGGTAATTCTGCCTTAGTAATGAAGAAATATCCAGAGTGCAGCAAACCAAACTTTCCTCCACATCTCAGAAAAACAGCAATAGTGAGAGGACAAGAGGGAATAGCATAAAAATAAAGGAGGGGAGGTTTAGGTTAGACGTGAGAGAGAAATTCTTTCTTCAGAAGGTGGTGAGGCGCTGGCACTGCTGCTCAGAGCTGTGGGTGCCCCATCCCTGGAGGCACTCAAGGCCAGATTGAATGAGGCCCTGGGCAGCATGAGCTGGTGGGGCAACCAGCCCAAGGCAGGGGGTTGGGGCTGGGTGGGCCCAGCCTAACTGCTTTATGAGTTAAAATGGAGTACTAGGTATCAACATTAAATGAAAAATAAATATTTATAGCAAAGCACATCTTCTAGATACAAGGGCTGTATGGAGGTGGACTTACTACAACCCAACACAGCCACCTTCTCCAAGGCAGACACTGGATGGGCCAGCTACAGCTCCTGAAGAAGTTGTACACAAAACACAGTGCATTTCTCACCTTCATCCTCTCCAAGTGTTTCTGAAACCAGTCCAGGCATCACTCGACACAAGCAGTGTTTTGGTATCCATATGGCATTCAACCCTTGCACTGTCATGCCATTAGTTTAAAACCTTTTTACAGTCAGTTCTTCGATCAATAAAATGCAGAAACATGACTGGAGAAAGGAATTAGCATCTGTAATCCCATGATTACATAAATCCCACTGGTCAATCAGTTATTAATAGTTGCTATATTTATTGGGGTTTATAGCAGGCCTACAAACCTGAGCCTTCAGAAGCAGACATCGAAGGAGACACTGTAAAAAAGCTATTTGATTACTGACTCCTCGCAGCATGTGCTGACAGAATACAAATTTGGCTCACCCTCCCTCCTCTTAGTAAACCTGCTAATGAGCTTGCCAATTAAGAGCCAATCTGAAGACCTTGGAGGGGAAGTTGTTAAGAACATGAACTCACAGCCTCCAAGGAACAGCTGTGGGACCTAGTGATGAGGGCCACCTCCACCCCTCATCTCTCACAGCTCACTCCTCATCTCCCACAGCTCACTTCTCTCACCCGGGAAACACAAACTCCTTTCACATATGCACGGTATGGCTTGTAAGGCATGGCCCCTGAAAATAAACACATGCCAAGGCACAGCAAAACCTCCCCCGAGTCTTGACATTGCAGACAGCTTACTAGGTCAAATGCTGGGAATACTGGGAAAGAGAACAAGCTTTAAAATGATAATAAAATCATCACTAATTACACATCACCACATCTTTCTAATTATTTTGGGATAACGTTTGCATTTTTGGATATGTGTGTTTCTATTTAAGGAAATGAGGCCAGTCTGGGCAAGGGAATTTGTGCTCCTAACTCCCTTTGGGTACTTCTGTGCACATACCCCCCCCTCACATCAGCAATTAACTTCATGCAGTTTATAAAACGAAAGACAAAAGTATAAATATTGCACCAGATCCAAGGACTGCAACCAGCACACTTTGCCCTTGACATCCCACAGCAACTGCACATAGAGTCTGAATGTTTTTGGGATACTCACGTTGTCCAAGAGATGTCAGGAACAGAGTGGACACATGACTCCTGCTCTAGGTTCTCTTCCAGATTTACCAGTCCCCCATTTATTTCATCACACCACACAATGAGTAACCCTCTGGAAATAACCTTTAGCAGAAAGCTCTGTTACCAAAATAAAGAAATGCCATAGTTTTTGTGAAACTGTATCCTTCTGCTGAAACTAATTATGAGAAAGCTGTTGCTTAATGAAAGTTTTCTTTAATATGACTTACGCTATTCATAAGTTTGGTTTGGACAGCATCCAGGTTTTTAAAATTAAATATTAGCAGTCTGTTAGCCTATCAAACAAACCTAAGCACATCACGTTAGTATTTTAACGGTGCTTTTTTCTTCTCCTTTCTTTTCTTCACAGTCTAGGTTTGGCTTTCTAATTGACTTGCTGCTTTAAAGTCAGTAAACTCAGAAGTCTGAGCAGAAGATGTCACACCTTAATGGTTTAGGAGTGCACACTTTGTCTAGCTGATTGATGGATCAAACGTGTGCCGAGGAATGCCGCAATGTTTCTTTCATCATTTCAGCTTCTCGTGGGGATGAGAGCTGGGCTATCTCTAAACCTCTTTGCTGCTAGCAACAATAATCAAATTATCTCATTCATTATAAATGTAAAATGCATCTTACTGTCCTGAAGCGATGTTATTGAACTGACATTACTGCATGAGTACCGACAAAGGTATACGTGCAAATTTATCACCTAGGATTTTGCTGAATCTATGTGCTGGGTCTAGTGCTCAGGCATGCTGGGCTTTCTCTGGCTCATTACGCTCCTCTTTGGTTATTGCCAGCCCCAACCTGTCTGGCAAATGAGATGTGGAAGAGCTGCTCCGGCACCGTGGTGACAGATCTTTCAGAAATGCATGCAGTAAGTGGGGTAACATTCATAGCTGAATGGTAAGGGGAGGCTGACAAGTTAATCAAGGGCTGCACATCAGACAAGAGACACAAATGTAGACAGTGAGCACTTATTAAAGCAATATTTAATATTTTCAGGGTTCTTTACTACTGTAATTATTTACTTTCAGTGCAGTCCAATGAAGTAAAGGACTGCACCATTTCTGATCTTGAGATGAGGGCTGAAAGGCATAAAAGGTTTTAAAATAACATCTATGCTCTCCAAAGTGACTACTATAGGCTACACACTGATTCGCCTGCTTGTATCACATTTGCAGGGCTTCTGACTGCAAGCTTTGCCAGTGGGATGTGAAAGTCAGGCAACTTCTTCAAAGCGCTGACATCCCATTTATTAGAGGTTTTACATATAAGGTTTAGTTAACAAATCCGCTGACAATGCACAAGCCAGAATAAAAGCCTGCTCTTTCACCGGAGCAGGGATGTGCTCCCAAATTAAATATGAACGAAAATGCCACTGCAGCTCGCTGGAGTCAGGTAAGGAGGCTAGCATGAATATAAGCACAATCAGGGTAAATTTGCCGAATGAGTCCCAGGAAGAGAGGACTGCAAGAAATCCCTTGGGACATGGAGTCCAATCCACCCAAGCGTAAGCAATCAGAGGAAGAATGAGGCACGAGGGATCAAGAGTACTGCCAATACCCTTGGGCCCTGAAATAGTAGAGGATTTGTTAAATCCTGGGGAGTGGCCCTGGCTCTGTTCGGCAAAGGAGGATAAAGCAAAGCCCCCATGGTGATGGCAAGTCTGGAGGGGCGGGAGCAGCCCTTCCAATTTCAGACCTGGGGAGTGCAGCTCAAGCTGTTGAGCAGGACTCAAGAGCCAGGCACCCGAAACATAGCCAAGCAGCTGCCAGTGCCTTCTCCGCACCGGGGCACACAGTTTTCAGCAGGACTCAACTTACGTTTCAGTCCCTGAACAAAATGGCCTTTATTGAAGTTGGTATGGCATTTGGCTTCAACCGTCAGCCTCACAGCTCTTTCTGAGTCTCAATTCACACTCCTGGGAGCTTAAAAGACGACGCCAGGTGCTTTAGCGTACCAAAGTCTCCCCATCTTATCTCATACAGCTCCATCAAAGTGCTTAGCCACACCTCCTGCCTGCCTACGTTCTCCACCTCTTCTTCCAGTCATCCTGGTGCTTTCTCCTTCCTCCCCATGCTCTGGCAGGGATGCTGAATGCTGATGAGACAATACTTGATCCATCTTCAAGCACTTATTTTCGGGCAATTAACTTGGCATCATAGAAGCACTTAAGAAACCTGGCTTTCCGGAGTGGGAGACAACTGACTAAAAAACTAAGCAAGGTAGTAAATTACTGTCAAATGGCTAAAAAAGAACAGGAAAGGAAAAAAAAATAGAAAGAAGCTAACACTTTGATAGAAGACATTTGTGGACCAACTCTGAGATGTGACAAAAAAGCCAATCTAACTCTTTGAACAGCCATTTGCAGGAATCAAATACCAGCCACTATCAATTGTGTCTATAATAATAACGCTTTGCCCTTCAAGAATGGACAGTTCTTTTCTGGTATCTCCCGACTGCGTGTCATCAATTCATTTTTGCCACACTTAGCTAAGGCAAATGACCTATCTAGGCAGTTCCCATTACTCTAACGTTCAAAGGCCTACCGATCACTGGTGGACTTCATCATTAACTATCTCTGCTGCAAAACCTCTTGCCTTCTTTCAGTGGTGATAATTTAAACATTATCAACACTGTAGTTACTGACTGGGTCTTAATTTCAATTCAGAGAAGCAGAACCAGAAGCAAATGATTCTGAATTACATAAAGCAAAATTCCAAGAGCTTCCCACGGCATTATTTTCCTGTCCCCAAAATGACACTTTCAAGATGCATTTGCTTTACACACCCTGGACGTCAATGCCAGGGCAAGTAGAGCTTCAAAACTGAACTGAATAAATGAATTCCAGTTACCTTTCACTTTTCAAATGAATCTCTCTGCAGACACCTACAGCCACAACAAGCCTACACACACCTGCATTACAAAGTCCCTTTTAAGAACAACAGAAGTTCTTCAGCTTATAACGTGCTTTGCATTGCAGTTTGCTTGCGTGCAATTTCTCCTGCCAGCCTTTCCAGCTCCCTCCTCACCCCATCAGGGAATGATGTCAGAGATGGAGCTCATGTGCAGCCCTATGCAGACACAAGCATCAGGGTTGCCTTCTGAAACAAAGAGGTAGGGACAGACAGACAGACAAAGAAATTCCCATACTCTTCCTGGTTTGCAAAACAGGCAAACTTGAAGTGCTTGCCTTTGCCTGACAGAATTGACATAATGATGTAAAACTGATGTATGAAAATCCACAAAGCACACACAGAAATATAAGCCTGCCATCCTTATATGCACCTATTTACACAAAGAAACAGGGATTTCTAATGCTCAGTAAGCCTTATGCTACAATTTATGACTTATTCCCATTAACTATTCAGTGTTATAAATCAAGCCCTCTGTATTCTGATACTTTCTATAAATAAATCATAGCTCTTGCACAACAGCATCCCACTTGTGTACATTTGCATTGTTCTCTCAAAAACAAATATATATACAAAAAACTGTTTATTTCATGTAATACTATTCACCCAGTCCTTTTACAAGAGAGTTTAAAGGGAACAAAATCTAAAATGATGGTAGGCAGTACCTTTAAAGGGAAATATCTTCAGGAGAGAATAGACAAACAGGGCATACAGTCATTCCATAGCACAGCGGGTAACTCAACCACAACAGTTTAGGTATTTGCACTCAGGTTGTGCATTAGAGGGAGTCAAGCAGCCCTTCTTTCCCCACCTGGTCCTCTTCATTCTACAGACACCCTACTGTCAACTGGGAGGAGCTGGTATTGCTCGAGATACAACAGGGATGACTCAAGAAAGAGAATCTGAGAATCTGGCTCACTGTTTCCACAAAAAAAAAAAAAAAAAAAAAGGGGTAACTATGGGCACTCCCATTAAGGCTGAATTCTCAGCTGCACACTAAGCAGCTGAACGGAATTCAAGAGGATTTGCTGCATCTCATGCCCCTCCCTCCAACCTCCAGCTCCACCACACAGGCCTGCATGCACGGGGCTTTAGGGCACCAAGGCATGACAAGGAGCATTAGAAGCTGCCCCAGCCCTGCTCCCCCAGGACCGCTAGTTCCGCTACTGTAAACCCTTTCGTGATCATGGCATCATGGTCAGTGTTGATCCTTCGGTTCTCCTTGTGTTCTCACCCTCCTGGGCTTGTCCTTGTCCTTTTAGTTATCTGAGAATGCTGCACACTCCGCTGCGCACTCCAACCGCAAGGGAAACAAAATCTGCTTTAAAACAAGTATCTTTACACAAACAACCATCCTGGTTGAGACCAGCGGCCTAGATGTACTGTTATCTTCAAACATCACTCACAGAGGAAGACAAACTCAGAGCATTGGTCAGAGCAACCATTTAGCCATGGCTTTGGCTTTCAGCATATTCCTCAGGACTTCAGCAATTCAGGATCTGAAATTAGGCAATGCTAAGTGCTGCACACAGGTCCTTCCCAACCAATGGTTTTCATTAGAGTTAAACCAGCTGCAAAAATATTTGTCAGTGCTTCATTAATGCCAAATGAGCCCTGCAAGTATGCACGTTTTGTTAAGAGATCATGAAGTACTTGAAAGGTAGGAGTTTTTGTTGTTGTTAGTTTGCTTTCTTTCCTTCTCCCTTTTGGATTTTTGTCTTATTCCCCCTCCCATGAAGTTCAAAAGCTGGTAGCAATTTACAACAATCTACAATTTAAAAGGTATGTGCATGCATATGTGCCTGTGCACGCAAACAAGCCAGAAAAGTCACAAAGTCTCTTTCAGGGAATGAAATTCCATTGCAGGATTCTGGAATCAGTCCTTAAAAGTCAAAAAGGGTTATTTACTGCTAATCCTAATGACAGCCTCAGGCTAAATATATCATACAGGCAGAATGCTATTTTTTTCCCCAGAAAAGATCACAGAAATCATATACCACTATTACCAAAATAGAGTTTGGAAATGCAGAAGCCTCCCTGCCCCAGGGCCTTAGGTTGCACCTGCCTACAGACCAGAGGTCCTCATGCACTAACCAACTCTACCTTACCGCTACCCCAGATGGTCTTCATGATCCTCAAACAGTTTGGATGTCACAACACTAAAGCTCTAATAGAATACTGAAAGAAAGAGCATGCCACACATAGTTCTGTGATCTTCTGGTTTAACAAACTCTTTCACATCAGATCCATGGAGCTTATAAAGGACATCTCCACCAAGTTGGGGATTTGCAAGTCTCTGGATCTGAAAAAACAGACTTGTGGGCTGTACGAGCACTGTCGATTGGCCTGCCTAGCTTTTAAATTTCATGAGCCCTGAAATGAACAACTAACTCATGGAGATTGTAAAACGTATCATTTTGCTACAGCATTTTGTCAGCTCGATAAAACCTGAAACAAAGGGCTTATGGAATACCGCAATTTCCACTGGAGGTGTCATCTGCAGACAACAAACTTGGACTGCAACACGTTGTACAGTTTCTGAATTAGCTTGTGCTGGGAGGAGCTCACCATAACCAGTAAAGAGTTCACAGTCTGTAAAAGCTTGCAACATCAGCAGAAAAAAATAATAACTATCATTGTGTTTGTATATTCCCTGTGTAATTCCAAGTGACCTCACAAGCTCACCAAAGTGTGTGCTGAGATGACACAGAGACAGATGATAAGAGCTTTGCCTTCTCTGGAGATGCTGATGTTAAAGGGGAAAAAAAAACCTAAAAAAACAACCAACAGTCCAGTTCTTCGGGAAGTCTGGCACCCAACCCCTACAAGTGGTTTCACTTATTATTGGTCAGTGAGTAAAACGGTGATAGATTGATGTACACTTCGACTCAAGGCCTTCGTGAATTTTAAAACACCTTTTACATATCAAGGAATCCTTTCCGAAAAGACTTCAAGCCCTCCATCAGAGAAAAGTTCTCCTTTTCCCAAGCCGTTTCCTCAATCAAGAGAGAAATAGGTCAAACCTCCAAAGGAAAATTAACCTATTCCCCTCTCCTTCCTCCAGGAATTGCTCTCAGAAAGCAAAAAATAATAATCTATATTTCAATTTTTTCATGGTCTTAATAGCTTCCTCCAAGTTCTCTACTCAGTGCACAATATTCAGAGATTCACATATGAAATTCCCAAGAGTTCAGCAAGACTTCTAATTGTACCACTTAAACCAGTTCCCTACCAAGGACCCATGCCAAAAGCAGGTTTGAGGCTTTCAGAGTAGGGATATTTTGAGGGTGGTGGAACAGCAATAAGAAAAAGGCAGAGCAAGGAAGCACACTGTTTTTATACACTATGACAAGCTAGTGTCTAAACGAGCACTCAGGTACAATATAGAGCTTCATTTTTAATATCCTCACTTTCATGCCTCTTGGAAGTTTTCAAAATATTGCTTATTTTACATCTTTGCAGAACAGGCAGACTGGGGTTGTTCACATCTCTGTAAACATGCACATTTAAACAGATCATGAGTCTACATAGCTCAGAGGTGTCAAACGAAGAAAAAATAGACTGCATCGTAATGATGCTCAAAGTAAGGAAAGAATTTAATTATGCAGACTACTTCAATGCCTTGGACACTGCTTTTAAAGGAGAGAAAGTGTCATAATTCAGAGGTATTTAATCTAATGAAATGCTACAATTGTTCATGCTGTTTCCAATATATTCCAATAAAAGAAGATGGGTTGAGATTTTTCCCTTCAAGAAGAAAGCTCAGGAAATTACATCCCATACAATCCTCTCCACATCTTTTTGTCAGCAAATCCTATAAACCCACAAAATGCCAGGAATTAAATGCTAAGGTTGGCAATCTGTCATTGACATATGCTCTTGCCATTTTTTTTCCCCACTGAGTCCTGAGACAAGGTTGCAGTTGCAGCCTTAGCATAGAATTTCTTAGTATCAGTTTGCTGATTTTCATTCTCCTTCCTTTTTCTCTTTCCCTTCTCTAATCAATGTGATTTACTTCTCTGCTTCACAAGCCAATTTTTCAGGAGTTCTTGAGAAAAATAAAACACTGAAACTTGCAGGGACTCAGGACTCTCAATGCCTATAGTACCACGCTCCAAAGAGGGATCATCGGCTTCCAGCATGACATGGGATGGCCCTGTAATACACTGCCATGACAGAATAGTTTCTTCCTTTTGGGAAACCCTCACTGCAAGCTGTCCAAACATTATTTATGGTTTTGAGTGTTGCTTTATTTATTGCTGAAATTCTCCTGTTCAGAAAAGAGTGAGATTGAGTAACTTATTAGGAATGTTCCTGGGGAACGAGAAAAAGGGGGAAATTAGATCATTCATAACTCCAGAAACATTTACAGCTTTTATGCAAAATTTAGAATTGAAGTACTATCAGCAACAAAAAAAATAATAACCACAACCTCAAACTGGTAGTCTGCCAAGCTACAGGTGGGATTTGTAAGAGAGAGAGGATAACAGATTTCTTGTTTGGAGAAGAGAAGAAAGCATGACTTCTGGGAAGATGCAATACTTGAAGTAGATATATTTACACAATATGTGGGAAGTGCGAACAGATGCTACCTAGGAGGCCTCCCTCACACCAGCGTCTCCAGAATGGGAGGCTTGGTTTTTAAGAAACAAAAATAATTAAAAGAAAAGTGTTTTGCTATCAGAAACACTGGTTTCTATGGACTTTCAAGATGCCTCGCTAATAGCCTTTCCAGTAATTAACAGAAATTATTATTCTAATCCTCTTAACTGTGTCAGCACTTCAGTGGCATAGATCTGATGCTGCCAACACACATGGACTTCCTTCCAGTGCTTAACGCCACTAAATGCAGTTTCTACAGCAGTAAGCATCGCCGCGTCCATTGAAATCTCCACCAGTTCTGGTTTGCTCCCCACAACTGCAAACTCAGCCCAGACACTGCACCTCTCAAATCAGTGATCTGCAGTTTTTTGCTTCAACATAGGTTTTCAAACTTTGGAGGCCTTCTCTTTCCAAAACAGACCAGCAAAGGAGAGATGTGATGAGGCTCACCTGACAGCACACAGGCAGAGATAGCATGCCACCACCAGAATGTCTTCTCTATAGTTCATTATAAAGCAAGGCCTGCACTGCTAATGACAGAGAAACAGCATCATGATTTGTTTGGTTACAGTTACAGACATCATCATTTTGTGGAGAGCTGGCAGCTCCCAAATACTTGTCTTCCAGAGAGTTCAGTTAAATATAACCCTCTCTGTCTGAGCCAGGAATAAAATCTATCCCATTTAATGTGATATCTGCTAAATCTGAAGAGTTAACAGTCAAAGAGCTACATCATATTGATTATGCCACTCGCATTCTGATGAAAATGACTTAGAAATAGCACCCAGATCCCAATATTTTCCCTGATGCCATTACGTTCTGCTATCAAGTTTTTTAATACCCTGTTTCTTTTAAGTGTAAAATGGAATACACATAGCCATACTTCCAGACCCCCCTCAGACATTTACCAACTTATACAACAGATACACACATACAGCTGTATTCCCATGTGTACACATGCTTATTCTTCCACATTCATTCCACTTTGCTATTCTTAGGGCAGAGAAAACAAGGAGACTGAATTTGTTTCAGTGGTTCAAACCAGCAATGAAATTGAGTATGTAATGTTGTTTTCGGGCTGTCAGCTAGACGAAAGCTACTCAATGCTGCTGATGGGAATACAGTCACTCAAGCTGTTTTGCACAAAAATAAATAAATAAAAAAGTGTGATCTGCACATACACAAATACCATATATCACTAAAATGGCTGGTTAGACAACCTGCCAAGTCTCTTCTACTTCTATTGCTTCACAGTGATTTAGCTTCCTACCCTGAGGGCTTGGAGGTAGATAGACAGGCAGTCTGAAGACTTTCCCCTTGCTCATTAAAAATATCAATCAGGGGAGCTCTCTTCTGAAGCTGAGCGAGCAGCAGCCACATTAAAGGAATCAAAAGGACTTCACATCAGCGTCCATGTGGCATCTGTCCTTATGCAGTGCCAGTGCAAATACTTGTTCCTCATAACTAACTTCACATTTGAAAGATTTTTTCTTCTTATGTTACCATGGAAAAACTACAGGGGAAAAAAAAAAAAGAAATATGCCGGGATGGTCACAAATCAGGCTTTTACTTGCTACAGACACTTTTTTTAACTGACCTTTATCCAAAAAGTAAACCAAAGTGACATGTTGTTCTTCCAGATGCTTTTAAAATGGCTGAGGATACAGAGTGTTGGGCTGGATTAGAGAGGGGGAAAAAGGAAAAGAAACATACAACTGAGGACTATGGCTTAATTTCTCAACTGCAAATGAGCTGCTTTTGATAACTGAAGTTTTCTTGTTATGTGATACAACTCCTTGGAGTAAAAACAGTAAAGGTAAAAGAAAACTCAAAGCAACCTTGTATTAGGTTAATGAAAACACCTAAGGGACAAGGGACAGTAAATACTCCCTCCCACTTCTTTCACTAGACTGTCAGTCATGAGATGCCCTGAATGTTTTACCCACTGTTTGTTCCACAAATGGCTCTACCAAATTCAGACCAAGAACCATGTTTGTAACAAAGTAATGTGACCATGGAAAAAAAATACAATCCAGAAATCCCTCTTAGGACCATCACAGCACTAGATACCTGCAGATGAGGAATCCAATGAGTCCAGCTCTGTACAAAGATGAACAATCCTCTCCCTGAACAGGGCTTAAGCTTGGTAGGTGGATAAACTTCCTTCAGTTCTGATCCTATTTCTTCATAGTGCCTGGTCATCTTACAAGCAACAAGAAAAAGCAGCTCTGATAACATTTACTACCTTTTTAATCTGGTTTCAATATCAAAAGAAATTCAAGTGCAACATAACTCCTCACAATCACCTTTGTCAGGCACAATACCAGAGCATTATTTCAACTCCTGCAAGGAAGTTCAGAATTTCTAATGCAAACCTTAGCAGCACATGCTAAATTTTCCCCTAAGAAAGCCATGTGGTCTATTACCAGGACAAAGTGGATCTGCATTTCCTGCTTGTTTGGCTACATTTTCCCATTTCACTGCCCATTTTCAAAAGAGAAAGCTAGAAGGAGGAGAGAAACCAGTGAATTTTGTACTTTTTGAGTGGTTTAGCAGCCTGATTGTAAGATGCACAAGTAGGGTGGCTCAAATTCGTGGCATTTAGTTAAAAAAATAAATCAACACTTCCTAGAATTAATGTCAAATTACTCTGCAAACAGCTCACTATGACTAAGGCTAGTCTCAAGCATAATTCTCTCTTCACTAGTCCCATGAGCAGCCTTCATCTTTCTGTACTGAAAACTGTCAGGTGAGAGATCATCAGCACAAACTGTGTGTCAATCCTGCGCAGCCATATTATAGGGAAAAATGAGCTGCAAAGAAAACAGTGTGTAAGGACATCATATGTTAACCATTCAAAGGAGGAATGAAACTCCAGTAATTACGTGTTTGCTGAAAAGGCTGAATTCAAGATGCAGCTAATCACCAGCAAGAGCTTCAGTGGGTCAGATGTCCCATGATTACAGCAACACAAGCCTGCCCCCATGGTCTGCTCTCTGTCTTTGCAAAGAAAGTAAATTAAAGTCTTATCTTTGGAGAAAAAAAAAAAGAAAGAAAAAAGCGTGGCATTCTTCCACAACCAGCTTCCTCCTCTGCTCTGCACAGAAAGCTTCCCCTCCCATGGCCTACCACATCACCAGTCAGAGATCAAGCAAGCTCAGCGCAGTTTCTTATTTGTCTCTTACTTCCTCTCTGTACCAGGTTATAGATATGGAACAGCACCTACATGCTGCTCTTAAATATAATGCTCAGTGCAACATTCTAACAGCCAGAGTTCCAAGAAAAACTGTGGAAAAGCCAGAGGAGAAACTGACACAATACATTCTCTCCTCCTTTTTCACCCTGAGCCCAAATATGGCAACACAATGCGTTCCAGAAACACTCCAATTCTGCATTAAGACATCAAAATTTTGGTAGAATTCTCTGCCTGAGCACACTCAGCTCATATAGTGTCAGAACTCATGGGCATGACACAAGCCAAAGCAGAACTCACAAACAGCAGAGCAAAAGCACTAAGTTTTCAACCACTTACTCCTTAATACTATTTAAAAAAAAAAAAAATGTTTAGAAACCCGCATGGATTCTGACTTTGGTTTGGCACAGGGATAGCAGCCTAATTTCTGGATGTTTGAGCAATACGTTCCCACGATTCAGGCTCATTCCAAACATCACGTTGCCTCAGTTTTTCAGCTTATGCAACTTTGACTCAGTACACGGCTCCAGCTCTCAGCAAACAGATCATGGGGGCTGGGGATTGAGCTCAGCTTGCAACCAGCCCCACAGCCCCTTTGGGAAACACCATGAGGAAAGCTGAGTGGGTGTTAGGGAACAGCACACCTGAATGACTGTGGCTGACATCTGGCTCGTAACACCATGCAAAAGCTCCTCGCCGCTTTGATTTAAAAAGCTCCTATTTAGGGATCCTTAAAAAAATTAAAAGCACAGGGAGAGGAATGAAACACCATTTGTAGTGTTTTAAGAACTAATGTGCTTCCTCCATAATCGTTTTCAGCTCTCCCTTGACTTCAATGGATCCAGAGTTTAAAGACAAACACAAGTTACTCCTAGTTCACTGGAAAAGCTCCAAAGAGGAGTGATCTTAAACATATGTATTAACTAAGAAATAAAACATTCATTTGCTCTGCCTGGGCATACCAGTGGACACAAACTGCAGGAGAAGGTCCAGGGACAAGACAGCATGAGGGCTACTGATCTGCAAAGACAGGATGAGGAGAAACCCAGCCATTTAAGAGTAATCAGGTGCTTAAACTAACTGCTTGATCCCTTTTAGTACCAGTCTTGTTATCTGTGAGAGCTTCCGCAAATAGTAATAAAGCAGATTTTGTCCCACCTTGGAAATTGAGCACACCTAGGTCTGGTCACTGCTTGAATGGTAGAACAAATATCTGGACCCCGAGCACTGAAGGGAAGGACCACTGAATCATTGTTGGACAACTGATGCTTTTTCAACCATGGAAACGTTGAACACAAATTCACAGTAAGGTTTCCACAGCAGCCAAAGTCTCTTGCACTGAGTCCCCAAGTCAGTCTGCTGTCCACTAAATCACACAAAGACTCACTCTGAGGCACCTGCTCATTTCAGAACATAAAACAAGATAGTGACTTGCTTAATGTGCAAAAATTAAGCTGCTCCAAAATTAATTATAAACATTCGCCTCACTTAGCTAATATCTATTTGGCACAACAGTCAAGAGTCAGATTAAACTTACAGTCTGTCCAGCTCATTTCTCTGACTTGATAAGTTAATACCTTGTCATATTACAGGTGACGTGCTGTCCTCATTCTACTTTGCATAACATTAACTGCTGTTTTTCTTCAGTGTCTTGGTTGGGAGCAAACTGACCTACATACGTGTTTGCTAACGTATAGTACCAACGCAGAAACCAAAGCCAAGTCTCCTCACATGGAATAAGAGTGCAAAGATGGGATAAGATTTCGCTTTTTAATGTACCTTTTTTCTCTTCTCTCTCTATCCCTGTTAAAGAAGGGTAACTCTTCTTTCACCTTTGATCCATCTTGTATACTTAGAGATGTACATTTTTCAAGATGGGAATGGCATTTAACTATGTTCCTAAACCAACAATGCCCTAACCCTCACCAAGAAATGAATACTAGCTATTCACTTGGACATCACTTTCATTAGAAAAGATACATAATGCACCACTAAAAACAGAATATTGTATGTTGAAGTTGAATAAAGGAAAGGGAAATCACAAAAGACAGTTTGCCTACACTGAGAAATAACATTGTGTTAGTTCACGATAACACCTCAGATCAGCTTTTCAGATGACATCACCTGGCACTGCTACTCAAACTTTTTTTCATGAAATTTGCACTAATTTACATCAGACATGGACCTCCTTTTCAGTGCTTAAGGGCTGAAATAACAATCACCTTCTGCGGCACAGTATGTTGGGACATTTGGGACAACTCAAACAAAACTGACCTATTACCCTTACCAGAAAAATACATCAAATAATTTTAAATACTTTTCAAGACAGACTTTACCTGAAGGATGTAAACTAACATAATGAAAGAGGAACCCATGCAATGCTGAAAACAGTGCTGCATTTTCCAAAAAGAAAATGCTACAGACAAACTTCCTCCAGAGCTACAGAAGAATGACTGAGTTGGCATAGACCGAGACATATAGTGTACAGAGTGGCTGCTGTAGGGAGGCACCATCTAGAGAGCATCCCCTTCTAATAGACTCAGTAAAACATCATCTGGGGGAATCTAGTGATGACTTTAGGTACGCTATTTGCATCTCTTCACTGCCCATAAGCATACGTATCCCTTTCGATTTCCTTCCAAACATGTGCAGTTCAAGACAGTGGAGGAGGGGGGAAAGATCAGTCAACACCATTGTGATTCCTGTTCAATTAGAGAAAACACATATAATTCTCTTCAATGATAAAAAAAAATTGTTGAAGACAAAAGAAAACAGAAGGAAACAGCACAATGTTTCTGTGAAATATTCTGTTTGTTTTTCCTCAGAATTTTTCCTCAAATAAATGAAAGCAGGCGTCCTATTGGAGAAATTTTGATGCAAAAAATGTTGTCAACATCTCTACTTTCAAAAATATGTTTATGCACTCCTTGCAAGCAGTGCAGAGACATCAGCCTGGGGGTCAAAATAAAGGTCAGGGAAGGTCTGACATGCACTGTTCAGAGGCAGAGAGCTACAGTATTTCCCTCCTCCATTTCAGGGCAACTTGATCCAGTGGTTGGCAGCCCTGCCCACGGCAGGTTGGTTGGTACCAGAGGTCCCTTCCAACCCAAGCCATTCTGTGATCCTATGAACTCCCCATACCTTCCAAGTCAGAATGGCTATCCAGAGGCAGTGGGAAAACATTCCCCAAAGCCAGGAAAGGCCTGCCCTGTGCAGAAAACAGCTACCACCATAGCCGTTCACATTACTTAACATAGCCACGTTTTCTTTTCCCTTTGGTAAAATTGCTTAAATGCTTGTGGAACTGTATGCTTTGAATCATGCTAGATTGATAGTCACGAGAAAAAAATATGATGCCTTTTTCTTTCCTTGCGCTAACTTACAAGTCATAAAAAATAATAAATTCAGACTTACGTCCTGATAAACAAAACCGCAGCAGAGTTCGGCATAATTCCTCCTCTTCTGCTGCCGTCTCCCTCAGCTTTCTTAATTCATGCCATATTTAATCTACGTGTAGGAAGTCCACATTTGTTTCTAATAACTGAAGGAAAGTAATGAGATGTCAAGGAACAGTTTCCTTAGGCCAGAGACTTCAAAGGTGAGTCTGGCAGCTTGTCCCGCATTTATTGTTTGCGTCAACCTTCAGATTTTCTAAAGAGCAACTGCCCATTTAAAATAATTATAAGCCACAACTTAACCCTGAACGGCACATGAATGTATGATAAAACACTTACACCAGCATTCAAGTCTCAGTGTCAGCCCTGTATCAGAGAACACGTAGCTCCAGATGCTGGATTAAAACAATAAGTACAAGCTGAAAATGAGCAAATAATTCTTTCGGCTAATGCACAATGGCCACGCTACTTAATGCAATAGCGATGTTAAATGAAAGTATGGACTACATTATCGCAACGCATGAGCTGCAACAACAGCTACTTCTGCTGTGCCTATCAGTTGTATCTATCCTGGAGAAAGAGACAGAGACTCCAATAAAAAGGTAATTCCACCAAGGAATTATTTCTCCCCAACAATACTTTTAGTCAAACTTCTGAATTACAGCAGGATTGGGAAGAACTGAGACTATGTAAGGGAGGAAAAGAAAAAAAAAATATATAAGGAAAACAAAAACTCCACCTTGCTTATTTCCAGCAATCTGTTCCTGCAGTGTCCTTCAGCACCAAGCCTTGTTGCTTCTGAAACCAGTGCAAGGGCTTGTGTGGGGTGCTGAAGACAGGCAGCACGGCCGTGACCCTTGTATGGCAATGCTGCACAATGCTGAGCAATGCCATTCCTTCACTTAAATGGCACCTCCGCTGCATGGTCCCTGCTGGACACAGAAATGCACCCCTATTTGCCTGGCTCTGGTCCTGCCATCAACGAGAGTTTGGCAATTAGCAGAATGAAGGCAACAGCAAGCATTTTGCAACCCTAAGCATATATCTCACATACAAGAAACATGTAACTATACCAATGCTGCAGACTAACTCCAAGCACAAGGAAGCTGCCCCTTCTCCATGGAAAAAACACCTTTGCCTATCACTGCCAGCACTGTTGATGCCATTTGATACCCAGAAAAAAGGTGAAGCCCTTAAAAAAGGACCAGAAGAGCAAATAATAAACATTAGGATTCAGGTCCGATACTGAAAGAAGGTAATACCTTGGCATCAGTAAGCACAATACAAAATCTGCAAGCTCCAGGTTGTCCAAATGGTGAGACAGCCCCAGTTAATCAGGCAAACCATTTGTATACCAGAGGCACCATTGCTAAGCAAGTAATGTACCTCCTAATTAACACCATCCTTTATGCGTGTGTGTGTGTGCGCATGTATTTATAAACACATACACACTTTACTGTTTATCATCTTTCAGCACACACTCTGAGTCAGCAGATAGAGGGAAATATGTTTGAGCAGTGTTTAAAATGACACCCTTTACAAATGAAACCATCTAAATCCGGTGTTGGAGAATTAATGAGCTTCTCATGTAAATCACGCATAATTTACAGTGGAATTTGTCCTTGTGCCAGCAGTCACTTGCGCTGCATAGTAATGAAGGCAAGGCTTTGAAGACGTGGAGCTACCCGCAGCCCACTTGTGCCTTGCCTCTGCTTTTCCCTGAGTAACCAAAACACTGTGAACCCTTTCAAAGAGCAATAATACAAGGCAGCAAGTAACACAGCCTTCATCTCTCATTTCCACCCCTGGCTGAGGAATGTTACAAACATCCCCAGCTCTCATTCATTTTAAAAACCTATCTGTTCGAGCACTGTTGCGTAGCTGAAAGTTAGGACTCACCATCCTGTGGTCGAGAGCCCTCAGCACGCACCCTCCTGGCAGGACGGAAAGGGACTGGGTGCTTCCTCCTGCACAGCTGAGAATCGTAACACCCTAACACCTCACCCCCAGGACACGGCACAGGGCTGGGGCTGGACCTGGCACTCGGTCCTGGTCACTAAGCTCTCCCTCCTCTCCAGGGGGCTGCAGCCCACACGTGCCACACGGCTGCTGGGATGGAGCAATGGGGGAGCAGTGTGGGGTGTGCTTAGAGACAGCTAGCTACCCTTCCCTCCCAAAGCCATGAATATAAACCTATCACCTCCACAGCCTCTTCTAAACATATTTACAAGGGCTCCCCTGTCTGTCCCTTTCTGTTATTACAAAGCATTAGTATTTGATGCCTGGGTGATACAAAAAGGCATTCACCTATCATTTCCTACTGCTCTGCTTAGTAACCTCATTAATAAACTCCCCAAAAGCCCAGGCAGAGGAAGCCCACACTATAAAACCTGGGGAATCACACTGTCGCATTGTGTGAGGCAACGAGACTGTGCAGGAGGAAGCAATAAAAACAGGAGTTTGAGTTTTTCAAACAAAGGGCACATTCTGTATGAGCATGCTCCCTGCTCCTAGCAGCAGTGACTGTAGAGCAGGGGAGCAGCAGGTGGAGGTGCACACCATTAGCACAAGGACAAAAAAACTCAACACAGTGTGATGCACATCCCCAAGGACATTAATGTACGCAGAGGTTCAAGTGGAGCCAGAACATTACATCAATTGTCTGCTAAAATAGATGATAATTTCCCCTTTCATTATTATTTTGAAAATCTGATGGTGAACAGACTTTCAAAAGTACAACTTTTCTGACTTCTGTGTTTTTTCCTTGCCGAATGAGCCCAGTAAAACCTCTGGAACTTTTGGTAGTGAACTCTGCCCCCATGGGAGTGAAGGGGGCATGACCTGCACCTCATTCTGCACAGCAAACTTGGCACTAGCTGATGCATACTTGAGAGATATCCAGTCCATCCTCATCATCAGGTGTTGTTAAGACCCTAAAGACCTTGCTCAGGCAGATAAGATCGCTGAGGTCCCAGGCTCAGCATTCCCCAAAGAGCTCCCCTGCCTGGTTGTCCCCTTTCTGGGATCACCAATGAGAGCACAGCAAGGAGCAAAAAGCTAAAGTGTCCTGCAATGGACACTACTGAAGGCAACAAGGTCAGGGCCAGCACTAAGTCATCCTGCATCACAAGCTTCTTCCAACCACCATCAAAAACAAAGATTTCCTTTGTTACCCGATTTTTCAAAAGGTATCTCAGAGACTGGAAGCAAAACGTTCAGGCAGCACTCCCTGGGTGTGGAGTCCTCTGCTCATCTGAAATATTCATTAAATTAAAGAAATATAGAAAAATGTCTTCTTTGTTTGTGGGTGGTCAGGAAATAATGAGTTAAAACTCCAAGCAGCCCTGGCTTCTCGTTAGCTTATCTCAGTGGTCATTAATTGGTCATTACTAGTGGAGATAGAGGTCCCTAATGCTTTTCTATAATATAGCACTCCCTGCACATCTCCACACTATCCTACTGCTATGAGGGATTCACATCAGATAATAAAAATGTAATCATGTGCCATCTATACACAGGCATTCCCCCATGTAAAACAAAGCCAAAAGGCAGCAGATCCTGGTGAGATTGCACAGTACCTGCCTCCCTCCTTTACTTCACTGCCTTTCCTGTGGACCTGGCAGCTCGACTCTACACATAAGCAAAATTAATTCCCACTCTTGTATTCCTCCTAATGAAGCTTCTCAGAGCAGCCCAGAATTACAAACATTTACATAATGACTTAATTTTTAGAATTAATTAGGACTTTCTAAGAAGTCTTTCCACCACTGAAGCTCTGCACCAAGCCAAGTGCTTTGCGCTTCCCCTTAACAATGGCGAGGGAGCTTCCTTCCTGTTTCACAAAGCAGAAAACACTCCACTAGCGTGAAACACCATCAAATTACAAGCACTACAACTGCAAAAGAAAATTAATTACCTTGAAGTTAAGGTTTGGCAGAAGTTCCACCACATTTAAATCAAATAAAAAGAAATAAATAAAAGTCCCCACCACTTAGCAACAATTACATTTGTTTAAGACGAAAAGCAATCCTTCTCCAGCACCCTCCCCTTGTTCAGGAGGTAAATTTTCTGCTCATTTCCAAAGGCAACGAGAGCAATACAACCATCCTTTTTTGGCCTCTATCTGTCGTCCCACTCTGTACCTCTGAACCCACTGGTTGCTTTCAATCATGTCTGAAGGAAGGGCAGAAAGACAAATTGATTTTTCATGATTTGTGAGTGCAGGCAGCTGGAGAGAAGCAGCGATGTCAATCAGCCCTCTGCCTGGGGAGAGGCAGGTAACATTCAGCTGCTGGATGCAACTTAGAAATAGATGGGTGACTAATTAGTAGACACAAGCTAAAAATTAAAAGCTAACATCTCGCTCAAAATCGAAAACAGAGTTAAACAAGACAGGAGTTACGCCATGCCGCACATGAGATCTCAGGATGAAACCATCTTTAGTGACATAATGCAACCCAGAAACCAAATTCAGCAATAGAAAACAACGCCTGCAGCTCCCTAAAAATCAAAGCTTTTCCTCTCTACACACTTATGGTGTGGTTCCTCTTTCTGAGGCCTTGGTGAGAGCTATCCCTCCACATTTGTTTTCTTTCTGCAAGTTGCCCTGAAGATATCCTTTCTGCACCTTGTTGCTCTGACCACATCCCACTTCCATGTTTTTCTTTCGCGGTCACTTCTACTTCACACATCCAGAATAAACACTTCTTTTTTTTTTCCATGGCTTCTCTCCAACTTGAGCATCGCCTCTCACATGCTATGGAGACGTACTTCTACGCTGCCACTAATATTTTCTTCCTCTAAATTACCCTATTTGAAAAATAAACATGCTTCCTCCTTGGCTGGCATGCACTGGAGAGCCACACATTGCTCAGTGACCCTTCCCTAAAGCCTTACTGCAATGCAGATGAGATCCCACATTTAACATTCAAGTCCCACAGACATATCCATGTGCTGAGAAGGGCATAAAAAACCTCCCCTGGTATTATATGCATCACTCAGATCAACACATGCCAGGCTGTCCTACCTGCAGCTAGAGTCAATCTGTACGCGGCCGTGCAGCACCCAGCATATCTGGCCCCAGATCACTGCTGGGGCTCCCCTGTGTTACAGAACTGGATGACATTGGGATTACAATAGTAACACATGCTCTGCTGTTTGCACAGCAGCACCTTATATCAGCAAGCTCTACATCCTCCTTCAGTTTGTCCCTTGCAATCTCTACACAGTGACTTTGGAGGAGTCCCTAAAAATCACTGAGGAATGCAGGAGCAGAAAGAGAACTCCAGGGGACAGAAGTGGGGTGCTGGCTGGTATCCCTCTCAGCTCCCAGCCCTCACCCTCCCCTCCAACACACTTCTACATCCTTGCCCTGCTCCAGCTGGGCCATTGCCTGCAATTTTCAGCTGAAGTCAGGAGGATCCCAAATTAATTCAACCTCATTATAGCTCTCTTCATTACATCTTCGACATATCTTCAATATATGTTTAAGGGCAGGGAGAAGTTCTGATGAATTTTCTGTCAGTTTTGAAGGAATTACAAGAAAAGCAAAAGAAACATTGGTTTCAACGCACTTCTAAGCTCCTTAGGTTCCCTTGAAAGCAGTGCAAGGAAGTAGATTTAAAAGAAATAAATAAATAACCAGACAGTTAGACATTAACATTATTTTCTCTGTGCACACTTGACTGGCTGTTTGGCATTCCAAACCTCACGTCTGCACAGAGAATAAAGCAAGACAAAAGGTTCTGCAAATGCAAATATACAGCTCTACATTAAGCTGAGTATCTCCTGATATCTCTATACAAAATGAAAGAGGTGCTTAAATTCTAGTTCTAAAGTACCTGAACTCCACAGAGGAAAAGCAGTTCTTAAAAAGATCTATTATTGAACAGACTGCAGAATGACACATCTGCTTGTTAATATATAGTAGGCAGCGAAGGCTGTGGCTGTGAGTGATGGATTCTGAAGCACTGCTTATGTACATCAAATCAGACTGCTTTTTGTCAAAAGAAAAACAGAGGCTTGGGAAATGGAGAGCAAGAGAGAGAAGTTTCAACAACAAAAAACATATCGGTAATAATTATTAGCTTCCATTGTCTCCACAGACAAAAGGGTAATCACTTTAATACTTCTACTTCATACCAAGCCTCTTATTTCTAAACTTCAACAATTAACATGCCAAATGAATATGAACCAGGATACAATCGCTGAAGTGCCACAAAGGGGAGGGGAAGGCAAAGGGAGAACGACTTCATGCTCAAATTATTCCCCTTTAAGGAACGTCTCAGTGAAAACCGCGCAGGCACACTATTAGCTGAGGTAAAATGAGACAAAAAACATTGTGGAAGAGCAAACATGAAACCACAGCCCCACATCTCCATCCTATAGGGGCTGTGAGTGGGAGAGAACCGTTCCTATGTCCTGAGTGAACATCTCCAATCTGTCACTGCCGCACGCACATCCCCTGAACACAGTTTTGATAAGAACTGATAAAAACAAAATGTTTCTGTTTCTTTCTTCTCAGATGAGGTTTATTCTAAGGCAGACAAATACCTCATGTCACCGGCATCCTCAAATCTCAGCAATCAGTTTCAACAGCTTTTCTGTTTTGAAACCAAAATCAGGTATGTGCAAATCCTGTATTATCTCACAGCTGCATAAACCTCGCCCCTCAAGACAAGTAAGGTTTTCACACAAATAAAGAAGTTCTGTTAGCTGGTAAACATTGATACTACTTTTAAAAGCTTTAATGGAAAAAAAAAAGAATCTATTTTCAGAAACCAAATTGAAATACATAGTGGTTTTACTGCATTTTCAATGACCTTTTCTCAGTGTTAACACTTCCCATATGAACATTTCCCATTGGACCTTCCTGGCATTTGAAGGTAAGGGACAGCAGCAGGGTTCATTCCAGAAAGTGTCTTTAAGAGTCAGAGGAAAACCAAGATAAAGAGTCCAGGGGTCTGTTGGACGGATACAGGTACAGGTTCAGGTGCTTTATGCCTGCAGGTCTCCCTCTGCATCCAGTTTAGCCTTTGCAGCGCACAGCTCATTCCCCCTGCACAGTTTCTCCACAGCCCAGTGAATTTTAAACCTTTTTCAGCCAGAGGACAGTCCAGATCTCTAGGTCAGAGTGAGAGGGGATTTTTGCACTGACTTCCCTCACCTGGCATAGCACGTACTCACATATACTTTACCCACATACACATGAGCATGGTTATATAAACCTTCCAAACCAAAACACTCTACTCCATAGCCTTCCTTCCCTGGGGAGCAGATGAAAGAGCACATACAGACGTGCACTGCTGGAAGCCATTTGGTAACTGCAGCGATAAGAGCCATATCAAGAAATGACAGAGCAGAGAAAACAGAAACACACAAAATCAAGGTGAAGTGGCATGTCCACCTGACCCAATCAGGCTGATCAAACGGATTGGCTTTCAGTTAAAAATGGCAGTAGATGGAGTGCTGGCGGTCAACAGATGTGAATATATAATGTGTGCTTTGTGGTAAAAACATGTAAGAAAGAAAAAACCTGACAGAACCTTCAGGAAGCCCGTGAACTTCCTGACAGAGCTGCAGCTAAGTCTCTGCCTTAATAATGCATGTGTTATGCATTATTTTTTATTGACTTTTCAAACTCATAAAAGGAGAAATTAAAACAAAATCTCAACGACTAGTTGCACAACAGATCTATCCGGGCTCATAATCCGAAAAACCTTTACAACCCAGTCTTATTTTAAACAGAGGGGTAATCCTATTGAAGTCGGTGAGATTACTCCTGTCCCCAAGGCCCAAGACGTGAGGCTCGGTGCGTCCCTGCTGGCAGGAAAGGCATGGCTCCCACAGAGACCCTCAGAAACACAGAGCAAGCACCAGCCACAGCAGTGAGTGCCTGGAATTCTTTTCACATGTTTCAAGGGGAAAGCTAAAATAAGAAGTGATGCAAGCATGAGACACATCGGTCTCTTGTCTCAAGTCTCTGGAAAATCAGAAATAACTGAAAGAACTCAGGAGTTGGGAGTGAGATGAAATGTTAATGCAACCCTTGCCTGACCCACAGTTGCAACATAACTGCTAAAGCCATCACGGATTCTACCAAGAATGAATATAACCTGCAGCGTCTTTACAGAGACCTGGCAAAACACAGGAAGGTCACCAACTAAGCAAGCATCAAACAAGAGATTAGCTGTCTTTATAAGGAGCCCACTGTGGGAGGAAAGCGGACTAAGCAACTTCCTTCTCCAGCAGGATCGTGTAGTCTACCTACTTGAGCTAATGGCAGTCTACTCCATCAACAAGAATTCCATGACTAGGAAGAAATACATTCTACAGATACATATATTTTTTCCTTTTGTTGATCCCCATTTCAAGTGTGCACCACCTTCAGCCCTGATTCTCATTGAAAGTCACACAAACCCACATATAATATATCAAGTATCTGGGTTTGGGTTGTCTAATTGCAACTTTCTTTGACTTCATGATTTATTCATCTCGGGACGCACTCAAAAGTCTAGTGTATCACTGTGAGCCCTCCACAGCACACTGTTAGCTTTAAAATTTCATAAACCACCACATACTTGACAAGTTGAAAAGTTAACAAGGGTGATAAGGCTGCAAAAAAAAAAAAAAAAAAAAAAAAAAGAACACGCTGAGCTCTGATCAGCTCAGCCCCCAGAACTCCTAGCTTTTCAGAAGCACAGCACATGGTTTGCTGTTAAAAAGGGACACTCTATTACAATACTGGCTTCATTGCCCATGTTTTCCCATTCCACAGTCGAGATAAAATACATGTCTCCTTTTTAATGAAAGCCATATCTGCTTCATACATACTGGCTGTAAACTATCAAATAGGATCTCTATCGAATAAATGAAGTCTCACCAGCAGCCTTTTCTAAAGAACCTTTGAAAGGAACGTGCTCTGTGAGGCTGCTTGCTCCTGCATATGCACGTGAAGAATCAGGAGCAATCCAAATGTGCTCCAAGCCTCAGGCACAGAAATGCCTGTTTCCACACTGAATGCTACGTGCTCTGAAGCAGCCCTGCACGTGCCCGCCATCAACCTCCACAAATAGGGCTCTCCTATTACATCAGAAAGATTGGTAGTTCAACAACTACATACTGAGCCTTGAAATGGAGGCTGACCTACATCTATTTTATTTCTCCATCAGGATGCTCAGCCTGATCCAAAGGAAACAGCAGAGGAGTTCCAGTCTGCCCCGACCACGCTGACTTAACTAGCTGAGGTTCCTTTGGCCCCAAGCAGAGAAGAAGAGAGGAGAAACCTAGCAAATTTGGAAATGAAGGCTGAAACCTCTCAGTTCCACAGCCCTTGGCTCTGAGCATTAACAGAGATTAGACAGTTATATCCTCTCCAGAATTCTTAATGGCAAATCTTGGCTTATACTGAAATCCATGGAAACCTCACTAATGACTCTGAAAGCATCAGGATTTCAAATCTCTCCTCTCTCACCTCTTGCTGTGTTGTCGCACTGTGCTGCATCCATTCAGATGCAACAAGTGTAAGGGATGGGATCCCTCATCCCTTAGTCAAAAGGACTACTCAAGACATTGGAGTTAAAATAACCAGCTTCTTTATAAGAAATAAATACCCAAAAGTTCAGCCCAGGAAGGTATTGGCCATACACGGAGAGAAACATCCACAGCATCCCAGTGTTCTTCAAGGCTAAGAATTCTTAGGTTTTAAACAAACAGCCAAAAATGCTTTGTCTCAAGGCAGACCACTTGGCAGTAGTGATACAAAGCATGAAAACAAGATACTTGAAAACTACGAGTCTCCTGCAGGACCCAGCACCTTGCTGTACCCTGAGCACAGCGGATCAGCAGAGGAAGTATCAGAAGATGACAATAACACCTTACAGCTGTTCTTCCTGTCAATAAGCAGCGCTTTCTAGAGCAGCTAGCCATCCTGGTGTTCATGTGAATGGACATATCGTTGTTGCTTGTGCATTGAATAAGTAACTTTCACATCAAGCTAAACAAGAAGAGCACGGCTCTACCAGAAACAGTAACTGAATATTTGATTACAATTTCTGACAGTACCTACATGGCACAGAAATCGCCCCGCAGACCACAGTGCACCACATTTTTATTTTCCAAATGTGAACTGAATTTGGGCAGCATTGCAAAACCTGCTTTGTTAATAAAATCAGCAAGCGGTGCAACAACGCCCTGCCTTGATTTTGTCTACATTAGCAAGGATGGCATCAAATCTGGAGGGCAGGATAAGGGACACCTGGGCATGCAGCAATTTGCCTTCTGTATCAGGCTCAGAAATAAGCCAGGCCACTGAGAAATTCCAAGCTCACCTGGTGAACACTGAGCTTATGAGAAAATACAGGTTAATAAATGCTGGGCTGCAGCAGCTCTCCTTGAAGCAGTGAAACTGCAAACTCAAACAGGCATAATTTAATAAAATGCAGTGGGATCCAGGCTAATCATAAAGCTTGCCATGATGAGAAGACCGAAAATTGCTTTAGCTCAACCACTATACCTTTATTTTTTACTATGGAAACAAAAGCTGGGAAACAAAATGTCAGGCTTTTTCATCCCCAATGGGTTCCTATGGATACTGGAAAGGAAGAAAGCACCTCATTTTTTGAAGAGATAATTAACAGACTTTCAGAGTGCAAAATAGGTAGGGGAGAGCCATTAGTGGTGGTCAGGCAGCTCTTGCTTGGATGCAGAGGATCTGTACATTCTGTCTCCAAACAGAGGTATGGTCACCAGCAGCTCCAGCCCCAGCCCAACTGCCTTCCCAGGGCTGCCTGCCTTCATTAACAGCCAAAAGCTGTCTCTGTTGAAGGAGCTCTCCTCTCCTCCTTGCAGGTGTTTCCCCATGGTCAGGGAACCCCTTTGGAAATCCAAAAAGCAAACTGGGGAGTCCGCACCACTCTCCAGTACATCTGAATGAGATGGGCTGGTTTAATATTTGAGACTCAAATAGTGTCTGAATAGAGATCTAAAAAGCACTAATAGATCTTAATGTTAATATTACACTAGTATTCACATACACACATTCAACATATTTTCTGCTAAATCCATCTGCTTTAGCTAAGCGGTTATGCAAAAGTAGCTCTGGAAAGACTCTTTAATAAAAAGCCAAATCTTATCACTACATTGATTTCCAAAATGAGTACATAAAAATACATTTATTTCATGCACTTGCCATGACATTTCATTACTTTCCAGAATATGATATGCACTGGCTCTTGTTTCTCACACATTAAAACGTACAATGCACTGCAGTTTGAAGGATGGAGTAAAAAACTCCTCAGGCAGAGAGAGTAAATGAAATGGATGACTCAGAACAAAGCTTAATAAAGCTAACTGGTATCACATGCAAAATCATCCCCTTGCTACTCTCCCCAAACTCTTATCCACTCTCTTTTGTGGCTATTCAAGTTGTTAAGTTGAGCTTATTTTAATTTCTATCCCCACACTTCCCAACCAAGGAAAAAAAGACTGATTAAAAATCTGTAATCCTTCCCAAAATGATATGCAATTGCATCTGCCCAAGCATTTCAGCAGCATGTCTGCTGCCACCAATACTTTCACCATAAATCTGTCATCACTGGTTGACTCCCTCCAAGTTCTGTTTGTGAGCAAAAATAAAATTGCACCACTTGATTATTTTTTAAATAAGTCTTACTTAAGAATGTCAGTGACATCCAGACTGCCAGAAACCTACTTTTTTGCAGAAAGAGAGATTTCAATGGTCACCCATGTGTCAGGTGTGCAAGAGCACTACAGCCTGACTTCCAAGTCAAACTGTGAATTGCATTAGTGTTGGTGTTGTCTAAGGACAAACCACGCAGTGAGATCACTCTTTGACTGTCAGAGCAACTGTCTTTCACTACCACAGCCTGTATGGTTAAGATGATTAATCACTTCAACTCTACCAGTTATTATTTCTAATTAAAAACTATCCTATAAATATGTATTTTATTGCCAGGTCTGTGTGGTAAATAAATTCAAGCGGTCAGTAAAACACTCACAAAGGAAATTACCTTTAAAAAATGACTTTCCATTTCCAAGCGTATCTTCCTAATTAAAATGGCTGTTTCCCATACATCCCAGCAGTACAGTCTGCAATAATTTAAGAGTCTTTGAAAGCACAATTCTCAACAAAACCATTAAAATAACTTCTTGCCATCATCTGTTCAATGGAAACCATAGAATTTTAATATTATACTACACTTCTCAACGTTGACAACTTTACAGCTTCTCTATCTCCCAGCCAGGCGGCAAAAAATTTAAGCACAAGCAAAAAGAAAACATGCAAAATGTGCAACTTCCTAAACAGGCTATTTTATGTGTGTAGATTAAATTCCCCCCACCAAGTTCTGATGACAGACACAAGGCTCTATGTATAATTTTATCAGCCTTGCTTTCCAGGCAAATTGTTAAACTAAAAGCTATGTGGGGCACCCTGGGACTTCTGCTGTGGAAAAGAGAATTCCTTTTTGTCACAGTACAGGAGGAAAAAAGAAGCTGCTGTGAAGTAGACCCCAAGATGAGAACACCATGCCATTACTCTGCATGTGTTTGGCATGAAAATGCAAGCGTCATCCTTCTAATTATCGCTTTACATCTAGAATAGTAATAACTTACCTTCTGTATGCAGGGAGCCCTTAAACAAACTGCTCTGACTTAGGAGTCCCAAAAGGGCAAATGTCACAGGGAGCAAAGCAAACTCCTCTGCTCTTTTCCTGCTGGAGTATACGGCAAAGAAATACAGCCCTGCTCCTTGGCACAGCTTCAGTGACTGCAGCACAAAGTGGGACCCCAGGCCCCAAGATGTGCTTTGCTGTTGAAGAGCCAAGAGGAGGAAGCAGAAGGATGGTGCTGGGCACAGGCAATGCTTTCAGCGCAAAGGAAGGAAGGAAGAATGGCTCAACTGAGACTTAAAAAGAAAAAAAAAAAAAAAAAGACAAATGCTGCAAGCAAAACAGCAGCTGAACTACCAACTATAAATATTTGAATTATTCTATGCAACATTTCAGAACACAACAAACAGACAGCACTGGGATTTATATTAAAATTATCTCTCCGTGTTGTTTCCTGTATGTGCATATGAATCATACATATTCTCCTTCACATGCACTGCATATAAAATTATAGATCATATAAAAGCTAAGGACCAGAATTCCAAAAGCACTCAGCACCCGTTTAGATATTAACTGGCAGCAGAGACTACTGGAAAAAAAAAAATCAGCTGATTATTTTTGAGGACAGAAAGAATGGCTGATACTACCACTACCCTCTTGAATTTTGCTGAAGCACAGCCTAGGCATTAAGACTTCCAAAAACAGGCCGCATTACTTCCACACTAAACCATATGCTAAACGCACTTAAAAAAAAAAAAACACAGAACCTAAATGGCCAATATTACCTGTGTTGACTCTGTTCAAAACCACAACAAAGCTATAGCTTAACATCTAGCACAACCACAGTGCACTTGAAACATTTAAAATGTGCCATATGCATTACTGGTTATTTATTCTTTAGTCTACACACTTAAAAAATTAATTACACGCTCTGTCAGAGCTGTCTAATATATAGGCAATCTCAACTATAAAACACCACTGTGCTCTTATCTCTAACCTCCCCCACCCTTTGAAATTACCTTCAGATGTTTGTTAAGGGACATTAATGCTTCTGAAATCTACCGACTGCAAGAGGTAAAGTGTTGCACTCAGTTCAGTGCCATGTATTTTAATTCCTGCATCATTAACTAGCGGCCACTAATTCTATCCTTAAATGACGATACAATTTTATGAGACTTTTCCAGAGATCAATTGTTGCAACTCTTACCACTTTGGGAGACCAAAAAAAAAAAAAAAAAAAAGAAAGAAAGAAAGAAAGAAAATCAAAACAAGTCTATCCTGATTTGCAGTCCTCCAGCTCAAGGAGTTTTATAAGGCTGTAAATGCTGGGTTGAGATGCTACTGCAGAATTTTACAGCATGACTCTTCATTTGCCTAGATGGACACACAGCAAGAGCATTTCTGTCAGAACTGCCTTCAGCATCACTTCCATCAAGCTGCAAAGACTTCCTCAGAGGTAACCAGCAGTAAAACTCTGCAGCATATGCACAAAGCCACCTTGGGCAACACGACAACAGAAAACACATTTGGAGACACATTTTTGAACCAAAAAAGGAAAGCAGAAACATGATCATGTCCATGAGCATGAGTAGAACAGATGACCTTTCTATCACGGGCATCGGAGGAAATGATCTCTATACCTTGGAAATCATGCAGGAGAAAATGAAGACAATGCATTTAGCAAGAGGTGTTTTCCTTATTTCATTAACTGCAGGATGATTACCAATCAGTTGTGAAAGTTATTAAAGCAATTTGTAACTTTAGGCATCTAATGGCATTTATGCAGGCGGGAACTGGCAATCAGCACCACATAATGCAGCTTGCAGTGTTTCTGTTTTTTAATATATCATAAGTGAATTACAGCTGCGCCTCTAACGATACACCATGTCTGACTCCTGCTCTTTGTTTGTGCTATTAATTCGCGCCTTTTTAAGCTGACTGGGGCTCACAACCAAAACAAACCAAGAACATTCCCACAATTCTGACCCCAATAACTAACCAAGCAAGACATTCAGAAAGCACTGCCCAAGGATGACATCAGACTCACTTTCATTACTCCATTTTTTGACATATACCTGAGAAAAGAAACACCTTCCCTTAAAATTCTATTTTGCTCTGGAATAAATTCTTCTCAAAGATAAAGAATCTATTTTAACAAAGTAGAGAGCAATTTACAAAAATATCTTACTACTAACTCAGATATGTGGAACAAGATATAGTAGACACAAGACCTGCACTGAAGACAGATGAAGGGTTGCTATAATAAACATATCTGCTTGAATTCACAACCAAGTTAGGGAGTCCATATCACATCCATCAAAATATTTTTTACCCCTTTCAAGCAGTCGCTTCCTCTTCTTTTTCCAGACCTGAGCATCACTGAAAATATGGGCACAACCTGCTGATGGGTTTGCCTTCAATTCCAAACACTTCTATCAAACCCCTTCACAATTTCAGAAGATAATTTAAACAACTTCAAATCCTTCTATGCACAACACTTTACAGCATCGCATTCATTTCCTAGGACAAAATGTTTGCAGTGACTTCAAACTTAAGATGCAGGGAAACAAAAAGCAAAGTCACTGCAAACATGGCCAGAACCAGAGAGTGTACTTCAACATACACCATCTTGCAGGATCACAACTCATCAACAGAGCAAACACAGAATGCTTATAGAAATCAATTACTCATTAAGAGCTTTTTATTTTTTTTAATTCTGAATAAACAAAGATACTGAAGTGCAGAGAAGCAAAATAAATTTATTGGCTCCTGCTGCTCTTATTGATATACTGCTCTGCTCCCCAGGCATCACAGCCCTTGGGCAACACCAGCTTCTATCAGCAGAATTAGGATTTTGTTGGTAGGCTTTCTTCTAACTTCCCCAAATGAAAGAAACCACTCACCAATGAAACTCATCATGGCAGTATGAATTATAACTGTCCTGGCGCTGCTACACTGATCACACGTCACAGCTCATCACAACTCTTAATGCAGATATAACAGCAAAAAACCAGCACATAACCCTGTCCTAAATTACCTATTACAAACTATTCCCACATATGAGACTACAAGCCAGTGTGTTCTCAGCTGGAGCCCCTAGCTGAGAAATAACTGAAATCTCAATTGCCTGACATTTGAATATAATATTGACTTTTGAATTGCTATTTTAATGGCAAGGTTAAGCCATGTGAATATGAACTAGTTCTCCAGAAATAAACTGATATACTTCCATCACTGAAATTAAAAACAAACAAATAAAAAGCTCCATGGCATTATTTTGGACTGTGATAAGCCCATTATTGCTTCCCCTGGTTCCCAAGAATGTTTCTTCCCTTTCAGGTGTGATAGTGAATCTGTCCTTGTCTCTTCATTTTATTGACTCCAGCCCATGGGTATTTGCTAAGGTACCTGACTCAATTTCTGACACCAAGGACCGATGCATTTCTGAATAACTTCTTAGGAAAGTGCCAATCAGTTCTGCATGCCTCTGAATCCTCCCAGATGTGCCTCAGGTCCTCAAATCAAACGAGGAAGCCATAAAAAAGACTGTTTTTTTTAAGCAGCATTCCACCAACCAGATTTTACAATGAATGGGGAGATCTGCTGACTGTAGATTCCTTTGTAAAATATCTCTGCCAACTCCCTTACAGTCCTACTTCTACCACCAAGCAGAACCAGGGAAGCCTGTCATTTTCAGGAAAGACTGTGCAAAAAGAGACCAAGCACCAAAGGCAGAAACAGGGGAGAAAATAAGCACCTAATTTCTGAAGCTGTTAAAAGTCTAGATGCACCGCTTCTCTCATTAAAAATCTCCAACCACCTGAAATTCAGCTTTGTGGCCTGCTCCAGTAGTTCAGCTGATGATGCTTAAACCATAAAGTCCTTGGAGAAGGGACTAATACCTGTGTTTCCCCTATCCAAGAAAGCAGCTGTAGAGATGCTTGAGTGTTGCATTATATCTGTTCCTTCAGCTATGGGACACAATAATTTCTTTACACTTGCCAAACAGTGCCCACTGGAGAAATTAAAAGGAGTAATACTTGCTTTCTTACTATTGCTTTTGTGAAGGATGGGGAAGTGACCAGATTAACTTCAACAGAGTGTTCATAGCTGCAAATAACACAGAGGAAAATGTTCTTAGATAATACCGAGATGGCTGACAGTCACACTCTGAAGTTTATACTAAATCTTACCTCCGAATTTCCACTGGATAATCTTATGACTTGCCATTTGCTGAGTAGTTTTTTGTGATTTAAGCCCCCAAACCCTCAGCTTTCCCTTCTCTATATCCAGAAGGTTTAGTTGCCTAATCTAAAAGTAAAGTGCAATTAAAGTCCGCAGAATGATGGTTGAGATCAGGGTGGACAGGAGCATTTCTACAAGCTGAAGGCTCAATTTAATCCTCCACACGTCCTGGAATTTTCTATACTTAGTTGTCTCTCCACACTCAGGAAGGATGAGCAAGTTTTTTCATCAAGGGTCTTCATTCCACATTCACCAAAAAAAAAGTTTTATTGCAGGAGGGGGAGAGGAGGGTATGGTGAAGCAGAGCAAGTTCATTTGAAAATGACTAGGAGAGGCTTTTTCTTCCTACTTAGAACTCAAGACTTAGTGAAGTTTAAAATTTGAAATGTTCAGGTTGGCTAATCCCCTCCAGGGCTTTGCATTACCGGTAGAAGTTATGACAGCAAAAAGACCTGGATTAGAAGTTGTTACAAACTCCATTTTGTCTGTAGGATAAAATTGATGGGAAAGCACCAAGGGGAAAGAAGTTTCTCAAAAAATCCAGTTATTGTAACACCATGACACAGGTAACACTGCAGATCACTCTGCTGCTTGAGCCTGTGTTTTTTTCCTCTAAATATGTTCTTTAACATGCACCTGAATCAGTGCCTATGTATACACACGTAGATAATAGACAGCCAGAGAGTAGAAAGAGGAGTTATTATAGGAAACATGTCTGGGACATCAATGGGTTTGTTTGCATATACAAAAAAAGCATGCAGACAGGTTGCAGTTCTCTACAAACAGTCCTGGTTCCCTTTGTTCACTGTGCCTAGGAATTGGCTCAGGATCCCACCAGCTAACAAACATACAATTTTTATACGACCTTTTCAAATCATGCATTTAAATGTAGCCTGTTAAATAATTTCTTATACACAGAGACATCAAGCTGCCTTTTTCAGACCACACTGCAAATGCTGTGGACGTTAAAGAATCTAAAGAATCAGTGGTCAATGCCCATGCAGCAGAGGGACTACTGCACCACAGGAGAAAGAACATGGCAAGCAGCCTCCCTGCTATATTAACATCAACAAACCAGGACACAGCTGAATGAAAAAAATAATGTTCAATTAGGATATATATATATTTTTTTTTTTAACTGTTGTAGCACATAGCAAGTCTGGTCTATAACCCAACACATACTGCCTCTCTCCCCCCACCCAGAATTGCTTCCCATCATGAAAATCACTGAACCAAACTCAAAGGCGAACACACACAGTTCCAGTTATCTAGCAAGTCATTCCTCTGGGAAGGGAAGGGGAAAAAAAAAAAAAAAAGAAGAAAGGGAGACAGGCAAAAAAAAAAGAAGTTGCAAAAAACAACAAATAATTAGCTTTTACAGAGCTATACATGCAGGATTTCTATATGCATTTCTGGGAAAAAAAAAGGTGCATAAACCATAACACTCATTTAAGTGCATTTTCTGGAGTGCCTCTTGCTATGTAATACAGCAGCGTTTCTATTTGTACATTGTGTTGATTTACAGCCTGCCCTTCTAAAAATGAAACAAACTGACTACTCTCTGCAAAAAGGGTTAAGTGTTTAAACTTGTCACTTTTTCAGAAAAATTACAGAGTGGGCGATGAAGCCAGCGAAAAATGAAAGGAGAAAAAAAAAGTCTTAAAAGGGTAAGCAATTCTAGCAAGCTCTGACTGCTGTATTGAAAGTACTATCTCTTTTTTACATTGCATGAAAAATCTAATTAAGTGCCTCAAAGGGGAAAAGCAAAGTAGTTCTCAGGCAGAATATATCTGACCTTTCTCCCTTCAAGGTGACAAACAAACAAACAAGATGCTAATTATTCTCTCAGCATGAATTTGCACTTAAAAAAAAAATAAGGTTTGTCTAGGTAAGATTGAAGGTAAAGTCATAAACTCACAAAATGATACAGCTTGGCTTCATTTTTGTCAAAGATGCACTCACTCAGAACTCCTTCACCAAGCAAATAGTTCGAGGCGAGCTGTGAGCATGGGCAACAAACTTGAGACAGCTCAATTTTGACCTGCCAAGCTAGAAAGCACTTGGTACAAAATTCAACATGATGAGAAATAAGGATATATGAAGAGCCTGCTCAAAAATCCTTTGGATCGCACATCATAAAACTGGACTTCTGTCGTTGCTAAAGGAAACCACATGCTCTGGTTAGAAGCCTCCTGCGAAGTCCTACCAGCTGTGCCTACTGCATCCCTGCAGAGGGCTGTGTGAGGACCAGGGCAGTGGAGAATCCTGACCCTCAAAATGTCCCATGAATGACTGAGGTGTACAAGCCACAGCGTGGCCTTCATCCCCTACTCTGACCCATATGTCTCCACTAACCCCGCAATGCACTCTCAGTAACATCTCAGCACAGAACCTTCGGCTTTTTCCCACAGAATGATAGGCATCTCCACAGTCCCTACTCCTGCTGCTACTTTTTATTCATCTTTTCGACACATTGTTTCAGAGGGCCGTGCCCTCAGGAGAGTTGACCTTGCACCATTAAGGCCACTTGTGCCTGTATGTTTGAGGCCGCTTTTGTTTCAAGCTAGACCCTTTCTTCCATACTCTGATCTTGGAACATATCGGGATGCACAGTCCCCTAATTCTATTCAAGGAAATCCTCAGCCTACTGGCAGTGATGGCAAAACTCCCATCACCACCTTGAGAAAGAGCCAAGATTTCACACAAGTTTGGCAAAACTAAAACCATCAGGGGAGACTCCCTGAAAACTAGTAGAAATTACAACTGCATGCTCCTAGGTTCCTACCTGGTACATGTAGGATTCAAAATTTCACATAGCCAATCTACGTAGGTTGCTCCAGAAGTAACATGTGCTTTTTATTTCCAGGGAAACTACAACAGATACAAAGGGCACAATAACGCTATCTGACAGACAGAATCTCAGCTACAAAACACCATTTTTGAACATAATCACCACCATGTTCTATGCATTTTCACCTGCAAGGAACAAGAGCCTGCATGCTGTGCTCGTAACACTGCACCAGCAGAAGTAACCCACTATCACAACTACTGACATGCACAACCCACTCCCTCACTGTGTCAGCGTTCACTGTTTGGACTCCACCAATGTTCATTCATCAAGTGTTGGTGAGAGTCAGTGGGTGCCGTTTTTTCTCCAAAGACACACCTTTGCTTCATCCACATCAGATGCCATTCAGTCAGACCACCCCTCTGCTACCACCTGTCCCACAGCAACAAAATGTAACTGAATATTGGCAGGAAGGTACAAACTCTGCTGCCATACCACTAACATCCACTTCTGATGTTGTGGGACAACATCATAAAATAGGAGGCACTGCCTTCAGAGGACCTTTTGTATCTTCTATCTAATCAACGATACAGTACTAAAAAGTTATGAGAGTTGCTAAATGTACCATTTACCTAGAAAAATAAAGCCAAACTGCCTTCTTATTCAAATGTTTACGTTCAGACATCTGGTTTTATAAAACCTAAGCTTTGAGGAGATAGCACATGACAAACTTTTTATTTCTTGTATTACTGCTGTTAACTTAGCAACATTGAGAACATGAAAAAGGTAGTCCCATAGTGCAGAATACGTGTCTAACATCTACTTCAGTCCAACGAGAAAAGACATCTCTGTGGGTTAGTCTCAGTTGCCAAGAGCAGTGCTGTGATGAGAGAGGCAAGCTGGCATGAAGCCAGGGGGCCTGGAGAGAAACAGGGAAAATCTGTGCCAACATTAAGCCCTTGGGACACTGCTATCCTGCTTCCTAGGCACGAGCTGGCTCCTCATGGTGCAAGTAGCATGAAAATTTGCTGAGGCAGGAAACTTGAAGCAAAGAAAGAAAAGCGTTTCCTTAATAGCTATTGATGTCTATATGGCATAAGTCATTGGTCACTGTCATGAAGCATTTCTCACATTAGCTGCATTATCAGAAGGAGAAAAGGCAGGCAACACTTCTTCATCCTATTTAATGCCAATAGTATGGACATATCCACCTGTTTGCCCTCCAGCTGCAAAGAATACATAGCTTTTACAAGCCACATTATGGCTATTGAAGAACGACAATACCACTGAAGGAGCTCAGAAAATCAGCCCAACCCTGGGCTACTTGAGTATTGGCAGAAAAGTGACTCATGGACAGTGGGTCAATGCACTGTGAGAAACACGTGGGAAGAAATGCAAATAAAAAGCTATTAATGAAAAAAAAAAAAAAGAAAAAAAAAATCAATACCACAAACACAGGTGAAGATACCAGTGGTTCTCGGCATTGACACCAGTGGTTTGCTCGTGCTGTAAAAGCTCACTAGGCATTTTGCATGGTAAGCCAGGGTTCAGAAGAGTTAAAAAAAAAAAAAAAAAAGTCAAGGCCAGTGTCAGGAAATAGCTCCTCAGAATAAAATCCATTATATGCAGTCAAGAAAATGCTTTTAGAAGAACAAAAAAGACTTATGTTACAGGTTCTTTATGACACACTGGGAAAGAGCTTTTGTTCAGTGAGACTGATTAAAGTATTTTTTCTCCTCCTTGATCTATGCGCCAGTGCTTAAGCTACAATGAAAAACAATCTCATGCACCTTTAAATATTTTATTGTTTGAATCAAAATGGCTCTTCTATGCCTAAAATGGACAGCGGTTTATTTTTATAAGGAAGTACTGCAACAAATCTCTTAGAAATCTTTTATCAATGTTCCACTTTGCAACATCCTTGCCGTAAATTTCACAGTGAGGAATTCATTACATAATTGGATGAGTCTCTACCCAATTTATTTCAGCTTCGCGAGAACCTAAACGTAATTCATGATTCATGTATAAATTATACACAGGAGCAAGTGAGCTGAGAGCAAACCACATATTGCAGTAAAGAATACTGTACTGTTGAGCTTTGGCATCTAACAACTCCTTTTTAAAATAGGGAATAAGTATGTAAAAGATTATTGTGCTCTCCCCAAAATGTAAAAAACCGTGAAACACAGCAAGCCCAGAGGGTAAAGTCTCTGTCAATCCAAAACAATCCTAAAGAAAAATGTGCATTGGTAGACCTGTAATTTATATGCAAACTTCAGTAATAGCAATCCAGTAAATAAGTTAATCAAGACAACCAGCCAAGAGGAGCTGGGAATAGAGAGAGATATATCAGGGCAAAAATAAAACTTTTTTTTTTTCTAATTTACTCTTTTTTAACTCTCTCTCAGCAGGTTAGTGTAGGATCCAAGAAATTAAGTTCAGACTTCTAAAATAGGTAGAATAATTCAGGAATAAGTTTTAAAAGTCCTAAGCCACTTCATCTGAGGTCAATTTTTTTTATTTTTTATTTTTTTTTTCCTCCAAATGTGCCCTATATAGCAGCTCCCAGTCAGAATAACATGAGCTTCTGAGTGCTAAGCTTCTCTGGAAAAGTTTTACCCTTAATCTTCTAGGCAGAAAAGATTCCCCCAGCCCTCAGAAAGGAAAAAGAGCTCTGACTGCCTTTAATTCGGCACAGGTATTTCAAGAAGGGCAAAAACTGAGCTAGCTAGAGAAGCTCCAGAAATGCTGACATTTCATCGTCAGCCAAGAAGAAAAAGTACTGAACAAAAAATAAAAAAACCTTCCACCAGGAAAACCAAATGGATTATTTCAAAGAGACTTAATTTAGTTGAAAAAACAAACAAACAAACAAACAAAACCAACCTATTCTGGAAGCAGTTTTTCTACCAGTCTGGCCATTATGGTGTCTCTCACAGCACAGCATTCCATTGCTGCTCCAGTCCATGCTTCTCCTGCAGTGGTTGGTGAATACTGCTCCTACAGGGATTTTTAACAACTGTGCCCATGCAAGTATTTGGAAGAAGCTTATGTGTGTCGAAAGTATTATTCTTGCGCAGTCTTTTTGTTTCTTCCTAAAAGAGCCAAGTTTATCTTACTGGTCTGACTGGGGACTTCCTGATGTAGTATTTCATACAATCACAGAATGATTAGGGTTGGAAGGGACCTTAAGGGCCATCCAATTTCAATCCCCTGACACAATCGGGCAACTCCCACTGCTTCAGTCTGCCCAGGGCCTTATCCAGCCTGCCCTTGAACACCTTGAACGCGACACAGCCTCTTCTCTAGGTAGCCTGTGCCAGGACATCCTTGCTCTCTGGGTAAAGAATTTCTAACTAATACCTAGCCTAAATCTCCCCTTTTAGTTTAAAGCCATTCCCCCTTGTCTTAGCACTGTCTACCAATGTAAGAAGTCAGTCCCCATTCTGAAGATAAGCTCTCTTCGAGTACTGGAAGATCACAATGAGGTCTCCCCTCACAGCCTTCCTTTCTTGAGGCTGAACAAGCCCAGCTCCTTCAGCCTCACAGGAGAGGTACTCAAGAACTCCAGCCCTTTGATCATCTTTGTAGCCCTCCTTCAGACCTGGTCTTTCCAGAAGAAGGAAAAATGTTTTGTAGAGTCCCAATCCTTTTATCTTTCAAGGCCCAAGCATTAAAATCCACCAACTTTTTGACCGTCAGAAAAGAACTCTGAACTACCAAGTACCATCTCTCATGAAATCATACCCCACATTGATACAATGAGATTTTCATCACACTGCTCTCTAGACTCTTTCTGAGCAGGACTGAATTTGCAGAGTCATTAAAATTCCAACGATCCGCTTTAAAATGCTAATAGTGTCAGTACAACTATCAAGGGCACAGCATTGCTATCGTTCAAGTAAAATATGGAAGTGTTTTGAGAAAGAAGTCATGGATTACTGAAAAACTGAAGTTCAGTCAAGGGAAAAAAAAACTTTCATGACATTATGGCCATGAGCTGACTGCAAGGTCCTCTGCTCATTGCAAACCAAAAAAGAATTGTGCTGTGTTAAAGGAGGAAATAGAAATCTCCTCTCATCTTTGCAAGATTTTTCAAAAAACAATAACTGTTGATAAGAGCCACTCCTTCACACTTCATGAGTGGAAAATTATCTGGTTTAATATACACATACACTTCTAATTTCTTATTTACAAGCACTGAGCATAATTTCTAATATAAATTAGGTCTTTATAAATAAATGCAGAATTACAGAGGCCTGCTAGGAACATCAGCAAACAGCTTGACTTACAGCATTTCAAATGAACCAAATCATGGCCCTCGAACCATATTAAAGTAATTTTTCTACGGAAAATTGGGTTTGCAATTCTCAGGCTCTGCTATAATAAAATACCCTATTAGTGTATCTGTATGGCAGCTGATTCCATGGAATGATTTGTGCTATAAGTTTGCAGTTATTAAGGATACACCAATGGCGTAACTCCATGACTACACAAACTACACTCAATTCTTAGAGAACAATGATCCAAATGTTTTTCTTTTTGTACTAATTCTCCACACTCTAAGTAATCTACGGTTACCTGAAGTTCCAAAATCCTAGACATTCTTTGTAGACTGAACCATATGCTAATCTTCACTTAAAAAAATGTTCTTCAGCCCAACTGAGAGATAGTATCATTGATTAATAACCAAATTTTCCATCATGTCAACTTTGAATGATAGTTAAGGAAAACTCCCCTGTGAAATGTACTTTTGAAACATGAACATGAACTGATGTCTGAATTTCTTTGATTTTCCTTGCTCTTTCAGTGCTTTTACCCCATAAAAAGGTTGCTTGTAACCTTCAGAAATTATATTGGTAAGAAAGTTCATCACTACAAGAAGAAATGCTTATTAAAAAATTATATATATTTCATCAAGCCATCAAGCAAGTCTGGTCTTTTTACTAAAATTACCACTAACAAGTTATGGGACTGAAATCAGTCCCCTAAGCAGATTCATGATCCCAATGAAAAACTGGAATAGCTACCTCAGCCAGGCCAGTATTTGGCCCTGTTTAAGAAGCGATTCAGTAGACACCTACCCAGTAATCAAGCACACTATTTGAGGTTTACTCTAGCCACATCTCTAGCACTGGCTTTACCTTGATAATATGACAGCAAACATTAGCCCTTATTAGATTGTATTTGTACGGCCTTGATAGCATCACCTTATGGAAAGCAAAACGTATGATGGCCAACTATTAAAAATAGCGCATTAAATATTTAGACAGGCTTGCGAAATAATTTAGAATTAGCACCTTGGAGTATTGCATCCCACCACGATATTCTAAATGTTACTACATGTAGCATTTGCTCTACAGCTGGTACGCAGGCAAGTCTTGCATTTGGTTTTGTGAGAGATTTCCCAAAGCGAAGAACGAAGAGTTTGGGCCACTGACACGTGAATTTACATTCTGGAATCTGACAGTCACTCTTGAATTACTCAAGTGTTTATCCTTCTCTTTGTCGTCTTTCCTAAATCTTGCTAGACACAGAGCATCTGCCGCAGGGTTATGCTGAAACCAGCAGGCAGGTCCTATGGAGGAGCTAGCTCTGCTCTGCAACTGCTCCAGCAATAAAACGCAATCAGTGCCTGCCCGAGATTGCTCGCTACGCAGCAGCCAAATGAAAAAATACTGGCTGATTAGGGGTTGAATTCTAATCAAGTGCAAAAATAAAACTTTCCCCTTCCAGAGGGACATAGATTATTAGTGATTATTTCTCTTGAAAAATCTCTGTTCCAGTAAATCATCTTTTCTCTCTTCACTTCAGAAAGTTTACGCATAGCTTTCTAGGACACCACTAAAGCACAAGCAAACTATTTACATTCCTGCCATATGTCTACCGATATCCTGCAGCTGTCTGTCTAATTTACAATTACATATCAAACTTCTGCTTATGTAACAATTTGCATACTTCCCTAATTGTGTGTTTTTAACATCAGTTGAGTAGATTAATTTATATATATATATATATATAAAAAATTATTTTTTCAATCGTATGGTTTTTTGTTGTTGTTTTGTTGTAGTTGCTTGTTTTTTGTTTTACCCCACAACTGATTCAGTTCTATGCGTTTATTTTAGTTTAGGCATTCAGCATCCTGGCACAGGACATCAGAGATATGGTGGCACCTCCACTAGTGGAGCTTTTTAAAGTAAAGCCAGACAAAGACAGCTGAGATGATCTCACATTGACAGTCCTGCCCCAGTTGGTGAGGGCAGCTCCCATCCCAAGAGCTCCTGTACACCACTCCAGTGCTGCTCCCATCCCCCAGCACAGGAAGCATCATTCCATACAAAGCCAGACACCAGGAAACTCAGCTTCATCCATAAGAGACAAGACAACTATATTGCCAGAGGTATACTGTGTTAAGACTTGAATTCTACAGGCATCCATATGCACATTTCTTAAAATTAAGCATGCATAATGACCTGCTTCATAGTCTAAATGAACACAATATCACAGTTAATGACAGCTCTGTACAACCTATCATACCTTGCTGCATCAGGACCTGCACCACCTCCATCTCCACAGAACTTCACAGGTGTACACTGAAATACATAGACTCTACATGCCCCTCATAAAAACCTTCTGTAGTTCAAGATGCAATTGAGCCAAAAAGTAAACTCCAGGGCTGTGATTACTCAAGGACACCTCATGCAAATTTCTTACTCACTGCAATGATTTTTCAGTGACCAGGTGCAGAATTTCCATCTTTCACCAGCTCCACATTTGGCTGCCAAATAAGCCAACTGCAAAACCCCAACTCTTTTGTTTTGTGAGAGGCTGTGATAAAGGATGGGTACGTTTTTATTTCATGTGGTACCCCCTCAACATAGCCCTGTGATTGGCATGCAAAGAGGATGGGATCTATACAAGGCCTGGGAAAAACCTCAGAATATTTGTCTGAGGTAAACCTATTGCTGACAGGTATTTTTTACCAGACTCAAAGAGGCAGAGCAGAAAAATTAATTTTCTAATCCAAAGAAAAGCTCCTCTGATTCTTTTTTTTTTTTTTCCTTTCCTTTCTTTTTTTTTTTTCTCCCTGAAAAAATTAAAAATATAGAGAGATATCAGAAAAAGCTAATCAAGTTTTCCCTTTTGGTGAAACAACATTCTAGAAAGAAAGTCATTTTAAGCTAATTAAAATAAGTTGCATTACATGAAAAGCAAAAGCCTCATATTTCTCTTTTCCCATTAAAACATAGTAAGTCAAAACTCCAAAGAAAGCCATTCCATACTAAAATTATTATCAATTCCGCAAGTATCAAGATATTTGGACATTTTCTAAATTATTTTTGTCTTATTTCCACTTAGAAGAAACTGCCATTAAAACTGATGAGCTTTAACAACCAGTTTTGTTTTGAAGAGATGGCCTTTTCTCAGAGAAAATTGTTTCAATGGAATTTCTTCTGTTTTGATCACTAGCTAATTATTCGAAGACACTGGAGTTCTCTGATCCTGGACATATGACATGGATTATAGCGAAACCAGCTGGAGATTAAATTTCTCACTCACATATGGAGCTCATGACCCTCTTTATGAATCATCACACCGTTTGTTTAATATTTAATGCAACTCTTAGTTACTCTGAAGAAAATGTTGAACAACAGGGGCCCATAAAATTAAAATCACACAGCTACTTGCAAATCCTCTCTCTTCTCTGGGACTTCATCACAAATCTGTCTGATCTAGGTTCATTAAGTTTATTTTTTTCACTCTTGAGATGGCAAAATAAGATGGAACACTAAAATTTCATATAAACATATCTGCCTACAGCTTGCAGGCCTTAAGAGATCCAGCCTTGTTTTCCATGCAAACCTAGGCATGCTAGAGTCTCGAGCTTTAATAAAATATTCAAGTGCACTGATCTTCTGAACCCACAGAAAGAGTAGGAAGACAATAGAACTGTGCAACCACTGCTCTACACATAATTTCACTATCTTAAATGTATAGACAATGTAAGCTGAATACGTTCCTCCCTTAGTCACGCTCTCACTTTCCACTGCTTCTGAACTTCCCAACTTGAAAAATAAATTCAGAAAACTATCAGTAGGCAACTATATATCTCAATGAAAGCACAACTGCATGTAGTCTGGAATATTTTACCTACCCACTTCCCCAAAGCTAAAAGAAATATGTATTTTTCTAAATGCATTTGCACAGCTTCTAAGCATTGCCATCACATTATTAAATTAGCTGTGCAAGAAGTTTAAAGCTTCCCCAGCCATCACCATCCCAGCAAGGTCAGAGAAGTCAAGTCAAAACCCAGTTCCCATTATGTCAATCTGAATCTGCCTTTTGTTCAAAGACCTGTTTCCACTCAACATTAAGACAGGTTTAGCCTCCAGCTTATAAACCAAAGCACAGATTTGCACCCAATCTGCTGCAGACATCCAACAGTCAAAATTTCCTTACAGCTTGCTACTTTCTGACATCATCCTTCCCTCTGCCTTCCTTTACGGTCCCATCAGAGCATGCATACCACTGTAATACCAAGTAATTGCAGAAGAGGTAGGAAATACGGGGCAATTCAACAAAATTCATGCACATCTCTTTCTTTGGTTGAACACACTAAAGACCAATCCTTGGCAATTTCATTGCTACAGTTTACAACTACTTTTCAGGATAGCATCTCTTTCAAATAATTCCTGACAGTTGGAAACTTGTGTGCAAAGGGCTATCTTTGCATCATAACAGTGTCATGATCCCTTACTCCCAAAGGCTGTGAGTTAACCACACAAATCAGTAAAGAATAACACACAAAAAAGTCCTCCCCAAATAACTAAGCGCCTCTCAGGAAGGGGCAGAAACACTCTTGCTACTAGTCATGAATCAACACGTCTCAGCTGGGGAGCAGATCTTCCTGCATTTGTCTGCATGAGACTCCTGCAGTCCCTTGCCTTTTTACCCCCATGTTTGCCAACAGTTTTCCTTACACCAAGCGTGTGTGGCCAAGACTTAGAGAGCTCTAAGCGCAGCTTGCTGATGCATACTCCCCTCCCCCTCCTTGCGCCTGCCGTCAGGCTGTGTCTGAAGCACCAGATCAGTCCTCTCTCTAGCAAACCCTATCAGCTTTCCCAAGGCCCTTGAAAGACTTGAAAACAAACATACAAAAAAAAAAAAAACAACTTAGGAATAAAACACCCATTTTGATCTGGAACTGAGTGACAGCGCATTAATCAAATCATATAATATTTTGTGGTTCACTGTTAGTAACCTGGCATCAGTAGGTGTCATCATTAAAGTCTCTTTTAACAATATAATGACTGCTTTGGTGGATTCCAGTGTAACACCCCCAGAAAAACACTGTGGCACTGTGTCCATGCTGCTGAACAGTGCTCTGGGCACTACATAGACAGCATGAATTACCCTGTGCTGTATGTAGTGTGTGCTGTTGCTACTCTGTGTGGAGCCTGTGGCCATAGATGCCCAGGCATTCCTCCTCCTCTCCCATCATGTTCACATGCCCCATACAAAAAGCTGATTACACTGGTATGATAATCAGCAAATTACACATTTTTGCATGAACCTTTTTGCCAGCTGTGACCTGAAAGATGTGGCTTTATGCAGTAACATCACCAACTGACCCTACTTCCTCTTCACTCTCACCGAAGCCAATGCCTGCACAGGCAAAATTATTTTTGCATATCCAAAAAGCCTAGTGTCTGTGAAAACCTAAAATCTGCATGTGCTGCAAACAGTTAATGCATTCATGGGATTTTTTCCCTGTGAAGAGCATGCAACAGCACCCCTGGCTTCTGCATAGCCTTTGTCTCAGCATCTAGCATCTGCACAGCACTCATCTGGACCCTGAGGTGCCTGTCTGCATGCCTGAATCCACCTGAATTGCACAGAAACCCCAGATCACTCAGCCTCCCAAAGCAGGGTTGCAGCAGCAGAGATACCAATCTTCCTTTTGGAGTACTGAGCACCCACTTGAGGTTAAAAACAGCATCTGGAGGAGGCTTTGCTGCCCCTTACACCACTTGATGTGGAGCCCTCAGTAGAATTCTGCAAGTATATATATACACACCTGAAGCCCAGAAATACTGTCTGTCCCACCTCTCCCTGCTTTGCAGCCTGCATAGCTATTCCAACAGCACTTACTTGAAAGCTCCCCAGCAGAATTAATTAATGTTTGCACAGTACTTTGAAGATGAAAGTACCAAGTGAGTGCTAAATATCAGGCCAGATTCTCAGCTGGTTTAAAAACTGGCATTTAGTGCATGACATTGAGGCTCACCATCATCCAGCCTCATTAGAGAGGTTCTGTGTAGAGCAGGACAAAAAGAAAGAAAAAAAAAAGCCCATAGAAGAACAGCATGGTAACAATAACTTTCATGCCTTTTCAGAGAGTCTTTCTGCAGGTAAAAACTACAGATCTGCAGAGTCACAACACTGCTCTCCTTAAAACTCACCTCTGCTGTGATGCCTACAGATCATTCAGAAATGATTAGCTAGCTGATGTCCTGTGGCCATTACACTCACCAAAACCATCCTGCTCTTATGCTGGCCCACCCCAGCTGTTCACTTCTTGTGCTGCTTCTTTCCCAGTCTCTGCCTGCATATCGGCTGGGCTTCTGCAAGGATTTTTTTCATATACATGGGCACAAGGTCCAGCCTCCAGAAATAGACATGCTGATAAAATGTCTTTCCAGGCTCAGCATAGTACTACAAATGTGCAAAAGTCAGCCTCAAAGGAAAAAACTCCATAGGCATAGATCCACTTACTGAGATGTATGTGCTCCTCTATACAATCACTGATCACAGCTATCAACCCAGGAGGTTCAACTCACACTTTCATGAAGAAAGCAGCTGTGTGCTGTTACAAAAAGCACCACACTGCTGCATTTTAAGGGCTAAACTTATTGCTTATACCTGATCTGTTTTTTGTTTGTTTGTTTGTTTTAAGCAAGAATCACTCTTAAAATGGCAAACATGTGGCTCAAGAGAAAGTTTCATCAGCAAATCAGCCTCTTGAATAAGCCACAACAGCCATAGGAGAGACAAAGCAACTCTTTAAATACTATGGAGCCTGGCAAGGCTGCCTTCCTCTGGGGGCTTGAAATCCCACAGCTGCTGCTGAGCAGGGAGGAAGCACCAGAAGCCCACACACACACAAATACTGTATCACGTCCACATAATTTAGGAGACAACCTGAATGATCCTAGAGACACTTCAAAATATCATGGTCTCATTTATTTCAGAAAGAAGCCACGCATACAAAGAATGCTGATACTCTTTCAGTAGCCTCCACTAGACCTTACGTTTCCAAATCCTTGGCTAACCCAGTTATATGTGGTACTCAGAGTCGAGAGCCCTCAAGTCTTTCCCCATGTTCAAGGGCAAGACTCCACTCACACACATAGCTAAGATAGTACTGGACTTTTAAGTAATAACATGAAAAAAAAAAAAAATGCACTGGAAAGGAGTTCCCATACAATGACATTCCACTGAGTGTTACAAATCCCAAGGACACCGGCTTTGCAACAACCTTTCTTCTGCCAGAACACATAACCAAAGACAAACCTGCAGCTGGCAGCCCAAAGCCTCTGATCTGTACAGATCTGTGCAGCTGCACAAATCACAGGCAAAGATGACGCCCTATGCACCCAAAACTAAGAACTCTGCCTTCTATACACACACCACAGGTAGCATGGAACTACAGATGCAAACAAATGGCTTAACTCTCAAGCCCCAGCAACTCACGCCTGAGGCAAAGCTGCATATTTTCCCATCTGACTGTAGCTCCTTCCTACCCCTCTGATCTGTTTCATGCTCTTGCTTTCCTCCTGAAGCCACTCTCCACCAAGAAACATCCCTTCTGTCTCTTCAGCATGACTTAGGCTGATGCTCTGCACTTGTAGCCTTAATCTCTAGAGAGCCTGGATGAGATTTTCAAAAGCACTTAGTGTTGACCTACCTCTGCTCCAAATCAGTCTGATCATATTAGGTTAACTATATTTAAGTTTGGCCATGTATATTTTGTCATAATAAACTTACCCCAAAGGAATGCAGCTGCTTTAAAACAAGATTACTACATCCACGACTATTTATGCATCTCAATAAGGAATTTGATTTTCCACTTCCAGTTCTGCGGATTTTTGGAGCATGTTGAATATTTAGTACTGGAGAAACAGAGGTCAACACAATTATATCCTACATCTTAAAAGGAAACAGTACCCTTTAAATTCAGTGCTATAGAAGGGCTGCACTAGAGACCTGAAGGCTCAAAACTCCTCAAAAACCATTGATTAAAATTAACTCCCATCTCAACTCAGCCAGAATGCTTATGCTTCAGTATGAGTGAAAGGCTCTGCAAAGCTATGGTCCAAATATCAACTTAAGACCTTATCTTTCACCTCTTCCCAATTCATATTCTCAAATCATCAGTCAACGACTGGTTCTAAATGATACAGCAAGTGACTGTCAGTTGTCACCAGCTCTCTTCTAATACAAAAACACTCAAGAACCAGTTCTGGTCTCCAGGATGACCTGAGTAATTAATAGTTAGAAAGTACAGGCCATGAATTCCAAACTGTGGGACTAAACATACCCGCCACTGACCTGTTTTTCGGGGATTTTCTTTTGTTTTTGTTTTTAAATGACGATGTTGAACCTTCTTCTGCTGCATTTTCCCTTTTGATATATATATTTTTAACTGAATTCATAATTGGTCTATCTAAATGATTGACAGCAAAGGTGAAGTAACAGTCTGTTAGTCTTGACTGCTGGGGTAATGAATAGAGAAGCTGACACGTTAAGTTTCTTCATCTCCAATTGGATTCATAAATTATAGACTTCTTTTGCATTATCATAATACTAAGTTCGCCTTATAAATAGAATGATTCCTTGGGGGTGTATTTCCAGTGAAAAATACATATCTAATGCTCCTGTACTTTGCATACCTTCATATTTTAATATAATTGGATTGATTATTCACATTTTGTTCTTATTTCTGGAAATTAAGAATTAGAATCAGACCATCTTGCTTTTTAAAAATGCTCCATTTTGCTTCAGGACATTCTGAAATTTTCAAAAGCCATCAGTGGTTTACCCTATCTTCCTACAGCTACTTTGACAGGTTGCACCTTCACACATGGGCCAAGGGCCACTTTATATAGAGTTTCTACAAACTTTGCAGGATGCAGAATCAAGCACTGAAGTTTCCACCCTAGAAAAAAAAAACAAACAAAAAAAACCCTTAATTTGGCCTTCATCCCTGTGTTAACTACTTCTGTGAAACAAATCATCAAGTTCAAATTAATCAGTTTGTGTGAGAACAAACATGGCCCATCAATAAAAGCAAAGTAATAAACCACAGGGAAATGCCTCCAAGCCAGATACAGTGCATTTAAACTCTCCAATTTATTTTGCATTGGAAGGAGGGGGGGAGATAGCTCTTAAAACTTTGGTCTAAATTAGACCTAATTCAAATCACACTGTTACAAAACCTCAAGGCCCAGCTCTTAATAGCAGTGCAACTGCCTGTGGAAGTGCAGAGAAGATGAAAATTATCTGCAACACAGGATGCCAAAAGGGATGGTAAGACACGTCCCTCCCCAGTGCCAGGGAGGAAGAAGTGGGAAGGAACAGGGGCATGAAAGAGGAGAGGAAAAGACAGGGAAGCACAATATACTACTAATTAAATTTGCCACTATTCATGATTTCTATCACCTTAGCAAAAATCCACTTATGACACAAATATATGTATCTTATTAAAGTAGCAGGATCTTCTCCTGACAGGACAATTAGCTTTCATAGGAGACAAACCTATGCAGTGTCTTGGGAATAGACTCTCAGGCATACATAAGTGCGTAATACTGGGAACACTTCTTGCAAACTAAAGACAGCATTTGTCAGCTCCAGTATTTACACTGAAAAAACAGTGTTTTAATGCTGCATTAGCATCAGATCCCAGGGGACATCCGAGCAGCCTCTAGCAAGGAGCGCTCGTCCAAGCAGAGGCTGTGCAAAGCAGGCCCTGGCTGTGACTCCTTGGGTTAACATTACCAGCAGGAGTTGAAAATCAGATGTCAGTGCAGGAAATTCCTGCACACAGTTCTGAGTGCCTGCTGCATTAGGGCAACCATCTTGCAAAACATCCCTGTCATGCTCTAGCCTGGCTTAGCTGCTCTGCTCCTGGGAGAGGAAGAGACATTCCTGCACTAGGATCACTGAGGTCCATGTTAACTACACAGAGATGACCCTCTCTGGTTTAACAGCAAAGCATTTTTAGGGCTTGGTGTCCTCTTGAGACGCGTGCACCACAGTCACCTTCCGGACATACTGCTAAACATCCATGTGCTGCCTGCTGCTCTGCAGATTAGGCAAAAGGAGCTTTGTTTTATTTCAATTACTATGGAGTTGGTAAATTGTCACCCTTATCTATCAATAGGATGGTCTTCATTAGTCTGTTCCCCATCATTTAACATGCCTATAAGCCATCACCAAACAGATTACACGAACTATTCCATTAATATCCTGTATTCAGCAAATGGGAAGGAAATTGTATTATTCTGGTAACTGTTTAATGTTTGCCACCAGACACACAAAGCAAATGTGTCCAGGAAATGCTTACTTGCCCAGTGTCACCTGATGAACAAGTCCAGACACCCTATTTATCTGAAAGGAAGCCACAAGAAATAACTGCAAGGAAAGTAGAGCGACATAGCATGAAGTAAATAAGCTAATAAATATTGCAGCATTTTATCCTAGCATGCAAAGTAATGCTTTATTACATCCTTTAAAATTAATACGTGCTATTTTGTTGGTATCAACACACGCTCGGAACATCTGATCCTTTACACGCCACAAACCCTGTGCAGCAACAAATCAAAGCCACCAGCAGTACTTCATCACCTGAGCAAAGGCACAGAATGAAGAGCCCAAGCACCCGCTCTCCCTCCCCTTCATGCATAACCAATATTAAAAGCGGCGTGAGCCATTTTATTCTTGTCAAGATCAGTTTTCTCATCTGGCTCCCACAAGCCATATTTACATTTCCCTATAATAGTTTTCCCACGTTTCTTCCTTCACCAAAATATAACCTTTTAACTGTGTTATCAGCCTGAATTTAGTGTACAAATAAATAATAATCATCATCATTAATAATAATAAAAGCAACTCTCTTGGTCCTTCTGTAACCAGACAAGAAGCAGCATTCCCAACTCACTATAGCAGATGAGCTAAAGTACATTCTGAGATTGCCCACGATTCTCAGCCAACAAGAGAGAGGGTGGCAAAGCTCTTCGTGTCCGTACCCTCAGAAAGATGCATCTTGACCCAGCCAGAGTTTATCTGTTATTTCCCTGGTTTAGTGTCCACACGGGGGATGGGGGCATACCAACAGCAATACTCAGAGCTGCACAACTTCCAGCTTTTTTCAGTCCACTCATTTAATAAGTAGAATATCATACCACTATTACACTACTAACTGCAATAAATAACTGCAAAATACACTGGGAGAATGTACAAATAAATACTGTCACGCCAGCAGCTCCACACCAAGTCGTACAGGAGACTGACAATTGGTATGCTAGATGTCCGCCACAGAAATAAAAGTGAGGAATGAAACTAAAGCTCACCATGCCTCTGTTGGAGGGGCTTCCCAGGTGTGAGGGCTCTTATTAATGTCTGGGAGAGGTACCTGACTGAACCTCCTTTCCGCACAGCTGCTGCTCTTCAGCTTTGTCCACGTTTAGCTGATCCATTCTATATGCACTACAGCCAGGCTTTACAGAAACCACAAGCCCTGGCAACAAAACCAACCCAAGATATGGAAGCGGCAATCTGAGAAGATACTCCCCAGGAATTAGATTTTGTAAACAAACATTTCAGCTAATTGCATTCTTGTTCTCCATGCAATGAAGCCCCATTTAGCCAGAGCATTTGTCTACGGAGTTTAGTTTCTTCCATTTAATGAATGCTGATCCTGTCTCAGTCTCGGCTGGTATATCATCAGGACCAACATGAAATGCTAATGGAGAAAGATGCTTAATATCATTTCAAGTGTTTAAGTTACAACCACAGCTATTAAAGCAAATCCATTTTACCTGTTCCTCCTCAGGCTCCCCAGTGAGACAGATTTAAAAGTTTCCGTGGGGAGAAGTGATTCATAAATGGCTGCACAGATCAGAGAATAAAGCCTTTCACTGTTAATTACAGCCAGTGCTTTCCAAACTGAAGCCGGTCATTTCGCCGTCACAACACATAATTAGCAAGGCTCATTTTCTATCGTTGCCTTCACAAATCAGTTCACTTTCTAGAAAGCAAGGTGGGTGCCTCCAGCAGCGGCACAGGCAGGCGAGCCAGCAAAACAAGGCTTTGTGCTCACTTTGCCTGGAATCCATGGCAGAAAATCCAACGGGGTCCCCAGTCCTCATTTTCAAGCCACTGAGTTAAAGCCCTGAATGTGAAATAGTCACAACAGTGAAGAAGAGGAGGTAGAGGAAGGAGCACCCTTGGCTAGGAAGCTTCTTTGCTTTCTGCCATTTGTACCCATAGTGCAACTACACTGGGTCCCATCCAGTCCAAGAGGCACCTGGGACATGCTTGCATGGGGATTTCACAGAAATAGCAGGAAAGGAGAGTATGTTCAGAGATGTTGTTCTTCCCTGGCTTGGAGAGAGGGCTCTCAGCCACGATCTGCATTTTAAAGTAAGACTGTTTCTTTCTTCCTGTGGCTCAGACTGCCTCTCACCTTTCTGAGGAACAACTTCTCTGCCTCAGAGGCTTCCGGCAGATGTGCTGCCAAGATCCCCATTCTGAACAAGGCACCCAAAATACCGGACGGGGCCCCGAGCGCTCACCAGACAGAGCACACTTTCCTTGCTGTGCTGGCAGCCATCGTTCAAAAGGCTGAAGTTATCCTCGCACAGATTTTAAAAGGCCACTGTTTATGCATGTAAATTCTGAAGGGCATTAGCAGCATAGCTGACACACACTGACAGCCAGCGCAGCTCCGGGAAGGGAATAAGCAGCAGCGACTGCCTGAATAATTGATGTGCTTTTACTCTGCCCCATGGCCCAGTTATTACATTGCTCACTCTCTTCAACTGCCTGTGGTTTCTAAATTAATTAGAAATCTTAATGTCATGGCCAGCCATTTAAAAAAGAGAAAAAGGCACCGAGTACAAAAGAAGAGAGTGCTATGGATGCCCTTGAGCCTTGGGATCTCTTACTTTGGCCTGGGCATGCAGAGAATGAAAATAAAATCTCAATTTCTAAAAGTTCAGGCCAATGCTAACAGCTGAGACAAGCTGATGGCAGACCCTCACATGGTGCGAAATCCATCCTGCCAGCAAACAGCCCCCAATTCCTATGTCATGGGAATGGATACCCACATAGATGTCACTCTCCCAGACTATGAGGCAACACCTTTTCCAAAGGATAGCACACACAGAGAAGCTGGTATCTATTCAATACACTGAAAACAGCACAAGTACCTAGCCTTGCCATGGCAGTGCACTGTACCAGATGGAAGGACACTGCTGAACCAGGTCGGGAAGAATCACAGAGCTCACAGCTGCCCCCCTCATACAGTTGACAGAGCTAAATGGCTCTGTGGGATCCCTTTTGCAGCCTGAAAGAAATTGCGCGTGGCCACCTGACCACAGAGAACGGGAGAGGCTGAGAAAAACAACGCCTTGATCAAACACAACAATGTAAGCGGCCATTACTTTGCAACATACATAGCCTTACCTACTTACGATATTGCTTATGCTCAGACATTAAAACAACGTCTATAGCTTTTAAGAAACCCTCTGGGAATAATTCCTGTGTTTGAGCCACGCTGCATTAAAGCACAGGAGTTTCATTCCAAGTCCTTGGGAAGCACTTAGCCATGATGAATCTGGGAGTATATTTAGTCTCTTACTTGCTCGAGAAGAGAAATACAGATTTCTCACAAATCTCCTTAAAATTGTAACAAAAGCACAAAGAAACACTGAGAATTGGATCTGTTGAGATTTAAAATTGCTCAAATAACTTAAGAGCCTCATCTTTCACTTTTTTGTGGAAGAAAACCAAGCAATCAAAATACCAGTCAACTGCACAGTGCTGCATAGTCCTTCTCCCTGCCAACATGCTGCATTTTACTATGATCTGCGGGATACCTAGGCAGAAGAAATGTATAAAACTTGAAATTCATAATTTCGAAGAAACTGGATTTTTGAATCTTTTCTTGACATGGATAAAATAACCTTATAGTCAGAGCAACTAATTGTTTGAGTCCCCATCGCATTTATCCTATAGTTTACACACATTAAATGCCCACATGTGACTGTCCCAGGGCAGAGAACAAAGCTGATGACAGTAACATAACATATTGCAGAGCTTTACATTATACTGTAAATCCCAATGGAAGTATCCAACAAAAAGAGTCCCATGTATTCTCACGTGGAAGGAAATGTCAAACACTGTGATGACAACACAACAGGGGAGCAAGGTTTATTAAAACTTAATGCATTTTAATCAAAGGTTTATTTAATCCTAGAGTTTCTCCTTCAGTCTCCTGTTTTTAATCGCCTGTTATAAGTTTGAACAGACAGGCAAGAATGAGAGCAAGTTGTAAATGGGTACTAGCTAACAACATACACTCTCAACCCTTTCAAGAAAACTGTACACATGGCACCTAACATGGTTTAGTGGGCATGGTGGTGAATGGCTGATGGTTGGACTAGATGATCTTAGTGATCTTTTCCAACCTTAATGATTCTACAATTGTATGCAGGCCTTTTTATTGTCTTCCTATGTACTTCCAGAGAACTGATAGCACTTTCATTTGTTGAGGGAAAACAGGTTTCCAAAGCCTGATACATAAAGAAGGTGGCATTGGTCAACTTCTATGATTTGCATTCTCCCTCTTTGTTTACTACTGCCTCTAAAATGAGCATGCTAACTGTTGTCAGCACAGCACTGCAAACAAATTGAACACAAGATGTCACTCACATGCATTTTTCAACCCAAAATGATGAAATGAAGTGTCTTCTAAGAAGATGTTAGCAGTTCATACATAAGCTTTCCTGATCCCCAATACTCTTTGTTTATGCTCGTGTCACTTCACCTTTGTGTTGTTGCATCTTCACGCATTAGCTTTTTAACACTCAAAATTTTAGACCTTCATGTTACATATTTTCTTTGTTCTCCATGCTGTGGCATCTACACGTACACATCTCACTCAGAAATTACTACAGCTGTTCAGCTGGAAAGATGTACCAGCTGTAACACAACTACAATTCCAGAACACGGTCATGACTTCCTTGTTCAAGTTGTAAGTCACTTGTCTCCAAAAAGGAGCAAAGTGCAAAAACACACAAGGTCCTGCAGACATGCTTGCTTCTCAGCTTTGGAAAAAAGGTGAAACAAAATACATGAAACAGCAGCAATACAAAGCAGCGAAGTATTCTTCACTGCTTTCCAGAGCCTCATCTTTCAAGATGCAGCCCCTGGTAAAGTGGCTCATGAAAGTTTGATGAACACCATTTTGTTTAACACCAGCTACAAAGCAACAGCACTGTTGAGCAGCAGTGCCCAAGCAAAATGTCACGACCCAACAGGATCAGGGCCCCTGGCTGCAAAAGGCAAGCTGCCAGGTGGCAGTAGGCCTCACAACCTCCAGCGCAGGGTGCACCACCCCATAGGTGACTTGGTCACCAAAACATCACAGCGCTGCAGTGATGAATGCCGTGCGTCCTGCCATGCCTTCCTGCTGTGCTATCAGACTGTTTGAGGTGGGCTTGCAAATATAGAGAGTTCCAAAGCATTTTCCAGTAGCACACCTAAACCTTCATTCCTTTCCCTGCTTATACCAGCTTCACATGTACATGCAGTGAAAAATTTCAATGTGCTAATCTGTATAATTTTACGTCGGTATTTTATATGCCTACCTGCTTTTGTTTCCCTGCTCCCTTTCTATAAAAAATATTCTCAAGAAACCGTGAATGTGTTACTGAAAAAAAGACGAAATCCGTGTACAGAGACAGTACCGTAGAATCACGTGACAAGATTAAGTTGAGCGGTTTAATAGGATAGTAAGGCTAACAAATAGCACTAGAACATAAGATGCAGTAATTACCTTTCCTTGTTCTTCAGGTGCTGAAAATCCATACGCTATTTTTGCAGAGTACTGAATTCAGCATTCCTGGAAACAAAGAGAAAAAATAATTAAAAAAACATATATACTTGCCTCTGAGAACTTATTAGGTACTCATGAACTTTATGCTATGCAGAAATTTATAAACTTCCTCTTCAATAGAGAATAAAGCAATGAACAAATGCTTTTGGACAACAGATGTGCTTTTTAAAAGCCTATGTACATTTTGTAAATCTCAATGCAGCACATTTCTGAATACGAAAACAATAATAGCATGCAACTATCAAAGGTCGCATGAAAAAAAAAATCAGTGGAAGCTACCCTTGCCAACTGTTTAAAAAATAACAAATAATAATAATAAAAAAAAGAGAGAGAGAGAGAGAAAGATACAGGTAGCTAGCAGATACACATGTACAAGAGTATTTCTTCACTATAATAGACTCCAAAGTGATCTTGATAAACTACTGTTATGCTTGAGGATTTATCGTATATTTTTAGATAGTTTAGACAGCTGTTGCACTTGAATAATAAGGAAATATCTGGTTTGAAAAGAACATAAATCATAACTGCAAGGATTAGTGTTCTCAACAGTTACATGATAAATTTCACCCCCTTATGTTTTCAGTATTCTCTTCTAAACGGAGCGCTTCACACTAAATGTAACACTAATTGATAAAAGCATGAAATGCGTGGAGCCAGGTCAGCTTCCTGTAAGTGCTGGGTATAGTATAACTATTTACACATTAAATGCTGTTCCTCATAGTTGGGGTTGCTACATATGAAACTTCAATGTTTTCAGTTTTGCCAGTGTCAAGCTGAATGGCATAGGACCCTGGGCTGTCATCCAGTTACATTTAAGCGGTTAGAACATAAAAAATTCCACACAAGTGAAATAGCAGTCACTTCTCCTGTCTTGTTTGTTTCCAAAAGAAGGTATATAATTTGGATAGTGTAATAAAATGGCAAACAGGCCAACAATTCAGAGCCCAAAAACAAAAGGATCCAGCACTGAATCCAGTTGTTCCCATGGACTTATGCATATAACAGCTGGCCACTGAGGTTTTCCTTATAGGGACTGCAGTACAGCTCTCCCCCTACTCCTTTCCCTTTTTCCGCTTTAATCTTTAATGCCCCAAAGAGAACTTTTTTTTTTTTTCCCCCCAGCACTACACATTCTTTGAGAGATAATCCCATGGGAGTAGGAAAGTGAAGGAGCTCATCTGGCTGAGGCACTGGTCCCCGGTGCATAATTAATCTTATTTACGTACTAAAGGAGCAATCACTTGTACTCAGTAACCTTGGAAGTCAGACAAGAAAATTAAAACTTAAAACAAGGCCTAAGAGTCCAGCACGCATACCACTTGCTGAGTGATTTCTCTGTAATAGGTACGAATGGATGCTCTGGAAGAAAGAGAGAGACCTTTTTCAGGTCCATCTGTCAGCGAAACTGCCTCTGTAAGCAATAAACAGGTTTTGTGCCATCTAAGAAATTTACAGAAACTCAGGGTAGAACTGGCTATTATTTCTCATTGTACAAATGAAAGTCTCCTCAGATGTTAGCTGCTTGCAGCCTTGGATTTTGATCAAATATATACAGTTTCAGTAACAACAACAACAACAACAACAACAACAACAAAAAAAAACAAGAAAAACAAAAAACACAACAAAAAACAGTTTTACAAGAGCAGACCAGACCAGGCAACACCTCACGAGGGCATGCATATGATTTACTTCTAGGAAAAGTGCCATTTGTTTGGCCTACTCTGCTTATATTTTAAAGCAAGAACTTCACCTGAGACCAAGAAGCTTTTGGAGAATAACTGAATTGATGGCAGCAGTACTGAGCAGAAATGGTGGTTTCCCTAGGCTGAAGAAGTTAATGTTTGTTACCCCATTACCTTACAACGGCTTTTTAAATGAAATTAAGATGAGATCTTTGTTTCATTTATGAGACCCTGGATTTAACTTCTGCTTGGAGCATAAAGGGCTAGAGATAGCACAACTTAACAGTGGTTTATGGCTCTACTGTGCCATTTTAAGGATGCAATACATGCTCACCTCCCAGCTCACCTTTATTTTATCATAATGTGGGCATACTGACTGGTAAATCTTTCTTGGTTTCCTTCCCCTAATGCCAAATGTATAACCTTGAGTTGGCCTCTGCCATATGCTATTTTTATGTAGATTTCAAATATAATTTGGGGAATTCTCCTCTTATTTTAATCATAGAAGGGAACAATATATGGATTCCAGCACAGCAAAGATTTTGCACGATACTTTCTAGAGAGACAACGCTGCCTAGCAGTATGTGCACAGCAGGAACTATAGAGATTTAGAGATAGCTGATGCCCTAACAAACGTATTAAAGGAGATATTGCTTTATACGTGACTCCTATTAGCACTCAGTCTTACAGCACCTGCCCCCTGCACAACAGGAAATCGCTTTAGTTTTCTGCCCTCCACACCACTACGCTAACCTGATCCACTCAGAAACCACCAGCACTAAGTGATGCATCTGCCCACACAGGCCATGGGCATGCTGCTCTGCCTCACTAGATGCCAAAAGAAGGGCAATTAAACTGCAAGCCAGTGCGCTGCTCAACCAGCATGCCAAAACAGAAGCTGCTATTAGGGAGAGCAATGATAAACACTGTCTGTTCAGCCACAGCAACGGCTGGGAAGAGACAGGATGGCTCACCCCTGAGCTGCTGTATTGCTGCAAAGCTAAACACCCAGGCAGTCATTAACTCTTATGACACAGGGACCTGCGGAAAGCCACACAAAGGTTCAGACATCTGACAGGAGTCTGGGAAAGTAGTACCAAACACCCCATTTTTGCCTCAGTTAAAGTGCAGGAGCAAGTAGCCAGCATGCTGCTCTGGGAGATGGAAATCCATCCGGAGCAGCACCAAGTCACTCCCAGGCATCAGCATCTTTTCCATCAGGCCTACGAAACAAAATCAGCAACTTTCACCTACAGTGGCTTAATTAACATGCACCCTACAGATCCTTCTAAATCCCGCACATTGCCATCCTCCATTACCAGGCTTTTTTGATGAAAGTGATTAAAGCTAACAATTATAATTTGTGTTAGAGAAGTCCCTAGAGGCGTTGGGTAGGCTCAGACTTCATTGTTCGCAGAACACAATGCAAAGAAATCTCCCTCCCAAAGAGCTCATCCTCCAAGAAGACAAGGCAATCAAGGAACAGCAGAAAGAAAAAGCAGTTGTTCAAGGTCAAATGGCAAATCCACTGGAGGAGCTGGAACAAAACCATCCCCTCAGTTGCTCAGCCACAGCCCCATTGATGCTGACTCTCCAGTATTAAGTTGATCAACTAATACACTTTATTTGTCAAACATCAACAGTAGACCAAATGATTCATAGTGCTCTTTGCTGATCTGCACTGAAAAAGCTAACCATGACAGCAAAAAAATCTGCTTTAAGTGGACTTCACAAGCGTAAGATGGTGAGTGAGACTCCAACAAAACACACAGTCCCCATGCACAAAACTGAAGTTGAAACGCATCCTTGCTTTGCTAAAATGCTAAGTCTGTACAAAAGAACATTTTCTGTCTCACAGGCCTTTTCACCCTGAAAGATACTCTTGGGCCTAAGCGGAGACCAGCTGCAAAAAACCCAGCCTGTACTGATTGCCCCATGCCTTTTTCTTGGTATTCATTGCATCTGAAAACATGCTTCTTAGGACAAGAGAGAGAGGTGTGTCTAGCCCTTCAATGACAACGCACCTACACACTGAATCATGAATAGAGGAATTATCTACACATCTCTAGAACATGACAATTCTACAGTGTGACCAGATAAAAATACACCATGTGACAGAGATGGACAAGTGCCTGTCTTGTGACAAACCAAAGCTGTCACCTACTAATATGAGTATGGGTACCATCTGATGGAGGACATCTCCATGGTTTTCAACTGACAGGCACACTTCAGAGACGTAAAAAATACACTGGATGCTACAGGCTTAGATCATCCTGACCTAACAGAGCAAGTGGGATGGAGCACCATCTTTTACCACCTCCCAGCATGCACTCCCTTCCACCTTCCAAATAAATGCTTCTCATACTTTTTGTGCACATTACTGACAAATCGATCCTTCTTTATTCTTCCATCAATGCTTTCAATGTATGATTGCCCAAGCGACCTTCCCCATCTTGCAATTTTTTAAGGAATGGTCAATCTCAATATGCATAATTATAATTGCAAATGGATCATTTTATCTTGTACTCTTCTGTTTTAATGGGATTATGTACAGTCAAATCTCTAAGGTAACGTTTAAAGTCAAAACCTCCTGTGCCATTCATACGTGTTTTAGATACTTAAAAATATTAATAGGCAACTAGTGATATTACCAAAGGTTAAGATTTCTAACTGCCCAGGCCAGTTATGACACCATAAATCTGAAATAGTTTTCAGCGATCACTAGAAAAATCTTTCAAAGACAGTAAAACTGGAATTCATCAAAACTTCCTGCCATACAATTAGTCTGCGAGAGAGTGCTCCTGTTATGCTTTACACTGTGAAAGTACAAAGTACTAGTGTGCAAAGTGAGAGAAGCTTTTAGTCTTTGCAAACAACTTTAGTGCATAAAATATTAAAAGCAATGCTAAACTAATCTTTGGCAGGAATTACAAGCAATTCAGTGCAACTCTTATTATGAATTCCTTTGGTTTATCATTTAAAAAACATTAGAGTCTACCATTATGGTTGTGTATCACAGTGCTGTACATAACATTAACCTCTATAATTTTTGAACATGGTATATTGCAGTAACACGAATTAGACTATCCAGCAAAAAGGCTTAAAAAGATGCAATATTTAAAGTGAGCAGACAGGAAAGCTCTTTGCTCCTTCCTGCCAAAGACAGCAAGAGAGAATCCAGTCCTCCTTTCCTCAAAGCAAATGGTAAAATCCCATTAATTTCCACTGGAATTGACAGATCCAAGGCATCTGGGAAAGGATTCAGTCTAAATACATCACAGACATAACAGATGAATGATTTGGGGTAGAGGGGTCACCTGCTCTCATTTTAACACTTCTGTGTAACAGGAACAGAACAGGTCATTTCTGTAAGCTTGAAAATGCTTTGTGGGCTTTCAGTAGGATTCTTCCTTCAGCAATTTTTGCCTTCTGTCTCCATTTTCTTCTTGTTCATATGCCTAATAGCTTCCAAATCTGACACCCCAGTGCAGAAGGAAGTTAAGGCCTATCCTTAATGCTACTGCAGGGCCAACACAGGTGAAATTTTGTCCTCCTATAATTAATAGGAAAATATTTACATTTCATATTCTCTGTAACAATCACATCCCTTACATTAAGGAAACCAACTACAAGCTAAATTATGCATTATACATAAGATTCCATAGCAAGACAACTATTTCAGTTAGTAAATTACTCTAACTTCCAAGATTAAATTTGTACGCTCACAAACATTTCTAGCAATTGAAACAGAAAGATGAATTTGACTTTGCAACGTTTTCTTTTTTTTTTTTTTTTTAAGTTTTTTTTTTTCCTCTGTGGGGCAAGAAAGAGACAAAAAAAGAGTAAAAAAAAAAAAAAGAAGAAAGAAAAAGAGGACACGGCCTATTGTTGGGACAACAGCTCTCACCTATAGCATGCTGGATTTGGGCTTCTGCTCTGCATTGTGCAGAACACATACTTGGGCTTCACGTTCCCCCTACGAGGCCACTGGGACACTGCTCTCCTTCCAATATAACTACCTGGCTGCCTTCCCTCATTTTCCACTTCTAACATATCAAACAGAATCTGAGAAAACTCCATCCAAACCCATATGCTTCTGTGAAATATATTGAGTTTGTGGATAAAAAGGTCAGCTTCATTTTGTCTCAACTGGCTCCAGCTCCCAGCTGCGGGGATGGACGGCTGCTGGGCTAAGTGAGATTTTTGTGCGTGTCTTTGGAGCAGAAAGCAGCCATTCTTTCATGCTGGCATCCCAGGGACTTTTCCAAGCAATATACTGGTCTCAAGTGGTTTTATAAGCAAGCAACCAGGCCCTGGTACTGGAAGATCCAATGGGTTCTTTGCAACAGCAAGTCATTTAATTTGAGAGAAGGGAGCCAGGGGTCCTGTCAGTTCTAATCCTGGGTATACGTGCCACAGCTGGATTTATTCAAGTCAGGACTATTACACTGGCACACCGCTGACCAAAGTCTTCTGTTTCATGTAAATTCTCAGCAAAAACCTTAGGAGATAAAACCGATTAATCCTAATTAAAATGAGAATCAAGAAAATGACACAGTCTGTTGAATCTACTTGATGAATCAAAAGCCTCCCTCATTTCTATGTTAATTGTCTTTTTACAAACGTGCAATACTTTCATATGCTCAGAATAATGTTTTCATATTTTTCTTCACTTGGAGCATCACAGGCCAGATGTTAGAAAGCACTCAGAGAGCCCTTCTGCATATCAGGCAATGCAGAAGTACCTAAATGGATGCTGAGTGGTTCTCAGACTTCTGGGACAACCCAGACCCTGCAGCCAGGGCAGAATAGAACCATCACTCACCCAGCATGAGAGTCAAAGCTAGAAGTAGCCATCAGTTTGCTGTGGTCAGTTTGTCAATGCAAAATGTGAGCACGAACCTGGAAAGAAGATGTGCTGCTAGCCTATACCCAGAGCATCTCACGTGTAAGGTGCCCCATCAACACCTGGGAGGGAACATGGAATGAATTAAATTGGACCAAGATAAACCCACTATAGCCCTCCTTTCTCTTTGCACGAGACTGATAAAGCTAAGGTGAAATATCACTGCTTCATTTTTTATTTTTTTTTTTTTATAAAAAGATTGCTTTCACATAACACACACATTTGGAAAAACAATCAACACACAAAGACTTTCCTGAAATGAAGAAATAAAGAACAGACCCCTTCAAAGACAGCTCACCTTAGGATATGAATGATCTACAGAGGAACGGACACTACATAATGTTAACGTCAGCAAATTAAGGGGTGGGATGCATTTGCCACATCCAATTTGTATTCAGTCAAAATAGAACATTGCCTAAAGCCGTGGGGGAGGGGGGGGAAGTCCACAAAACTAACCTAAGGAAAGTGGTAAGAGAAACTGGATAAAATCCAGAATCTGCTGCCTTGCTTGCTTAGACAACGTTTATTATGGTTAAGTTTTATTATACAGTAGTAAAAAATTACAAGGCAACATCCTGTGTTATTTCCCACTGGGATAAATGATACAGATGTACTATTAAATCTCAAAACCAGCACCGGTCTGCCAGGCTACATTCCATTTGTGTCTTTATAATGTGTCAATAGGCTGACATTTATGCCTTCTGATGGTAAAGCTATTTATATTATAGACATTTAAATGTGCCATAAAATGCTTAGCACTACACAAGCCTAGCACCCTTCCAATCCTTACCAAAACAACACATACAAAGCAAAACCACTACCAGACACCAGTATCCAAACTTAGGAGATATTAGCTCTGTCTCTTCCATGCCAAGTCAAAATTCTGAGGGTTTCTTTAAACAACCATATAAAAGAGAGTTAAAACAATCTTTCTGCTGTGCAAACATTTAAGCCACACTTGGATTTAATTTTGTTTTATAGATTTTTGTCCTTTCCCGAAGCAGCATTCTTCAAAATCCAAATCACAGACTTTGTGATCTGTTGGAACATGCAAAGCATTGCACTTGAGCAAAACTGCAGACCAGCAGGCAACCCTATCCTAACACTTGTAGCCTACAAACGAGCTGCAAGTCACCTACTCTAGCTCTACACTGCAGTTATCCACAGCTGGGGAGTCCCTCACAGAAGTTTGTCACAGATTGCAGCCCAAAGGCATTTGGAGCTAGGGAAATACACTGGTAAAGGGACGGTCCCTACAGGGATCCCACTGAACCTCACGGAGTCCAGACAAACAGTCACTACTGGCCACAACCTAGATGTAAACTAAGACACAATCTGAGCATCACCATTGGCACCAAAGATTTGGAGGGAATCAAACCTCGTAACACATGGTTAAAATGAGGTTTCTCTTAGTATCCACCAGTACCTTTGATAAGGCCAACCATGTGAGAATCATGACAAAACACCCACAATTTCTGTTAGTAAATGGCCTGCTTATGAGAAACACCAAGATAAAGACATGCAGACCAGCATACTATAATCTCGTTGGCCCTGTCAACAGTCTCTTCGATAATGCTAGCACAAAATTTCACTAACCTGAAACAAAGTGAATAGCTCTTAGAAACACAGGTCAGAAAACCAGACTCAATGACAGAGAAATTCATTTTCAGTGCTAGCTGGTCAGAATTAAGAAGTACATCCAAAGCCAGAAGCAGACTTGGGTCACTGGCAGTAAGGCACAGGGATGTATAAACACCAGCATATAAAGATTTGGGTCAGAAAACAAAGCACCCAACCTCCCCATGCCCCAAGGCTGCTGTTGATATATTTCTTGCACGCATCAAGTTCCATAAGGCTGTGAAAGATAAGCAGAGAAAAACAGAGAAGGAAATGGGAAATATGTAGCCTGGGAGAACGCGCTAGAAGGAAGGCTCTAGTTGCTACCCCTAAGCAACTGGTATACAAGGATAAGGAAAAGTTACAAGTTAGCTCAAAAGCTAACTGCAGAGATCGTGTCTTGAAATGATTATGGTTGAAGGGGCTAAATAAAAAAAAAAAGCCTTCATAAGAAGGCTAAATAAAAAAAAAAAAGCCTTCATAAGAAAATTACCATACAAAACAAGTTCTGCATATTTTTTCTCCACATACAGCTTCAGAGCCTAATGCATCAGAAACACAACTGCATTAGGCATAGCACTAGGCACAGCCCATGCTCAAGCTCCAAGCAGGAAAATGCCAGGCAGAACCACTTCATTACAGTGCTTACAATCAAAATGAGACAGAAAGTGGCTGCTTCTCCACTCTGACAAGTTTTTAATTGCACCTAGAAATTACCTTCTACTTTAAATTTCATTCTGAAATAGAGCCTAATAGAGGCTGCTCAAGATGAGTTTTCCACACTTCTAAATAATTATTATTAATATGACACTAACATCCCTCACTGGAATTTTAAGCCACCTAAAGCGTCTTTTAAAGATGTATTTATCATTAAACTTCACATCCAATGTGACTGAAATGCAAAATTATCTTGACCTTTTAATTCTGAGTGGTTCGCCCATCACAGTTCTTTCTCCATAAGGAGACCCATCACCTTTTCTATTTTGGTGACATTAGTAAACATCTTTTGAAGTGCAAAGGAAGACCTTCCCACATCAGTGTGATTAACTCGCACACATACATGACCTTAGATGATATTAATATCCAACACAAGACTAAAGGTTATTAACTGACTGCATTGTCTAAAGGCAATGTGGTCCAATCTACAAGTCCCAGGGTGGCCAAATTTTCATGAGCATCTTCCGTGACCTTTAAACAAGCTTTTACGAGTGCATTTTACGAGCTTTGCAACCTGTCAAGAAAAATACTGAATGCAGTCCCGACGCACCAAAGTAACGCCACTCTGGGGGCAACAGCAAAGCACACGCTTTGGGAAACCTGTGCTGTGAAGTGAGCTTATAAAGCAGTAAAGCTATTAAAATGATGCGCACTAGCTTTTCTGTTATCATTTGTTTATGCTGACAAAATGGGAAATGGGAATAATAACCAGTATGAGGAATGGACGTGGTCACATAGGCTGCAACTCTTCACCCCATTAGTTAGGATGAAGATCGTCACTCTTTGGAGACTACCTGCAAATACTCTCACAAACTCAACCATCTACACATCCACCACCCCAATCAAGAGGGAAGTCTCCTAGCTAATAGTAAAGACTTTAAAAGAAAAAAATAAAGAAATAAAAAAAGTTTCCTTCTTCCCCTAAAGCAGAAGGTAACCTAAAAGGAGAGACTCCAAGGAAACTGCACAGTCATGCCCTGACTTTCTCAAATTTTCTTTCCAAGGCACAAAGTATCCCAGAAGCTTTAAGGCTCTGTAAATGCTGCTAATTTGGACGCTAATGGGATTCTAACAAGAGACGCAGCAGAAAGAAATCCTTGAAGGAAAATTCTAGAAGAACCTTCCCAGCTAGCGTGCAATAGGAACGTTCAATACCTGTTTATCTGTGAAGTGAAATACATGCTATATATAAATGAGAGGCATATAAAGAGATGTCTGGCTACAGCTATTTTGGAACTGATTTCAACAGTCTTTGGTTTATTATATCAGACAGCATGATGTCATCAGAAGCCTTTCAATGTCTTTTTTTAAGACCTTTTCCAGTTATTCTTAAATTATTAGGTGAGAATATGTGTGTGCGTGTGGTATTCCTTTATTTCTGCAACCAACCGATACACTGCAGTGCCACAAGATAAATTGCATTCAGTTTACAAATTTGACCTCCTCACTTGAACTCTGCCTGCTAATCCATTTCAGCTGGGACTATTCCTAATACGCCATACTTCCCAACAGCTTTCAAACAGCTGTACGGGCTTTTTGTGTGTGTATGCGTGTTATGTTTTAAAACGGATTTTGCATTAAAAATACTCTTTTCTTTGCACCAGAAAGTGGAACAGATTAGAAACAGAAAGACAATCCACCTGGCGCTGATGGTCTGACATCGCTCCAGTTTCCAGCCACGCAGGACACCAGCCCACCTTGTCAAAGCCATTGCAGCCTCTGCTTTCCATGGTTTTCATTACGCGCCTCTCTAGCACGCAGAGTCTGCGGTTCACGAGATGTCACACCTTCCATCTGTAAACAGGGTGATTTATAGTGGAGCTATTTGAACAGCTGCCCTGGCTCCTAGGAATGCTGGGATCGAGTATCGGACACAACTCGAGCCAAAAGGGAGCAAGTGCTGCCAGAGGTGTTCCACAAACCTTTCTGATGGGAGCACTTACACCTTGAACAGGGCTCGTAAACAATGTCCGACACACAGCTGCAATCCCATTCAAGTCTTCCTTGACAACCAGCAATCTCTCTGCAAGTGCTCTCATGAAGGTCTGGAGCCAGCCCCACACCGTTTTCACATGCAACACCCTACCACCCGTGAGTGAAGCATCAATGGCCCTGTCGCACAAAGAGCGCTGCTGTGACCTGCTCAGCTCCTGCCAAGCCATTTCTATCATCCTCCCTCCTCAAGAAAATCATTGCAACTTCTGGAGTTAAGAGTAAACAAACTGGCTCTTGCAGTATGATATTAAAAGGGTAACCAAGAACCAAATCAATTTGCTTTTCACTTCAAAGCAGGTAACCTTGCATTTTAATTGTCACTGGTACCCAGAGGTAGTGCATAACCAGCTCTCACTAACTCAGATTTTCTCTGTGTATTTGAGAAGGTCCCTGACTTTCAACAGCTTAATTTTTTGTTTTTTGCTTTTCAAATTTTCTTGCTTGGTTTCACACTAAATTTTTTTTAAAAGGTAAATGATAAAGTTTTGTTTGCAGTTAGCCAGCATAAACAAATCATCTCTCAAATACTCACTACAATTTTTCACAGAAAGGACAAGAATAAGCGTTATAATAACTTGCTTAAATATCCGTGACAGAAGAGTCCTTCTCCTGCAAATCTGCTGCTTGCATTTGACACACCTGACCAAATAGCAAAAATGTCCCTTTCTCAGCTGCTTCTTGCATCTAAGGCAAGATGGATGCTCCTTTTCTTTCATTCAGTTTATGAGTACATTTACTGCCCATCGTAATGCTTGAAAGAATCCAATTGCACAATTTAACCATGAGCTTAACTCTTTGTATGCTCTAAAATGCCAGGATTCACCAGCATATCCTGCTATGCCAACCCTTATTAACAATTTAGAACTTAAAATGTTGTGTTTCTGCTGCAGCAAGTGAAATGAGCTGGCTCTTTCTCAGCTTCCAACAACTGAGGAGTATCATCAGCAACTGTAAAAATAACATGGATGAAAATTAAAGACATAGTGAATGGCTCTGTTTTACTGGGGCTTGACTGCATTTTTCCAAAAGCAGTTCAAATACATCAGATACATAAACATGACTGGCTTGAGCACTTAGATCTGCATTTGTTATAAACTGCAATCAAATATTCATTTCATTTTGCAATGTCATCAGTAGTCTAACACTAGGAAAAGCAAATTAAGATGCAAGAAAGTATTTCAGGTAAGCATACACTTCTTAAAGAAGCTAAATTACTTGGTCATTTATATTAAAGAGACTTACTGGATGGAATGGTGGTGAGAATAACCTATCCTAGCAACTTGCAGAGATACTGGTTTCAGGGAAAACAGCTTTTGTGTGGTGGTCCTTGATAATGAATGCATCGACACACAAGGTGACATTTCTGTACCCACAGAAAGCCCACATTACAGATGCTTTCGACTTCTACAAAACTGCACTCATTTGGAGCCGGTAGTTAGGGTTTGGCTGTCTTCTAGGCATGCTGGTTTTGGCAGACACGTTTTTCCTCAAGTCACATAAATGAATAATCCCTACTGATTTTTTTTCCTTTAAAAGGGGTTTTAAAAGGCACTTTTTTTTAGGTGCTTCTGCGAGGAGGCTTTGCACAACTAGATCTCAATGGATACCACAATTTTACTTGTAGCTGGCTTGTTTTTGAACACGAGATCAGAATCATGGATTCAAAATGACACGCTCTGCTTAGGCTTTCCTTAATCTGGAAGCAGCAGTGCTCAGCTCAACTTTTCAAAGTGTTCCTACTGACAGAGGCTAACCAAGAGGGGAGCAGGAGATTTTACTAATGGTTTGACCCGAGAAAAAAAGAGACAGATCTCCAGTAATGAGAACAAAAATAAGCTCTGAATTTCTCTTCTTTTTGCATGAACTATTACAGAGGTCATTTGGCCAAAAAGCAACAGCTGCTGAACTCCACAGAGAAATTTCTGACTATTCCAAACCATGTTCATGCCTCTTCATTAATATGAAGAATAAGCAGAAAAGCATTGTTCTAAACATCTTACCTAAGTAAGAATATTAGTCAAAAAAAAACCATCAAATGGGACAAAGGGGAACATAATCATTTAAGCAGCATGACAAAAAGCAGTAGCAGCCATTCAGCAGAATATTGAGAGGCGGTATGTACTCATACAGTATAAGATTTATCAGAAAAAAACCCACTTCAAAGAAATCTTTTTATCTGATCATGGTTTGTTTGTTGTGGGCTTCTTTCTCCTCTTTAACAATCTGTACACAAACAAAGGAAAATAATAAAAACAAAAAAGTCACTGTGCCTCAGTGGTGCATGCCACCATGGATAGCGCTACTGAGCACAGCTCACATGCACTGGCACCAAAGTTAGGCCTTTCATACAGGCAGAATCATCAGGGTTTTGTTACAGTGAGAGAGATGAAGCACTGGCAGAGGCTGCCCAGAGAGGTGCTGGATGCCCCCGTTGCTGGAAACACCCAAGGTCAGGCTGGACAGGGCTCTGAGCAACATGATATAGCTATAGGCGTCCCTGTTCATCTCACGAGAGTTGGACTAAACAGCCTTTAAAGGTCCCTTCCAACCCAAATATCTCAGTGATCACAGTCAGTGAAAATTATGATAAAACACTAATGACCCAAAAAGGATTAACAAATTCAGGGCATCTCCCAATGCCAACCACTGCTCCATGCAGGACAGCTTGGGGGGCCATGCCAGCTGAAGTACAAATTTCCTTAAAAGGCAGCCCACACACACACCTGACTGGCATCCAGCATCACGAGTAACGTCCACCATCCTCAAATTGTAATTCATCGGGTACTCGCCAGCTAGGATCTCCTAGAATGCTTATCAGAGCCGTTCGCTTCTATTCCCATGTCTGGAACAAGCGACTCAAGTAAGCACTGTGTTAGGAAGAAAATCTGATAGGCACTGGTCTGAACCAGTATATCAGCAATCCCTCATGGCCAACCTGTATTTATCATGTTCAATTTGAACCTCTGTCAGGAGTCCCGCTACCCTTGGTGCTTTGCGAATCCTGAGCTGTGGGTGGTCCCAGATCACAAATGCGAGATGCTGTTTGCAGAATTCAGCTCAACCCCTTGCTCAGCAGCAGCAACACAAGGACTTCTTTATAACTCCTATCTCCACAACCTCTCCTCCTTCTGCTTCAGACCGTATTTCTGTTATTCACATGGTATCAGCAGAGCAAGCAAAAAAAAAAAAATAATGTTGGACTTGAAGTAGTAAATAAAATGTAGTACATACGTGGAGTTGCCAGGAAGGTGTGTTTTTGCTGAGCAGTATCAGAGAAATAAATTATAAAGAAATGTAACTGCTGCCTATTAAGAGACAGATTTATATGATAGCTAAAGCTTTCATAGTTTATGAAACAATGTCTAATAAAATGGCACTGCTATGATTTAGTAAGGTGTTTAAATTCATCGTTACATATATTTTGTATTTCAGACTGGTCTTCACTCTCGAGTCATATTGGCTTTGCCTGATATACACATTCTTTTTTTGCATATGTAATGAGCTTATCAGCTTCCAGTAGAAAAGGCAATTTCAGCGCTATCTCCTCCTAAGGTTTGCACTTAAATATGTCAGATGACTCATTCTCTGTACTAATATACACATTGAATTAAACAAGGTGAAAAATGTTATAGGCAGTGACTGTGCAGCACAGTAGGAGGATGAAGAGCATAAAGAAACTGTACTGAGAGGGACTGTCTTACCCAGCAAGACATACCGGGGGTGGAGGGGAAAAAAAAGAAAAACCATGAAAAAAATTCTCCTTCCATATTTTTATCACTCGCTAGGAACACAGAGTTCTTTGTAAGCCACACCTTCATCAGGCAGCCTCTTCACTGCTGCAAACACAGGTCTGAGGGGCAGCACTGCTCAGCAGGTGAGACTCTCCCACAGTCAGAGGCTGAGATCTCCAACATCAGACCCTAAGCCAACCACTTGCAGCCACCTGGATGAAGTAATTTTATTCTCCGGTGTGCTGAAGCTCCCAAATCAGCTTCCAGCATCAGCAGGAGGTGCTGAGGGCTCAGCATGACCGAGGTTTGGGAGGCTGTTATTGCAAAGCCTGACTTTGGACAGCATTCTCCTGGATCCTGTCCCAGATTCACAGAATCTCCAGGCTGGAGTGGACTGACGGATCAGCTGCCTCCTGTGGAACACCAGCCAGAAGTTTTCAGCCCGGCTGGTTCCTGTACAAAGTTCAGGAGCTGAGCCCAACTCCAGAAAGCAGGACAACAGAGGTTACTTTCATCAGAAACAATATTCTTAATGTTCAGGGAAGAACTACGTCTAACTTTCATTACCTTCCCTGGTCTCACGATACACACATTTATTCCAGCCACAAAAATACAGCAATCTGCAGCACTTGATGTTGCAGTCTCAACGCAGAACCAGTACGTGATATCAAGCCAGACAGCTGAATACAGCAAGACTACTTTCTTAATGGAATCTTTTCCTCAAGTTTTCCACAAATAAATTAACAAAACCAGAAAACCACAATGAAAACAGTTTGTTCAGTTGGAACATTTTGAGAATAAAATCAAAGAAATATTCTATTGGATTTAGAGAGCACTGGAACAGGTTGCCTGGAGAGGTTGTGGGGTCTCCTTCTCTGGAGACATTCAAGACACCTGACACCTACCCATGCAACCTGGGCTAGGGAGCTGCTTTGGAAGGGGGCTGGACTCCATGTTCTCTAGAGGTCTCTTCCAACCCCTGCAGTTCTGTGATTTATTAAGTACTTAAGTTCAAATGAGCATTCAGCATTTACTATCTTCAGAGCGCTGTGTAAATGAATTAGAGAATACTTCTGCAGTCCTGCTCACGATGCCTTGTGGTCCTGTATTTCCTGAGTATCTGCATGCTTCAGGCTGACTTGTGTCTCACACCCTGTGATCTGAGGGCCACCCAACATCATCATACTGACACACTGCAAGAAATTCAGGTCAACAACAGCTGTAGACACTGCAGTGAGAAACCTCAGTTGGTTCAGCTCTACGTTTCATAGAAGTTTTGAAGTCAAGAGTCAATTTGCAGCCAAGATTTAGTTAATACTGCTCATAAAATACTATTACATGCAGCTAAATAGAAAAAAAAAAAAGAAAACCTCAGCAAATAAATCTAAGTGTTTTACCAATAAGTTCTCATGCACCATTTTTGCAGCTCCTGTTCTTTTGGTTGGTTTGTTTGTTTATTTGTTTTGGGTTTTTTCTTCTTTAATAACATAGAAATTACTATGATCATAAAGATTCCAATTCAGTCCTCTCTTTTAGTCACAGCACTTAGGACTGCAAGTAATCTTAATTGTTTTGCACATCATTGACTACAGCAACAGGGATACTGCACAGAAACGAAGTTGGTATGTCTCACTTGTCATCAGAGTTGAAAGAAATCCAGTGGCTAAAGTAAAGAGTCAGTAAACCATTCTGCAATTTACAGCAGACTCTGTACCCCCTTGAGGAAATCAGAGTAATGCCAAAAGCAGTACGGTTCATTCAGTACTGCATACATTCTATGTATGTTTGCACATTGCCAGTTGCTCTGCTATGGTGTACACCCCCTCACCCATTTTCAGAGTCCGTGGAAACCTGACTGATAGGCCAACATGTAAGGATGGCTCGTCACATCTATGCAAATATTCAGCTCTTCTAACTAGCTAGTTTAAAAACCCCTGTCCAATTGGTTATCCAGCCTCAGATAGGAGTCTGGATCAAAGAATCAACCCTACAAAAAGACAGATATATTTGCCTTATCACACCAAAGCACTCACCTGCCCTTCTGAAAGCAGTGATGCTGCTGGTGTTTACTGCAGGACATGAATTAGAGCCTGGAGTAGAGTGCGGGAGAGGCACAGGCATGTATTCTTGAAGAAGAAGCAAAAGTAAATCTAAGAAATAGGTACAGATGCTGTTTAAAAACTTTGTACTAAAATTGGAATCGATCTACAGTTGTTTTGAGTATATTAGAATATCTTAATAGCATAAAGTAGGAAAGTGCTGCAGAGAATTTTTGAGAGCAATCAAAAGGTTTGGTATTTTTAACAGCACACAAGAAATCTTCTGAGCAACACCCTGCATTCACTGAAGTTGTCAGTGCAGGATTTCACATGCCTTCTGCAAACATCAACCTGTGGCCGTAAGTATGAGGAACTCAAAATTTCAAACAGGCAAACGTGAAGTGTGAGGGACAGCACTGCTGGATGCACTTTGTACTCTTTATGGTGCTACTTTCCTTCTGACCAATGCAATGATTTTCCCTTCTGCCTCTCCCTGCTGCTCCTCTTAGGGCCAAAAAACCATAAAATCAAGGCAAGGTCTGCCTACCACAGGGATAAATAGCAGCGTACAATTAAGTTATACTGCCAGATTAAAAGCCTACTTTCTACTGAGCAACAGCAGGAGGTCACTGCCCCAAACACTTCCATCCCACATGCAAAATTTACGACACTTATCTTTTGGTGACCCATTTATCCACACCAGGGAGAACAAAGCATAAACTGAATTATCACCTGCCCTCACTAGCCCTGCGGTCCTTCTTTGGATCCTATAAACAATTGCCAAATCAAATTTTCCAAACCAAAGAAATGCCTAGATTTGAAAATAATTTCCTTGGAAACACAAGTTTAAGGCAGGCCACACACCTGAACTCTCATGAAAAAAAAAATTCTTAAAATCACTGTATGATATCTGCAAATCAGCATCCCTTTTTCTTCTATTTCCTGCCCTGACCTGCATAATACATGGGTGCATTAACACTTGCCAAGGTTGACGAAGATCCCACTGAAGTAAAGGGCAGAGATTCTTACTCTTTGCCACTGGAACAAAGTCAAACATTGGGGTCTGCATCAGCAATTCTCCAGCTATCAAAACTGAAGGAAAACCAAACTATGTATACATAGAAGACATAGAAGGAAAAAAATTCCCACTTCTGCAAGAACAGAAGAATAACGCTCTGCTCCATGAGGACATAACAGCAGAATGCCTGAAAGACATAAGGTGAAGCATAAGCATAGGCAATCAACAAACTGATGCAGAACAGGTTCCCAAACCAGCTAAAGTCTTCCTTTACTAAAGCTTTACAACACAGAGCTTACGTACAAACTAAACAGATAAACATCTTGAAGGAGAAGACTGATGTTTTCCTGCATTGCTTGTCTCCTCAATTCCAGAGGGAGGCTAGCAGAGAAGAGACACTTGGCAAGGGACCATCAGTCCCTCCAGGGATGTCAAAAATTTCTCACCCCCTGGACTGGAGGAGAGAGGAGATTTTACTTTCAAAGGGTTTGTTACAGCATGACATTTCCTGGGTAGGAAAGTTGCTTGTTTACTTCAGGTCCTGAGCTACTCCTGGGTTCGTTTCTCCTCCTTGCTTCTTAGCGCCAGACTGCAGAGGCAGGCCTAAGAGCACACTGATTGTTCCCCCAACTCCACAACTTCTTAAGGCGCTGTGCTGCCTTGAAAAGAGGCAGCTGGCAACCAGCACAGATTAATGGGAAGAAAGGCATCTGTACCAAACACATATCCACGGCAGCAGGGACTCTTCACCCCACTCTGGTGGTTTCAAGACAAGGACAGTTAGTTTCAACTTATCATCTGTTTCTGTTGCTTAAGGGCAAAAATATGCTACGCTGCATGACAAAGCCAAGGGGAAGGCTTTGATAGTTACATTATGCCTAAGCTTGGAAATGAGACAACACAGGGAACACTTACTTAAGAGGAAGAGTTGAGCATTTCACAAATGTTCCCCTCCTTTCTGCTTCGTCCACATTAAAAACTCTCTCTCCATAAATACCAATAACCCAGAAAAAAAGAGAAAGCAACAGGACCCCAACAACAGCCTTGCTTCCCAAGTCCATTCCAACTTTTTTGTATACCTGCAAGCAAATTTGTTTGTTAGAGAAGAACTTACTGGTTCTAAGAGAACAGTAGCATTGCAATTCTCTGCACAGACATCAGATCCACTCAAATTGTTGCCTCAGCTAGGTTTAAGGAAAATAAAGAAACAGAGTACCTGTTACACTTGTGATGCAGGTAAACAACAAAGAATGAAGGAAAGCACCTAAAGGTGCCACAGAGGCAATGCTCAGGCCTGTTCCACTCACTCCAACAAGGGAGTCCATCCCCTGGATTGGACTATTTGTGAACTGCGCAGAGAGCATCTCCTGAAGGCTGACTGCCCAGCTCCTGAGGCAGGGAAACTCACAGGGAACGTGACTGCAGAAAAACGAAGTCAGACACACAAGGAACAAGCACACCCAGCAGCACGCAGCCTGCCACACAGAGCTAACAGGACCCAGCAAGATGGCAGCAAACAAGCACTGGGAGACACCAAGCACCCAGCAACTCTGGAGGCCTACTGGGTCTTCTTGGGCTTGCGCCAGGGAGAGTGAATTCCTGCAGGCTGCTTTTCCCACAGTGGATGCACCAGTAGGGAGAACACTGGCTGTTTCTCCTGTTGCCCGATACATTTTCCTTTCCCTTCTGATACTTGCTACAGAGGCAAGTGTGACTCAATGTGCTGCATGGATGCATGAAGCTCAGAGCTAACAATGCACGTATACAAGGCTCCCAAGGATAAGAAACAGAGTTACCAATGAAAGGAAAAGCACTCAGTCTCTTTGGGCACATCCTTCCATGCAGATGACTGCTTGCTGGAGAAAAAGAAATTTGGAATAAAATGCTTTATAGCCAAATATTCTCAGGATTCCTAGGGGCTTCTGCAAGCATCCAAAACATGAGGCAAGCAAGTTTCCTGGGTAGATAGAGAAACCACTCATGCTTTCAGAAAACTCAACTACCAAGTTGGTTAACCTTGCTGGGGAAGAACGGTTACAGGGGAAGAGAGCCTCAGCACTGTTTTGTTTCCACTCTCAAATCTGCACCCACCACCACCATCCCACAGTCAGCTAACAGCCCCCAGCAGCCTGACCTCCAGCCAGGAAGCTCAGCAGCCATTCCCACTGTTGAGAGAAAAGCCAGGATTGTTTTAAGAAAAACACAGCCTTCAAATGCTACAGCAGATACTTCAACCTTTAACTTCTGTTGAGACATAACAGTGCTCTACACTAGGCAGAAAGGACCAAACTGTGCAAAACATGTCCTTCCCCTCTTTTAAAATACAGCAGATGAACACCATCCTTTTGATTTTGCCAGTCTCACAGCCATACTCCAAGTTATTTCTGCACTGGGATAGTCCTCACTTCACAGAACTTCTAAGGAATGACTTTCTGTCCTCCTTTCTGCAGACAGGTGTTTGCTGCAGCTAGGAATCCTCTTTAATCCTCTGCTTGCAAATTACAGACACAGGGTGGCATTTAACCGCACGTCAAAATGGTCAAATATGGGAACACACTTCCTTGAGAAGTTGACGATGCCCCATACTTGTTCATATTCAAGAGGCACTTGGGCAACTGCCCTCAGTAACCTGCTTTAACTTTTGGTTAGCCATGAATCAGTCAGGGAGTTGGACTCAATTTCTGAAGGTCCTCTCCACAACTCTATTCCTTAGTGAATATACACACTTATACATACAGACATCCATATAGAAGAACATCTGGCATGTAGTGTGCTTAGGACTAGAGTACACTTAAAAGAAAGTATCACTGACTTGACTGGTACCATCCTAAACAATGAAATTAGGAGATGTTCTAGACATTCCTCTGACAAGTTTGCTACTTGACCCAAAGTTTTTCAGATTAACAAAATGGCTTAGTTTGGACCTTTTGTAAACTAGCAGGAAGAAAAAAAAAAAAAAAGGAAAAAAAAAACTACAGATGTCAAATCTTTGAACTACAGAGGGAAAATGAAAAGTTCACAATGTAAAAACAGATACACTTTAAACCCTCCAAGTTCGTTTGAAGCTGCTATTTATAAAAACAGCTGGCACAAAGAAAAAAACTAGGCAATCAGGTCATTTTTAGGATAAAGGGTATCCCTTTGACAACACATGTCCTTCCCCTTCTACCAGTCATTTCATCTGCCTTTGAAAGCTGCACAGAGAGCCCACTAAAGCAAAACACACCATTTCATCAATATTCATGCCAAATTACGCTTGTTTTCTTTCACTAGTGAATTATTTTCAAGGGCTGCAAGAAATGCTGCAATACACTGCCTGAAGGTTTACACTGGGCTCCTTTGTCACCTTGATGCATTTTAAGGCCAGAGCAAAACGAAGTTTTTTCATTCTTCCCCTCCCCCCCCCCCCCTCCCTATTTGGTACAACTATACTCTGACAATCAGACAGCATGTTTGATTGCCTAAGGCAAGAATATTCTGTAGTAGGTTAAGAGAAACTGCACAGTAACATCTTACAACTACACAGCCACCTCCTAAAGTTTGTTTTCTTATCCAGATCTTACTAAAACGAATTGAGATTAGCAGAGTCCTTCTCACATCAGCGTAGCAGAAAATCCGAGACAGCCTTCCACCAAGGGCTCCCTACAGCCTTCTCTACAGAGTCTCAAAAAAGCTTGGAAGAGGCCCAGCTAACTCATCTTCTTGACCAAGAAAACGCAATGAAACGTGCAGCACCTTACCGTGGCTTGATAAAAGAACTCTTTTTAATGCGACTGGTGGGGTGCACAGCCATGAGACTGCACTTTGGATGGCACAAAGGCATTCAAAGCAGTGACAGCAACTCTAAACACAGCAAGCAGCATGTTACACAACACTTGACAGAAATGTAGATCTTCACGCTCCAGGACTAACAAGCCAGTCATGGTGAACAGTGGCACCAAGACTCCTGGCTTTTCAGCATGGAGCTTTAGTCAGTGACTTTGCATGTCTCAGCACATGGGTGGAAAAACAAATGGAAACACATAGGAAGTTTTAGGATTTGACAAGGGAACAAAATGTACAGGACTTTGGGTGAAGGTTACAGTTTTTTTTTTTAATTTATTATCACATTTAAAGTTCTCTCCACATAAGTTGGAAGCATTTTACTAATCAGACAGTTGCAAAAAAATCCTCAGCCCCCTGAAGAGCTATTGTGCTAAATTTGTAGGCTAAATTCAGTCATTAAAATTGAAAATAGAAGGACACTGGTGCACAGCCTTGTTCAGCATCACAGCTGTTTGTCCTGCACTAACAAACCATCTCTGCTTCTGTCCCTCAAAGGCTAGAATTGCACCCTGCAGTCAGAAAAGGAACTGACATTCAGGATCAAAAAAGTTAAGCCTCCAAAATTCTGACATACGGACATCAGAGTACGGTTCAAAACATAAAAACCACTGCCAAAGGATTATTTGACCTGAATAGCCATACATCTTTCTGTATATTTATAATCCTTCCAGCAAGAAGTGTGTGTGTGTGGGGGGGGGGGGGGGGAGGAGGAAGAGCAATTTTAAAAATTCGTGCTATTTTTTTCATTTCTGGAATTATCTAAATCAGAACTGACAGAGACTTTAAAACTGATCTAGTACTTGATCTAGCAGCTGACAATCCTTCCCCATGACAGGCAGGCTGGAACTTGATGACCCTTGAGGTCTTTTCCAATCCCAGCCACTCTATGATTCTATGATAATTCAAGAGAATAGGTGGAGTACCTACTTAAAAATGGAAGGTATATAGCTGCAGCAGAGTTCTGAATATGACCCATTAAAACCTTGAACTACGTAAGCTCAGAGGACCTTCCAGTTATGTTTATCTTTCATAGACATAGAAAAATCATTTTCTAACTATTCCCAATGGGTTAAAAAAAATCAGTTGCGATGCAAAACAGACTGTGGGGGTGAAGTCAGATTTGCTTGATGTTAGAGAACATCATGTGTTTACAGCCCTGCTCTCCACCCCCAACAAACACACATTTGAGCTATGAACAGGTGGACAAGGAGAAGATGCCAGTGAAAGTCATACACAGACATGCAGAAAGCATCTTTTTTTTTTTTTTTTTTCCTTTTTTCTTCATGTTAATTTGGGAAATAAAAGCTTCATCTTTTAGACTCCAGGACTACATAAATTGATCCAAGTTCCTCATTTCTATAACCAAGAAAACCATGGAAGAGCACAGTCAAAGTTTATCATTGTCTCTTGGAAGGTGACCACAATCTTTATCTTGTCCCTGACACCTCAAGATGATACCTGGCCACACTCTGCTTCTAACTTACCCCTTAAGTCACGGAGGAAGGAGTTGAAGAAGCCACCAAAATGCCAGCGGGGCAGCATGCTGTCTCTGCATGGCCTTTGGCGACTGAGAACATATACACCCTTCTTACTGCTATTTTACGATAAAGCAAATGTATATTTCAGCTATTCTATCAGATGATGAAGTTCTGTTTGATTAATCTCTAATTGCTTCTAAAATGATACATTCCTGTGATTCACTGGAGCCCTGCTGGTCCTGACAATTGGCACATATACAAAAAGGAATTCTGAGAACCAGATCCATTTGCTTTAAAAAGTATTTAAAAGCCACTTGGTCTAATACACTCTGTTAGTGTATTAGACCCAGCAAGTCTATTTGCAGATTTTCAAACATGCATTTAAAGTTTTGTTCTAGTATGTTCAAGCCAGGACGCATCTGAATTTCTGAAAGCTTCAGAAATGATTCCTGTTGTAACAGCAACACCTTAAACCTCTCAAGGCTGCATCAGGTTCATCTCTTCTCAAGTTTTTTTGCTGCACCACTGAATTTTTAAATACAGCTTCCACAAATAATGAGTTTACAGATTGGGATCATTCCTTAACCAAGGTCCTCACAACTAGTAATAAAATTAAAATGTAAAATACACATCAGCTGCATAAGCTTTGTATCAATTGTTGCATGAACTAATGGTTGTGGGAGATCATTTCAAAGCCAACACAGTAGCATTACAGGCAGAAGGGTCAGGATGGCAATGACGATAAAGTGGGAGGAAAACAGAGTGCAAGATATCATTCATTATATTGCTGCTGTAGTACCCAAAAGTCCCAGTGGAGTCCTGAGCCCCTGCTTGCTAAGTACTACACACACACAGTAAAACCCCTTCTCCCCTGAACAATATATATTCAATATGTCTGAGGACAAAAAGACTATGAAAGAGGCAGCAGTGTTGTCCCTGTGGTGTTGGTGGCCAACCAGGGCAAGAGGAGGTGACAGGCCTCGCACAAGGTCACATGAAAAATCAATGGTAGCGCCAGGAAGCAAGCACAGGTCGCCTGAATTGCTGTTTGGAGCCTACCACAAGGCCAACCCCTTCTCTGAAGCCTGGGCCAGTACTGCTAATTACTGTGGTAAGGTACTTTGTGCATCCCTCTACTACACTGCTCTCTGCTATTGGTTATTCGGCAAGAAGAAGGAAAGCAGCCCTGCAAAAAATTAGTGTTTTAGAACTGTTCTTTCCGTCTCTCAGGATTTCAGGACCTAACTGATACATGAGGTAATCAAACGCCCCAAATACCGAGTGTGCTGAACATATGTCCCTTAAGGGATGCGAAACCTTCTGATAACCTCCCTTGTCAACACACTTAGAACAAGTCCAAGCAGCACTCAAGACTCCTTAATTTTTAGCAACACCGCGTAAAAGCAGGAAAGGCCCTGTTTGCAGAGAAAATTTGGCACAAGTAATTAAACCCAGCAATTCACAACAGAAGGAGAAAGAAATCCAATGTCACAGTGCTCTCTAGAGAAGTTCGTCTTGGCTCAGCAGTATGGCTCACTATAGGAGAAAAAGAATTCAGCCCAGCAGCATTCTTAAATGCACGACCCCATCTATGTTTTCTATTCCCACCAACTTCACAACTCTATTCCCCTCTAAAATAACAGAAGACAGCAAACCCTTATGTAGTGTGGATTTGAAAATCAACACAAACTCAGTCTTACCTGCTGCAAGCATGCTTTGCTCTAAATTGTAAGATTTGGGCCACAACTCAGTAGCAGTTCCCTGAACTAATTGTAAATTAATTTGGTGTTTTATTTACTTTAGTTAAAAAAAAATAGATATATGTATATATATATATATATATATATATTCAGACCTAAATCTCTCTTGTCTCTTCAGATCATCATCATAGCAAAGAGAATAAATACCATCATTTTGCTTTTCCATCAATCAAAGCTCTTTATCAGAGGCTAAGAGTTCATCCATTAATGGGATAAGGCTTCATAATCTATCAAGAATATATGCCAACATCTAATCATTATTTTCTCCATAAGCCTATACATTATTTACTTTTGACATAACAGATTAGAAAGATTTTTTTTTTTTATATTTTTTTACTCTGACTACTGAAATCTCTTCTGTACTCACATCGCTCTTCAACAGAAGAAAATGGCAAGGGAGAATAGAGTTTAATACAAGAAAACCGGAGGGCCTATAGCAGCTCCTCAGATGAGATAAATCAACACAGCTACTGACCCATTTTTAGTGGCACTAAGCTAATTTTCATCAGCTGAACACTGAGTCCATCATCAATAGATTTGGAAATGAGCAAGCAGATGCAAAAACCCATTCAGCTCCAAACAAATGTCAGCAAGAGGCTATAACAAAGGTTTCTTCCTGAATGTTTGATCTTTACAGCCTATCTGATGGGTACCTGGCTTCCGCATAGAGTCCATGGATCAAGTTTTTGTGGATATTACAGCACTGGGCTCTGATGCCCAGGACAAACTAATGGGTTTCACACCTAGATGATTTCCATGTTCAACCCTAGGTACTAGACTGGGTGGAGGGGTCTTCACCCAGGAAGGGGTTAAAAACAGGAAGCACTGTTCTCCCTTCATTCAGCTTACCCCTTCACAACTTAAACACCCATTTTGTATAGTTTTAGCCTAGAAAGGAGTTGAAACTTGGGCCTTTAAAGACAGGTCTAAGTGGGCAAGCTGTACAGATCACACTTGAAACTCATTAAATACAGAATTTTATTATATGGGTATCTGGTCTTATACTGGGGCTGCACGGACATGTGCAATATATAAACGACAGCTGCACTAGAAATGTTTTAATTCTGCTACAAAACCTTCATGTCCCACAATCCATGTCCTTGCACAGACTAGAACACTCTTTTGGATGCCCAGAGGTGTTTGGTTCATTGCATTGTCCTGTGCTGGCTGTGCAGCCACTGACACAGAGTAGATCTGTTTGTTTTTGTACTTCTGGAAAAGAGAAGATAATCCAGACTCAAGTAAAAAGGTAACTTACATATTTAAACAGCTACACATATTTCCAGCCTATTTCAGGAGCACAGGGAAGATAATAAGGAGCTCCACTTTCCAGGCTTACCATGCTAAGAGGATAAAAAGAGAACTCTTTTTAATGCTTGTGCCTAGATAGTAGAGCATTATGGCTTGGATTCACAAAGGGATTTAGGACTCTAAGTCCCAATGAAATCAGGAAATGAATGGGACTTAGGCTCCTAAGGGCCTTTGTGAGTCCTGGTCTAAGTGCCTTCTCCTTTTGAAGCCAATGGGAACAATGCCATAGCATTAAGCAAGGGCAGAGCTTGCCCACAAAGCTTTAACTCTATTAAAAGATTGGAGGTTATCTTGTGACAAACAGGCACAACACGCTTGGTGAAGAGTCTCCAGCTTGAATATCTTTAAAGCTCCCACTATACTACATCAAACTGAGCTGAAGCGTAGTCCATACCTGTCAATGGGGCATTTGCAGTGAATTAAAACCTCAGTCCAGTCCCTCAAGTGAGGCAAAGAAGTTGCCACCAGGAAGAGAAACAAGGCTGTTAACAAGCCTGGAACATGTACTATTACCGTACAAAGCTGTCATGGTAGACAAAGCACAAGGTATAGTTCCACCTATGAGCCTTACTTTGCTCTTCTGTGGATAAAGTTTGACATTCCATGACCCACACTAAGTTTTGAAGTGTTCTGAGAAGTAAATACAGTTTTGATTCTTGTACTTCTTTCATTATTGCTATTGTAAATACACATTAGTAGAGATCGGTGGTTTGCAGGAAAATAACTGGGTTTTCCAAGGTAAGCACGATAAACATAGCAAAAATTTTTGCTTGGTAAGCTGAGCAAGAAAAAGATATGCCACGCTTTCTATAATCCTGTAGAAAGGTTAAGAGAAAGAAAGAGATCAAGTAACAAAGCAACAAAGGATCGAGTATTTAAATATTAACCACTATTAAGTCCAGCATTATGCTTGCATTAAATGTCCTCTTTCCTTATAAAGACCCCAAAAGCTGCTTCTTCATTATGCAGGACTCACGTATCTATGTAAAGAATGAAAACCATATTTGCATGGCAACCACTTCTCCAACCAGGCACTTGAAGGATTCATCTTGTCTGTCCCCTGCACTCATAGAATGAGAATTGTCACTTTTCTGCCACCAGAGACATGTCATGCCCCATCCCAATGGACACAGGATATAGGATACGATAGGATATTTCCTATTGTACTGGATCCACTGCTGGCAGAGAGGTCCAGACAAAGGGCACAGGTGGAACATCGAGCCAACGCAATGCCAATGGACTCACACAACATAACTGAAGAGCTTGTTACTCCCACATGCAGCTCAAGGCCTTCTAAAATGCATTGAGGCACATCAGGTCTGCTTTGTGTCCCAGGCTGTATAGCCAGCATAGGACAAAGCACTTGGCTGAGTGCCTGTGAATACCTCCTTGCAAAGGCTGCAGGACACGCAAGTTTTTGTAGAAGGATTCCAACATTTTCAGTGTGGTCGATATTTTCTATATACACATCCATGGAGCCTCAATTTTTAGTCCAAGAACTCAGACAATTAGGTTTTGCATTTAACAAGTTCCAACATGATCTGCACAACTTGCGTGCTTAGGTCAGCCTCCAAAGGGCCAAATATGCAAGGCTGATACACAGAATGTGAAGCACTCAGTCCTGTCTGCAGCACTTTCCTGATCTGCCCTGACCCGCACGCAGGCGAGAGGACTGTGAACATGTTTCATATGTCACAGCATTTTTGACGAATTGTCTTTCCTTAAATTTGGCCCTGAAATCTTCCAGTGCACACTGCAGACAATTTGACACAGAGTCAGAAACGATTCATATATCACTTCAGCAAGCTATTCAAACTCCCCGTGAACGTAGCTGAAGCTGCATCTGCTTCTCCTCTACCTAGTCAGGAGGAGGAAAAAAAAGAAAAGAAAAAAAAAAAAAGGAATCAATAAACACCAGCACTTCATCTCTGCTCAATTTAGCCCTTTCTGGGAGCATGGATAATTCCTGATGGCAATTGTCCAAAGTGTCCAAATTCAGACAGTCTGATAGCCCTTTCAGTCAGGTCAGTCCTAGTGGAGACAATAATCAGGCCTCCCACGATGAATTTCATTCACAGAGAGGTGCTGATTATGGAGTGGGTCGAATCATTGCACAGTATTGACTAGAGATCAATTTTTAGCTTGAGGTATTGTGGAGAACATACAGTACACAGCTAAACTAAAGCAGGGAGTAGGAATTCAATAAGCCTACCCAACCATGTCAAATAAAAGCTTGCACAGATAGATGCCACAGTTTTTATCCCCTGAAGCCTGTGTTTTTAAAGGTACACACTATGATGAAACGCAGCCCCTGAGGAACCATATTTCATCATTAAGTTTTGCTGCATCATTAAAATCACCATTTGATTCCTCTGCCCCAAACTTCTTTCAGGTGACACATTTTGCATTTAAAAAAAAAAACAAAAAAAACTTGACTGAATGATTGTTCCTTTGATCCCATCTGTCCATAATTAAAATTCTCCTAACAAGGCAAAGACTGCTGCCCTGCTGAAGGTGAGCTGTTTCCTAGCACTTCCCCTAAAGAGGTGAGCCCCAGCACCCAAAGACAACAGATGTGGAAAGTGTAATGAAAAGCAAAATGAAGCCAATGAATAACATGAAATTTAGGGCCATCAGTCCTACACATCAGTCCAAAGCACTGCCTTGACAAATGGAAACGTAGAGATGTGTGCAAAGATGGCTTTGCATGGGGCTGTTTCTCATGTGTACAATAGTAAACAACAGTAAAGGTCCTCATCTCCTTGGGAACAAGAGGCCTTGATGGTCTTTTAACAAGGACTTTTTTTATGCATCAATTATTTACAGGACCTGTTTTACAGTTCCCACAGAGTTTCAAGAATGTTAATGCAACATACATTTTGAAAAACAAACTTGAAAACAGCAAGTGTGATATCAAATATAATAACGTGAAATGCAAATTCAGCAACAGCACAACTTTGCTTGCAATGTCATTGAATAACACTGCCTAACAGGATGCAGCATAGTAAGGAGGCACAGATTTCCAAACATCTGCCTCCCCCACCCAAAGATCCAGCCTATATACATAAACCAAGAGAAACTCTCAGCTCCGGCAAGTACAATTTTGATCCTTTACAAATCAACAGCTGTACTGACTTTACCTCCCACATCTACATACAGAAAGCAGGAGCTTAATGCACATGGTAATATTTCAGTGTTCTGCATAAGACCCTGCTGTTTCTCTTTATTCTCTAATTTTCTGTTTTCTTCTCATATTCTTTAAGCTCACAGAGATATTTTAAGTCCTCTTACTTATACACATAATTTTTTTCCAACCGGAACCATTCTCTCCAATCTTCCTTTACCATTAGTAACTCAAATGCCAAATCAGACATAATTTGGACATCAATGATCAATGGGCAAAGAAACAAAACATCACGGTCATACCTTTTTTCAACTGGACACAAAATACAGTAAGACAAAGACCAAAGCAAAATAAATTGCCGTGACAGAAAGCTAAAACTGTGCTTGACACTTGAAGCAAGACAGTGAATTCAGCCCTGAGAAACTCAGCTCACAGATTCCCAATCTAGCTAACTCCTCAAATACTGTTGCAACACTAATGAATGATGCAGTGATAACAAAGCGAGGTATTATAATGCATCTGAGTTGCAAATAGGGGATTGGTATCCTGCAGTGATAGAAAATTTCTGCTGGATGACACGGCCTGCAAATTTCAGTTATATTACTTTAAAGATAAGAAAATGCATATTGCTATACAGTAGAGTGTAACACGTACAAACCAAGATCAGGGGTCTCTTTCTTATTATTATACTATTGTATTGGTAAAAGCATATCAAATGAATTAAGAAACTTCACAGTGGCTCAGAAGTAGAAATAATTTCAATTTAATAAGAATATATAGAAAAAGACGTGGCCTGAAGCTTTGTAAATTACTGAATTCCTATTAATACAAAAATATTAAATGAGAATTTTTCCTGCTAGGTTTACAAGATGCCTTCCCTTTTCCTGAGGGAAGGAAGGGATGCAGTGCTCATTCCTTCCTACTGTTAGCCAACTACAACAGACTTTTTCAAAGACATTTCTGTGCCTTAGTTTCCAGCTGTTCCATCTGCGATGCTTTATACCACAGAACAGCACTTTTGCAATGGCCTAATATTCCCCTCATATTGTAATGCACCACACATCTTACAATTTTTAAAGTTCTCTCTACTGTAACAAGTATCTGATTCTCACAATAAATAAAGAATAGCCATCCAGTGGCTCGTTTCAAAAGCAGCTACTGCTTTCAAAGTGCAAAGCAATTTGCCATTAGAAAAATTCTTTATTTTTATTTTATTTTTTTGGCCATATGGTGCATATGTGCCCTCTGAAAATGAGCCCTCTAAAAAGCCCCAGCTTGGGCTTCTAATAAGTGTGACGCACAAGATCTCTGGCCTGTTTGAAACTCACAGCTATGTCTGTTAACTTTAATCCACTGCCTCTTATCTTTTGAAAAAGTTTATTCTAAGCTGGCCAGTTCAGCTACTCAGCAATAAAATTAGAAAATATAAATTTCCATTTCTCTAACATGAAAGCAGCTTTAATTGAACAAATCCAATCAGCAATCCTACAGACTGGACACAGCTTGTATTAAATTGAGAAGGGGTAAGATAAGAGGAGCCGTTCAGCACAACCCCTGGTTTTACATAGGAAACTTGGTGCCAGTCAAACTGCCTGCACTCCAGGACAGGCAGAGCCTTGCCTTCCTGCTGCAAAAAAAGCTGAGAGTTCCAGAAACACAACCACAGCAGATCCTCCGTGCTGATCTTACCACTGCAGCTTCACCACACCACGAGTTACAGGCAGCTCGACAAAGCTCAGACAGCTACAGTTAAGATACTGAAATACTTTGGTCCATCACCGTGTAGCCCCAAACGCTTGGGAAAGCTGGTCTGCATTACCTCTGCACCTAGCGATGGATTTCAGCGCCCCGGGCTGCCAGCAATCGAGGTCTGTCAATACTTCCCTGCAAATGCTTTCCCGTCCTGCAGCACATAGGCTCATTTTAAAGAGCTCGTTTTGATTACTACCATGTGTCCTCACTTACAATATTTTATTTCATGGTGAAACTCAGATGCAGTTGTGATTTCAAGTTTTAAAACACCGTAGCAGTGGATTTGAGTGGATAAACAGCCTAAGCACAGTTAAGAGTCTCACTGGGAAGCCTTAAAAAGACTAATCTATGAATATGCAAACACTTTGCATGTCACTCAATTCTGATAAACTCCAGTTGCACGAGCCCACAAGAAAAAGCCAGCAAGACAAAGGAAATGTGATACTAAAAGTCACAAACTGCAAGAAAAGCAGCTTACTACACAACAGTTACAGAGGGACTCCATCCTTTGCAGTTTCCTTTAAGACATATTGCTGATTGGGTTCTGCTGCTTTCCCACAGACCTCAGATACTGTTCCTTTGTGTCTGGCTTTATCCTTACGCAAGCACAGTGTTAACATGAGTGTATAACATCTGCATTAAACTATCCAATGCTGTTCTGCTGTTTCCATAGCAAATTGTCTAAGGAAAAGAAGCGTGACTTTTTTTCTCTGACATTCAAAGTTACATGAGTAAAACCCTTCCTACAACAGAAAGAAAAAGCTCACTACTTGCCTGTAGAAAGCTTATTACACATAAAAGTACACCTTTCTCTAGCAACAGTAGAAAAGTGTCAGTGGTGATGCATGGGGTTTGCAAAATTATCTCACTCCAGCTTAATGCCGCCTTTGCTGGAATCAGCAGTAGAAGTGCCATCATTAGCTCCAAGGTACAATTTCAGCTGTTGCCTTTATTAGGAGCACAGGCCAAGGGGGAGCAACCACCCCCCCCTTAGAGCAATCAATCATTACACATTGGGACGCAAAGCAATTTTGGTTATTGAGAGGCACTGTGCATATCCCCTGAGCTATTGTGCACAGTTAGGACTGCATCCTGACCCAGCCACCCACTCTGTTCCAGCTCCAGGTGAAAATATAGCTCTTTTATCGCTGTCCTTGCTGTAATATTATTCAAGGTACTACGGATGATGGTCACCTAGGGGCGGATGAAACTCTGATGTTAACAGCTGACTGAGCCCTCCGCTTGTTCTACTTTGGAGACATGAGAAAAATCACGCCTACGGTATCAGACTGCTTGGCAGGGGCTGATAGAAGACACACACAGGAAAGCACCAGAGCTCTTTGGACACCAGAAAGCCCTCAGCCCCATGAAGCAACTGGGAGAGCAGATGAGCCAGAGTCTCAGCAGGGCAAGGCTAATTACATTGCTAAGAACACAAGGACCCTGCCATTACATCCGTCCCTGGATGCCAGCGAATTAGATGTGGACAGCCAGGTCTGCAGGTTAAATGGAAGCATGTTAAGTGCCCCAGACTGCAAGCACTGGGTAGATTTCCTCCTTTGAAATCTATATGCTTTATTTCTATTTCCTGTCTTGTTAGCCTGGTTTGAGACCACCACCACAGGGGTATTTTCTAATTTGGCCAAATACACACAGATCTACCCCACGACTGAGAGCAACAGTCTCAGCAGCCAACATACAGAGAGTGGGAGGAACATAGCTTTCAGAAATGGTTTTCACCCTACCAAAAGGGCATACAGCATCCTTCCACCCTACCCTGGTGTTTGTGGAGTTCACACACAAATCAACAAGAAGAATGTAGTTAAAACAAAAACAAACAAACAAACAACAAAAAAAAAACAATATAAAAAAGACCAGCATTGCCAAGATTATCACATACTACCAAGGAAACCACAGAGCTGAACCAAAATACCTTCCACGTGATTTAGGGCCAAAGCTGTTCCACTCTGGTCTGAGAAAAAGCAGTCTGAATGAGGCTGTGGTTCTGTTTTGTCCTTTGCTTAAATCAAAACAACAACAACAACAAAAAATACAACTTAAATATCTGACAGTGAAAGAAGAAGTCTGATATTTCATAGAACGTAATCATGGAATGGCTTAGGTTGGAAGGGACCTTAAAGATCATCTAGCTCCAACTTACTGCCATGGGCAGACTCACTGAGTTTCTGGCAGTTTTGAAAGATGATGGATTCTCAAACATAAAGAGTCCACAATCGCTAGATGCAAATGCTGTGGGATGCAAAAAGACAAACATTTCTTTTCAGTATACAATGACTCATTTTCTCCTTGCTTACTGACAGATGATTATTAACATTTAAGGATTTCATAAAGCTGCATCAATAAAAGATTAGGATGATATCTTGAAGAATGTGAAACTATTATCTTTTCCAAAAACCTCTAATTATTAAAAAATAAGAATTTCTGCTACCTGTAAATACACCTTTATGATCAAGAGGAGGATGCGCGAAAGGCAGTTATAGATTCTTGCTCCACAACAGCAAAAATGGGTAAGCTCAGCAACTTGAATGTGAACATACTGATGGTGCAGACTTCAGGAAAGCAAGGTTTTAGCACGTGAAAACACATCCCCTGCTGGGCTGACTCTAGCTTCCAACCACTGCAGGAGCTGCTACCCTTCACAGGGTCCAAACCAGGGCTTTTGTGCCAAAACTGAACCATTAATAAGATGCTTGATTAACAAGCATCCAAAGAGAGATCAGCCTGTATGACTAAGATGCAAAAGTCAAGAAAACAAATTGGTACCTTTTAAGTCAGTGCATATCTTGATCCAAGGTGGATAAGACAGAGGAATATTGACTTTGGTAAGCGCAAAATGCAAGATCAAGAAGAATATTTTCCCTACTAACAAACGAAAGCACGAATCTCAGAGTTATCAAAATGCATCAGAAATGGAGAGACAACTTCAAAGTCTGTGTTGTAAGGGTCACCCAGTACACTGAAGACAAATTAAACTTTATATGAACGGAGTCGAAACACTCCCACAGGCAAGAGTGGGGCATTTGGCTCTCACCCCTTCGACAGAGAAGAAAACAGAAATGTCTCCCCAGCAAACAAGAAGCACAGAGAGAAGACGGAGTCCATTCAAAGGAGGTATGGATGACCCAGGGGAAATAGGGAGGAAAATAAAATGAGCATGCATAGTACTAAATCAGCATAGCTTAGCTAGGATAGAAGCATCATCTTCTTTGTTCTCCCTAAGCACAGCACTTGTGTTGGGTAGGGTGTCAGGCCCTGCAGGATAAGCCAGAGCTGCCGGCAGGGATGCTCCACAACACAGAAAAAGGCATTCCCAGGGGCTGGCATGGCTGCTTCAGTAGAACTACACAAACAGACAAAGCCACAGGCTGCACGCAGGCAGACGTGTGTGCCTGGGAGGAGCAGCCAGCTCAGCATGGCAGGAAGCAGCCCCATGCCACCAGGGACCCCTCTGAGCAAAACAGGAGGGATGGGCACAACTCTCCCACAATTATCAGCAGCTGCTCCTCAGACAACACAGCAGCTCTCCTCTACCTGGGGTATTTGGCTGCATCTGCTACCTTTGTTAGGGAAAATGAACGCTCCTACAGGAGGATAGGGGCATGTGCTGCCATGTCCTCCTCCCCAAAATCAGCAATTTCTCTGGCAGCTTGCAGGCCACTGACATTCAACAGTAGCTCTGGGAACACCCTGCAACCCAACAGGTATAGGTTTTTATGCAGTTGTCTTTATGCATCTTTAAAGACCAGTATTTCAGGCATGTTTGTGCTAATAATGAGGCTGGCAATTACACCATTTGCTCCTGTGCTCGTAACAAGTTTGATTCACAGGAAAACTGCTGCAGTCCAATGCTTTGCCACTCTGGTATTCTGTGTGATACATCAGCATAACCCCAGACCCACCCAGCAAGCAACAGCTGCCCCAAATCCTAGGACAGGGACTCTAGAGGGTACATGAACAGAGAAGCCTTTCTATGTGTCCTGGGGACATGTTTCTGGCAGGTTTGTCCAAGGGAATTCAAACTTTGGGTTGAGACCTACAGATTTCAGGGTTACCTGTACAACAGGTGAATGAAATCCTGAAGGAGGGAGCTTGGATCCACATAATGCCAAAAGGAGGGATCTAGAGGGCTGCAAGACCCAGCACCTACCTGCCTCTCAGCTTCCGGGGAGATCTATTGAGCTGTGGCAGGGCTGGTGTCTACAACAGACTTGCTAGTAGCCAAAATACTATGTTCCTGAGTCAGTACAGTCAGGGGAATCCAGGGAGCAATTTATTTGACCCAGATAAGTGTGTCTATCAGGATGTTCAAGAGCAAACTGCTTGCCAAGAGGACAGGCCAGAAGAAAATACGCTTGTCTTCATAGCTGCAACATAACTTACGTAGCTATTACACAAAGATGTAATTATGCTCCTTCTCAGACTTGTGTTCAATTTTGCAAACAGGGCCCCAGCTGTCAAACTGAGTAATGCCTGCAGAGGGAATCAGGCCTTCCTCTGCAGGTCCAGTCAGTATTCCCTGCCTACAACATGCAAACTGAACAGAAATCAGCGTGCGAGCATCCTTCTTCCCCTGCAGAAGAGATCAAGAGAAAAGACATCCTGCTCTCCTCCAGGGGAAAAAGGCTTTTCCCACCTCACACTCAAGCACCACAGTCAAGGCAAAAAACAGACAAAGTGGAAAAACACTAAGTAAGGAGTGGGCAGACATTAGTTATAGGTGAAGAGGAAGGGAGTGACTACAAGTTACCAAAAACCAGGAGATGATGGACACAGAGGCTGGGAGCCAGGCCACTTGAAAGTGAACAGACCTGTAACCCTTTGGGGATGCTTCTGCTATGCAAAGGCGTAGGCTGAGAGCCTCCTCTGCAGAAGCCAGAACAGGGAGGTGTGGAAATAGGAGGAACAGGGCTGGGAGCCAGATAGGGGTGTACTGAGGGCGTGGAGGGAGGGAGGGAGGGAGGGAGGGAGGGAGGGAGGGAGGGAGGGAGGGAGGGAGGGAGGGAGGGAGGGAGGGAGGGAGAAGGGCTCTTTGCTACGTGACAATTTAGGAATGCAGCTCACAAGACCAGGCCAAGCCTGTCCTCTGGGTTCAGGGTTGCACAAGGACTTACCAACTCAGACAAACCCCAAGAAACAAAGCATGCAGGTAAGTATCCAGTAGCTGCATTGCCTGAGGATGCGCAGCTAAGCAGGGGCTGCCTTAGGCTAACAGCTCCTTAGAAGGAAAACACTGTCAGTCCCCCAGAGTTGTAACAGTTGAGGACATTTCTCGTGGCCAAGAAAAAGAATAAATAAGAAAGAGTAAAGAAAATAAGTGGACCAAAAGAGGTTCTGACTAGAACAATGATGTGGCTGCAGCATGAACAGTGCAGATAAAAGCACGAATTCAGCTTTGAGCAGCAGCGCCCCGTCTGTGAGGTGCAGAGGCAGAGGCAGATGAGAAGGGGCTCCTGCTGCTGGCAGAACCGTTAAAAACAAATTATGTCATTTTTGAATTCAATCTCTATTCACCTCACCAATGAGAACAACAGACACAAGCAGTTCACATGCTTTTCTCCCTTTCTTTTTTCATTACATAGGGCAATTATGAAAACATCTAAGGAACAGCTGGTTGGAACAAGAGAGAAGGCGACAACCTTTGTACGTATCTTGTAATTGGGCTCAGAGAGAAAATCCTCCCAGAACCTTTTCAGATGCAGTCTTAGATTTAAAATAGCACTAAGGAGGTAAAGAACTTGACAAGGTTTCTCAGTTTTCCCAGAAGCTTCCCATCCAAAATAACCCACAATGCTCCCCTGCTATGTTGTGAAACTGAGATTCAGAGACCTTCCGAACTTCTCTCCACTTCTTTCGCAATTTTTCTTATACAAGCAGCATTCCCAACAATCGGCTAATGTCAGCCTTTTGGGAACATCTGTCTGCTTCTGTACAGTCCTCCCGCTCACTTCAGAAAAAAAAAATAAACCAGCAATTTTTCTTCCGTGCATCTCCCATAAACATCTAAATGACTTCCCCTAACGGAGCAAGCTGCTTCCACACAATCAATAGCAGTTTTCAGTTGCATGTGGCACTCTTTGTGCTGTCTGGAAGAGTTCAGCAAAAGGTGGCAACGTCGCTCACAGTCTGGATGAGGCATCGGAAACCAGACGTGCCTGAAAAGCAATAGGCTTTCCTTTGCTCGTCTCAATCAGCACTTACATTTTGCTCTTATTTAGATGAACACAGCAACGGCAAAGGCAGAGTATATCATTTCAGATTTTGGGACAGGATGACACCTGGATAAAGCCAGCTTGGATTAGTCAGCTACTGGGGAGATTGCAGGACTGATATCTTGAACTCATACTGGACGTTTATATTTGCATACATCTGCACAGGAAGCAAGTACAAACTGTTTGCAAAGGACAGGGAAGGAATAATCCTGCTTTACTTTGTAAATTACATTCCTTATCCCAATGAAAGAGGAAGAACGAAGCATCACACTAACAGTCAGCTCCTCAGATGCATTCACTTGGAAAAGTACAAGAGCAGCACCAAAAAATGTGCTTGTCACTCATTCGCAATCCAGTTCTCACATCAAGAGTAACCATGTTGCTTGCTGGACTGTGCTATCTCTGTATCTCCACATCTATACACTAATATACCTGCAAGGATATTGAAGGTGAGCACAGAAAAATCTCCTTTCAAATGACTGAAACACAGAAATAATGTCTGAGAAGTAGGACAACATGTTGAGAACACACTCAAAAATTGGGAGAACTTCAGCTCTAACTCCCACTGAAACCAGCAGGAAAATTACGCAACGATTCACTGGGAAAAGTGAAACCTCCTGTGACTTCAGCCATATCATAGCATCCTTTAGAAAAAACATTCCTTCCTGAATGCTGAGGTTTATTTCAACACAGATAGTGAGCAAAAAAACAAAACAAAAAAAAAAACAAAAACATCCCTTCTCCTGACTGATCACTGCCTTCTAGGCAGGAATGTGTCAAAAAGCAGAAGACGGTCTCGTTGTTTTCTGCATGCAAGGACCTTTATTTGTTATTTTATTATTATTTTAATGCAGAAGCGGTTGTCCCAGGGCTTATTATTTGGCTGAATGAGCTGAAGTGAGACTCCCCGGGCAGCTGCTGACATAATGAATGATTGTGTGGTGAAGCTGAGAATGTGAATGATGAAGAATTTTGAAAGGCTCTGGAATTTGTGAATAACAAAAGTAGCTACAGTCCCCAAAATCTCACCATTTGTTCTCCACAACAAAAGAGGACTCAAAGGCCTTTGTTTAACAAAATGATTCAAAAAAAGGATAGGAAAGGAATTAAGGGTTATCTCTACTGGCATAATACAGCAAGCAAATTGTGTCCCTAAGTAGAAAGAGTTATGAATGTATTCTGTCGAACATATTGTGCGACGAATTACTACAGTTCTGTTTCTTTTATCCCTCTTCCAGTACCGTTACCATGTTTCCTGTGTCAGTAATTCTCAAGGCCTTTCGAGTCCAGACTCTGCCAAAGTCTCTCAGCACCCTCCATGGGAAGCTTTGGTCCTCCAACATGCAAGGGGAAAGGAGATGACCAGGCAAGCCTCTTCCTCTTAGCACTGCCATTAGGAACGGGCTCTTGGCTTAGCCAGTTTCTTCAGTAGTATGAAAAAACAACCACAGTCATATTTTTCTTAGATATTCATTTTTCTTGGGGTCTATGAAGCATGGGACAAGAGACCCAGCACAGAGTGAATTACAGGTATGCCCCAAAGCACACCCACTTGCCCTTAATGGGAAATAAGCCTTTCAGTTTGAGATTACATATGAACTCAGCAAAAGACGAGTGAAATCTGATGAAGATTCATGCTACACTGACAAGTGCTATCCAAACAAATATAAATTCAATTAAAAGACTCTGTTGTGTGAGCAATAGACCAAGCAGCGCTGAATCAAGGGATGGAAAACCAGCTCACCCATGAAGGTTGTCAAGCATGAGAAATCAGACACAAGCAGCGCTAATGCTAAACCCAAACAGGGCTCCATATATTAGAAGGGCATCATTCCAGGATGGGGAAGGACGGATACCCATAAAAGGACAGTTCCTCCTGGGTAGAATACTGACCAAGGTGCTGGTTGGGCTTTGCACCACTGCCCAGAGGATGAGCTAGGCCTAAAGCCTGGCTCCAAACGTGAAGGTTCAGCCCTTTTGGTCCAGAATGATTCCTATCTGTAGAGGTATGTTCAAAGGCCTCCCACACAGGATGATAAAACCTGTTATCTCTTCTCACTCACAGAATCCCTGCCTGACCCAAAGCCCACAAGGGTCAAGCCAAAGCCAGAGGGCTTTGAAATCATGTTTTAAATATTTCCAAGCACTTAAGCATTCACTGTATTAAGCCGCACACATCCGACTGCAGCAGACAGAGTCAATTCTGCCTGTGGTGTCTGTTCTACAAATCGCTGTAATGCTCCAGCTGCAAGCAGGGAAGTAATACTGCTTGTGCTATCCTGCCTCAAGTTGATGCAAATTTGGCTTTCGTCTTTCAAAGAAACTAGGGTTTCATATTGGGATGCAATTCAGACATGGAAGAAAAAGGTTGTCCTCCCATTAATTTCCACAGGAGCTTCATCACCTAATCCTGCCTCTCAGAAGCAACAATGATTAGACTACAACAAAAACACAGCAGTAACCTGTGACCAAAGAGCATCTCCAGTTCCCCACACACCATGCAAGCCCTGGCAGTAATATCTCTTAAAGAACGTGAGTTTTGTCAGCAGATCTTTACAAAGACTCCTGTGCACCTCTGCTGACTTTCAACACTAGGCTTTCTTGCACAAAGTATATTTTTAATGAAAGCAGAAGTTACCACTGAATATTTCAATTCCAGGAACTGTGCCAGAATTAGAAGGTAAAATAAAATCAAGAGAAGCATGATAAAAATCACAAGATATGACAGCAACATTGAGAAGTTGCCCAGAGAAGATAAGATGAAGAAATCTAATATCAAATTGTCATGTCCAGCATGAAATAAAGCCTCTACAAAACAATGCAGACTTAGGTTGAAAAAGTGTGCTTTCCAGCAGTGATACCTCTGAAATACGGTTTAACACCTGTTATCAATTCTGCCGCGTGACACATTTGCACCATTACTTCTTCCGTCTCAGCTACAAATTCAAAAGACTGCATCTGAGCATGACATTAAACTATGGAAACACCACAGCCAGAGTTCAGCTGTCCTATACATTCAAAGGAAAGCCTTCTGTTATCTACATTTGCTGGGCATATTGTATTTTGACATGCAGTAGTCTTAGCTTACCATTTAAAAGAAAACTCTTAATTCCAGTCCAAGACCTATTATCCCTCCCTGTCAACCTCGCTTTAGCCTTTTGCCTTCAGCAATGGTAATTTATGGATAAAGATATATGGCATGGCAGGAACTGTATTTTAGCTGCTGATTTGCATTGCTCTTATGTATTGAGCCTCCAAAACCACAAGTAGGCCCCAGTGGATCCCTGTTACATTTGCAAGACATTCTGGGAGCAAAGCCTTTGCCTTTTTTTCCCTCTCTCTTGACCTTGCCCCCAGCCCGAAAGACTTGTCTTTCAGAAAGAGTCCTGTTGTCTCCATTTCATTTCCTGATTCATTCCTGAATTCAGCCTTGAGTATTTAAAAGAATTTTTTCTTTTTTCTGCTGCTTGCTTCTAATATGGCCACAGAAGCGAGTGTTGGCATTTCTAGTGCAGTTAATCCAATAACCTAGCACCAAGGGGGTGACAAGTAAAACACTGGAGCAGATATCCCCACATAGGACTGCTCCTCCTAGCTCTGGGTAAATCACTGTACCCTTTAAAATTCCCAGAGCCTGCATTTGTCAGAGATTTCTACACTGGCACATGTTGGCACTGGGAAACACTTGGACCACACCAATGTTTTCAGCTGTTACAGCTCACCCGCTCCAAAATGTTCTACAGATTTCAATGTGTTGAAGCAAAACATCTCTTCTTCAGTTCTGCCACGTCTAAAATGAAGGCCCTAATAACACATCCAACAAGGGCTGCTGACAAGTTGTGGCTGCTTTAAAAGACCTTTGACATCCTCCACAGGAATGCTCTGAAGGAAGTAAGCATTGGGGTTACCCACTACTACAAAGCACATTCAGAGAGGAGAATCCCATTTGTGCAACAGTATGAACAGGAAAATGGAGTTCCTGCTCCAAAGCACTTCCTACCCCTGAGGCAAGAAGAAGAGAACAGAGGCAGCAGGAGCTTAAGATAAATTTTTAGTTTCTGCTACTTGCATCTGACATAGCCACAGCAACAAGCAGCTGCACTAGAAACGTCAGCAACTTGAGATGAGAGGGGGACACCAGTGCCCACTACACTTGGGCAGGAACGAACCCACAGCGGCTCCTAATGATTTCTCGGCATCGCCTGCCCTCACCCTGCTGGCATACAAGAATCGAGTTTGGCCCCTGAATTTTTCAGCTGCCTCTGATCTCAGTGGTTATTAATGTGCAGACAATAGGCTTAGTCCCTGCGTCCCTGCTGCCGTGCCCCACAAATGACCTTTAATTGGTGCGGGACACAATGGGACACAATGGCTGATTCAGAGTCACTCCTGCCGACCATGTCGCTTCTTATTTACACTCACCAAAGCACAATTGCCGCTTCTTCTGGGCAAAAAGGTTATGGATTTACTTTGTCGGGCTCCATAGGAGGATGCAGATGGTTTTGGAGGCAAATTGAAGCTCCAGTTAATCTGCATACTACAGTGCACAAACACAGTGCCTAGAGGGCAGGGGGGAAGAGATGCTTGTCAGGAAGGAACACGCTAGCAGCATGATTTTATTCCTCCAAGACATCCAAATATGGTATTTTACCTTACGCATTAACAGTCTACTCAATTTTGTGTTACAAGTTAGAACTCTCTCCATAGTCATCAGGAGTGCTATAAAAAGGAAATCTCACCAACCTCCCTCTCTACTTTCTCAGATTTTACAGTTAAATAAAAATCAGCCACAAGACTCCTTGCACCCCTATACAAGCCCTGCTCTGTGCTGGAAGCACTGGACTCCACCCTATCTCTTAAGCCCTCAGAAACACTGTCAGCACCTTATCTCTGAGTACCAGAAGTGTTTGCCAACCAGTTGAGATTGTTTTGACTCTGTTTTCAATGCCACTGACTTCAAAAAAACCATAGAATGACAGAATGGCTTGCACTGGGAGGAGCCTTATAGATCATCTGTTTTCAATACCCTGCCATGTGCAGGGAAGCCTTCGACAATGCAAGTTTGCCAAATGTCTCCCTCATTGTATATTTAGTGGGAAGACAGCAGACAGTTCCTCAAGAACCTGTTCTGGCAGGGGGGTTGGACTCTGTGATCTCTAGAGGTCCCTTCCAACCCCTACAATTCTGTGATTCTGTGTGAAAGGTGCAGCCAGCTTCACTCAAAGGAGCAAAAATGGCACCAGAGACTAAAACACCCCCTTCCCTTCCAGTTCCTTGCTACTGAAAGAGAGCACAATACAGTGCTGCTGCAGCATCAGGCAAGGGGCTGGCATTCTCCTGTCCCAATATACCTCCTGCCAGAAGCAACCACTGGAACTGCTATGGTTGGATGATAATCTGAGTATTTTCAGTTCTGCCACCTTTAGCATCTTAAAGAGCATCCCATTGCGCAAAACAGTGTGATGCTTAACAATGCAAGACTGCCCTTCAAGTTTGGTACTCCATCTCCAAACTAATTTAACAAAGACTGAAAACCAGCTCCTAAAAGGCAGTGTCATCTAATTTTGCTCCTCTTTTAAAATACAGCCTCTAAATGAATAAGGAGCGATGCTTTCCCTGGGAGAAGCAGCGTCTCTTCATGGGCCAATCATTACTTTACTGTGTTGGCTACAAAAGTCACTTTGATGTCTGTACAAGCCCTAAAAAACTGCAACATTTGTTTAAGCATAAAACTGTCCTAGAAGTAATACTGAACTAAATTAGTTATTCCTTCAAGTGGGCTGTTCTTTTTCCTGCTGATAATTTTCACGCTCGTGGTACACATTCACAGCAGCCTCACCAGACAGGTATAGCGCATTAGAATGGAAATGTCAATATGGTGAAAGAGGATGCATCACATTAAACAACATTATGTGTATTTATTCTGCAAGAAGTAATGACCACGAAATGCAATGCAATAGCAACATCATCTGCACGTTATTAAAAACTTCTATAGCACGTCAGCTATCACGGCAACATGCTGCATAATACCTATCACTGGTAAAAGGAACGGGCATTTATAAAACACTATACTGATAACGATGTTAAATTTACCAGGAAGACAAAATTTCTGGAAGTAGTTTTTGCTGTAAAACCCAAATGTTTGAAGTTGCCCATCTCATACATTTACAGGCTGCTACTTAAACTTTTTTGATTCTTAGCATAACAATGCTTTGGCTATGTACACAGGAAATTTAAATGGCTGAAACTTTAAAATAATAAAAAAAAATATTCCTCTACTTCTGCTTATTTCACTGCTCCTACCAAGATTATGGATGAAACAGATAAGGGCAATATGCTCCCTGGTTTTGCCTGCCAGCCTGACTTGCTTGCTAGCTTCATCCTTCTGTCTCATAGGCTGGTTTTCCCCCTGCACGATACCATCACGCATTTGTCCAACACAAGACAATCAGTATTTTGCTGACTTCTGATCCACAAACATGCTTTTCTAGACTTTCTCCCTGGATACAAGTTACTCTTGCTTAAGACAGACATGAAGAAGCAGACTTCTATAAATCTGCTTTAGGCATTTGAGCTTAGAATTTGGGGAATTACAATTTTGTTTAACACGCACGCATCACAGATCCTTTTTAAATACCATTTATGAAATCCAAGTCCCAATGAGGTCCACATGAATATGCCTTTCAGTCTTAATATAGCCAGGATTTCAAGGCTGACAGTGTAATTAAAATCTTTAGATTGCTGTCTTGTTGCTGCAGTTCCTGAAGATAGAGCTTTTGGGGGGCTTCTTTCTCTAAAGCATAACAGAGCAGCTTGCTACCAAACTCCAAAATAGGCTTGCAGCCATTTCACATAGCTGCTTTTCCCACTGCACTCTTACACCCAAATGCACTGAGTTTAAATGCACCAACCAGATGCTCGAATGAGTGAGTTCCAAAGATAAATGTCAAATGCCTTTGAAACCTCTAAAGAACGGAAGGGTTGATTAGCTTTCCACAAGTACACAGCACCTCTGCCACTACCGGGAAGAGAAAAAAAAAAAAAAAAAAAAAGACATTTTTCAGGCAGCCCGGAAGCTCTTGCTTAGCAACGAGGTTTTGCTTGGAGTAGGTAAAGCAGCAGACATCTTGAAATCTTGTTTCTTTGATCTTCTCCTGCCAGGAAGGCCTATGCATCATCACTATCCAGTGTGTGAACAAACAGACATTGCCCTCTCTTCCCCTTGCCTCCTGCATGGCTCATGGTACAGTTCAGTGCATACCTTAAAAAAACAAAACTACAGTTTTCTTGGCAGAGGAAGGGAAGTTACCAAGACACTTTGCAGTGACAACATCTCAGCACATTTCACAGTGAAGTATTTGCCTGATGCCTTCCTAATTCTCTCCTTTCTTTAAGGACTGTGAGTTCTGCTGAAATATCAATGACCTATTCATCTTTTCGATGCGTTGAAAGAAAAAAACATGAAGAAAAATAAAACAATTTTATTGCAAAGTTTTGTGGAGAGATCTGAATGAGACATCTAGAGCACATGGAGACTTGAGGACAGCTTGAGCAGCTTTTCACTCACGAGCGACACAAAACATCCCATGCTACTAGGATAGTTGTCTTGCAACATTTTCTTCTGATATCAGTTATTTTAGGGAAAAAATGAGTTAAAAATATTACGTAATCCAGCAGGTACAATGTTTAGCTGGGAAATTCTCAGAAAACCTCTTCACAGAGAGATTGCTTAACAGGGAGTGTTTGGGGGTCATGACTAGCACTTGCTAACCTACACATCAACAAAACGCACCCTAGAAAGCTAAGGGGGTTAAAAAATAGACATGAAGAGTGTAGCAGAAGATTAGCCCCTAAGTGATACACAAACTAGAAGACTCTTTTTCCTTTGAGATTGTTCTCACTGTACCCACATTCCACAACCAGCACTACACAAAATCACCAACATTGAAGAATACCGACAAGATCACCCAGTCCAACCGTCCACCTATCTCCAGTAGTTCTCACTAAACCACGTGCCTCAACACAACACCTAAATGTTCCTTGAATACCTCCATTAATTAACACTGCATTCATGTTTCAACTGCAGCCCACTAGTTATGTGGCACACGGGGGTGCACCCTACAGTGGGAAGGGAGGTGGAGACTCCAGCTCACTGATGGCATCTGCAGGACTCTGGGTGCTCCCTACCTGTAAAACAACATTACAGCACTGCTAAACAGGAAGATTTCCATGCCAGAATTTGTGATGCACTCTGTTGTGAATATGAAGAGGGTCAAAATAAGCAAGTAGACAAAAAAGAGCCTCCCTGTAACTAGGGTTTTGTGGATGATGTCAAGCCATTCAGAAACACGAGCAGAACTCTGGACTAAAATTAACCTAATACTACTGCTAATAAGAAATAAAATCAAACACTGACCATGTTCATAAAACTGCTAATAAAACAAGAACAAACATCTCTCTGATGATTGGCCAAGGCTTTAACCATCAACGAGTACTGTCTTTACTTCGGGAATAGCAAGCTTTAATGGAGTTTGTCCAACAGAATCATCACATTTACCATACAAAATTAAAGCAGCTCCAAACCCAAGATGTGAAAAGAGGTAGACACCGGAATTTTTGCATAGGACTAAGACAGAAATATAGTGCTAACTGATGCTTCTATTACTCATAGAAGAGGACAGTATTTTAACCAAAGAGTTACATTACCACTTAGTAGATAAAATTACAAGATCATCTGAATTATTTATCCACCAAGTTTAGCTTCAGTGCAAATTACAGGGAAATACTGCACTTTATGGTCGAGACAAATAAGAAATGCTTACTTGCACAGAAAGCGTCTTTTTACAGATTGTTCTAACACCATCTTGATGATGCATCATACACATCTTGAGAAAACTACAGACCTAAGCAAAGACTTACAGTCTCAGCACATGGCAGAGGTAAAGTGAGTAGAATGCCACACAAGTTTAACTGCAAAAAATGAAAAGCCACCTTGCTGTAAGCAAATTTGTATTCAAATGGAGCAGAAAGCACGGCTGGTGATCTGCCAAGGCTGCTAACTCCTCCATTCACCCAGATGGCCTAATGACAACCAGAAGAATCATTGGAAAGGTCAAAAGCAACCTCACTCAATAACACCCACGCCATCACAGGCAAGGTACCAGTACATCAAAACTAACACACTGATTCAAAATTCTTCCCATTGCAGAAAAGCTGGAACAATGACCAACAATATCTTTTGAGACAGTCTGATTCGGCACAAGCCTTATTCATCCTTACTCAAGAAAGATCTTGAGTTTGTGCTTGGCTCCAGGGCTTTATGGCCACAGAGGAAAAGCTGAAGCAAGCCCCAGAGGAACATGTTGTCTTTGGAGCCCAGGGAAAGACAAATGATGTGAACTCATCACCCACCTCAGCAATAAATGCAGGCACCCTTGGGAATTAGTACCACCCCACAATCAATTCAGGCCAGAACAGTCATCTGCTCTGTTTTCTAAAACCAGCACATCATTTAGCTTTCTCAAGTGCAGCTTTATTATTAACATTAAAGTCAATGTTATTTTGCTACTCTACAGTATGCTTATACTATCATTCCAGATTTCTAAACAATCAAACTAATGACACCAGACAGCTTGGAAGATAAACCGTAAGTACTCTAAGAACTGCTCACTGAACAATTGCTTGAGACTTCAGAAGAAGGAAGAGAGAACAATTGTAGCCACACCAGCAGTCAAGCAGCAACACGAGGAGAGCAGCTTCAGTCACTCCAGATATACCAGAAGCGCTATGCTGCAACCAGGGAACACTGAGCCAGCAAACCTTTCCCAAACCAACCCCAGTTGTTCCCCTGTTGGCACTTTGGAGCCCCTTCTTCAAGGCTGGCAAGACTTCTTCCCCAGCTTCAAAGCCACAGGACCTCCGAGATGGCTCTTGCGTTTACACTGGCCAGAAGACCTAATATATTGGGTTTACACTGGCGGGCAGCCCACAGTCTCACACCTGGCTGACAGACTCCTGCAAAAGCTGGGCTTTGCTCCAGAAGCCGCTATCTTTACAAGTGTTTCAAAGAAAGTATTTTTTCACACGCCTGAAAGTTTCCCTTTGAAGAAACCTTGTGGAAGGGCTGAAGAGGCTTGGAGGATCTCTGTAAATAGTGGTGGTGAGAGGGGGGATAAGCATTTGTGTGTTTTGGAAGGGTTATGTTAGCTCTTCTACACCATCCTGTATTTTATGGCAGGAAAAACTGCCCAGAAATGTTTTGAGCGAGAAGCGAAAGTCTTGAGCAATGGAGAGGAGCTAAATTTAGCAGGTAAATCCCTAAGCTTTCCTACAGCATCCTCAAGCATGCTAGCTAGCAGCGCTATTCAAAAAACAAACCCTTAATTCCTAAATAGAAGATGTAGCAATTGTTCAAATTACCCTAGGAACCAAAGCAGAGTCCTAGGTTGTTACATGCTTTCACTTTCTCTTTTCAAAGCCTGTTCCAGAATTTATTATATAAAGCTCTTTTAATTGCAAAACATCAGGAAATTTTGAACCCCCTCTGGAAACGCCACCTGAAGCCAATGAGCAGGATCTCATCAGTATGCCTCAATCCCAGGAAAGCAATGGCTTAAAAATATTTTACAGTCACTCAGAACCTTCCTGCAGGTTTAAACTTGCTGGTATACCAAGACTATGATTCAAGGGGGTAGTGCAAACCAGGGCTGGAACTGGGCTAGCTTTCATTCTCATTTGGGATATCCCAATTAACCCCCATGCAAAATTAATGGGGATAAAAAATAACAGTCATGCTTTACAGCATCCCTTACAGCTCTTACAGATTCTCAGACATTTTTAAATGCTCTAATGTTAAGAGCAGATTTCCCAAAGACCCATCTGCCATCTGGTCTTCCTTTAGTGATTTCTCTGGCTGAACCCCATCATCAGCAGAAAGCAGACAGGAGGGGAAAACGAGGATTGGTTTAGGAGGGAACAGTTTTCAGCTAGGATAACTCTAAGCAGAAAATATTCCCTATACAAGGCTCCCTTCCTTCTGAAAGGTCATCCTGCACTTCTTCATGGGGGCACCCAGTTTCCTCCTGAACACATTGCTAAGAGGTTTAGCCCTACTCTGCCTTATCTGTATGAACTCATGCAAAATTAAAAAAAAAAAAAAAAGACTGAAAAAAAATGCTCAGTAAACTTGCAGCTCCACCTGAAACTGAAATTAGAGATCTTCTGCACATAAGCATTTACAGACACATACCTTTCAGGAATTCCAGGCTTTCAGTAGGAGCTCCCCTAAATTTAGGCAGCCAGTGTTAGGGTAAGCTTCTTGCAGTGAGCCGGCAGCAACCAGCCCCTAGAAGCATTGTGGATGCAATATTCCAAACTTGATTTTGGGCTCTGGAAACCTCCTGATGAGTACTTCTCCACATGGAGCTCAAACTCAGATCAATCTGAGTGCAAATGTATTTTGAAAGTCAGATAAGAATTGATCTGCTCACTAGCCTGAGGAACGATAATACATGCTATATTAACAGCAAAATGCTTTTCTCCTCTTCCGTCTTCATAATTAAGATTTCTGTATCACTTTAGGGAAAAGCAGCTTCTGGTATCTTGCCTTACAAAGACCTCCTTAGTTTCTACTTTTCACATGCAATGAAATGGAAAAGGTACTGAAAAATGATCCTTGGCCAAAGTAAGGGGACTTTAATTTGTTTTAAATAGGAAACCCACAATCATTTCAGGTTATCAGCAGCACCTAAGCAACTTAGTAAAACAAATCCCAATAGCTTCCACTGCTGTGTCTGCTTCCAAAGCTGTTAAATGTGATTTTCAAAAGTGCTTCGATGACATAAGCACACAAATCCCACTGACTTGTAAAGTGCCTTAAGTGCTAACAGAAAGATTTTTAAAAGGTGTTTAGGCTTCTATTACCCACTGAAATCAACAAGAATTAGGCACAAACCTTTAAAAATATTCCCCAAAGGCAACGAGAATTAAACTTCCAAGCTATTTAAAGGAAGCTTTTTCAATGTTCATAAATTACCAGTACTTTCAGCTCCTATCATTTAATGGATGAGGGGGGGGAAAAAACATGAGAACTAAAAGAAAGAAAAAAACATTTTCTCTCTTTCTTTCTAGAAAAGTCTTCGATGTTTTTCAAACTGGTTTTTCAGAACAGCACTAAACATAACATGAAAGCAGAAAATAACTATTAATTGGTAGGGAGATTAAAAAGCTCACTGAGATACTTAGTAAAATACCTAGAATTATAAATTCTGGTAACTTTTTCACAAAGATATCCCAGTGTTTCCTTATTCAGTCTTACCAAGACAAAACTGCCATGCAAGACTCCCAACAAAGCATTCTCTTCCACCATCATTAATAAAGGAAACATTTTCATAAGAGATTGTTTTCAGTCTTTGGGACAACGTTCTAAAAAAGAAAAAAATAAAGATCTATGGTAGATTTCAGCACACCATAACAAGCAGTGTTTAAAGGAGACATACTGTCTGTGGCTTAGAGGACTTCAATAAATGGCTGTCCAGCAACAACCTATGTGGTCATTTTTGGATTTACACAGAGGATTATTGAGTTTCTCCAACCTTTGGGACTGTTTGTAAGTCCTGCCTAACAACACTTTGAAGCAATAAATTAACACCTCAGCAACAAGTAAGATAAAGTAGTCTGTGATCTTCTGAATAACTGGCTTGGTGATTGCGTGACACTGGTTCAAAATGACTGCGTTCTCAAAATCATGGCAGTACATGCAGGGGCTCTGCCTGCCTGTAGAACTTAGGTGCAGGATGCATTCCCGGATATATGCTTGCCTTATGGATATGCAGAAAGATGAATAAGGTCAAAAGTCCAGCAAAATTCAGCTGGCTCGGACTCGGTAAGGTCCTTGAGTCAACTCAGAAATGGCACAGCCAGGCTTACATCTGGCCACTGTACGTTCCCAAATTAGAATAACTAAACATCCCTTTGTAGCTGCAGCTACAGAATCATAGAACCATTAAGGTCAGAAAAGACCACTAAGATCATCTTGTCCAACCATCAACAGTCCCCACCATGCCTGCTCCCCTCATCTCTCAGTGCCACATCTGTTCTTTTCTTGAACACCTCCAGGGACAGAAGACTATTTGGCTGTACAGACTGAGATCAAAATGCCCCAAACAGGCCACAGGGCACAACACCTGAAATACCCCACTGTTTATCAACCTCAGAGCTCCAAATGCATGGGGGAATCTTTTGCTTCCCCATTACTTGGAATATATTGCTTAGATGAAAAATAACCTGAAACACATCGTTTCCATATGACACTTCATTCCTTCTTGTCAGCAACCATTTCCAGTGTTCCAGTGTTAAAAAGAAGACAGGTGAACAGCCACGTAGCTGGTAATCTGGCACAGCAAAAACCTGCATCATGTAGAAAATGGCTAAATTTCTGAGATTTTTAAGAGAAACTACTTTAATACTTTAAAATGTAGTGGTGAGTTTAGTGAAAGCACAAAACCATTTACGGAACTGGTTATTAAATCCACCTGCACAGAAGTCAAAGCAGTATGATTTTTCAAAATACTTTTTAAAAAGAAAAAAATACAAAACCATTTTGTGAAAATGAGAAAATGTTATAATATCAGCATTTCTGATTAAGCAAATTACTCAAAGACTTTCACAACAAAGCAAAACTTAAAAAAAAATTGGAAAACACGTGTCTACAGTTAAGTTTTCAATGCTAGGTAGTGAACTCGTGCTATTTCATTACTTCTATGGTTAAACTACTTTTCTTCTTACACTAAACTGAAACTCCAAGTCCAAAATTACTGTTTTTAAGTTGCAAGAATGCAACAGTTTCAGATCACAGCCCCAACAATTATGTATGAAACTCTGCATATTCTGTGATTTGAAAAATTTTTAAGTATTTGCATTCTGCAAAAGGAGGACCAATTTTGGAAGAGACATAAGGGAAGCATGTTCTGTTCCATTAAAATTAAAAAAGTAGAAATTGTGACTTGGTCAGCACACACACAGCTTTATGGTGTTTTGTGTTTTTTTTCCTGTATTAAAGGTAGTCACTTATGCCCTAAATGTCTCCAGCTTTAAGCCATTTTTTGAACAAGAAACAGCTGCTCAAAATTTGCAGGGCAGTTCCTTCATCTACTTCCTCTCTCTGCTATCATTCCATTTACCCAGCTGCATTGTATTCTCATAATTTTGTTTTCTTCACCTCCTGATTTAACCATTGTCTCTTAACAGTGCAAGCAAAGTACCTCCTGCATGTTCTCCAGATGAACTACAGCAAGCAAGTCATTCATTCATAGTTACAAGCCACACACCTAACCCGGAGCTGGACAAAAGCTGGGAGAAAGGGGTTGGTATGGCAACACATCACCTTCTCTCCTGGTCCACATTAAGCACTGCTGTGTGCAAAAAGAAATGGCTTTCCATCGTGCAACACATGAGCCTGTGGGCTAGTAAACATGGCCAGCCTCAGAGCTTAATTGTTCATGAGATACATTTACCTATGTGGTTTTAAAGGTAAAAACAACATGCTGTGGTTGGCAGCTGAAAACTGGAAAGGTTAAAGAAAGGCTTTTCTCCTTAATAGCAGAGCTAGCAGGAATCAGCCCCAAACCAACTACAATAGAGCTCTGAGGCCGGTCACCTGACCGGAGAACATGGATGTGAGGTTTTCAGAGAAAATTTCTGGTCTTTCTCACATTTGTGAGTCTTTGCAATCAGCTGCAAGAGCACATCTGCAAATGAAAGAAGGATTTGTCTCATTGAGATTTAAGGTATTGTAGAAAATAAGGCTGAAAGCATACTGCAAGTTCATCCAGTCCTCCCCTCACTCCTTCCTGCAATCCTTCACTCCTCCCACCCCTTCCTATGAGTCACCTCCAGCTAAATGAACCCTAAAAGATAGTTGCCTAAACTATTATTTTTCTTTTTAAGTCAACAGTACCAGGTATTTCAGAAAATCTAGAAGATAACTACCCCAATGCAGCATCACGCTTGCTCTCCTCTCTTACATATCTTACAGAAATCCCTTGCAATTCAGGTCTGCGTAGGAGACGCTAAGGCAAAGGTTCCTTCCTGAGGACTTCTACTTCCCTGCAAAGTCTTAGCATGAGCTCTGGAAAGCTGAACCCAGCAAGGGGAAAGCAAGCAATTCAGCACCATTCACTTCTCACAAACAAAGAAATCTGATCAGCCCCAGTAATTTCCTTAGGATAGATTGCAGGAGAAGCCTAGAGCAAAATTAACTGAATGTTCTGTCAAAGCCATTAGGCCTGGACTGAACTGAAAGAAAATTATGTTCACTGATGTCTTCATATTTACTTTAAAATGCAGTCATTTTGACAGGCTCATGAGGTAGAAGATCTTATTTCATGAAGGTCTTAAGGGACAAGAGGAACAGAAATACAACATGCTGCTGTCTCAGTCAGCAAAATGATCACCAAAATTACTTTACAACTGACTTTCAAAACCAAAAATCCAGTTATTTTGGGAAATTTCAGTCTTTTAAAAAGACAACAGTGCTTCAAGTTGACCAAAAAAAGCAGCAAACTTGATAAGCATGATTGGGACAATTTTCCTTACTCATAAAATACTGTTTGTGCACACAAGCACCTTTTCTCCTTCAAGAGCAACTCCAGAAGCACAGGCTTCATTTACATTGAGCTTTTTTTTTTTTTTTAGCACAAGACAAAGCAGTATTTTAAGTCATTTAAAAAATGTCCAGAAGAAGAGAGAAAGCTAGATTTCTCCAACTTGCAACCCACTGCTTGTAATTCATTGCCTGTTTTGCATCCAAGGCATACAGCAGACCATTCTGGGATGACCTGGCGAAAAGATAGGAGAGGCAAACCGATACTAACAGGAGGAAGCACTTCTCAAAGCTGGCTGTTACTGCCTGTAAAAGCACTTGACCAGCAATGCCAGGATGGAGCTTCAGGAAGACTCATCTTCCCCACCGAGCCAGCACTCTTACAAAAGGTGTTTCTCCTACAGAAGATGGGAAGTATACAGGTTACTCACAAGCACACAAGCGGGCTTACGGAAAGCTCCTAGGAGTACCTCACCTGGAAACCGTCTTACTCTACAGGCAGTAAGTGCAAACTGGAAAATAACTTGATGCAATAACAACTCCTGGCTATAATCACTGTATTCTTCTCTCCTGAAATTACATCAGTGCTCAAAGCTTTGCTCGTAGGTGGCTGCCGCACCAAGAGATGTGGAAACGTGGGCTTTTGGGAGTGACTTCAAACACTGAATCTTGCCATGAGCAGAGCTGGGGGATCGACAGCCAGCTAGGGGACATGGAAAGCCCAGAAATAGCTTTTTTTTTTTTCCTTTTTTAAAAAAAACATCTATTCCCACTTTCGACATTCAATATCTTGCCTTAAAAATAATCCACTTTATTCCCCTGTTTACATAGATTCATTTCTTAGCTTCTGCTTCCATCTTATTTTAATTTCATTTCCTACTCCCCACCTATTTCTGTAGTATTTCTAACTAAATACTTTGCTCTGCACAGTCTCAAATGAACAACAAAAGAAATTCCCCAAAACAGGCACTTCAAGACTTCTGCTATGCTTCACAGCATCAAACAAGAACAACACAGATAACACAGTCAGAGAAGTACAACACAGCTGCCAATTGCCAATACAATCTCTGGGAAGAGCCACTTTTCCCAGTCTGCTCACAACATTTCTCCATTCTTAATCGTCAGCATCTTTTAAAGGAAGTCCTCCAGCTGGGGACAGGAAAACAGAGATGGGCAGAAGTCATAGAGAGGGGGGGCTACTGCCCTGCCTGGCAGGCAGATCCAGGACCACCATCATCCCAAAGCAGAGAATGACCCAGAGGAAGCAAGAACCAAGCTGTGGGCAGCAGAGACACTGGTGGGTTACCTTTGAGGCAAGAAAGAGCTATTTCTGCCAGCCCGGCACGAGCCCCAGCAAGCCCAGGAATGCAATACAGCTTTTTTTCCTTCCTGGGAATCCACAGCACGTACACCTAGCACTGCCTGACGTCACAGAGAACCCGAACTAATTAGAGACTGAATAATTAGGCAAAACACATCTTGTAAAATTATCAAAGGCATCTAATATCCGAAGCGCACACAATGTTACAATAACTGCAATAACTGTAAAACCTGTCAGAGGCAATATGAATAAATGAACGTTTCTGTTATTAACGGTGAAGTAGTCTTTAAACCCATTAAAATCACCGTAGCCTGAGACCCAGGGAGGAGAAAGGTGGTGTATGACATATGTGCTGATTACAAGGAAGAGGAATCTGGTCAAGCTGGTAGATATGTTACTTCATGCAGGCAGAGTGCTCTGAAAAAGCTATTATTTCTTGATGAAAGGGAACAGAGGATTGGACTGCACCAAGAAACTAGAAACAAATGAAGGAAAAAAAATGAACTTCCTCCTAGCATGCTCCCCTCAAAAAAATAAATATATATTTATTGGAAATCAGATTGAAAGAAAAAAAAAGTTTAGCATGGTTCACTAGTTTAGCATGGTTCACTACACAGAAATAAATTAGCAATAAATTAGTAAATAAACAGAAACCCAACACAATGTCTGTGGTCAGTACAGACAATATTTGTCTTCATTGTAATGAAGAGGGACTTCAACAGATGAAAGTTGATTTTGGCTGCCTGTTGCTCACCCACAAGCAGGCACTTAATTTCTGATCACCATTGCATTTAGAATTGACCACAAAGTGAAGCTCTTAAGTGATCACCAGGAATAAGAACTGAATACCAAATCTGACCATCAAAATTAAGCACTGATTGTCAGCGAACATGAGATCCCATCAAGTATACCCTGCAAGGAGGCAGATTAACAGCAAGGACAGGCAAATTTGGGGTTGTTATCTGATACAGAGAATGGCATGCCTGTTTTAGTCGCACCCTGATTTTGCAAACACACATACGCAATGCACACTCCTGGATCAGGACAGTGGTATGTAAACTGAGAGGGCTAGACCCAGGGCTCACATTACAGATACAGGTCAGGGATAAGAGTCACCATGAGCTGAAGCCAAGAGCACGTCTAAGCATGCTGCATCAAGTACAGGCACCAAGGTGTCCACTGCCACTTGCCAGCCCCATCAGCTCCCTAAGCACTGCAGTGCGATGAATGCTGAAGAAGACAGTACATGCACTGAGTCTGGAGTTCAGGGCAGGCAGTGGGATAATACAGATGCTTCCTCTTTCCTGCCTCGAAGCCAAGCACCAGTTGCAGTGCCTCATGCTGAGATCTGAGCTGACTCTCTGTGCTGGCAGGGCTGCAAACATTAAGGGCTGCTGGATGATGAAATCTTCCGGCCTTCGGAGGAGTCAAACACAGGTAACTCCTCTCCAGATTACAGTGCCTGTAAATATTTTAGGAACAGCTGCAACCCCATGAGATTGCCAGAGCTGCACCTACCCATAAAGCAGACATGCTGACTAAAGAGCTCAAAACAGGATGTACTTAAAAGCTGAGGTCTTGCATGGACATTTGTAAAACTGCATGGGAAAACAAAACAACATCTAAACAAGTGCAAACCAAGAAGCGTGCCTTCATTACTGTGGCTTTTCTCTCTTCCAGAGAGGGGGTCTTTTGTCATCCAGAATAAAATGGGGGTGAAGGGAGGCAGGGGGTGAAAGCTGCTTTGCAGTGCCAAATGCAACCTGAGTAACCCAGCTCTGACATGAAAAAATGTGATTTTTCAGAGTTCAGCTCTTTGCAGTGATTCACAGCACTACTTTCTTCACAGCCAGCAGCAGGCAGCTTGTTCACCAGCTCTCACAAGCAAATTGGTTTGCTCCTTGGGGCAAAAGCAACTGCAAATTCTCTTTAAAGAAATCCCCAGGACTCAGCTTTTAAGGATGATTTTCTGTACAGGAACTCTTTATTATCTAAATAAACTTCAGGTGGCTACACATCTATTCTCACTCCAGCTACCTAACTCTATTTCCACGCACAGCCAGGATGACACAACCAGCTGCACGTGTGGAAAGCAAGCTTGGCAAACATGAGTTGTCACCCAGCACTTGATAGTTAGCGCTCCTGATTGTAGCTTGTGTCACTGCCAAGCTCTTCCTTTTAATAATGCATTTACCAGTTCATGCTGCAGAGATCCTCTCTCATGTAATCAAGTCCAGGGAGGTATCACAGGCAGTAGTAGGATGAAACTGATGCACAGTGCTATGTAAAATCTAGAGTGTAGATTATACAGTTGGTGTATATATATATAAATATATGTATCTGCATGTAACATTTTCATTCCTTTGTACACCCATGCCTCCTGAACATATTATTAACAGCAGTAGATCTCTGAGCACGGCATACATAGGAACATTGTTGACGTAACATTTCACATGTTTATTCTCAACAGATATTTGTGACTAACGCTGTGGGACATTTCTTTTGTTTCTCTGTCAAGAAAATATTATTAAATGGAAATATTCCCTTTCTTGCAGGTGGCCTGCAGAGTTTGTGTTCTGTTCAAATATTAGTTACAAATTAATTTGGAAAAGATGGTAGGAAGGACAAGCTTCGGTCATTTAATTAGAGTTCTGATATAGTACAGTCGTTTGCTTGGAGTTTTCCTACGTTCTGAGGAGCTTTCTTACAGAGGAAGACAGGAATGGGCAGAGACTGCAAAATCTCATGATTTCTATACTTCGCGTAAAGTCTGGTCAGCAGAATGTTTAATTTCTCTCAATTCTAAAGACGATCCCGAAAACAAACAAGTGATTCTGCCTATCCTTTTTTTTTCCTCAAGAGTTTTCTCTTAAGAAAACTTTTCACAGTTTACAGCATCAAAATTTAACTTGCCTAAAAGTTAACTCCCTTATATGCATTACCATTAATTACACTGCAAAGAATGAAAACCGCAATCCTGATTGCTTATCGAAACCATCAGAGTTGACTCACTAGTGTTGAAAGTTGAGCGCTACTTCCTGATAAAACCTGATATAATATGAAGTTAACTGAAATGTCAGCCACCATCCCACACTTAATCTACAGCAGCAAACATCCAGATTGCAAAATGGGACGATATACCTGCCTGCTCACAGCACGGATGCAAAAGGCATTCTGATACCAAATCAGTGTTCCCAGCTTTATAAATTCTCTATCTTTTTGGTTTTGTTGGAAAAATGAATCACCACATTGTGCTCAGGCGACGATGAAGAGGCCCATAGCATTCCCACATATCCTTTCACCCCTCTGTATGCAGTTACGCCCTTTTTCACAGACTCAACCAGAACAAATCAAAATCCTACCTGATTCTGACAGCAGAGTATCACAGGGCCCACGAGGCTGGTTTTCAGATCACTGCCTTGATCCCAGCCCTTCCACCTGGGCTTAGATGGTGAGCTGAGAACTGTGTGGCACCCCACAGAACAGGGCAGCCCTCCTCTTCTCCCCGAAGCTCAGCTGAGACATGGTGGCTCTGGCTGCAGGGCAGCTGTGGGAGCCAGGCCTTGGCCACAAGCTCAGCACCGCCCCGCAGGGAAACGCAGGCCGCACTAACACACCCACGCTTGCTGCCAGGTTTCGGGCATTGTGCTATTTGCGTCCCATCCTTGCTCCATATTGCTTATTCTCCATAGCAGGGCTAGACCCACCCTGTTTTGGGACCTGTCCTTCCCTAAATCACTAGGTGAGCCTACGCTATTAAGCCTGTGGTGACACCCACAACCGGCAGCGATCAACAAGGCCAGCAATGCTGCAGACCAGCCCAGGGACAGCTCAGGTGTCATGCTGGAATGCAAACCCAAAACCCGTAGTCAAAAACTGCCTGGGAACAGCACCCAGGCACGCGTGAAAGAGCACATTTAGGATCTAGGGTTCCACTTGTACCAATAGGTTATCCTCTAACCGGCTCTCCAATACATCTGCTCTGAGGAGAAACCAAGCTACAAGCAGGAACAGAACCCCAGCTGTGCCTCAGATACACAAAGCAGAGGCATTAGTTCAGCACAGGGCTTATCCATCCACTTCTGCCACTCTTACATCATTAACCAAAATATCTCATGTGTTGGACCAGCTGATCCACATGGAAACGTTACAGAAGTAGCATGTGTATAAAACATGCTGGTCTTAGGTTTGAGAAGGAACTTGTAAGGAAGGTGAGAAAGTCTTCAACTGAAAGTTGCTTCTCCTACCTTTTTATTTATTACTGATATTGACCATTTACTGGAAGTTCAGTACTGGGCTGCCTTCGCTTCCCCTTCAGAAGCCAATGTCAGCATGTTTAATGATTTATTATCACTTGAGACAGGCATAGCTCACAAACCATAGCTGAAAATTCACTCCCCGTTACACTGAAGAGGCAAAACAAAGTTTGAAAGAGACACTTTAGAACAAGGCTAGCTTCAGTAGCTTCCTCACCTCTTTAGTTTCCTAAACTTGGTTAGCAAAAGATGACTAAATTGGCAACAAGGGAGGGGGTGGGAGATGTAAAAAAACCTCTACAAGCTTTCTGTCTATTTAGATTGATATAAAGCCAGTCTCAACTCCCTACCACCCTGACGGCTTCTCAGGAATTCAGTGCTTAAAGGTCACAAATCAATCCTCAAAAGATCAAAAGGTGAACACTGCGCAGAACACAAACACAACAATCTGGGGAGTCTTTCCCAACTTCTCTGCTCATGTTTGGGTGTCATCATTTTAAGATCTGCCACTCTAATTTTTTCCACATAGTTACCAGGCAAAGCAACAAACATGCTGAAAATTTTCTATTAACACAAGCATCAGAGGGATAGGGAAAATCTGCTTCAGAACAGCACAAACTCTAAGCATAGATCTAGGTAGGAAAACACACTTTGCAAGTGTCTCAGAGAGCTCCCATCTTACACTAGATTTGTAAAACACTGTGGTCCTCATTGTGGTACAGATTCTGAGAACTGTAATGCTACACATACATAATAAAAACTAGTGCAAGAAAAAGAAGAATTTATGGCCTGTCATACTGCATGCAAGGAAGCAAAATAATAACAATAAAATATAATGAATAATGCTGGCAGTGCTGTCTTTAAGGATAAAAGCATTATTACTGATTGGGCTGAGCTCTGCCAGCTGTCAGACAAAGATGTGGAAGTTGTTCTTTAATTTATATCACTGCTACTCACTCTTAGAGCACTGGGCACGGTTTTGGTAAGCATTGTAATAAACCCTAAATGAACCTGGAGCACAAAATATCTTAAAAACATTTTGTTAACAGAACTGGGGTTCAACAAGCATTTCTCGTATGTGACACTACACATAAGCAAACACTGGCTACCACGATGACCACTTCCCGCTCCCATAAAGAACCACCTGGAATACATATATATATATATAATATATATATATATAATACAATATATAATACAATAAATAAATACCACCATGTAAACCAAAGACAGTGCTTAAAAACACTAACAAAAAAATACATGGCTTGCTCATGGGACCACACAGAGCAAAACTTCCAAAATAACCTTAACTGGGAACAATGTAAGCCTCTTGGAAATCCAAGGGAAACTTTTCGTCTCATCTTACTGGATTTGAATGCAAGTCTCTTGAAGCTATCTAGAAAGAAAGTTTCTCTTTCTAAATAGCAATGTATTCTCAGTTGTGCTGTAAACTTGGAAGATAGCCACATACCGGACACATCACTGAACGAGAACCACATCTAGTACCAGGTCAAAGATGAAGATGGGAGTACATCAGAAACACCAACATCCAAGCCCTGTCTTTGCGCAAGAAATCACTGCTCCTGTCTGCCTTGCATGCCCTTGCATTTGGCCAACTTTTCTACAGCTCAAAAATTGCATCAAACATCATTTTAGCTGCCACCAGGGACATCAGTTACCTCACTGCTTTTCCCAGCAATGCATCCCCATGCTTCTTTCTCACTGGTGGGGTGCCAGTGGGTAAAAAGGATTAGCTCAAAACTGTCTTAACCCAACTTGTCTCTTTGCTAAGCAAATGTGAGTCAGAGCCTAGTGTCACCAAAGACAAAATGAGATACCTACTATGAAACGGCTGCTTCCAGTGTATTATTTTTAGATCTCTAATTATACAGTTAACAAACATACCAGTAAGGCTGAACAGGTCCCTCCTAAAGAAAAAAAATAAATAAATAAAAGGAGTGGCAGCAAGTGAACAAATTGAGATGGACTCCATGCACCAACAGTGACTTCCAAGACTGGAAAACATAATACACTGAAACCCACATATCTGACAGAGCAGAAACACAACGAGTTACACTAAAGAAAACACTGAGAAACACCAGTTTGATGCAACAGTACTGGGGCCACCTCCCCTGTCCTCCCCGCCCACGGAAAGCTCCCAGAGCACAGAAGAACTGAAAATTATTCCATAACCTCTCCATATACCCTGGGGCAGTAGCTGACATTTCCAAGCACCTAGTGAGCTGTCAGTCGACAGACAGAATTGTTACAATAGACTGCCTATCAACAGCTAAGTTGCATCATAAGCTGGTAATAATATCCTAGGATAGAGCCTTTTAGTTTATTTTTAGTACTGCAACACCCAACAGCATGGATATAATACATTTGCAAATGGGTTTTCTGGCTCATCGTGTCTGCCGTTTCCTTTAAAGGTTTTGGCTGCTGCCATGAGGGTAAGGAGAACAAGCGACCATCTAGAACATGGAAGCTGACCAGGATAAATTGAACCTCTCATCGTTATGGGGATAGATCCTCCCTTTACTATCACAATACAGAGTTCAATCTCTCCTGTGACGTTGTGCCTGCAGACAATAGCAGTCTAGATCTCATGCTACATGGTTATCTTTATATTGACCAACATCAAGGAAAACCATTATTTGCCATGTCATTGTTCATCTGAAATCTCCTCTATATGAGTGAGTGACAAAATTCACAAACATCACTACAGCTCACCTTCCCCAAGGAGGGCCCTTTGAAACCCATGCGATTTTTAAGCAAATAAAAAAAAGCTCATTTAGCTTATGCTTTTGGGAAGTGGCAAAGCAAGGAAGATTTGAGTCCTTCACATTCATAGCAGAAATTTGCTCCTTCCAAAGATGCAGCACAGCAATTGAGATGACCCACCACACTGGCACCTAAATAACGTAAGGCACCACCGTCCCAACCAACAGAATGGCTGATGCTTTTCTCCATCCAAAGGGAAAGTAGGAAAGGATCAACTCTCCAAAATAAGGGAGAGTTGTTACCCCTCAGCCACAAACACAGTGATCTTCTTGGCTGTAGCAATAACAGGTTCACTTTCCTAAAATACTGTGGGATTGAAGCACTGGAAATACGCCAAGCAGATCTCAGCATAATTGATAACAGTTATTCACCAAACCAGAGTAGGTCATTAGGAAAAACACATTCAAATTTAGCAACCATCCACCACTGGCAGAAAGGTAACCTCCAGTATGGTCTGAGCGTGTCTCCATTGCTCCTGCCTTTCCCTGTCAGGACCGTTCTGCATTCCACCTTCCATTCCCCAACCTCATCTTGGAAATACACTTGCTACAGTGCAGCCAGTGGGTACAAATTTTTTTTTTGCTCCTACTAAAATATGCGTGCCAGCTCTGTGAGACAGAGGCTCAGCTATTTACAAGTAATTGTCATTCCTTGCATTTACGGGACATTCCTGCACCACAGGGCACTGATGTACATTCCACAGATTAAAGCCTTGCCTATTCATAATTGCTCTGGGATGAGGAAGGAAACCAAATCACCATGATTCTTTGTGATATCCTAAGAGCACAGTTCAAACCTTCCACTATTCCATAAATCCAATTCCCAGTCCTGCAAAACTCTGAGTGTTTTTATTAGGTTTTTTTTTTTTTTTTTTTTTGGAGTCCAGCCTACACAAAGGGCATTGCACAGCACAGTAAAGCACAGGCAGGAAGCGCCAGTGTCCCAGCCTACAGTACCATTCCCCATAGGAGGGATCTTCTCACTGTGCAGGTATCAGATATCACCACGCCCTTGGCAGTACAGTGCTGCAAGTAGTGCCCCTAAAATCCCATCTCACCCCACACTGAGTTACTGACCTCCTTCTAAAAGTATAGGGTATAAAAGCTACTTGACAGAGTGGACCTTCTTCGGGTCATCACCATTAATTTTTGTCTGCTTCCCTTTATGGAGAAATGCATTTCCATCCTTCAGGATGATACTTTTTTATTCTTGCTTTACATCAATCATAGTATAAAAATGCACATGCAGACAAAAGTTGTGTACTAAGGGTTTGTTCTCCTAGCAGTAGAGTTTGATATCACAGTAATCAAGAAGTTGCAAATATGAAAGCAAGCAGTTAAGAGATAACCAGCAACTGCCATCCTGTGCTGATGATGTTCAGAAAGACCAAGATTGGCTTGCAATAGCTCCTTCAAACACGTGCTTTTTTGAGCAGCTGCCAGCACCCCAGAAGCACTAGCACAGGGACTTATTTCTCACCTAGCTCTGAAGCTAAGTAAACTCCTATTAGAGTTACAGACTTGCACATCCATATAAGCTCCTCACAGAATTTGTCGATGGAGAAAAAACAATGGTTTGCAGAAGGGCTTGTGTTAGGAGGATAAGGGGAAAAGTTTCAGAGATTCACAGAATCCAGACAACACAGCAGCTCCTCCACCCACACTCGCATCTTGCTGAAGCTCTGATTCCTTCCCCTCACCTCCACTAGATGGTTGCTATTGCTGATGATCACTGTTATCAAATTGGAGGAAAGGATGTCACACCACCAAAAGAGATACTGCAGCTGGAAAAGATAACGCTGCTGCAAGTCTGCAAGCTCGCTTGGTCCAGCCTTCTCTGTCTGCAGGAGGTGATCTTACCTTTCCAGACAGCAGTTCACTTAAAATAAAATGCTGCAGGTGTCACACACAATCACTGTCAGAAATTCCCATTAATTCATTCTCTGTAAAGGGTTAGAGGAACAACCTCTAGTTTAAATACAGATTGTGCTTCCAAATCTAAACACATTTGTCATTAACTAGCTTGAAATAAAATGAAAAAGGCATAGATGCTATTCCTAAAACTAATAAAACAACAGGACTGGAGCCATTGGAAAAGCTGGTGGGTTTTCATCCTTCCAATCACACTGCACCCATTTCTCCAGATCAGCTACACATGTGCTTGATGTGCACTAACAACAAAATCTTTTGTGCCAGCTCTGCTCCGAAACCTTGCAAGATCTTAACAGGAAATTCAGCAAAGAGGCCAGAAAGAGTGAGTTGCGTAGCAAAGTATACTCTTCCTTGCAGGTGTTAAGAAATGGAAGATCTCAGTATTTTTAAGGACTGAAGCTATATCCTCTTATCTGTTGCTCTTCATGTACAAGACAGACAGATTGACAGAGGACATTCAACCCGTTTTGGGCTCTGAAGAGTGTATGTGCTACATCCTCCTTGTATGGGGAACAAGGCGTAAGTTACTGCTCCACCACAGGTTTGAAGCTCACTGCTGCTCTCCACCTGCTTCAAACTACTCCAGGAAAATGAGAATGCCACCCCCCCCCCCCCTTTTTTTTTTTTTTTTTCAGCATTTGTACCGAAATCATGCTGAACTTCAGGTCTAGCCATGCCAGCTGCAGACATACAACCCAGCTGCAGATCAAGCCTGCCTCTCCACCCTGTCTTTAGAAATGTCCTCAGCTGTCATCAAATATGGGCACGACAACCAAGCTGCTACACAAAGCACATTTCTGGCATGAAGTCAGAGGAGCAAGTCAGCTGGGTATTAGATTTGCAATGGGAATCAAAGAACTGCCAGTCTAGATCTCCATCCACATCATCCACTGTCCTCTCTCAAGGAGTCTACACTCAGCTGAAAAAGCCATCGGTTCATGCCTGGCTCCCATCCCAACTATCTGGGCAACGGAGGCTGAAATACCATTAATGGATTAGCAGAGATGAGCAGGATTGGGAAACTGTTCTCTGCTCTGAATAGCAGGTGCTGCAAGGAAAAACAGAAACAGTGAATGTGCTTTAACGGCAACAGGAAGCATCTCAAGAGGACTAGCACAGGAAATCTGCCAAGATTTTCTGTTGAGAGATTTCATAGTATTTCTTGAGGGGTCTATTTTAAGACAATTTCAGTGACCTTACTTAACAGAGATTATGCTGTGTTTCAATTAATTTTTACAGCATTCTAATTAATATTTTGGTGTCTGCTGAAAAGCATGCTGAGCTGTGTAAAATCCACCCGCGCAACAAGATGACAAGTGCTGTTATTGAGGCGGAAGGAAGAGGACGAGAGCCCTCAAGCCTTGCTGCCAGGGCAAGCAGCACCCCATCCGATGACAGCTCCTGGCCAAAACACTGGAAAGGTCAGCATTCTTCCCCACATAACCGAGCCACAGTTATCAGGGCGGGAATGTTTTATCCCGCTGACAAATTTGCCTGTGCACTCACAGCGTAAGCAGAGCATGTTCCCAGCACCTGCTCCAAAAGCTGAGCCCTATGATGTGAATCAGTACAACCATCATAGCGTACACACATGCAGTTTTTAATTGTTTCTTTCTTTCCCTACTTTAGAGCACTGAACTTAGCTCATCTCAACAACAACAAAAAAATACATATACTGGCACGTTGATCACCTCCCAAGTAAATAATTAACACCTACATAGTCTTCTTTGTCAAAAGCCTGGGGTCAAAAGGAGTGTTCTCATCAGCTGCACTTTTTAAGAATTTAAACTCACCAGAAAACAAAAAATAAACCTTCATAAAACTCTGAACAATGTGAGAGTAAGTAACTTGCAGCCTAGGAATTTCAGACAACTCTTTAACTGCTGAGCGCTGCCACAATGGCAACTTTTAATCATCTAAACCGTTGCAGGAGATTATGGCTCTAGCAGTGGGATGCTGCACAACTAAGTACCACCAGCAGCCTTGCTAGAGGCTTCCTCAAACATTTCTTCCTGAGTTTGTAACAAATCCTAAATCAGAAGGAAGCAAGAGGAGGTCACAAAGTGGAGAGGAGCAAAGTAACCTTCATTTTTTATTTTTTCTCTACCTGAGAAAGACTGACTTCAACGATCAAGGAGGTAGGAAGCAGCAGCTCATGAAGGGCTGCTTGCTGCAACATTTTCAACTTCCTTCTTGATATAACAAAGCAAGCCTGCTGACGTTACAGCATGGAGCACAGTCTCCCCCATGAAACAAATGGTGGGTCAGCCCAATACTGTGCAAGGGTTGCTTTTTTGAACAGTGCCATAGTTTAAAAAAAAAAAACAAAACAAAAAAAAACAACCCTGATAGCACATATGAAATTAGAAACTCTCTTCCAAAACAGCCTTATCGAGGATACCATTAACAACAAATGATATATGCCAGACTTCAAATAACTCTCACATCTGTGGCAAGCTTAATGGTGTTGACTCCAGGCTGGAACCATTCCAGTCAAGGTATCTCCTTTCCTAATCTATTCACAGTGCTACATGATGCACACAGAGAAAACGAGGTACTTCCAGTGCTGCTTCTCCAAAGAAGCTCAAAAGCCTTCTCTTCTTTTTCAAGCCAGCACAGCTAAGAAATTCAAGGTCTCTCCACACAAAGGCGTAGCTACTGAATATTTCTTGGGTTTCAGGGTACAGTCTTCCTTATAACAGGAATTGAAAGAAAATTTGAACATTCAGAACATTTCAAGGAGAACTTATGTTCACCATGAGCTCCAGTTTTACTTCCTTCCTCACTTTGAAATCAATTACATATGCTTTTGATAGACAAAAAATAGTCTGCATCTCTATAAATAAAGCAAACGGAAAAAAAAAAAAAAGAAATTTAGTCAAATGAAAAAAATCTGCCTTCAGATGTAAAACTTTTGTCATATGCTTACGGCTATCAACTGGCTCCCTGTCATCATTTTTATCAGCAATACGGAATATATCTTAAAGCTCAAGTTCAGACTGTGGAAGTAACCTCAGCAGATGGAGCAAAGATCTCCGGCCAGCTCAGCGTGTTGTACATGGCTCACTTGTTCCTGCTGCAAAAGGTTTTATAACACACTTGGCAGAACTACGGAAAAGCAGAAAGACCTACAGATGTGTAGAACAAGTATGCTAATATGAGCAAGTACGCACAAAAGGTGAGCTCAGGGAAAAAGAAAGTTCTTTTGGTAAAAGCTACGTTCAAAATAGAAAGAGCCAGCACAGAGCACATCTTCCCTACCTGGAGAGGGTATAGGACACCAGCAAAAAGTCTAGCAGCAGCAATAAACAGGCTGGCATCCCTTCCTGAAAAGGGATTCACAATCTGTTTCCAAAATGTCTGTGCCTCCTCAACAAACTCTTTTTAAGACAGAAAAAAGAGGGGTACACACTGGACCCACTTTTCCTGGATGGATTGATTTTCTCAAAGCCTCACACTTTCTCTTAATAGAGAGCCAGTGTAAAGTCAATTGATAGCTATTCTGACAACTGAAGCCAAAAGAGAACTAACAAGGTAGTAAACCCTATGGCAAGACCTAAATTCTCAGAGTATTAATGGCCATGCCGCCTGCTTAAAAATTGATTTGAAATGGGGACAAGGAAAGGGACACAAAAATAAAAAGGGAAAGAAAAGAAGGGCAATGTTGGCCCTAGGACTGCAGTTATTGATCCTGCCACAAGGACGAAACAAATGCCAAATCTATGTATTTTCATTGCTCCTTACTGAAACGATCTACTGTGTAGTCGCTTTCCCATGCTTCAATGGCCTTTTAGAGTACACCAGGAAGAAACAGCCTTAAGAGCCAATGTATGCATAATGCTTTTCTACCATACTGCAGCTTCCACTTAAAAAGGCCTACACTGCCTTACAATTCACTAAACATATTTACTTGCACACTGACTACATATGTTGTACTTGGATGTCACAGCAGATTACTTGCTAATTACACTAGGAAAAACCCAAGTAATTACCACAGACTCTTTCTTCTGGTTCAGAAGAGGTTGGAGTCAAGCATTTACATGACAAATAATCCCGCCTCCAACTTGCAGTAGCAGCTTCAAGCAGAAAGAATTCCTTGCCTTTGGACACATGTCATTAAGTAATCCATTTATTTTATTTTTCAAACACAGTAAAAACCGCAGTTGCACCAGAATGCAAACATTGAAAAAAGAGCGTCCTCACTCTTAAAGATTCAGTCTGTTCATGCCAACAGAGCAAAATCAAATTCTTTCCGAATGTTTTATCTGATATTTCAGGCTGATAAAAACTTCTTTTCTGCTACTGAATGGAGGAAATTGTATTACTAGAGCTGATACTCATCAGAAATATTTTGAACTGAATATGTGAATTGCTTTTAACTGAATTTAAATCGATAACTGCACTACTGTGGTTAGTTTTATTGAATTGTACATTGGAATAATATCATTTCAATTATGTTATGATGATAGCATTACACTCCACTACATGCTGTATTTATTCAGCTGGAAGGTGAGATGTACTACTTCTTCATTTGACAAATCAGACTCACCATAGTTTTTAATGCTATTTCATTGAATGAACACTCATGGTTATACTACTATATATGTACCACACATTTTCCTTCAAAGGTCAACACCTTGATCAATCTCAGCCTTTGATATTGCTTTTTTCCTCTCAGAAATAAAGTACTGGATGGGGGAGTGCTCAAATGAGATTTTAAAATGAATAATAATTGGAAGCTCCTGATAGAGAAATTAAACCAAAGTATCTTGAGCAAAGAGAATAATCTGCTCATGCTGATATGTCACACGGTTTGTGTCACACCTCTGCTCCCATCATGGAGGCCCACAGCAGAGCTGGGATGACAAGGCAACCTTTCCTGCTGCTGAAGAAACAGAACCATATTTGGAACTTATGAAAGAGTCACTCAAATTTAATTTAAATCCCAATCCACTCCCCTTGTGAGTATACAAGTAATATAAAAATATACACCCAAACAGTGTATATTAAGCACATGTTGTCACCATGCCTAAAATTACTAGTGGCTGCTTCCACAGATGGGATTTTGGATGCAAGGGTGGGTGTGTTTTGAGGTTTGGGGGTGTCGGTTATGCATACAAGCTTTAATTATGCATGCAAAAAGATATCTAAATCTTTATCACTTCTCCCTAGTGGAAATACAAGAGGGGAGCAGACTGTCATGTACTATAAACATCTGAAAATTTTATTGCTTCCTAAAATCCTGCTTTAAAATAAGGAAAAAACATATGGGCTGAGACTTCAAATCTCCATTTTCTCTGAAAATGTTTTTATTTTTAAAACATCAGCTTCGCATACATAAGTTCTCCCTTTTCTCTGTTTGCATCCAATAGCATTCAAAAGACCAAAAACACTAAGACTGTGTGGGAACCCTTAATAAATCATCATCCTGATACAGCACTTGCCAGCAATGAATTTCAGAGTACCGGGCAAAGGGAGTCAGAAGTGCTAACCCTATTCCTACAGCTACCATGGGAAAACCAAAAACCAAAGAATAACCTGTGCACTGGGAACAGAATGCTGCTCTCTTGACCAACCCTGAAAACCACTGCACACTCATTTCACTACTATTAACATTATGATCATTATTACAGAAGTGCTTACTGAAAAGCACTTTTCCCCTCCCCTCCCTCCTATAAGTACCAGAACCACAGACCATACATCTCTGATCCTGAACTGTCAGTAGTCAAGTAGCTTTTTTCCTTATGTCTATCAAAAGCCAAGCTGCTGAATTTGACTAATAGTCACCAAAATCACCATTGGCTTCAATTACCTAGCAATATCATTAAAGGACTACTTTTCCTTAACGTGGATAAAATGCTACTAAATAGATTTTCCCCAAAATAACCAACCATTAGCTTTTAGATCCAATATTAGTCAATTATGTTTTCTCTCCAATTACTTTGAATGATGCAGATTTTTCATCAGCAGAAGAGGTAAAGTCTCCCCCCCAAAGACATTCATATTTTATTACTTTCTGTATCTGCGTCCCTCTGCAAATCCCTGACCTATGATAAATGCACACCCCTGATTCTCATCTCTAGCTTCTTTATACTCCCTTTTCCTTGACTGCTACTTAGTTTTTAATTAATTTATGTTGAGACAATAAGAAGACTGTGTAGAATAGCTGCTTCGAAAAAGCAGCAAGTCCAAAGTGCAACACACACTGCCCTCAACAAACAGACAAAAATTTTTATCATACTAAAAACTGCTTCATTGGAAATCTGCAGTGGACTCTGTTCATCTGCAGAGGAAATATCATTAATTTGAGGTTTTTCTGCATGTTACCAACAGTTAGAAATTTCTAACTTACACATGTCTAAATTTAATATGCCTGTCATAGCTTATTAACTGTTCACAGGGAAGGGAATCAAACAAAGCCAAATTGACCCTGAGCATTGCTCAGGTGGAAAGAGCTGACAAGGGAACCCAGAGAACCACTCAAGCCCAGTCCAGGTAAACCTTGACTTCTGCAAACAAGGGCATCAAGTCATTGCTCTTTGATTCGTTAGTTTTCTCTGAAGTGAGTCTGTAAGTGCTCCAAACGTCCCATCCTTCAGTTCAGTCTCCTCTACTTACAACACACCATTCCCAGAAACATCCACGCACGCTCGTGTGTGCTGCTGCAACCTAGCCAAGAAACTGTTACCATTTCAATTTAAGAGCATCAGTGTGTGACAATTAGATATATTAAATTCTGTTAGGCCAACAAAACTTATGATTTAACCAGTAGAACACATAACAATAATTTATATGTAATTTGTCTATCAGCAATTAATCCATTAGACTTCATGCATTGATCATAATACTTGTGGGTTTCGCTTTTCCATAAAAACATAACAGATACGCAGTAAAGTGCCAAGTTACAACACTACCTATAATTTCATTCTCCTTGCTGCCAAGTTGAGCTCGGGTCTTTTGCTATGCGTAGAAATGCTAATTACAGCTCAACACTAACGCTAATCCTGACATCTGCTAATTAAAAGATCACATCTTTTGCAGAGTCAGCAGTACTATTCAAATGAAAACATTAATCAGTTAAAAATTAAAGAAAAAAATCAATCAACAAAGCAGGAATTTTAGTCCTTGGTTCAATTAATATCAAAGTGCAAACTGGGAGTGCTCAGGAGCAAGTGTCAGTACATTGTCCAAGCATATCTGATCCTCAGTAAAAAGGGAATTTTTCAGCACTGTGTGGTTTCTCTATTCTCATTAATTGTCTGCTTACCCTCTTGCTCCTCCTTTAATCCTAGTTCCTCCATAATCGTAGATGCTCTTACATCAAAGCCCAACTCAACTCTAACCAACAGCTCACAGTACACTCAACTGCACAACATGCATCTAAACAGAACGTCCCTCTTAAACTCAATGGGATGGCTCTGCTCTACAGATAACATACAAATCTATGGGATGAGGAGTCTCCTGGGTAATTACAACCTTGCCATTTTTTTGTTTCCATCAGTCACCTCTCGGAGAAGACAGTCTATATTGCTTCCAACTTTGGCACACACTGTAGACAGGGAAGCAAAAGCAGGATGCAAAGAGAATACAGAAGCCACTGTTAGCTTCATAGCAGAAGAGGGGTCCTTTCTTTTGACACTGCACACAGCCTACAAAAACTAAATACTCATACCAGAAACAAAACCATCAAACAGCCTAATGGGTAACCCAGAGCCATTTCAGCCAAGAAACTGGTTCCTTCTAATAGTTTCTCCAGCACTGGGAAATCATGGTACAGATACTCACAAAGTAGCTCTTGACACACAAGTACTCTTTTGGGTGTTAAAGTTTCCAATTTCTGGAAAGACTTCTTCAGTTCCAAAGGAAATGAGAAGGTATTAATCACTGGAAATTTTGAGAAGATGACTTCAACTAGTTTTGGTGCAGTAATAGCCCCACAACCTCCAAAACTAAAATTCAAAAAATAACGATCCCAAAAAAATGAAAAAGCCCATCAGCAACAGCAGCTTCAAACTCAGCACTGGGTGAGCTCTTAGTTTGTTCAGCATTCTATTGCTTAAAATTTGTTTTAAAATAAGTTTGTTTACTCTTTTTACTGCAGCATAATGCAGGGAAAAAAGAGCTCTCTGCATTTGTTATTCCAGTTATTTATAGGGAAACTGCAAAATGAGTTTACTGCCTTTTAAACAACAATAATATTAAAACACTCTTTTTATATGTAGTGCAGTGGTTTCCTCCACTTTCTCAGCCACATTCCCTGCAATTACCATCCTGCACTTCAAAACTGCCTCTCTGGAGAAGCCTCACACTCTAAATATATCAATGGCTAATAGCACAGTGTGGCCAGTTATTTATTTGTTGCATTGATAAAAGATGCAACAAAATTACCAGTACTGTTCCATAACACACAAGTAGCATTACCTAGTCTGATTTGAATAGAATAGGCAATTCAGTCAAGGAAAAAAAAAAATGTGACAGAGCCTTCCAACTGCAGAAGAATCTTAAATCATTAATGAAACTAAGAATTTAATGTATGCAAATTAAATTATATATGCATATTTCAATGGGCTAAAAGTTTATGTGCATACTTTACTCAAGAATCTGTCTTGTGATACGATTAGAAAGAAATGGTGACAATTCAGATTTTTTATTACTTTGGACCGTAAAGCATTCATATAATTTATGTTCACTTAAAAAGGTACAAAAATCCATCAATTAAAGACAGACCTCAGATGGTATAAATAGACTGCAGCCCCGCTGAAGGTGCTAGAAGCACTGTCACAATACATCATTGAGGATCAAGTCTTGCAAGTCTATGCTTGTTAAAAAGGAAAAAAAAAAAAAAACAACCCAAGAAAAAGCTTGAGGTTATGCAAAGTCCCATTTGTAATGTTATCAGTAATATCACCCTCTCCAAGAACAAGTCACTCTGCCAAGCATGAACAGGGAAACAGAATTTATGTGAGATTTGCAATGGAAGATGTGGATGCTCTGAAACACCAAACAGGACAGATCTCATGACGAGACCCTTTCAGTGAAGAGATGCTAGTGGGCTTTACCTGGGTAACAGCTTCCACAGAGTTTAGGGAAATTAACTTGAGACCTCTTTGCCTCTGATCACAGGAATGAAGTTCAGCAACATGTTCAAAAGCTACCAAAGGCTTGATGCGGAGTGCCATCAACCTGTACAGCAGTTAAATAAACCTACTGCTTTACAAAAGACTTCATAAGGTGGGAAAAGGAATGATTCATGATCAAATATTTATCCCACTGGCTGTGTTGTAACAAAAAGTTGTAATCCAATTACAGAGCATGACATTTTCCATCTACTATACTTATCTTACAAATGAATACGTTGAAACTTTTCCTCTTTCCTATTAAAGCAAGACAAAGAAACATCCCTGCCTCAGAATGTATTTTTTGACTACCATGATCTGACCCACTGCTTCCCGTTGGAAAGCATTCACTTGGAAGACACTTATCTGGACAGCCAATGGGACCTTTCAGAAGCTTCCCTCCTTTAAGTGGAAAGAATTGCTCTACTGTATTGATAAAAATATAGTTTTCTGTTACAACAGTGAAAGCATTCACTGGAACTCACAAGATACCACTTTCCATTTTTACCCAGAATTTAAAACTCCTATTTTTTAATAGATGAGTAACATTGCCAATGCAGAAATACAGTAAAGAAAAATACCACAGCAGACTTCTCTAGTGTGCAGCACCACTTTCAGCTAACTTGAATGTTGTGCAGAAATCCAAACTAACCACGTTCATCAGCTCCTCTGCATGAGCCACACCTCCTCCCTGTTTGATGAGGAAATCCATTTGGGTCTCAACAGCAAAGGAGGATTTCAACTTGAGCAGTGTATCTGCATAAGTGCTTTGCTGAATTAAGACCCTGCCCACCCACACTTCCCTCCTATTACCACTGTTTTCAAGCAATCACCCAATGACGCAGGATCTAATGACCCAATTAAAACATTTCTTTAAGCTCACAGCATTTGCGATGCCAGCCTTCAATACAACTAATAGCAAATGAAGGTTAATAGCTCGTAGTTAACATATTCTTCTTATGATTATTTTAGACAAAAGAATGAAAAGTAGGAAATATAAACTGCTGTGAGAACAAACAGACACCATTCCTGAACAGTGTCTATCAAAATGCCACTTTACTGTGTGAACATTGCCAATCCTCAGCAAACCAGGCATAGGACCTCAACTGGAATTCTCTCCAAGGTTTTAGGTTTCAAATCAAGCCGTAGGCAAATAGCTGCAGGGTCACTCCCTTGAGGTGGGGCATTGCAAATTATCTTCAGAATTGGAAGGGGAACAGACAAGGGCTTGTGCCATTAAGCCTTCTCCTGCCCGAGATCACATTAATATGGATTAACAAAGTCTTGACACTTGACACCTCGTTAAAAGCCTGGAAAGGTAAGCTAGCAACACTCTGAAAAAAAAAAAAAAAAAAAAAAAAAAAAAAAAAAAGGAAAACAAAAAAAAAAAAACAAACCTGAAGGGCAATTCCATGCCAGTGCTAATGCTAAATCCAATCTATACAATTGAGACTGATGCTTGCTAAGATGCGATACTGAAGTGCATCCCCTAACTTCTCATTGCTCCAAGGACCGTAGAAAAGCTCGTTCTTTGTCACAGCTGTCCTTTCAAATATGCATGCCATCTTGTCCCCACGTCCCAATTTTTTCTAATAGAGTGCAAACCTACACACTTTCTATTAGGAAATTATGAGAAAAACTTGGAAAATAAAAATCAACACTATAGAAGTCTGTGCCATTCTACAAACAGTTTGTGTTAACAGCTGCTCCAAAACCAGAGGGAACACAAGCCTACATTAAAATAATATTTAAGATGCTTACAGCAAGAGAGTAGGAAACTTGAAAAAAAAAAAACAGAATGATATTCAGAAATAAATCAGCACATGGACTTGGCTATACAGCTGCGTCCTATGGTAGGAAAGCTGGTCTCAATGCAGCACCTCAGTGCCATTCAGGCTCAATCAGTGCTTTCTTACAGAGGCAGATGCTAAAGCTGTATTGACAGGAGCCTCAAGTGCACCATAAGCTCTAATCAGAAATCTAGTTTACTTCCAATAAGAGGAGGATTCGTTCAGATTCCAAATTGGCAAATATTAGGAAAATGAAAAAATAAGATTCAACTAAGATATCATTAAAATATCATGTTTAATTCCCTTGGGCCCTGACTCTAAGTGCTGCCCTGGAGAGGAACAGAGAGATTTTGAACACACAGCTGTTTTTTTCTGCAAATTTTATTCAAGCAGAATGGGCACGTACACATCTTTGTGACCCAGAGACATTATTAAGAACACATCTGTGCAAGGGCTCATCACATGGCCACAGCAGTTTGGAGATAACACTGAGCTAAATGCATGCAAAGGTGTTTGATGCACAGATAAATCCCCAGTACTTGGAGCAGGTCAACACAGCCATGCTGCAAATTGCAGAAATGCCCTAAATCATTGCAATGAAAGACAAACACCATCTCAGAAGATTAGGCAAGGCAGGAATACCCTTCGTAGTCAACAGCTCTGAATACAGAACTACTAAGTCCAACAGCTAACAAGTCACCCAGAAAACTCCATTTCATCTCAATCAGAACCTAGCATTTTCAACCAGGGCAGTGAAAACTTGAGTATTTCAAGCCGCCTCTTTTTTTTTTTTTTTTTTTTTTTTTTTTAAGGTAGTGAGTCAGTTGCTTTTGTTCTTGTTGATGGGATCTACTCTCATGCGAATCATAGAATGGCCTGGGTTGAAAAGGACCTCACATATCACCGAGTTTCAACCCATGTGCAGGGTCACCAACCACAAACGCAAGCTGCCCAGAGTCACATCCAGCCTTGCCTTCAATGCCTCCAGGGATGGGGCATCCACAGCCTCTCAGGGCAACCTCTTACAGTGTGTCACCACTCTGAGTGCAAAACTTCCTCCTAACATCTAACCTAAAATCTCCCTGTCTTAGTTTAAAACCATTCCTCCTTGTTCGGTCACTATCAACCCATGTAAACAATCATTCCCCCTCCAGTTGATACACTCTGCCCAAGCACTGGAAGGCCATAATGAGGTCTCCCTGGAGCCTTCTCCAAGCTAAACAAGCCCAGTTCCCTCAGTTGTTCTTCATAGGAGAAGTGCTCCAGTCCTCATATCATTTTAGCAGCCCTCCTTTGGACCCGTTCCAAGAGCTGCATCTTTCTTATGCTGGGGTCCCCAGGCCTGGATGCAGTACTCCATCTTGGGGCCTTAACAAGAGCTGAGGGGGACAATCACCTCCCTCTCCCTGCTGGCCACCCCTTTTTTAGTGCAGGATACAGTTGGCCTTCCATCAAGTTTGGATTTTTTTCATCCAGTTGGCTCACATCAAGCTTCTCATCCATCAGGATCTCCAAGTCCTTCTCCTCAAGGTTGCTCTCAAAGTAGGTACTTTGTGCAACCCAGATCTTTCCTTGACCCTGGGCAAATCAAGGGTTGAGCTCACAAAGCTGTGCCCCCTAAATATGGATATGTGGCTTGCCTTTGATTTTCTTAATTTGATCTGACAACTATGACTGTAAAGCACAAATTTTAATTTTAAACCATACTGAAGTAAAGACTCAGCAACATCTGTTTTGTTTCCATCATTCACTTAAAACTTATTCAAAACAGCAGAAATCTAGAATTTTTCCTCGTCATTAGCTGGCAAGCTGTATATACATACTGGTATCAGCTCCCCTTCTTCAAGAAAGAAGCGTATGCTACAAAGGAATATTGCCTTAGCCCTCTAATGAGAGCAAAACTATCCAAACAATGGCATCACACAAGTTATACCAGCTGTTAGCACACACTAAAAAAAAAAAAAATCTTTTTTCCTTTGGCTAAGGCCAAAATGCAGTTTTTCCATTGCAATACTTGGCATACAAGTTTTTCTACCTCACGTACTGTAATTAAAAGTGCATAGATCACGAGCCCATAACCGAATACAGCAACTATCAGGGAGGACACATGCAATGGCATCCCAATAAACACTTTACTAACAAGTTAGCAGAAAACAAATTAAGGCAGGCTCTGCACCAGCTTGCACAGATTCTGCCACAGCCACCAGCGCATCACTTCCATAGTGCAGGCTTTAAGATCTGTATCTCTACCCTATTCAAAATGAAGGGCTGCTCAGGGTATGTGACAAACCTAAACACTTAAAGCCAACAATGCAGAGAAGAAACCAGTAACAAATAATTAGGAACAGGGTGAGTGAATTTAACACTACATATCTGCAACAGTGATAGACTTGGGCACATGCTGTGCATATATATATAGCACTGCTTAAAAGTTCTGTGCAAGTTGTAAAATAAGACTGTAGGAAGCTGAGCTTAAATTCTGAGATATTTTCCTTGAGTGAATCAGAAACAGTAGGAAGGAAGAGAAGATCAGAATACACCTTGCATACTAAGTTTTAAGAGACATAGATATATATACACTACGTGCATAATATATATGCGCCCATACTTGTGCATACACATACATCCTATATGTGTTTATATACAAGAGCTGCTCCAAAAGTAATGCCTCCTATTCTATTCTACTGGCCTGTGTCAGAGGTGGATGTTGGTGATAAGGCAGCAGAGGCTGAATCTTCCCACCAATACTCTATTACATCTTGCTGCTGTGTGACAGATGGCAGCAGAGGGGCAGTCTGACAGAATGGCATTTGACGTGGAAGTGCACATGAAACAAAGGTGTGTCACTGAATTCCTCCATGCAGAAAAAATTGCACCCATTGATATTTTTGATGTTTGATGAACACTGATAGAGATAAAACGTCCTTTCCATCACAGCAAAAGGGTTCAAGTGAGGGTCACCTTCAGCCTTCTACTGTTTTTAGAGAAATTATAAAGAGGAGAAAAGACAGTGAGACATGCAACACACACATTCTAACTTAACAAGCAGATCTGCACCCCTTCTGCTGTCCCATAACTTGCAGTGGTACCACACAGCTACAGAAAAATCAGCTGTGAGCCAGCCAGGAAACCAATTCCAATTGAAAATAGCCCAGCCAGAGCTACAAACCAAATGGAGGTTCTAAAATTAGAGATGCATTTCCCAGGCTGGTTCCTCCCCATACAGCCACAGAAACAGATGGCAAAACCAAGAGTTGGGTTTGCGGCTGAGAGGAGCAGCCAAAACCTGCACTCAAACATCTGTCTAGACTGCAGCTCTCTGTGACTTAAGAAAAGAGGGAAGAAAATATTTTTTTCCAAATGTTATGAAGAAAGACTACAGTAGGATCTATCAACTCTGTACTCAGGGGACACAGCTTCATTAGCTCAACCCTTAATTTGCCCAGGGTCAAGGAAAGATCTGGGCTGCATGAAGTACCTATCCCAGGATGCCTTCCCAAATGAGTTTAGGCAGACATGTCTCCCCAACAACTGCATTATTAATGTTCAGGGGAAAAAAAAAAAAATGGGAGGGCAAAGGTGGAATTAGGCTCACAGATGGCCATACTACACAGCCCTGGAGAAAAAAAGTAGGGGTACAAAAGCATGCAATGAGTGTCCCACTCTCAATGCAGAGCACAAAAACTTAATATCCTGCTACAACAGACAGGAGGGATCCACCAACCCTGCATTTATTTTCGTAAGATTTAAGGTATGTGCCTTAATACCTTTATGATTCTTACGAACTCCCCCAGGGTGCATGGAGGCCTAGGGCCACCTTGATTTCTTTACGGCATTGCCAGCCACCCTGTTGGATCACCACTGCTGCTGCACTGGGCACCTGCTTATCACATAGGTTTAAATTAGAAATGTACCGTGAGCCAAAGCCAGCAATTTCCTGTGGTGGGATTCACCTCCTCTGACTTAAGGTATCTGCAATGTAAACATCTCCAAGTTTTCACCTTAGGCTTCCTTTACAGTCAGCAGAGACGGTGGAATTCATCTGACCTATTTGAAATGTCTACATGAAAAGGAAGGAAATCATGCCACAGACATGCCTGCCTCTTCCCACTTGCCAGGAGGCCAGCTTAAATGATAGAGAGACAGATTCCTCAGTACAGAGAACAGCAGGCAGGCTGCAGGCTGGGAAGCTTTTCTGGAGACCCCACAGGCTCCAGTAATCTTATTCAGTAATTTCAGGGAGAAGAGAAAAATGTTTAGCTTGCAAGGATGCTGTACTTTGTCAAAAAGCAGCCAAGCAATTTGGAGTCATGATTAGACATAAGAGAAATTTTAGCATTTATTAATATGAAAATATACAGAAATAGCATTCAAGCATCATTCACTGTTTCTGCATAAAACAAAAGGAAAGGTTTTCTATTTTTCTTCTTTTACTCCTTTCATATCCAGCTTACAACCTGTTATTTCTAGATCAGCAACAACCACTAAGGCATCTCCAAAATTCACAGGCTTTGGCACATCACAGTTTTGGTGAAGTCACTGTACATATGCCTCTTTTGCTGAAACACTGAAATGCTATTTTTAATTAGAGGCACACAAAGAGCTGTCTAAAAATAAAAGGCAAGAGGCCATAAAGGTCAGCAGGAATTGAAGCAAGTGCAGCAGATCGATCACGCGCACAAGGGGATTACGCCAGAAGAGACAGTGCCACACTTGTGCAACGGGCTGAAGCCAAAACATCACTGCTTATTCCTCAGGACATCCCAAAGACATCTCCCTCATGGTGATCAGCACTGGGTGAGACACAAGCAGAGAACCACAAGTACGCTCGCTTTGTAGATGAGGTCTGGTGAAAAGTGTACTTTTTAAAGAAAATTTAATTTCGCACATATTTTAGTGATATCACAAGTCAGCACTGCTTTTCAGGGTAACACACCTGAAAGCAGTATCTGGCAGACAGGGGAAAGGAAGTTCTAATCATCTGCTCTATTAGTATTACTTAGGTTATGCAGTGGCATTGAGCAGGAATTCCTACACCAAATTCAGTAACAAAAGCATACGCTCCATAGGAGCGCGTTCAGGAGTTCCCATGGAGAGATCCAACCCTGCTTCTCCACCAGCCAGCCCAGCTGTACTGCATAACGTCTACTTACAGCAAATACAAATTTATTTCTGAAAGACACAAAAGTGACAAGATACTGTGCTTTTTAAAGAAAGTCCAATTTCCCCACATATTTTACCAATGTTACAAGTCAACACTAAGCTAGTTTTCAAATGTATCTTTATCCATCTACAAATTGAAGGAAGCATCTTGAAGCAGATTTACTCTTGCTTTTCCAGAAAAACACTCATCCAAGATGAAGTGCAGGAAAATTCAACTCACAACATTCCACTCTCAATTAGTGGTTATTTTTAATTAGCTGCAAACACTGTACCCAAAGACTATTAGCAGCAACTGGCCTGAATCAACACACCATTTTTGAGGAAAACAAACAAAGCAAGCCCACACAAGAAAACCTCTGCTGGCCCCCATCCAAGCAGACAAATTAAGGGACATTTTCATATCACTCTGAAGAGTTCTCTGAACTTAAGCTAAAGACAGACTTGAAAGGGGCAACTGCTATTCCTCCATCCAGAAAAGAAGACTGCCTCCTCGCTTCATGCTTATCTGACAAAAGCAATATAGAAACAAGAAATCCTAACAACACAGTGCCTTAGTCTCAGCTGAGACAGAATTGCTTTCTCCAGAGTGTCTGGTACGATGCTACGTTTGGTTCTCTGCAGAAAACAATGTTGATAACATGCTGATGTTAACAGTTGCTGCTAAGCAGTGCTGGATAGAGTTGAGGCCATGCACAGAGAACTCCAGGAGCTGGGATGGAACAGAATTAGGACCTAAACTAACCATCATGCAGAAGGAAAGGTTTTAGGGGGGCACCCTGGGCACCGGACAGGGAGTGGTAAGCAATTGTTTCTGCATAACTATTTAAATACATACACATGTAGATAGATAGAGAAAAGGAAAGTTTTTATGTCTATCTCATAGTTTCACTTCAACCCACAAGTTCTGTGTAGTTTTTTGGTTTGTTTTTTTTTTTCCAATTCTCTCCTTCATTCCCCTGGAAAGGGATGAGCCAATGACTGTGTGGTGCTGAGTGACCTGCTAGGTTAAATCACAATACATGGAAAACAATGGGAATACATTTTTCACCAGCCTGATATCCTAAAATGCATATAAAAGGTAAACCAATAGGCAAGGTGGGCAACACTGAAAAAAAGACAAAGGGAAGAAAAAATTTCTCTTCCCTGCTCATTGCAGCCACAAAACAGAGACACCAGTGAGACTATCTGCTCATTCTCCCCCATCAGCACATGCTGACATTTTGTTACTGTGATGCAACATCAGCACCTATAGCTGAAAGCTGCAATGCAAACATTGCAAGGAAACATCAAGATATCACAATGTGATTAATCTGTGGCTCCCACCAGGTCTTCCCAGGTGATCAAGCATCTTGCAGCTGTTGAAATCTCAGCACCAAAGCCACAGGCCTGCATTAAAAAAAGCAGCGTTCCTACTGACTATTATTTTATCTTGCACTGTTGATGAAAGACATCCTCTTCCTCAACTTAAATAACTAATGTATGGTACAGCAGTACAAGTCGATGCACATATATCTATTACACACCCTGGATATCTGACACAATCTGAAAATCAAGGAGTAGAATCTATGAGAAAACAGAGTAGGTGTACAACCAGGAAAACAGAGTAGGCTGGGGTAGTTGGACACTACCACCTGCCTTGCTGAAAGGGAAGACATTCCTTAGGGCATAAAGGGATCTTCATTTCTCTCCTCAATCAGCAGAAAATTAGCAAGGAGGCTAGAAATTTAACATAATTACACTGAAACCTTTGAACCTTATTACTGCAAACACACACCAGTTGAACTGAGTGATAGTGATTAGTCCCTTGCTCCCCAACATGCCAAAAATTAGTCACATGAGGCTTGCACAGTTTAAGCCATAACACAATACACATGTCAGAGAAACAGTAAGCTAAAAAGAGGTTAGACAACCTTTCCTGTCAGGCACAGACACAAACCCAAATCCAACGGAAGACGTAGTTGCTAGATGACAAGAGGTGAATAATTTAATTTCCACTTGAGATAACCCTAATTATAATGAGGAAAAAAAAAAAAACAACAGGAAAAGAAAGTAAGCAGTGTTACAAAGCAGAACAATTAGGATATACTGCAGCAGCCTTGTACTGCCTCTAGCATGGGCAGCATCACCTTTTTGCATGTTTTTCTAACACCTGGCACAGGTCAGGACCCCACCAATCCTTCAGCAATGTTTTAAGGAGGAATCTTTCCCTCCTTGGGGGATTCACACAGTGCTAATTTTTGCCACCAGGAGGAAAAACATTGGCAGATGTTCCCAAGACAAAGTTCCCATTCCCAGGTATGGAAACGGGATCATAAAAACCATAGAGTCATAAAGAATGGAAAAGACCACTAAGACCATCTAGTCCAACCATCAACCCACCCCCCACCATGCCCACTAACCACATCCACAAGTGCCACATCTCCATGTTTCTTGAACACCTCCAGGGACAGTGACTCCACCACCTCTGTGGGCAGCCTGTGCCAGTACCTCACAACTCATTCTTCCTAATACCCAACCTGAAATGTAATAGAATAAGCACTGCCCCTATGCAGTCTCACGCAGGACCTGTTTTTCAGAGGAACAGAAGTATTAGCAGTGTGTTCACTGCATGCAGACTCCCCCCTCCCCCCTCCCATCTTGTGCAGTAACTTTTTTTTTTTAATTTAAAAAACACTGACTTAGGTGACTGTTTATAGACACATTTGTGATTATTTTTCTTCTCATTTTATAGTCTCATTAAGATACTGCTCTGCAGTATTTGCATAAAGGCAAAAAAAAATAGATCAAATTACCATTCCTCATTCAGAAGCACATTACCATGAGTTCAGCTCTGAAACCTTCCCTGCTGCCCACTGTCTATGAAGTTACTTAGAAGCAGAACACTGTAAGTAATTCTGTCCACTATCTACAGAGGACTAGATGGCAAGCAGACTGCAGTCTGGTGAAGTTTCCATCTTCGTTTTCATAAATGACTTTGAGCAGGACAGTTACCTCTTCTAGCAAGCTGCCCTTTGACAAGCAAGATTCCCCTGCAGAAAGAATGAGTTTTAAAATGTGTGTTAATACATAATATTAACACCACCAAGCTGGCCTAAGCTAGTTATTTTCTGAAAAATAACCACATCACATAGAAGCGTAGATGAACAGCTGGACCATCAAATGCTGGAAGACTCCTAAGCTCACACCTCAGCATCTCATTGAGCTCACATCTTTTAACCAGCTCTTGTAATGGGAAGCTTTGGTTTTACCTTTAGAAGGAGAAACTGCTTAATCACCATCTAACCTGATGTAAAGACAGCTGCTGCACAAGGCAGGGGAGCACCAGGGCAGATGGGGATTGATCAAAACGTACCTCTAAAGCACAGGCACTCCAGGACTCCACTCATTCAAAAGAAAACTTGCTATATAAAAAAAGGTCCCTTTGCAGAGGGGGGCAGAGCTGCTCAGAAAATCCACATCTCTCGCCCTCAGAGAACACCACAGTATATTCTTTTAATTCTACCACTGAGCAAAAAAGTACATTTTCAGGTATCCATGCTCCCCCTCAGCTTCATCTTGGGAAAAGCGAGGCGTGCAATCACTTGTTAATACCTTGAAATCCTGAGCAGCCCACGTGCTCAACAAAACCACATCCCCGTGAGCTGTATGGAAAACAATAACAAAGCTGACTGTTTGGATGGGAAACAGGTATTGCTGACTCCAGGAGGCAACAACCAAACTCTCTGATTCATGGTTTGGGGTTTTATTTTCAGTGGTGTGGGTTTGTTTTTTTTTTTTTGGTTGGTTTTTTTTTTTGTTTTGTTTTGTTTTTTCCCCACAAGAAGCATCTTCACAACTCTAGCTAAAGTATGTTACTGATACAGAGTTAGACAAACATGGACATTGCTTGATACACCAAACATCACATCAGCATGTAGCTCCCCAACTGTGAATCTTGGCCAAGTTGAGGCCTGACTCTGCCCTGGACAACATCAGACATAAGGTCTCAAATCTCTACCAAGAGAACAAAATAATTTCTCTACACATACTCTCTATTCTCACTTTGTGTGCTTGTGTTGTCTTCTCCTCCCATTGCAACACTGTAACTCCCTACACATTTCTCAAAAAGCCCAAACCCAAAAACACGTTGCACAGCTATCTCACTGTCATCTATTATTCAAGAAAGGTCTCATTGAATAAATGTCTGTTCAGAGGCTCTAAACAAATTTCATTTCTGAACACCACTGTCTGCAGCCCAGCGGGCCATTTCACCAAGATAAGATCACACATTTAATCAAACGCTTCAAAAAAAAAGAAATACACACCGAGTTTGCTTAATAACGTCAAATAATAAAAGTGCAACGCTGGCAGCATACTAATTTTTAGTAGTCTTTCTTCTTTGAGGGTTGTCTCAATAGTCAAGGTCAACCGTACATGGGATTTCTTCTAATTAGGGTTTCTGGTAAAGGCTAGACCTGCTTATTCTCACCGCTTAACCACGGTTTTCCCTAAAATAAAGACATCTCTCGTTTTAAATTAAATCATTGCAGTATCCCATCCAAGTGTGACAGACAAAACTGCACAACTCTGTTAATTCAATAGAGAATGTATGTGAAAGACAACAAAACCCACATCTTTTGTGGTCAATGAGGAACCACCCACACAAACGTCTATGGTACAAAAGAAAAACTGATTTACAGAAAAAAAAAAAAAAGATTATCTACTCAGTGTTTGACTACAGCTCCTACAGCAGTGCAGCACAGACTCATTTGAGTTGTGAATGAGGAGTTTGCACCCCTATACCAGCGTATGTTTTGCCATTTATTTTAATGCTGTAGGAAGAGGCAGAGCCAGATCAAGAAGCAGCATTGTTACTGCAACTACAAAACAGAACTGTATTACTACTGATCACATTTCCATGATATTCATCACTAATTCTCCTAATACTTTTTCCACCAACTTCTATTATTTCATTTACATATTAAGTTGCCAGTTTTATCACAATGATTACTGCTTGGCCCCACATTACATGAACTTGGGAAGAACCCCGCACCCTAGCTGTGATCAAGCCTGCTGCTTGAAAGGGGTCAAACAAAAGCCTGTCTCCTCACCCCTGCATGGGCCCATGGGTTATGCTGGTCTGCCCTCTGCTCACACGGGACGAGCGAGTGATCGGGCGTGAAGACATCAGGGCAGACAAGCCCCCATCTGCTACTCCCAAAGCCATAGAAGGCAAACAGAAAAGCAGCTTCTAGGTATATTCCCCCACCAGAGCTTTTCTCCCTGCTGCAAACGTTCCATAAACACCTTTTCACAGACACCACGATGACCAGGGCAGGGATCCAGATTTCATTTTCATCCCTACTGCACGTGTGGAGCTGCTCATAGGTGAATCATTCTGCGGACAAACAACACCTGATCCTATAGGATCAGTGATATGCAACTATATTTCTTGTGAAATCAAGGATAACTGCACAGGTACAATTCTCTAGTTGCATTGCAGACTTACTTGCCAAATCAGCAATGTTACACAGAGAAGTGCTCCCTACCCCACAGTCAAAATGCGTGACACAGACTTTAGAAAGACTCATTGCAAAATGGTGACCTACTTAAAGAGATCTATAAAGTGCATTACAACTGTAATTGTGGATCACTTGTCAGAAGGTCACACGTTATCACTCTACACAGCATAATCACTATATTTCAAATATCTTTCAGGATAAATTTTACACAAAGAGACATGCATCATTTTGGAGTAAACCCAATTAAGCAGAACTTGTATTTTAGAAGAAAGATTGTACCACTACAAAAAGAAAAGTGAGAAAAACAGATATAAGACCAGGAGAGAGAGAAGAAAAAAACAAACAACCAGATAAGGATAGGCTGCAGTTGATCTAGCTGCCTTTAACCAGTTTCACATCACCCAAGAAAGCTAGTAGTCACAATTCAGTAATAAATAACAAACAACTTACTCTTTACAAGGCTAAGAATTTGCTGGATGCTGGAAACGCCAAAAAGAGGCAATCTCCAAGCAGAGAACCTTCCCCTTTGGCTGCCAATGCTTCAATGAGGTCAGGGAGGAATAGACCCCGGGTCCATTACTTCTGGTTGCACAGGTAAATTGTTTGCACCTGTGCTCCTGGGCTGGCCATGCCCCTTTACCAGGTGCTCAATCACTGGTTCAAGCTGTGACCTAACGGTTTCCATACAACCACTCCACACACCTGCATCCATTAAAGATAATCCAAACTGACATTTTCTTCAAGTCTGTGCTGTGGAAGTTTAAAATGCAGTAGTCGCATCATTATTTCCCTTGGAAATGGGATATATATATGCTGCATTTCCAAATGATTAAAGGCCATGATTGCAGCATCCTAAATCTGAAGGAATAACAGTTTAGATCACACACCAAGTCAACCAAAGGCACAGCACCCTGTTGAGCAATTTGCTGTGTGCTGGAGGTTAAAAAAAAAAAAAAAAAGAGATGTTTCTCATAATGAACCATCAACCATATGACTGTAGACCAGTTCTGTGTACCTCCAGACAGCCTTTACACAGAGAGCCCTTCAGGACAGAATTCCAAAGGCTTTTGTTTACTGTGGGGGTAATATTACCAGAAGATGAGGGGGGGGAAACAATCAAAAAGAGTTAAGTATATACCTTACCTAAAAATAAATAAATAAACAAAAAACCCTGTCCCCTTTGAAGGAAAGGACAGGAATTTCAAAGTGATGTGTCAGTCAGTAACACACACATGGTTGCTGAAGAGATGTGAAAGAAAAGGAGTTAACTTGATCTCCTAAACCCTCCTCAGCTCTATCCAACAGTGAAACCTATTCAAAGAGATGGCTTCGATGGGCTATTTTTTTTCATCCTCCTTTCCCTCAGCAGTCTCTGGAATGGCTTTGAGGGAAGGAAGAAAAAAAAAAAAAAAGGGAAAGAAAAAGCTATTGAAAAATCTCCTTACAGGGTCAGCTGTCACTGAAATGCATTTTAGTATTCAGGGTACCCACCCATGCAGAACATCAAAAACTGGGCTGATGTCCCTCTCTATTCTCACAGGCTCAGGCCAGCACAGGGTGTGTGATGCAGTGCGGAACAGCAAGGCACACTGCCTCTGCAGGGCTCATAGACAGCAGCACCAGCCCATGGAACACAACAGGGGGTCACTGTGCTTTGCACGAGCAAAGAAGAGACTGTGTGGGTTGAAGCTAGCTTGCTCTGGCACAGCTGGGAATTGAAACATCTCTCTAACTGGAGATTCGTGGTCTCGCAACTTTGTACAAAGTTCAGGCTTACTGATGTGCCACCTCCTAAATGAACTCTCCATTATCTTCCTTCTTCCCGCACTTTGCGGGCTGCCTGCGGGAATACAAGTCCTAGCGTTCACCCATCATTTTGTGGAAATAATTGGAAAGAAAATATAAAACAGTTAAAAGTCAGGCAATTGCACATTCACTATATTTCCTGAAATTTTCTTATGCTGAACTAAGCTAAGCCTGAGCTTCACAGGCTGCTCAGCATCTTGGTCGGGCTTTGCAGCTTAAGCTAAATTCTCCATCTAAGCAAGATGGGCTCTCAGTTGGCTACCATGCCCATCTTTGTCACACCCTTGACCCCTACATTAACATATTCAAGAAAGTTGCAAACTGCACTTCCGTGCAGCAATGACACTTCTCTTCTTCTCTCTTTATGGAAAAAAACTTCTTGTTAACGTAGCCTTGGGATCATAAAATCACCACAGTTGGAGAAGACCTGCAAGATCATTCAAGTCCAACCATCCACCTGTCACCAAGAGCTGTCACTAAAACATGACCCTCAACACAATGTCTGAACATTTCCTGAACACCTCCAGGGTCAGTGACTCCACCAACTCCCAGGGCAGCTCATTCCAGCACATGACCACTCTCTCAGAGAAGTATATCCTAATGTCCAACCTGAATCTCCCCGACACAACTTGAAGCCATTCTCTCCAGTCCAGCAACGTCAAAACAGAAACAGGATGCTACAGCAAATGACCAGCCTCAACCCTGATTATTAGTGAAATTAGTGGTCACTCAGCATACCCTATATATATATCTGTTTTGTTTTGGAGAGTACACATACCTACATCCGTATGTCTGTGCTTATGTTTGGAGTACAGGTGCAGTTCTTAAATACCTATTTTCCACTTCTTGAAGTCTGAACAACAACAAAAAATAAGACCTCTGTCTGTTTCCCAAAAGATCACAATGCTTGGTTGTGTGTGCTCACAGAAGAAGTGAATGCACTAGGACTGAAATAGAATATTTCTCTCTGTCACACTGGAAACTGTGTCCATTCATTGAGGTACCTTATGTCTGTAACCAGACCCTTTGTTTCTGTGGAATGGGGAAGGTTAAAAGTGTTAATAGAGAAGGGACTTGTACCTGATAAGCATTACAAGCAGACTACTCACCACTGGTTTATACCACTTAGAGCATTTCCAAAGCATTAGTTGAAGGTGTTAGGTTCAAACCAGAACAGCACCAGCAAACAAAGGCACCTTTACATAGGACATCACAGTAGGACAATGCATTGATCACATTTTAAGGACCACTTCTGCAAAAGCACATACACTCATATTCACCCCATTTTAGCCTTGCACTGTTGTAAGAAAACATTCATGCTGATCTTTTGTATTTATGATGCTTCATCATAAGTTTAAGAAATGCATAGCTTCACTGAGAAGTGCAATCAATGACTTGAATTGATTTATGCCAGGTAAGAATCCAACTGCAATCAAGTCAGTAAGCTTCTCCAATTAATAGTAGCAAAGCTATGAACCAACCTTTTCAGAACACAGTACAAAAAATTCCAAAGATGTTCCCTGTAAAACATCCCCTGCAACAAACCAGAGCTGTGCTACAGACTGCTGCAGCTGTCTTACAACTACTGAGATGCTTCCCATGGAATTACTCGTTTGTTGACTAATGCACTTATCAAAACCAAATAACATATCCTGTTAGTCTCAGGCCATACATTAGTGGCTGCTCTGTTAAAGTTTTTAACTATTAGCCATTTAAACAATGCTCTAATGACAGTGTCGAAACATCTCTCTGCTTCCTTCTGAAAGGTATCTATTTCATGGCCCTTGAAATCAAAAGATGTCAGGGGTCTGAAATAAAAACATTTTCATTTTTTATCTCTTTTCATAGACAGATTAGTTAGAATTGGGCTGTCTCCTACTTTTTAGCAGTTAAACCAACTTCATTCAGTCTGAAACACCACCTCTATCAAAAACATTACAATCTACAATGCTGAAGAGAGGTGTGTGTTTGAAAGGATGCCACACCATGCTTCTTGAGTATCAGCCCCACTCAACTGCAACAGGAAAAAAAAAAAATTCCCCATCTCCACTAACCATAGCTCATATTAGAAAACCAAAACAAACAAAAACCAACCACAGAACTGCTTGCTGGCCAGTCAACATCTGCAGATCAGATAAATGTGGTTTGGTTCCACTAGTACGCAATGCCCACAGGTTCCAACTGGGTGCCCCTCTGTTCCAGCAGCGTTCATATTTCCTTCACAGTGCCATGTGACAGCACTTCTGGAGCACATGTAGAACATATACTCAGAGGTCATCAGCCTCCTCCTGTATCCTCCCGAGCACCTTAAGCTTAGTAAATAAAATACGGTCCACAGTACCACTAAAATGAAATTTTTATTGCATGTGGATGCCACATCCCTGGAGGTGCTCAAGGCTAGGTTAGATGGAGCCCTGGGCAGCCTCATCTGGTGGAGGGGCAACCAGCCCATGGGCAGGGACTGGAACTGAGTAGGATTTAAGGCTCCTTTCAACCCAAATCATTCCATGAGTCTGTAATAAATACATCTGACTCACAGCCAAAACCAGAAGTCTCTTTGAAAAGACCACTGAAGGAAAAGTTAAAGCTTATACACTGTGCTCATTGTTTTTCCTTGTCAATCTATCTCAGCCATTCCCACCCCATAGGTGTGTTCTGTAGACACCACTGTCTCCATCATACTTCATTCCTCAGTAGAAGAGTGCCTATTCACAATGAACAGTGCACTGTAGATATTTATCTAGTGGGAAGCATAAAGAAAGCATTACACTGCATCCCAGCAGGACTGCATCTGTTGGAAGAGAGAGGGGCTGGCAGGGAAGAGCCATGGTAAGATCTCTTCAGAGCTTCTATGCTCACCAGGTGCATCTCACCTGACAAGCAGCCTCCCATCAGAAGTGTCTGGACAACATGTGTTTGCCCTGTAGGGCCATCCTGTTGTTTCAGCACTCCTCACTTTCACAGCAGTATCAGCACCACCTCCAATATGAGTATTTGTGAGCTGTGTTTCCAATGCTCTCTTGTGATGAACAGGAATACTCCAAAGAATACAAAGTTCTGTCAGAATCACTCCCATCAGAGCACTGAGCTGTTTCTACAACCAACTAGTAACACAATGAAATAAGTTCTCTTCCCTTATTTATTTTTATGCCTTGTGCTCATCCTTCATTTCATAGCTTTTCCCTGATCCATTCTTTGTGCACAAATTCCACATCTTCCATAAGTCTCAGTCCTTCCTTCATGCCACGCCACACAAAAAACAGTTTCCCAGCCAATCTACACCAGTCCCAACGCTATTAGTATCAAAATTTGCAATAATAAATCAGCAGCTCCCAGGACTGCTCCATTTACAAAGCCTTCCCTCTCCCATGTGCATCTCATTTACTGGCATTGATGATGCATGCGCTCATGCTCTGAATCTGAAAGCCCTCCCGGCGGCACTGCACTCCCAGCTGACGTGCTGACCGAGGCGAAAGGTCAGGTGTGCTGCTCTCCAGTAATCCAGTCCACACCATTTTATGCCTTTCGTTGGGTGGCACGGACACCTGGCCAGCACCCTTCGTGCACCTCCTCCTCGGAGCCTGCCTGCCTTCCCCACATGGCCAGCAAAGGGCAACGGGTTCGTGTTTTGCTGTGGGAGCAACCATGCCAGGATGAGCTCCTCCAGCCCTGCAGACAGCACAGGACGGGAGCAACACAGCCACCGGTGGGGTCAAATAATGGAATCATACAGAACTCATGTGCTAGCTCTAGCTTTATGAACTCCAGTCCTTCAGGCGCACAGAGGTCCCTGCCAGGCTCATTGCTGCCGGTAGGTAACAACACAACAGCTACTTTGTAGTAAACCACGCTGAGCATGGAAAAAGCTCTGCTAAGGAGCCCCAACCACAACAAGGGGATTGTGTCCCTCCTGCAATCGAAGCACAGCTGTTTCACCTTCAGAAAAGCTCCCAGCCCTCTCTAAACTTTGTCACCCAGCAGTGACAAAAGCAGGCAGCTCTGCGCCCTTCCTGCCCTGCTCTCCCGAAGCGATGGCTACGGGCTTGCCGACACCAGCCTCTTTAACCTGCTGCACCTGGCCTGCCCCATAAAACTCGGTGGAAGGATTTTTCCTAATGAATACACAGTAGAAGCCTGTTCATATCGCAAACCCCTGGAAATTATGATAAATGAGCTCGACGAGGCACACACCGCTACTCAATACCAGGCAAGCAGCGCTGGCTGCGCCCTGAGACAGCATTCCATAACAAAAAGAAATGCATTCATTTCAACTCCAGAGATTTCTTTTTTTTTTTTTTTTTTTTTCGGTTGGGTTTGAGAATCTCCATCCAGTACCCTGGAATAACCACTGCCGTGGTATCAAAAAAGGAACAGTGACTTGCAGGCTCTCTTTCTGCTCCATAGCAAAGCACAGAGGGCATTCTCACCCTTTTATGTTTGCACCTCAGCCTCCTCCAAAGCAGCTGGGGCTGGGAGAGGGGAAACGCTAATATCTCCTCATGAGTAATCCAAACAGGAGCGTAAATACAACAGACTCAGTTGTGGCCAAAGCTGGGAATGCTACGGCAATAAGCACGCAACATTACATTTCTTTTGGCCACATTCGAGTTGTTTTAACTACAGCGGAGAAGAATTGCATGCTCCTCAGGATTGGGAAAGATCTACCTCACGATCTCTCCTGAATAAAAAACAAACAGCTTCACATCCACAGGATGAAAAACCAAAGCAATGCGTGAGGGGCTCACTGCTCCTACAAACCACTCTGGGCACTGATAAGACACAGACCTCAAAGCAAAGGTGCCCGGGGTGCATTTCATGGAATCATTAGGGTCCAAAAAGACTGCTAAGATCACCTAGTGCAACCGCCAACTCATTTCTAGGCAGCACGGCGATAGCTCCACCAGCTATACAGGCATGGGCTAGAGCAGGGCTCCCTATGCTGGGAAGGGAAAGGAGTGCTCCCTGGCTTGTGGCAGGTGGCAATCACCACTCTCATGAGCATATGTATCTCCAAGTTAAATAGTCAAAATACGGTTGCAAAGGAAAAGCAAATAATTTAGTAAGCAAATAAAAACACTCAAAAAAAAAAAAAACAAAAAAAGAGAGAGAGAGAGAAAAGAAGGGAGGGGAAAGAGTAAAGGAAATGCAATTTTTACCATTCTCTTCCTTCACCCATACACACTGGCCCCTGCTTGTTCAGAAGATGTCCCTGCTGAACGCAGCCCTGCACACAGCCAGCAAACACCAAACACTCCAGCCAGGCACCAGCCTGGGCTGTGCTCTTCCCTCTGCCTGCAGGGACTGGGCTGCAGACCCCTGCCAGCCTCACGACCGGGCACACACAGCCCCCGACGCACCCCAGTCCAGCAGCATCCCACCCACAGCCAGTCAGGAACGTGGCGGCTTCTCCAGGCACCCCTCCAGCAATGCGATAGGAGCATCCATCCTCCGAGGGCTACAGGCATAGAGCAGCGAGGGAAACTCGGGGATTTCTCCGGGTAACAGCGGCAAACCCACACATTCCTTCCATAGAGAAGGAAAAGCAACCACAAAACCTACCAGTGCTCTTCCATCTCCCCGCAGCCATCCATCCCCTCCATGCCCAACACGCAGCACCCCGTTACCTGCAGGACGCAGCCCCCCCGACCACCACCCTCCATAGAAGCCAATGGGATCCGATGGCAGCGGGCAGCTCTTAGCCCCGCGCGGGTGGGATGCGGGGCCGGTACCGATCCGTAAGGCACCCGGCGGGTGGAGGGCGCTCGGATGGAGGGTGCTCCGTTACCTTTAGTCACCTCCGGCTGCCGAGATGCCAATCCCCATCGGTTCCTCAACAACCTGCAGCGGGGAGCTGCTGCTGCTGCCACAATCCAGTCATGAAAAGCAGAGCTGGCCACGGTACCAGGAGGCACACGAGGAGCAGGGATCGTCGCCCAAGGAAACAAAAATGTTAAAAAAAAAAAAAAAAAAAGATAAAAAATAAAAATTCAAAAAAAAAAAAAAAAGGAAAAAGAAAAAAAAAAAAATAAAGGACGAAGAAAAAGTCTCTCCTCCGCCGCCTTTTCCTCCCGCAGCACACGCTGGATCCCGGAGGGTGTGTGGGGATGGGGAGGTGGTCTCTCCCCCTCTCCCCGCCGCCAGCCCCCGGCCGCAGCCCCGCGGCTCTACCTCCTCCAGGTGGGCAGCCTCAGGGCCGGGGGGTGGCCGCGGAGCCCGCACCTCCGCCCGGGCGATCCGGATGCGGCACGGTCATCGCCTGCCTTTGCTGCTGCTGCTGCTGCTGCTGCTGCTGCCGCCGCCGCCGGGGACGAGGAGCCGCTGCCGAAGAGACCACCAAAAAAAAAAGGAAGGGAGAAAAAAAAAAAAAAAAGGGAGAGCAATCTTCCACCATCCCCCTTTTCTCTTCCTCCTCCAGCAGCACCAGCCGCTCTCCGCATCCGCTCCCTGCCCCCGGCCCCTCACTCCGCCGGGGCTGGGGGACACAAAGGCTCCCGCGCGCAGGGGGGCGGCCGGCCCTCAGCTCCCCGGAGCCCCCCGGAACCTTCCTCCTCCTCCTCCTCCTCCTCCTCCTCCTCCCGCTGCGGACACTGCCAGCCCCGGCTCGGCGGACGCGGGGGGGGGGGGGGAACCACGGCCGCCGACGGCGCGGCACGGCTCACACACGGGGAGGGGGCGGCCCGGCACAGGCAGGCGGCGCGGCGCTGCTGCCCTGCCCGGCGGCGGCCGCACGGAGCCGGGCGGGCGGCGAGCCGAGGGGCGGGGGAGCGCCGAGGGCCCGGATCTGGGTTGCGTGGACGCGGGCTCCACCTAGCAGCCGGCTCCGCGCCTCGCCGACCCCAGCCCCTTCCCTTTTCCTTTTTCCGGTGCCCACCTGCACTCGTCACCATCACCTCTCGCCGACCCCCGCCGAGAGGATTCCCCCACTCCCCATTGGCCCGCTGCCCCCAGCCCAGTGGCCAATGGCAGGCAGCCCACCGAACGAGGAATCCCCTGCTGGATTCCCCACTTCCCTGTTGGATGCTCTGCCCATTGTAGCCAGCAAAGCGGCCAATCGTAACCATGCAATCCGGCACAGAACCTGCTGGATTTCTCACCTCCCCATTGAACTATCAGGAACACGGCGTTCCTAGCTCCATTCTCCATCTCTACATTGGCTGCTCAGTTTGTGATCCCCAGCCCAGCAGCCAATCACAGACAGACGGCTGGGCCCAGAGCCCCTCCACACAGCCCACCCAGGACCAGGTTCTTCAACAAGCTCCTAAGCATCTCCAATGGCAGGTCCTACAACTTTGTAGGATCCCCTTCACTGGGATGAAGGCATTAATTAATCTCATTTGCAAACGTAGACCGTGGGTCAAGAGGATGCCTTCACACATTCCTATCTACATCTCTAGGTCAGGTTGATGGTTGGACTTGATGATCTCGAAGATCTTTTCCAACTTAAATGGTTCTATAGGCATGCATGTGTGCCTTTTAGGTTAAGAAGTGCTATTTTGGAGGTACTGATGTTCTGAATAAGGTCATACAATCATTTGAGTTGGAAGGGACCCTTACAGGTCATTAGATTCAACTCCCCTGCAATGAAGAGCGCCATCTACAGCTACATCAGGCTGCTCAGAGCCCTGTCCAGCCTCACCTTGAATGTTTCCAAGGACAGGGCATCCACCACCTCTCTGAAAACCTCATCGTAAAAGAACAACTTCTTCCTTATACCCAGTCTAAATCTTTCCTTTTAGCTTGAAACCATTTCCCCTTGTCCTATCATAACAGATACTGCTACAGAGTCTGTCCCCTTCCTTCTTAAAGCCCCCCTGTAGATGCTGGAAGGCTGCTTTCAGGTCTCCCCAGAGCCTTCTCCTCCATGCTAAACAGCCCCAGCCCTCTTAGCCTATCCCACTAGGGGAGGTGTTCCATTTCTGGGATCATTTTTGTGGCCTTCCTCTGGACGCACTCCAACAGGTCTATGTTTCTTATGTACTGAAAACTCCACATCTGAATACAGTACTCCAGGTGAGGCCTCACAAACACAGAGTATAGGGACAGGATCACTTTCCTTAACCTGCTGGCCATGATTCTTTTGATGAAGCCCAGGATATAGTTGGCTTTCTGGGCTGTGAGGGCAAACTACTGGCTCATGTCCAGCTTGTCATCCACCAGACCAACCGGTCCCTTTTGCCCGGGCTGTACTCCAACATTTTATCTCCCAGCTTGTACTGATAGCAGGGGCTGCCACAACACAGGTGCAAAACCTTGCACTTGGATTTGTTGAACATCATGAGATTCTCCTGAGCACACTGCTCATGCCTGTCCAGATCTCTCTGGATGGCATCATGTTCCCTGAGGGACACCACTTGTCACCAATCTCCATTTGGACATTCACCCACTGACCACCGCTCTCTGGGTACGATCTCACAACCAGTTCCTCATCCATTACACAGTCTACCCACCAAATCCATATCTTTCCAATTTGGAGAGAACATCAACACTCTGTTTTGCTGATGATAACACTGGGACTCATCTGGCTGACATTGGGGAAAAAAAAAGAAAGAAAGGAAGAAAGAAAGCACATCAGCTGTGGATAAATCTGGGGGGTGAAGGGCGCTGGGGGTTGAGTTGAGGAAGAAAAAGAAAAAGAAAACAAAAGAACAGATCTATACATTACAACAGATCTGTCCCAAGAGTTTCTACTTCCAGCAGACCACTGTGAAGTCATGCTACAGAACACCTGGCCTCTCCCACCAGTCTGCAGAATATCCCCAAAAGTCTAAGCAAACAGCATGCAGCCTTCTGCAAATGTTTACCTTATGTAAAAGTGGGTTTTAAACCAATTAAAAAGCCATTGTGTTTTGGCCTTGCATTTGGCTCACCAAAATTGTTCTCTCCTTGAATGGGAGCCTCAGGGCATCTGTCTCTCCATCCTCAGCAATCTCCTCCTCCAACAGCCCTTCTTCCAAGGGCCACATGGGAAAAAAAAAGTAAAACTAAAAAAATAAAAGAACCTCAAAGTCCTTTTTTCTGCCTCTACCAGGATACCTGGAGATGTGAGACTCTCTGAGATGTGATTATCTCTCCAATGACATTCACCACATCTGCTCTGGGAGTGAAACAAAGCCATACAAGCTGCAATGAGATTTGCTACATATCTTTAAGGTCCATTTTAATGCAGAGGTGAGAATGAAATCAATGTTTAGTCAGCAAGCAGAAAAAGAAGTACTACTAGCCTTACAGTGGGATTTTATTTTTCTCTCTTGTAGAAACACATAACTGGGCTGGAAGGGATCTTAAAGCCCACCCACCCCAACCCCTGCCATGGGCTGGTTGCCCTCAGCAGCTCATGCTGCCCAGGGCCCCATCCAGCTTGGCCCTGTGCGCCTGCAGGGATGGGGCATTCACAGCTTGTCTGGGAAGCAGTGCCAGGGTCTCTCTCTGAGTAAAAAGTTGCCTGTAGTATTATGTATAATGACCCCCCCCCCCCCCCCGGAAAAAAAAAGAAAAAAAAAAGGGGGAAGGACAATGCTACTATTCCCCATTAAAATCATGATTTGAGTTCAATCTTGCCATCAAGCCAGAAAACTACAGAGACAGAGAAGTTCTGTTGGGTTGTGCAGCTGTAGTCTCCAGAGGCAGCTGCAAGATGATTCCCTGAAGGGCATTTTCCCAGTGTTTTGTCCAGTGAAAACTGAAAGGTGTCCAGGGATGAGGTTTCCCCCCATTCCCCAGAGTGATTACTCTCCACTCTTGTATGTCTCATCATTTGGAAGATTTTCCTGCTGTTCAGCCTACATTTTCCGTTTCTTAATTTCATCCCATTACTTGTGGTTATGGCCCCAATTAATCAAAGTACTTCAATGCGTGCTTAAATTTAGGTATGTGCTTAAGCTCCATTGAAATTACACATGTCAGTGTTTTGCAGCTCTGATGGATATGCACATGTGTTTAAGTACTGTGCTGAATTGGGACCATGCATCATCCCAAATGCTTACTCTTCTCTCACAAGTTTTTAAACAATTATCCCTTCTTCTTTGCTCGACTATCGATTAGATAAGCTATCTACTTAAGCGACCCAATCTCTCCTTGTGTATCACTCACTCCAAGCAGTTGATAATTTTTTCTTCTTTGAATAAGTATTCCCACAATTTATGTTTTGCCAGGACAAGCAGTAAGGTATCACAGTTCAATGCCATCTCCTGGGTGTGATGACATGAAGTTACTCTTTGCTACTATAGGATACAACATACTTGCCCTGGCACTCCCAAATAAATCCACTGATATATTTCACTGCTCTATCAGTTTGTAAGACTCTCTATAACGTATTCCATTCCTTTTCCATATCCATCATGCTGGCATACTAATCATTTTGTTTGCATGAACAGATGGACCTTAGGTCTTCAAAACCAGGAAACCTGTGACAGATTTAAATCACAGCCTTTGAGGTTTCCAGAATTCTTTCTCTCATGAAAAAGAAATCTCCATCCCAAGCTATGTTCTCCAGATGCATTATTTGAATGGGCTCCCCCAACATTTTGGGTCCCTAATCTATTTTCTGCTTCAGGAAGATTTGTAAAGTACTCATGTAATATTCTTGGCAAATACAATAAATGATCCTTTCACCCTTCCCCAATAAAGATCATGAATAAAGGCACAAAATGGAGCATTTGTCACTACAGTGCCTCACCAGAAACAATCTTGGTGTGAGAACACTGATAGTGAATAAAAACCCATTGCCAGACAATGTGAATATCCAAGGCAATTTGAATTAAATGCAAGAGACAGCTCTCATTTCACAAGACAGGCTTTGCTCCTATTCTGATGCAGCTGGGGTGGCAGGTTCCCCAAGCCACAAATTTCATTGTCATGCAGAAGCAGCGAAGACCACGCGGGGTGCCCCATCCCAGCTGCTTACTGCTTGTTATTCTTTCATGCCCCAGGTAGATTCAGAACCTTAATAGTAGTTTCATTATTTTACTGTGGATTAAAGTTAGGTTCAGTGAATTGTAATTGCCTGAGATTCTCATTTTTTTCTTCTTTTTTTTTCCCTCTGAAAATCTGTGTCCCATTTACTTTCTGGCTTTCTCTCAGATTTTCATGAACTTCTATAAACAACTGTCACTGAGCCATTACATTCTGTAATGAATTACCTTATTCTCAGAGGGGCATGTCATCTGGACTAGTTCATTGGTACATATTTATGCTTTTCAGGCTTTTTTTTTTTTTAGAGCCAGTTTTCCACTGCTAGATATATTTACCTATGTTTTTTTTTACTTCACAATCAAGTATTCTGTGGCTGTTTTTCACTTACATTTCCAATGTGAAGTACTGTTATGACAAAACTATAAGAACTGTAAAAAACAAATGCTACAGAGAGATACAAATAAACAACACAGGCTTCCTACCAGATCCTGCAAAACTCAGCATGTCTTTTGAGCAAGACTCGCATTTGTTATTCGCATTTCTCTCATAAAATCACAACAGATCAGATCTTACCAATCTCACAGGATCACAGAATCAGAGGGGCTGGAAGGGACCTCTGGAGATCGCACAGCCCAACCCCCTGCTAGAGCAGTGCCCTGTAGCAGGTGGCACAGGAAAGTCCAGGCAGTCCCTCCAGAGCAGGAGACTCTATGAACTCACTGGGAAGCTGTTCCAGTGCTCAGTCACCCTCACAGAAAAGTTCTTCCTCATGTTATTATGGAACTTCCTTTGCTCCAGTTTTTATCCATTGCCTCTTGTTCTGTCACTGCATGCCACCCAAAAGAGCCTGACCCCATCCTCCTCCCATCCATGAGGTCAGATCCTCTCTCAGTCTTCTTTTCCCCAGCCTGAACAGCCCCAGCTCTCACAGCCTTTCCTCATATGAGAACCGCTCCAGGCCCCGATCATCTTTGTCGCCCTCTGCTGGACTCTCTCTAGAAGTTCCCTGTCCTTGAGCTAAGAAGTCCAGAACGGGGCGTAGTGCTCCAGGGGCCTCACCAGGGCAGAGTAGAGGGGGAGGAGACCCTACCTTGACCTACTGCCAGTGTTCTGCTTTCTGTATTTTAGGATCCCATTGGCGGTTTTGGCCACAAGGTAACACTGCTGTCTCATGGCCAGCTCGCTATCCACCAGACACCTAGGTCCTTCTCTGCAGAGAATGTCTAGCAGATCAGCTCTCAACCTGTACAGATGTGTGCATTATTCCTTCCCAGGTGCAGGACCCTGCATTTGTTCTTTTTCTTTATCAGGTTCCTCTCCACCCAACTCTCAGCCTGTCCAGGTCTCGCTGAATGGCAGCACAGCCTTCTGATGCATCAATCTTTGTAACAAATGATGATGTACAATAGCAAGGAGTAGGACCTCAACAGACCCCATATTTTATGTTTTTCTCTTCCTGTTTGCTATTTCCTGTGTTCAAAACAGCACGATCCCTAAATGGAGTTACTCTGCTGTCATGTATTAAGCCATGAAGGCCAAGGCAAGTGGAATTAAAAACTGAGAGTGCAGTGGCTTTTCATGTCCAAGACACTCATGGTAAATGTGTTTTTTTGTCGCTGTGTTGAGATGTCATGCCATACCTACATCATTTGATTAAAACATTTTAGCCTTTGCAGATTCAGTTTGAGTTGAACTGTTTTTTAAAATGCGTCTTCCATTTTTGTCAGGAATTTTTTGTTTAAATAGTGATCAAATGCAGGTCAGGGGTAAGACTCTTTCAGTACATTAATGGAGCATTTCTTGCATTAGTGTTCAGTTTTCTTTTTATAACAAATGAAATTCTGTGGATGTATAATGATTTGTAGACAATTAGTACAATTTTTTCTTTATTCTCTTCTCTTGATACATACCTTCATCTTCATTTGAATGCCATTTTTCCAACTGTGAATATTAAAAAAAAAAAACAACAAACAACCCACATATATTACATTAAAAAAAAACAACAACAATAAATTAATAGTTTTTATGATTTTGAAAACTTAGAATGTCAAATAAGTAACTTTTTACTCACCAGTCATAGCATGTTTGTAATATCTTGACAGAGCAGCACAGAAGAGACAAAGCACTGTGGAGCACTGAGCCCTTTAGTTGCTGCTGATGTATTTCCTCACATTCTGAAAGAGTCAGCCCAATGCTTCACACTAAGCCATTGTAAGTGGAAGGGTTGTGCAAGCATTGCAGAAGCTGGTGGGAATAGCCCTGTGTAAGGATGATCTTAGCTACTGACCCAAATCTGACTGTAGCAGAGGTAATAATGCAATTAAATGCACACAAAAAAAATTGTTAATAATTTAGTTTAATTGAAAGCTAACAACATGGCCTTCCTATAAGGCTTTAACTATCTGGAAAATACGACCTCTGTTGTACCAGTATTTAAATACTGTGGGAAAAAACAGAAACTGTTGGTAGAACCAGTATTTAAAGAAGTTGGCACTTTCCTTAATGAACGTGGACTCCAAAATTAACAGTTTGACTCATAAATCCACAGTATTTTTGAAGTGCCTTGTGCTTTTTACAAGAAGAAGGGGAAAGCCTCTCTTTGTGGGTGGATAACTGATCTGGAAGATGCAACCAACTGCTATAAGAGACAGACTTTGATCTAGAAGGCATGTTAAAGCACATGGGCGTGCTAAGTACACTTCATCCAGGCTAAATGGAAAGAGCAATTAAATGCTTCTCCATATAGCTATTACTGAAACAGCAGGAAACAGAAATAACAGCAAAAACAAGCCATGCAGCCAGAGAGGTTTCCCTAGGACAGACAGCAGTTCTGGAGGCAAAGCAAAGGGGTGGTTGGTTGCAACTGCTGGTAAAAAGGTAGGAAACTTCAGGGAAACCAGGAGGAACTCAACCAACGACCAAAGCAGCAGCTGGGATAAGAAGGAGCAGAGGCAGAATGACTTTGGGAGCTCTAAAGGAGCAGGGCAACAATTTCTAAGCTGCTTGTCAATTTATTATGAAGTTATTATTGTAAATGAGCAGCATGACACCATGTAGTACCTGGCATCCATACTCCTTAGGAAGCCAATGCACTAACCTTAAACTAAAGGGCATTTGGAGCTGTGGGCTGTGCCTCAGTGGGACTACATCAGCAGGACCACAGAGGCCTTCCACACTATAAGTAACCAAAGTCTCTTGTGAAGAGGAGGAAATCCACACTTGGCATCCATTGCAGCATTAGCATGCGGGATGAATTATGCTGATGTCCGGAAGAATAAGGTTCCCACTCACGTTGCTTGCTGGGCTCAAGAGAAATCTGAGCTACTGGCAGGAATATTGCATTGCCCCTCTGGGATGGCCAGGCACATGCGCTTCTGCCATGCTCTCAGCCACGAATCCTACAATACTCCTATCATCTGCAACCACTTATCTCACCTAGCTCCTGGTGAGCAGGATCGAGGGAAGGCACCAAGTGAAAATGCTTCTCTTCTTGCAACACCATAAAAGTACTTAAAGCCATTTGTGTAACACAAGTAGAAAATGATCCCAACTAAGAAGGCAGTGCTTTAAAGGCATTCTCCAAGGACTTCAACCGCAGTGATATGAGTTTAGCATGCCTGGTATTAATGGTGAAACTCTAAACTGAATAGGAAATTAACTTTCTCACTTGAGGTTAGACTGTAGGGGTAAAATGATCCTAATTTTTAAGAAACCTAAATCAGGCTACAAAAAGAAAGAAATCAATAATGCAAAGAAAAAAATCGGAAGACCTCAAATAACGAAACCATAAGACTGGTTTGTACCCAACAGTAGAGAAATTTCCTTCAGTGAAATGTGCTTAAGGTGAAGTCTCAGGCAGATACATGGTGCATACAACTTAATGAGGGAAAACGAAGCAGAAAAAATAAAAAAAAAAAAAGATAGATAATGAGGGGTCAAACCAAAGCCAAAGTAATTATACCAAAAAATCACAACTTTAAGAAATTTGTTGCTTTGTAAAGACATGCAATTGATCTTTTCGGCCTCCTCCATTTCCTTTTTGCCTTTTGGTCTCCTTTTCAGAAATCAGTGGAATGACTTTTTTATTAAGTACAGTTTTCTTGCAACTTGTATCAGCAGTCACTGAAATTATGTTTTTAGCCCCTTCTGTACAGCTGATTGGCACATCCTTGTTTTTCATGTTCGTTTTATAAATCTCTTAATGCTTCCTCTGATAGGGTCAGAAGAAAACAATCCGAGACAAATGAGAGATCTAATCTTCAGATAGACACTGCAGTGTGTTGGTGGCCAAAGAGAAAGCAAACAAAACACTGACACATGTCAGCAGAACAAATCAGAAGAGACTACTGAAACATAGGAAGGACCATTAAACCCTGACCAGAAGATTGTGTGAAATGCTGGTTGACCCATTACAAAGACACAGGCATAGTAACATTGCAAAAAGGGCAGCTAAAGTGCTGCATGTTTCTAAATATGGCTATAGATGTATGTACCCTATTAGTTATATGCTCATTAGGATAGAGAAAGAAGCTGAGAAACACTTGCTGAAACACATTCTGAAAGAGAAAGAAGAAAAACAAGATTATCTAACATCTTGCACGAAGACTAGTGGGCCAGACTGTGAAGTTTTATGGACCAGTACAAAAAGGAAAAAAAATATGTATATCTCATAGTTCAAAGAATCATAGAGTGATTATCATTGGAAAAGACCTCTAAGATCATCTCGTTCAACCACTGAATCATCTCCACCATGCCCCCTAACCACGACCATCAGCACCACATCTACATATTCTGCCAAACAGAAATCTGACATCATTTGATATCAGGAGCAGATTATGAAAGAGCTTTCAGGCACATAATCTCACCAAGAGTCAGAAGGACTTGGGCTCCTATCTCCCTCCTGTGATAACCTCTGCTGCTACTCAGTTACTGAGTAAAACAACGAACAGGTAGCAAGACTGTGGGTAGTGTGTATAGAACACACAGTGGTAGCATCTCCTTGAGCTTGAACTCATCATTCCTATCCTTTGCCTGAGCAGGAATTTCTAATTCGTAACTCATACTTGTGCAACCTGGTCTAGGGAACCTTCTTTGGCAGGGGGGTTGGACTAGATGATATGTAGAGGTCCCTTCCAACCCCTAAATTCTGACTCATTTCATTTTCTAATATGCACTGTACTGTACTGGTTTTCCTATGTAATTTCCCAGTAATTGCATTTATGCTTTCCTCATCATTGTGGATCATACACATGCATCTTCTGCCACGTTTTCAGTTCGACATTCATGTGAGTAGAAGAGCAGTGTCTATGAGCCTGTAGTCTCCCTCCTGACTTTTCAAGGCTGTAATGCTAGATCTTTTAGCATATAGCTTATGTCCATTAGCAGCAAAAAACAAACTAACAAAACAAATCTCATCCCCCATTATTTTAAAGCTATTGTATTCTTTGGTTCTTGTAGAGTGCACAGTGCACTACCCTGTAGCATTTTAGGCTGCACCTTTCAGTGATCCCTAGCTGCACCAATACAATTATAATATCAAAAACTTGACTGGAATTCCTATGCACTGCTCTCCTTTTTCTTCCTTTTATCATCACCTGTACAAAAAGCCCATTCCTTTACAGCCATAATTAAGCTCTCAGTTTCTTTTTCCAGTCCTTTTCTGACAGTGATTATCATGTCTATTTCATTTTTTCCAGTTGCTGAAGCTGTCAATCCAAAATGCTTCCCAAGAGCCATGTTCAGATTTACAAAAGCATGAAGCAAGCACAGAAGGAAGTCCCAAAATTTGATCATCATTTGAAATGTAAGGTCCTATCAGGAAGAAAAGGCTGCTCAGTTTCAGAAGTTGTGGAAGCAGCAGATGGTCCATGTTCTGGATGAAAACAACTTACACACACACCACATGTTCCTCCCTAGATGTGAGCTTAGGAGTACAGCTGGAGTGCAAGAACAGCATGAGCACACATGCTACTTTCTTCCAAGTCCCTTCCCACCCATCTTCTCCTCAGGGACTTCCTCAGTTAGATGTGGTTTCTTCATACTTAATAATGCTCTCTGGATTTCTCCTGCACACTCACGCATCTTCTCCCTTGAAGCCACTCAGATGTGCAACAGCCATAAGAGCAGCCCACAGCAAAGCCTCAAAGAGGCTGCAGCCCACTATCTCCATGCATTTCTTCTGTGTCTGCTCCTCCTGGCACTTCAACCCACAGAGACCAAGTCTCCTTTGGTCAAGTCTTTCCCAGAGCAAGAAGTCATAGCAAGCTTGGTCTACATCCTGTCGCTCTCCTCTGGATGTTTCCAGCCTCACCAAATTCTGTTCCCAGGCAAGGGGGCCAAGGAAGCATACCATGTGGAAAAAAATGAGAACCAACTATGAAATCATGTTGGGGTTGAACAAAGTTTTCTGCTCATTCTCTGTCCTTTCCATCCTAATGTATTATTCACTATTTCTGAGCACTGAGCTGGTGTTTCCATGGGCTCACTCCATGTTCATTAATGACACTGGTCTGTGTTTCCCATCTGTCCCTAACCTACTCTTAGGTAATCATAGTAGGTGTCTTCCCTCCTCACTTTCCCTGTTAGGGCAACTTCTGGGGCACCAAACAACAAAAATACCAAAGAAACCACAAAAAATACTACAGCCAACCACTGTATTCCAGCGAAATGAGACACCATTCATTGTACTACCACGTAAATGATTGCTCTGCTACCAATATATATTTCCCTCTTCTCTAAGAGCAATTAAATGCACAAAGTTCACAATACTGGAAAGCAGTTGCTTACTGACAATGCAGAACAATTTGCAGATGAGGCTGATTACACTGGCAGGGTTTAACTGAAAAAATAAAACAAATACATACACTGATTGAAGCTGCCTAAATAACACATGAATGGCTTGTAATGAGAACAGCAGGCAAAATGGTACTTTTAGGCCTAGGCAGCAACATTTTTCTCAGTATGGAGTCAGGGAGACAGGGCAAGTAATGTTCTCTAAGTTATTTGCTAATTTACCACCTTTAGGTGCATCATTTCAAGTCTACAGATGTATGAAAACACATTTGGTATTATTCATCCCTACAACAAACTTGGAAAACAGGGATTTCACAGGTTTTTGAAAGCACTCATATAACAAACAACAGATGTAGGGCTGTCTCACAGAAAATGGGAACTTACTTTAGGTTGTATACAAACATAAACACTACCACAGAGCACCCAAAGCCTTTTCTTGGATTTGATCTTCGCCTTGTCCTTTTATCAAGAGACTACCCATCAGCTTGCAGACACTCATTCTTAGAATCATTAAGGCTAGAAAAGATTACTTACAGATCACTTACATCATCTAGCCCAACAGTCAACCTGCGTTCTACCCGCATCTCCTTAACCACGTTCCTAGGCAGCTTCTTCCTTCCTTCATTCCTGATGGCTCTATTGGCGGCTCTTATGGACTCACTCTGAACATTACCATCTAAGAAGCTGACAATCAGTGCATGGCAACTGATGGAAAAGCTACTTGAGATCTGTGGTTCCCCTCCTAAGTACGCACGGGAGATTTCATTTGACTTCTAGCAAGCAGTGTAATTTTATTTGATGCTCACACACCTGGTTTCTTTCGTATTATTCCTCTTTCCTTGATAGCAGCATGGACAATGCCTACTGGCTGGACACAGGTTTCATTAGGTTTGCATTTGCTCCCACTTATAGATCATTAACGAAAATGTTGACTATGTCAGGCCCTGCCACTAATCTCTATGTTACATGCACCTAATCATGCCTCTCCATTTTATATGCTGTTATTCAGTATTACCTTTTCCATAGACCTCTTGCTAGCTCTAAGAGCAGAGCTGGGGGATAATTTATTAATGACTTTGCTCCTTGTTTCCATTCATGAAGTACACACAAACAATCTGACTGTTACTGATTTGTTTGTTACTTGAAAATTTTTGAGGAACACTTAATGCAAACGTGTTTTAGTAGGTGGGTTGCTGGCAAATTACCTTAATACTTCCTAGACTAATTCTTTTTGCGGTGTGATCTGTTACTTTAATGGTACAGCAGTGTTTCACTTCCCTTGTGTGCTAAGTGAATATTTTAAGAACCCCAATTAAGAAACCATAAAATGACAAAATCATACACTGTGAGTTTAGGAACCTGTTACTCAGCTTTACCAGAAGAAGCATCTCGCAGCAAAATTTACAGAGAGCAAATAGAAGACACTGTCAGCGCTTCAGAGCTGATTTTCTTCTCGTGAGTGATCACAAACACCTGGCTTCTGTATTATGCATAAATCTACTTCAGTCTGTGAATCAGTTTATATTCCTAAAATATGGCTCCAGGAAAAAAAAATCTCAAGAAGGTATAAAATCAATGATACCACATTTACCAAATCCCTCTTAGTCTCTGATTCAGTATTTTATTATTTAATTAATAAAACATATATAAATACTAATAATACTATTGTTATATATAATATATTGAAATATAAAGGAATGAACCCCAAATAAATAAAATATGGTTTTATATATTTATATTTTACGTATTTTTTATATCTTCTGTTAAAATATATGTACGTATCTCCATGGAGATGTATTTTTTATGAGATGTGCTAGGAATGATACATTTTTTCTATGTCTGTGTGTTCAGTGATAACTCCGCTGATATTGGATCTTTCATTTTTTGTAAGGATTTATTTTGCTATGAAGCACTTCCACCTCTTGCTTTTGTTTTCCTTTGGAAAATCAATACCATATTCACCTTTCTCTAATATATTGATGGGTCTCTGGTTGTTTATGAGTTTCCAGTAGTAATTGTTGTGCTCTAGTAGAAAATCAGGCTGATTTTTTTTTCTTTGTAATAGTTCCTATTGAGAAATTGATATTCACCATATTTTGGGCGAGAGAGAAAATGTCTATTCTGTCATTAATAGCTTTGCCCTTGTCAGAAAGCTGACCTTAGCTGATCAAAGGAAATGTGTATTTGAAGGATTCCTGATAAAGAATTACAATGCATTTTTTCCCTCTTATTTTTTAAGTGGGGTGTCAAGAAGGGAGGGAGATCAGTTTACTACCTTGGGATTACCTTAACCCTGTGATTTGTATACACCTGCATTTTTCTAGTGTCAACATACTCATTTCCGTGACCACATCTATGTGCACATACATAAATAAAAATATATACACATACTTTCATATATATGCGTGTACATCTCAACAGTGCAGAACTTTTTTTTGCATCATTCATCAGAAGAGGAGATTAGTAGAAACAGGAGGGGAACTGCAGGGAAGTGCCTTCCAGAGCAGAGGCACAAAGTCTTTCCCATATGCAACAGCTGGGAGGTTCCGTACTTCCTTGTGGAGTGCAGTTCTGCTGGCACATAGACACATGTTGAATTGATTTGTTCTTGCAGCAGAAATGGGTAAGTAGTACCCACTGGCTGTGCTATGCCCTGAACAGAGCTGCCTCTCACCTGCCGGTGTAGTGATTGCTGTACATTGTCTGGTAGCTAAAACCCATCATTCTGCTAAGAAAGATGATGTCTTAGCACGAGTGCCTAAGAACAAGGGTGCAAAAAATTGCTATACATTGAGAAACACTTTGCCACCAGATCTCTGAAAGAGGATGAAAATAGAGGAGGGAAAAAAAAAAACAAACCCTCAAACCCAGACTGGAAGCACAACATGACACTACTTCAGCGTATGTTCTATTTTCAGAAAATCCTACAGGAGCTGAAACACAATGGGCAATGATTTCTTATACTGTTCATGACAGAAAGTATTTGTATATTAATGCAAATAGGCGGCAGAGGCCTGGAGGGCTGTTGTTGGAGGGAAATGGGTGCAGGGATGGTGGATGGATTCCCTGCGGCCCTGCAGCAGGCCCTGCAGGGAAGAAGATTGGCCAAAGGCCAAACATGGATCAACATTTCCTCATCTGGCCCCATGTGGACACGCCAGTTGCCTACTGCAGGACCTCACTGTGTTGTGTAGGCTTGTTTTCAGTATACTGTCAAACTCCAAAGTCTTCCGAGTTGTTTGGACACTAATCTTACTATTGCTACTTCATAATAGTAAAAAAAAAAAATGGATGGTGGTAGTTCTTTGATAGCAACTCTTGCCTCATCTCCCACTCTCACTGAGGGAAGTGGCTTTTTCCTTGAGTTTACTACAAGTGAAATCAAAGCTGTTTTTCCTGGTGTCCGGCAGAGGTTTACTACAGGGATGCTCCCTCACTATGGCTTTAAGGCTCTTGCAGGACTCAGCAAATACTTGGCAAATAGTGTTAGAAAAATGTGAGTTTATAAGCCACCCTATTTGGAACTGTATGTTTGGCTCATGAAAACAGTCAGGGCTGAGTTGAAACCAATGGTACAATATAGGATTTTTCTTCAGGGCCCTGCTAAGAGCCATTAAATCCCAAACAGCCTCTGGAAATGGTTGTATTAAACCCCTCCCACTGCCTGTTCAACTGGAAAAGCAGCAAAGACCTAGGCCTGCCTGTTAACACACGGACCCAGGGAGGGAAACCAAAATCTGACAGAGACGCAAAACAAAAAGTACGCATCTATACAGGTTTTAAAAAACACCCAGTGCTTGTAATCAAGGTCAGATTTTCAAAGTGTTCTCCAAGCTGTAGCATCCATTGCCACACCAGAGGGCTATTAGACACAGGCAACTAACAAAGCACCAAGAAGTTCTCTGTGCTGAAGACTTGTGGATTTTGCCATCTTTGGTGGTGTCATGAATGTAACTCTGGAAAATGAAAATCCTGAAGATGAGACTTGTGGGTATCTTTTTGTGGTTTCAGTCTGGATTCAACTTAGAAACAAACACAAAAAAGTATTAATGATTCAGGTGTATAGGTGTTCCAACACCCTAAGATGACTAGGAAGAGTAGAGAATGAAATAGGGTGTCATTTCCCGAAATAGGGTGTCAAATGAGGCAGAGCCGGGATCAATACTCGCCCTATGCATATTTCACTGAGTATACTGGAAGAATGACGAGATCCACTTATAATCTGATCCTTTTAACTTGCAGCCATTCTGCAATGTGGTTCCTGCATTCTTATTTATCAGGTATATATTTTGCATGGATCTTGACTAAAATATTGGATTCTCTGGAAAAATGGGCTACAAGGATGTCTTCAACACCTATATTCCAGCTTGCACTAAAGATTTGCCACTTTGCATTCAGCTTTCTCTGTTCACTGAATCTACACAGTAGCCTTGGGTTGATGGAAGCTGCAATTTTCTGTGAATAAATTATTTATGGACCAAAAAAAAACCTCTTCAGACTGTTCTAATTTGAGAACTTTCTAAAAATAAAAAAAGATATGTCAAGAGTTAACCTAACAGAAAAAGATTAATTCATCAAAATAAAGACACCTAAAGGCCTGAGCCACTGTAAATGCATCCGTAAGCATGCCTATATTAACAACTGACACTATTAATGCGGGAGACTGATTTAAAGAAACTTGTTTCCCTTGTGAAAAGCACATGATAATACCTGCTTATTCTACCACTTAATAATCAATTACTTTCTACAACATATCGCTCCGTGTCTATACAGTTTATTCACGTTGGACTCTGTATCTAGTCTTTATGTGTGCATCATTCCGATGACAGTGAAAAAATGGGGTCAATGGCACATTTATGCCCAAAGTTGGGAATTCATGCTTCAATATGTTTTGCTGTCGGAAAGACTGCTTTTTTAAAAATCTTTTTTTTTCCTTCAAATCTTTTTCCCCTGTAGAGAGGCATGCTTGCTGCCACATACTTGCAGCAGAAGTGATTCATTCTGAGTGAGAGAAATCATCTCTCTTACGATGGCAGGGGAAAAAGCAGTTGGGGGTTAGTATAGGAATTATATCTAGAAGGAATTATACATTTTTTTCTATTTTTACCCCTAAAAGTATTATAATATATATATTTATTATAGGGCTGTCTGGCTTGTTTTATGCAACACCACTTTGGCTTATTGCATCTTTCTTTCACCAGTGTAAGTAACTCTTTATCTTCAGATAATCCAGCAAACTTTCCCACTTCTCTGCACCTATCTGAGACTGGTACAGCACCTAGAAGGAGCCACAGTTTCTCAGACAGGGAAATTAATTCTCATGCCACTCATTTCCTGTTTTCATGGGAGAAAGCTGACAATTAGCCCTATGAAAGTACGGTTGTATTCCAAAATATCAATACTGCCCTTTAGGAACCAAAATGATACCAAGTTATGTGACACAGCCCACCAACAATCATGACTTTTGATTACTGCAGATACACACTACACATAATCACTTCCAGCCCTGACTGTACAAGGATGTTTCCTCGCGTGGCTATGAACTAGCATATGAACTGAGGTTGGAGAGCTGCAAAACAGTTAGAACAGCAAAAAAAAACATGAGTCAAATAGGGCTGTGTAGCATTCTGTTTTTTCTCTTCAAAATGGAGCAAGCACTTGCCTGGTATGGGGCATCAGGCTAACAGGTAAAAGACTAAAAAAGATAAATAGAAAAATTAATGAGAGTTGATCACTATACTCTCAGACCTGTAAGAATTATAGGCAGGGCTGCTCTGTCACAGTAGTTTTTAACTAACTTTTTCCTTTTTTAAAGTTTGAGTTAATCTGGGCTGCCCTCAATGAGAACTGAGAAAACCCAAGACTGAGCATTATGCAACAGTCAGAAAAACAGTGCACAAAAGCAGAATTTTAAAGAATAGCTAAAAAGATGCATTTCATCAAACTAAGCACCACTTTTTAGGTAGCCAAGAGAAGGCAGCTGTACCCAGAAGATTAAAATCTGCAGGAGATATGGACCAGATTTATTGTTGATTTGTGACATTTCTGTAGCCAGATTTCTTCCTTGCTCTTTGGGTCATTTCTTTCTGTAAGCAGTGAAGGATTTTGGACACGTTTTCTCTGGGATTCAGAGACTCTCTTGTCCTATGCTTTGCATCAGCTCTTTCAAAGGATATAATAATCCTTGAACGTAATCCTACACAACAATATTTTCTTTGAGCTAGTTTTAAGAATACCTCTCCACTCAACCTGGCCAGCAAGCTTCTTATATTTTATTTAGAGTAAAAGTTTGTTTGTTCCCATTCTTACCTTTGAATGATAGATTGAATACCACCACCAGTTAGCTGTGACAACAGTGAGCCTGCATTATGGTCCACATATTTTTCAAGAAGCTGACAAGGAACACTTGTCCAAGCAGGAATAAGCTATGGAAAAAAGTGATGAGGATTAAGTTTTATTCATTTTACATTATAATGACTCTTCCAGTCACTTGAGAGCTACATGATTGCCTTTCATAACTCCTGGGAATCCTGACTCAGTGATTGAGAGATGTACTCTGAAATAATGGCACAGTTCTAGATTTTCTCCTTAAAAATCTACTGGACGCTGATGAATCGGCTTATTTGCACAATCCCAATCATTGTGCAAGTCTGCCCTCTGACACTGTCTGCATGCAAATACCTCACTCACTGCTCATAGCAAATCAAAGCCTTCTGGTGAAAAGACTGCAGGTAGTTGCCATTTTCAGTAGTCTTACTGGTCTATGAGATCACTGCCATTTTAGTTACTTCTGTATTGTTGTTTTATTTGCTTCCAAACTGTTTTTATCTTTGCTTTGTTTTGTTTCTTTATCTTTCTGATATCAAGTCCTTCGTACTCAGACAAAAACTGTTATTATAGAATCACAGAACAGTTTGGGTTGGAAGGGACCACAGTACAAAGCCTGCTAATGTTTAAGAAGTTACTACAACATTCTCAGACATAGGGTTTGAATTCCTGGTGGTCCTGTGTGGAGCCTGGAGTTGGATGCAGTGATTCCTGTGGGTCTCTTCCAATTCAGTATATTCTATGACTCTATGGACCTTAAAGCCCACTCACTTCCAACCCCCTGCTGTGGGCTGGTTGCCTCCCACCAGCTTATGCTACCCAGGGCCCCATCCAACCTGGGGTTAAGTGCCTCCAGGGATGAGGCATCCACAGCTTATCTGGGCTGCCGGTGCCAAAGCCTCACCACACTCCAAGTGAAAAAATTCTTCCTTATATTTAATCTAACTCTACCCTCGTTCCGTTTAAAGACATTACCTCTTGTCTTGTCGCTGCATGTCCATGTAAAGTTGCTCTCCATCTTTCTTGTAAGCTCTCTTTAAGCACTGAAAGGCCACAATGAGGTCTTCACAAAGACTTCTCTTCTCCAAGCTGAACAAGCCCAGCTCCCTCTGCCAGTTTTTATAGGAGAGGTGCTTAAGCTTTCTGAGCATCCTCATGGCCTTCTCCAGACTTTCTCCAACAGGACCATTTCTTTACTGTGCTGGGGGCTTCATCTTGGGAGAACTGGCTTCTGAAACTGCAGAGAGAAGAAATGTGAAATGATCATTCAAAGAAAGCCTTAATTTCATACTTTAAAAATACTAATCAAATTAATATAGGCAATTCCACAGGCAGGTCTGAGAAATGCCTTTTGGTTGACAAGCTCTCTTATTAGTTGTAGGTCTCCATAGCCAGCGCACAAAGGGAGCCAGCTTTGCAAGAGCATCTGGAACAGGAAGGCTCCTCCTTTCTCTCCTTGCCATTGTGGAGCCTGCCAGGGATAAGCTACCATGAAAATGAGATTGTTTTTTGATGCTGAAATGGGAAATCATTTTTTTTAAAATCTAACCCTGGTATTGCATCACATTGGTACTAGAGGGGAGCTAAAAGCTAACATTAAATTAGCATTTAAACAATCCCTGAAACCACAGAAGCACAAGGTACAGTTTTTGAAGTTTAACAATGAGAAACATCCAATTCCTACTTTTATTTCCTGCTTTTTAGATGGAAGGCTTACATTTTATGAAAAGTTGTTGTTCTGTGTTATTGCTGCTGCACATCTCCCATCTCCCCAAGCAGGGCTGGTAGCTCCACACTGCTAAACCCACTAGACTACAAAGAACACTTCTCTGGGATTCAGAATCTACTTTAATTCTTTTTACAAACAATTGTACTTAAGAAGCACATGCATTTATTATGAGTTATTATGTTTTCTGTTATCCATGCATAATGAATTTATTGCAGTTGGGCAATTTAGCACACCCTTGTTTTCAGTTTTAATTGGATTCTTTATAAGGCTCATACTTAACCCTCAAGCCGAAAGTTTTGATATTCCTCCAAGAGCTGTATTTTGCTTCTTCCATTTTACACATTTACTTTTCTCTTTGTCGGGAAAAAACTAGGTGCTCCAGGAGGTTATGAAGTTCAAAAACAGCTCATCTTTGCATGTAACAAGATAACTTATTACATGAGCTTGACAAAAACCTAGAATATGGTCAGTGTATTTCTAAAATTGTTGAAAGGTATTTTCACCTAAAAAAAAAAGATTTTTAAAAAATTTTATCTAAATGCAAATCCTGTTTAAAAAAAAAAAAAATGTGTTTCCAAAATGCAAGTTCTATTACTTGTATTGATATCTACATTCTAAAGATTCGACTGGAGCAGTTTGAGATAAAGCCAGATATGCTTAGATGAACATTTTAAGAAGAAGTAGAAGAATTGTTAACACATAGAATGAAACATTTTTTAAAAAAGGAATTACAACCAGTTAGCAATTTTTGCCTGAATATTATTAGAGAATGTCTATTTTTACTTCCAGTAAATACTTTCAAATTTCTTTAGACATTTCTGAAATCTATAAATGCCAGATTTTCAAACCAAGTACAACACACAGCGTGTAAAAATAATTATTATTTTTTATATACATATAAACATTATATAAACATTATCCCACTGTTTCAGTGCATACAGGTCAGCCTATGTGCCCATACTAATGTCTTGGAAACTTATCCCCATATCCTTAAGCACGTTTGAATGTTCCTGCTGAAGTCAGTGGGATTTGGTTACCAAAACATCTTGGAGAAAATGTCTTCCTCCAATAAGGTGGTAGTGTCAAGCACACCAGGAAGATAACTTTGTGCCTTGCTGGAGACCAGGCTTCATGAATTTCTTCTGCAATTACTGGAAAGACCCTCCTCCAAAGAACAATGAAAAGCACAGTCAGGAATCATCTAGTTCAAAGTGGAAGCTGCACCATGCCCAGGGGAGAACCATCTCCCCAAATAAAGAGCCCAGTTTCTATAGCGTTGGTGGGAATGCTCCCCCGAGATTATTTAGGAGAGTAAACACTGGGGGTGTCACAAGCTTTGAATGCCCCTAATTAGCCCTAATATAGCAATGCTGTATTGCTTCATAGCTTGAAGCAATATAGCCTTGCACTTCACAGCAAGAGGAAGGGGATAAGAGCCTGCCACTCAAAGTCGGGGGTACCTTCAGCAGTGCTGTTTTGTCAGAGCAAAGCTGTTTTGAGTGCTTGTGACATCTTTCAGATGTCTGCATCGTTTCATTAATTCCTTTATTTTTTTAAACATTTAAAGAATCTCGGATAAATATTCTGTCATCTCTTTGGTGATTCTGTCATGCAGCCTTCTGTAGTAACATTTCCACCTGAATTTTAAATAACTTGTTTTTATTTAATTTTTATTAGACTCCAGATGCAAGGAGGATAACATACAAAGAAAATGGTCATAAAACTATGTCACAAGATTCTTAAGATCTTGATGCTGTGTTTCATCCCTTTTCATTTAGCCTGCAGCATTTCAGGCAGGAAACCTATCAGCTGTTATTCATCTTTTTAGCAAGAGGTTTTGATAGAGCCAAAACTTTTAAGAGTTTAGGAGGTGGCAGGCCTATTCAGCTGAGCTGTGTCATTAAATGCAAATGACTACATTAGTACAGTATTAAGGTTCAGAACTCAAACACACATAATTCATGAACAGGTTCTCTCAACGATGTTAAATCAATCCAACTGCTCAGACTACACTCATTAAAGTGTGTGTTTAATTGCAGAAACCAAGCAGTTGAAATAACATCTGCACACCGGTGCCAACTTCACTTCAGCACGTCATGCTGAGAGCAGAATGAGCTGTCCCTTTCTCTTTGATGACAGAGCCTAGACCAAAGACTTGATGGAGGAGGACACAGGCACATGGGGCTGGGTGTCAAGTCTGAGTCCTGGTTTCCACCCTGCCTGGAAACACCAGGAAATGTTCCCCAGCCATTTCTCACACCTCTGCTGAAAGGTTATGTCCTCCCTCCCATTTAGACAGCAGCAGCTCAGGCAAACAAACAAACAAGCATGTTGTAACGAGATGTCCGAGACACATTTACAGACAGTTTTATTCCCTCGGTCTTGGGCCTGTAACCTAAGTCTGTCCAGGCATTTCAATAGGTAACCTCTGCTAGGGCTGGAGGGCACAAGCCATGCTACCTGAATGCAAACAGCAGGCTGACTTCTCTTGATGGCTTAAGTCGCATCAAAGAGCAAGTGAAGAGTTAAGGCTCTGACAGTACCCAAGGGTAATGCTATTTCAGTACCTCCATTTTATAGTGACTTTTCATGTCTGCTTAGTCCTACTATTTCCTCTGTCCTCCAATCTCTGAGTTCTGAATAGGAACAACAAGAAAGGCAATATTTTATTTTCTTTCCAGAAACTGGCATTTGTGGCAGGAGGATTAACACAGCTTCAGCCAACTTTCACTGCTAGCCAGAGGGCTCTTGTTTTTGCCTAAATGTGATGCAAAAGTCTAGGCTTATGGTTCACACTGAGAATTTCTTAGTGGGCCTACTTAAACTCTCCTTTCTAGTTGTACAATCCTTCTCTACTAAGTAAGACAATATTTGTCTTGTGAAAGCACTGTTTCTAGTGGCAAGGGATAGGAAACTTGGCCTGTCTTTGTCAGTGTCCCTTGAAAAGCAGTGTGGCAATGTGAGACGTGCAGTGAAAACCCCACAGTCATCTTTCCCCAAGGTATATTTGGTCTTTTTGCCTTACCCTGTGCAGGGCATCCTAGAAGGGTAACATGGGCAGTTGCTTACAGCACCCAGCCCTTCAAATACTTAATTGTCACAGAAATACATGAGTATGTACATGGCATGTGGTATTTGCAGGACTTGAGCCGTTTAGGATGAGGAGAAAAAAAGAACCCAGACAGACTCATAGTGTAATACTACCCAGCAGATGGTGACGCCAGCCTGCTAAGCTTTGTGCACAATTTCATAAGTGAACGTTTTTGTCCTTTTAAAACTGGGTGAAATGTTTTCTAGGTTGCATACTCCCTACTGTTTTTAATAAAGCCAGCATTCAGTTTCTGGGGCTGAATCGTGACTTTTGGGACTTTAAGCTGCATCATTTAAAGAACAGTTCTTTTTTTTTTTTTGACGAATTCTTATTTCATTTCAACTTCAGTGGAATAGAACCTTCCCTGGAAATCATTTTACATAAGAGACAGTGACACAAATGTAAGAATTGATACAAACATTCCAGGTGCCACAAAAACAAAGTCTCATACAAAACTTGATCTCAAATAAAGTAGCTCTAACATCTGTATTGCAAACAATTTCTTATTTTCAAGTTCCCTCCAATAATGAGAGCAAACGTCAAAATTCCATACATTCCTGCAGAAAGGAGTTTACTATTAACTCTGTGAATTTCAAAGGATTTATAATAGATAAAAGCAGTGAATCAGCTGTGTATAACACCACTAGTTGATAATTCAAATCTAACATATTTAGCTTGCAATTTTCTGCATCCGTTTAGAAATTTTCTGTTTCGTTACCCTACGAAATTTAAATACACAACCCTTCTGCTATCAAATCTATGGCCAGTGTTCATATTTCCAGTGTCAAATGAGGCTCTCTGTAGGCTACAGTTTTCTCCTCTTGAAAACTTCCTTAAATTTTAAAGGAAATTTATTTTGCTTTTTGCCTTTTAAGAATGTACTTTTCACTACTTTTCAGAAAACAGATTCATTTTGATAAACTCTGGAAAAGCACATAACTTTGCATGGGCATCAGTACAGCTTTTCATTTCCACGAGTGTTTTCCAAAATCAGTGTTTGCAATTTAGTCTGCTCATGGGGAATGATACACCCTATGATTTGATTGCTCTGCAATGACAGATACTCCAAGCAGCCCTTTCAGTCCTGGTGTCCAAGGAGGAGCTGGGAGAACTGTGCCAGCTGCAGTGTGCCTTGTTGTTCATAGAAACATAGAATCTTTTGCATTGGAAGGGACCCTTAAAAGACATCTAGTCCCAGTAAGATACAGGTACACCTACAGCTAAAACCCCATCCAGCCTGACCTTGAGCGTCTTCAGGGACAGGGCATCCACCATCTCTCTGGGCAATGGGTTCCAGTGCCTCACTACACTTTAAAAAACATTTTCCTCATATCCAAGTGTTATTGGAGGCTGGTGTGGGAAGTCTGAAATACAGCCACTGCTCCATCACAGGGTATGGGAGCATTCACTAACACCATATGACCTAATTATAAGAACGGGGAAAGAGCAGTTATTATGCCTGATGCAATTTGCATTGAATGACGCACAGTATCTAGTTACTGACTTTGTCCCTCCCTGCTTCAAGAAATACAGGAAGATGCACTGGGAAGTCAAATTGATTGTTATGAAAGGGTACTCCTGTCTACTCCTTCCCACCTTCATCTCAAGCTGCAAAGCTATTCAAACAGTTGGAAAAACAGGAAAATCAAGGCTCTTAAAAATAATACGTTCGCTGAGTGATCAGCCTACACAGCCTGTTGCCATGTGATATCCCAGCAAGAAGAGGGTGAGATAGTTATATAGGTCATCAAACTAAAAAAAAATAATCCACAATGATCCCAAAGCACAGGATTCAGAAACTGCTTGCAGACTTTCTGCCTGATGGCACGAGGCCATGTCTGATGAATGAGACCAGAGAGGAAAATTTCCCCAAATACAAATTTTCCTCCAACACTTCTGCTGTGCGTTTTCTTCTATCATCCTCGTATGCGTCCTTTTCTGATTAACTTTGGAGACAGGAATATAGGACAGGTAAAAATTAACCTCATCCAGTCTAGTAATTTATTACATTAATCCAGCTAAAATGCTTTCATTTTCTAAAAGTCATCAACTGTACCTTGGTGTATCCAACAAGGTAGTTTTCGTGTGCACATTTGTATGACTGTGTTTTCAGTGCTCACAGAGGTCACACAGCAACAGTGTGTTCAGGGTTAAATACAAACGGCAGTCACAAACAGAGGGGTGGGATGTACATATCGGGAAGTCACTTCTTGAAGGCATAAAACAGATGTTGAATGGAGAGTAAACAAATACTTGAGCAAAGCAGGACTCTGAGGGCTTCACAACAACCTGGACAGTAAAACTAGTTAAGCTCCTCTAGAAGTTATTTATATACAATTTAAGCAAGGATGCTTTTCTATTTTGGATTCAAGTTCAACAGCAGAGTTCCATAAATAGGCCATACACACAAAAGAAAAGCATAGCTAAAGCCTAAAGATAGAAAGATGTTCTTTCAGAGTTGCAGATTTATCATTAGCTCAGTTATTATAAAGCTTATCTGGGGAACTTGCAGTGGCAGAGAGGTGACAAAGGAAAACTGGCTGATGTTCAATGCCCCCAGAGCACTCATGAGGTTACCCTCTATAATATTCTACTTTTTGCTGTGTTTGCTGGAGTAGAAAGATGAGTGCTACTAATGATGAAGAAATACTAGGATTTTTTTTCTAGAAAAATTCGGAAAAATGAGCTGTACATTAAGGAAAAAAAAACCAACCAACCAAACAAAAAAAAACAGGACTGTGCATTAAAACAAAAGGCAAAACAGCAAATTTCCCGACTGTAATCCACAACTGCCCCCCACCCCAACTTTCCCCCTTCCACTGAAGTCTTGATCTAATTAAACTGTCATCACACTGTTAAAGTAATACTTCCCAGCCTTTTCACGGAGCACGGATGAAGTGAGAAGGGGGAAAATGAAGGATTCATGATGCCCATGACACAAGGCATCACACACCTCATTTTGGTATCTAATCCCCCCCTATAAAAGTGAAACAGATTTAGAACTAGATGAAGAGGAGTAAAAGAAGCATGCTTCAGGATGAGCTTGTTGCTTGAACTTTTTTCACAGTATCACTGCCAGGCTTGACATCATGGCTTCCAATCCATCTGTGCTAAACAAGGAGATGTACCAGCTCAGGGAGAGCAGCCCCAAGCTTTGTCCCTGGTGCACCCCAGGAGCGGGGGTATTTCCCCTTCAGTAGGAAAAACTCAGCATTGGCATGACAGAGAACAGGGCTTGCAACTATAATTTCACAATGCTGTTTTCATGACCCTAAGGGTTTCCTTATTGTACGTAGAGCAAATATCTACCACTGCACTCACAAGAACCATCCTTCTTTCAGCTAAAGACCCAGCTCCTCCTGGAGCAAGTGGGGAGACTGCTGATGCTTAAATAGTTCCCTACTTCATGTTTTGCACAAAGCAAATTTCCCTGTTCCAAAACTCCCAAGTTTTTACCTGCTGCATCTGTGGTATCAGGCACTGCCTGAAACTCTGGGCAGCAAATCTCCTGCAGCATGAAAGAGCTGCCAGCTCCTGTGATGCTGACTTCATCTGCAAAATCCCTCACGCTTATGCCATAGAGAAAAGAATGTGGAGATTTAAACATGTAAAATACCATAGCCGAAGAAATCAAGGCTGCTCACACAGACACGTTGCACCCAAAAAAGTGGTTGCGTTAAAAAAGCAAGGAAGAAATAAAAAACTAATAACACAAAGAGTAAGCTGGAAGATATCCATCAAAGCCTTTATTTGCCAGAACATAAAGCTTAGCTAAAATCAGAATATGCTTTGGAAATGTGTCAGTCTCCAAAACATTTTTTTCAGAGGTTGGTTAACTTTTCAGTAATCCTTGGAGTTGAAATAGTGTGGATTTTTTTCATACTCTGTTCCTATTGATTTCTAAAGCTGATTCAGCCTGCATAACTCCTTTATGAGCATGCCTTTGGTAGGAAAGCTCCCAAATAGTTGCTGAACATGAATCGAAACACAGACTAGCTTGCTGATATGCTCTTCCACTAACTATTCTGGTCTAGTGTTCTGCAACCTGTATACATACTAACGCTGAAATAGAACAAATTAGTAACAAAACCCCACATTTAATTCATTGACTAATTAGCTTGTTTACTGAAGTGTGTAGAGGACAAGGAGCTCCTGCTCAAATCGCTCCGGAATTAAAGAGGAGCAAGTCAGAACAGAGCTTGTCCCCAGAGGACTAATCCAAAGATACTTGAGCCTAATGGGAGACATTCAAACTTTTGTTACATATTTGTTGTGGGTGGGATTTTTAATTGTTGCTTTTTGTTTGTTTGTTTGTTTTTCTGTCCTTCAGAGGAAAGGGGGGCTGATCAACTGATGTTCTCATAATTCCCTTCTTACTGCTTCAAGTAAGCAGAACCCTGAAAACTTAGGGCAGATTTTCATTTCAGTGAAAATTATTTCATTAAATCAATGAGGTTAAAATGAAGTAAAGGCACAAAAATAGTTTGCTTTATTCTATATCTCTGCATAAAATATACAGCAGTTTTTCAGCTCAATATGGCATACACTTTTTATACATGACTGTTGTCTTTGTTTGGCTAATTATCTCAAAATCCAGAAAAGAAGAAAAAAAAAAAAAAAGAAAGAGAATCATGCTGAAGTTAGAGATTTACCTAAATTCAATCACACTAATGATTTTGGCATTACTGCAACAGAAAGGGATTTATGTTGGTGTGGCCAGGCTGCTTTACAGGAAAACCTGATGGTATATTCACTTTCCCTATTTAGCAAATGCATGAAGTAACATTCTGAATATGCATCTAATGGCTTTTATAACCTTTCGCAAACTAATTAGAAACAACCCCTAGATGGGCTTACACAGTCATAATTAAGCTGATCAAAGGCAGGTGTGCACTAACTGTAACCAGAAAAAGATGTGCTATCTTCTGACACTGACAGTTTTGCTTTTTTTTTTTTTTTTTTGCTCCACTTAAGCTTATGTTTTCTACTGTGGCATGAACAGTGTGAGCTGTTGGTGCCCATTCCCCCTTGAGTGAGCAAGCCCAACCTCCAATCAGAAAAGCCTTGAAGTTACCAGTCCTGTTATAATAGCAGCCTCGGTACAGCAAACCTCTTGGCCAATACACTGAACTAAATATATCTCAGTGAAAATTGTCCTTAAGATCAGAACTAAGATAACTTAAGATTATTAATTAGATAGTAATAATAAGTTTTTTGTTTTTATCTGTGTTCTGTCCAGCTGCATCAGCAACACCTATCTAGGCTTGACCTGGGGGGTTTAAAGGTTGTTTCGTCCCTGTGCACAGGGGCTGGGTGACTTGGTGGCACAGGAATCTTTATGAAGAAAGGGCCAACCATATCTTGGGGTGCATCAGGTCCAGCACGACCACCAAGGAAGGGAAGGAGTTGTCTCGCTCTGCTTTGTGCTGATGCAACCTCACCTCAAGCACTGAGAGAGGGTTTGGGCAACACAACATAAGAAGGACAGAAAACAATTAGAGAGCATCCAAAGAATATGAAGGCAATGAAGAGTCTGAAGGTAAAGACAAATGAGAAGTGGCTGAGGTGCCATTGGTTTCTTCAGCCCAGAGAAGAGAGGCTGAGGAGAGGCACCATGGCGACCTGCAGCTCCTCACAGGGAGTGGAGGGGTAGTGATGATTTATCACTGTCACCGAAGAGTAGAGGACCAGAGGAAATGGCACTGAGCTGCGTCAGGGGAGGGTGTCAGGAGAAGGTTCTTCAACAGAGAGTGTAACAGGCTCCCCAGTGCAGCAGTCATGTTACTGAGCTGCTGGAGCACAACGTGCATTTGGACAATGCTCTCAGACACAGGGTTTGGATTTTGGGTGGTCCTGTGTGGAGCCAGGAGTTTGACTCCGCGATCCTGTGGGTCTCTTCCAATTTGGATTATTCTGTCATTCGATTCTGTGACCGAGGAAGCCTTTCTGGGGCTGTTGTGCAGGCAGCGGGCCGACTGTGCTCCCCCTGCTCCCTCTGCTGGGCAACGCATTCCCGCATCTGAGAGTAACCAAACTAGCGAGTCCAAACTTGGCCTCATTGCAACAGGAGCCATTAAAAGCACTCCTTAAAACCATCCCGTGGTCACTGTACTTCCTTTTATTTTCAAAGGGAAAATTTCTGAAACGTTGACGGTGATGAGAGAGAAACATGTCTGGTGAGGCGGCGCCTTGAAGTGCAGTTACTGCTCAGTTGCCACACGCACAGCTCTGGGGGAACACAGTTTCTGTTCATGTTAGCAGGAGATTACAAAACATAGAGCATTCTGCATGAATAGGGTATGTACCAGAGTTTCAGCAGAAAACCTGCATGCTGGAAAGAGCTCCTTCCTTCTGCTCTGGGCAGCAGCAAGAGCCAACAAGCTGCTTTTGTCAACTAGTTGTAAACTGCCTGGTAAACTAATGTTTACCACAAGGGGACAAGGGTGATCGTGAGTTTAAGATGGCTATGAAGACACTTAAATGCTTGCTAGGGGCATTAAGGTCATAGAACAGCAGTACTTAGAATAAAAATAACACTTCAAATTGTCTCATAATCCGGAAAGCATCTAATTGATCTTCACAGCATCCCTGAGAGGCAGGAAGCTCTCACAAGTCTGAAGCTACAGAATGAAAAACTGAGGCAGGGATTTTAAGTGGATGTGATTTCAACCAACCCCATCTGCTGCAAACTTTCCTAGAATTGTGCAGTGACTCATTCCATCTTTATTTCTGAGTGCTTTTTAAGTACTGAGAAAAAAATTACAAAGTGCCAGGTAGCAATGGGAGCCCCCTGCCTGCTGTTCAGGATGCGGTGGTGTTACAAAGACTCTCTCCCTTTTAAAACCAGACAGATAAGGGGTAGTGTTAACCAATGCCAATGGTGTTAAGTCAAAGTCAAGCCTTGCAGGCAGCCTGTGACCCATCTCCCTGCTCAAGCACTGCAGCTCATCTATTCCTACATCAGCGGAAGACTTATAGGAGCCTGTGACAAACTGGACACATTGAGGGCAAAGTGATTTCTCTAATTCATTTCACTTTGAGCTTCAGAACATGTTCTGGTGGTCCGATAACCTTGAGTTTAGAGAGGCACCGTCACAAAACCATTCTTTACACCCTCTCCCCTCCAAGCAAGCCACAAATATTTAAGCAATCCACTTGGGGATTATAAGATACAGAATATACAAAGCTTAATCTGAGTGATTTTGAGTCACAAGCTTAGCTTCTCTAACAGATCCTGGGGAACTAGGAGACATGCATCAATCTGTGTGCTCCAGCCTCAACTGGAAGGGCAGGAGTACAGCAGTACCATGGCCTGACTGGAAGCCTCTGGGACTTCCATGGCAATGAGACCTGGGTTCAGCCCTGTAACTGCATCCCTTCACCACCACCCTGCTATATTTGTACAGTCAGCCTCAAATCCAATTTTAGTAATTACAGGGTAGAAGATACACAAAGGTTATTATTGTCTCCACTACAACAACAACGAAGCCTTGTTAAAACCAAATGATGCAATTAAAACTATCCTCTGAAGCCAAATGAACACACTAAAGATTAGCACAGGGGAAGGAGGGTGGATAGAAATGGGAGCAGCAAAGAGAACACTGTGAATCTCAGCAGCAAAGTTGCAGCATTGTGTAGGTACAAGAAACTGAAGAGCAAGATGGGTACAAGAGGGGCAGCCTGATTTAGTGATTGGCAACTCTGCTCACAGCAGCAGGTTGGAACTGGGTGGACTTTAAGATCCTTTCCAAGCCAAACCATTCTCTGATTTTATGGTGAGGATGAAGAGAGGTGTGATACCTTTAGAGCCTCCTGGCTGGGGCTTGATTCTCCATCCCACAGTGGGTTTCCCATCAGACCACCTTTTGCCACAGCCACCTCTTAGTTATGTTACATCTTTCCTCTGGGTTCCACCATCCCACTGCAGGTTTTATTCAGGGTGAGATCTGCTTCAGAAGCTGAGCCCAGTGCCAGGCTCCCTGGAAAGAAGGTGGGAGATGAATGCCCACCATCATTATGCCTTGGAAATGCTGCTTCTCTAGATCTCAGGGGCACAGGAAGGGCCCCTTTAAAGGCCTCCTCCTGAGGCTGACCATTATACATAACTGCACTCCTTCATCACCCTTCTTCCATTTCTTCCACTTAACCGAACTCTCTAATCTCACCACAGAAAAAAAAAAAAAAAGTAATCCCTTTAATCATTGTGATGGTTGTGGTACACTGTGATTATAAGGCAGGATATGGATGTCACAGATATTGTAGGAGACCTGCATATATCTCGCGAACAAGATGACACCAATAAAATTTATAAGCATGAAAATGCTGTCTTCGAAAACCTCTCTCTCCCATTCCAATAATTCAGTGAAACTCTGGGCTGCATGCATAGTGGTGATCACAGAGAAAAGGCTTCATAGCATGGAAGAAGACAGAAGCCATACAGACAGTTTAAGTGCCTGGACAATCTCATTGAGAGATCTGGCTTAAGATTTGTCTGATTTACAAGAAATTGGAGGCAGCCCACAGTAGTGATCTACAAGTTTTTCTAGCAGATAGATAAAGCTGCAGCATTCAAAGCTGTTGAACACAGCAGCAGTGTTTATCCCAGACAGAGGATTACAAGCAGCTTCTAATGAGCTGTTTAAGCACCTCAGTATTTTCATTAATTTTTTTCATGTGCATAATGCATTAAGAAGAAAATAGACGAATATGAAATAATCTTAAAAATAAGGAAACAGTATGAAAGGGAAAATCAATGAGAGAGAAATAAATTACATAGCAAAAATAGCAGCTAGAACAAAGCACATCCTGTATGACAGATAAACTATCTGATGTATTTCATCTCTTTGTATTCACAGACTATCAATAAGTAGATCACAACTTCTTTAGACTTAACACTTACAGTTCCCTTTAATGAATTTCTAATCACTATCTAAGCTGCACAACTTCGCCCCTTTTTAATCTGTGCTTGGAAGATATTAGCTTTTCTAACTGGAGCCCAAGGGAGCCCAAAAACCCAGTGCCACGCATTTTCCTATGGATTGCATACAGGATTCACTGTGGTCTGCAGGTGCTGCAATTACCCAAGCCCGGTCTAATACCTCTGCATTGGAGAGCAGACTGGCTTCGATACCCAAGAAAACACAAGCTGCCGCTGGAGCTCTTCTGGTAGCCTGATTACTTGTAATGGCTCCCTCCTGGTGACTGAGGAAGCATCAACTCCTCCCCAAGTCACCTTTGTTGAGGCATTTCCAGTCAAACTGGTTGCCTCCTTCTAAAGACTAGAAAATTAAAAGCTTGAAAAACTGCCCTGTGTCAGTTCTGCTTCAGAGAGGTCAAAAAGGTCCAGAGTTTAGGGAACACAGATGGACAGCATGATTGCCTTGCCTTTCTTTCCACCTGAAAATACAATAATAATAAAAAATGACCACATTATCATTATCACTAACCGCTTGTGAATGAATACTGAAAAGGGAGTGGCAAAAGCACAAGCATTATATAAAAATCTTGTCCTATGTCTAGTGCAATAACCAAACAAAAATTCCCATAGCTTCAGTGGAAGCTAGTTGTCAGGGCAAGCTGAATGCATCCCCTGGTACAGCACAAGATACAATTACAGCGTAGAGTAAAACTGGTACAGATGAAAAACAAGTATTTTTCTCACCTCAATATCAACTTGAGTACAAAAGCAGTGGTGCATTTCTATTCTCTAGATATATTCAAGAAAGCACTGCAAGACATTATCAAAAAGATTTTTTCCCCCTAGATCCACTAACATTCATTATAACTAGTATTTGGTGCTCTTCTACAGAACCATGTAGATCTTTTCCTGTGATTCATCTCTGTTACCTAAAAAGACAGTGCTTTAGCTCTCAATATCATAACACTCTTGAGCTGTCTTTTTGCCTAATTGGCTACTGATCTTATAATCATTCTTGCTGTCAAATGTGCTCTGCTCCACTGATTTCAACACAGCTTTGCTGGGGTGCAAAAACATGGGTTAATAGCCTCAGCTGCAGGATTTAAGTTTGTAGGAGACTTCTATGTAGGCAGCTGAAAACCACCAATTATTTTTCATGGGATTTTTTCGTCCTAAAAAATGGTGGAGGAAAGTTTGCCTTGTTACAAATGAAAAATGAAACTGAGACAGAAAAGACTGACCAGAGCAATAAAAAGTGCATTTTCCTCTTTTTTTCCCCTCTTTTTTTTTTTTCTTTTTCTTTTCTTTTTTTTTTTTTTTTTTTTAAGGAATTAAGAATGATACTTGACCCATGGAAGTCCATTTTGCACAGAATGTCTTGTTTTGGGAAGAAATATACCAGTCAGCTTTTCCAAATAAGGCCACAAATGGTCAGGATCACTGCAACAGGCAGCAGAGAAAAGAGTAAACAACTTCGCCCTGCTAAAGCACACAGCAATGCTACTGTGGAAATTCCCTGAGGAAAGCAATAGCTCCTAAAACATCAACACCTCTCACACATCATGCTAGTGGTTTTTGGTGGTATCTCAGTAAGACCTGCCAGACCCTTTCTTGCATGGGTTGCATGTTTTGGGCAGGTCACAGTTGATGCTTGGTGCAATTTAATAGGCAGACTGTCAGGCTCAAAGTAATTCTTTCAGTGATACTCTCAAACCTTTGAGATCAAAGGTGCTGACTGACGTTGGTTTTCACATAGAGATTACAACATTATTTGATTTTATAGTAGTGTAGTCCCTAGAGAAGACATGAGTTGATTATGCAGTAATTCCAGGAGTGCCTCAAACCTCCCGGGGAGAGATGAATTCCACGAAACCAATTTCCAAGAAAGGACAATTGACCCTAGTGGCAATATTTTTTGCTGTTGTTTTTAGGAAAACTACAAGTTCTATTAAGATGTATTGCAAATAATTGAGTCTGACAGCCCATGGCTTCAATAAGCTCTCTGCTGTGGATGGGGAAAGTCTAGAAGCCAGATGAGGGTTACATTGTGGATCATAGCCCTCACTCTCTCCTTTGAAAGGCACACTATTAAAACAGAGGTAACAAGCAGCCTATGAGACTCTAGGGAGAATCATACAGCGTTTTTCCTGCAAGTCTGCAGGGAAGTTCACACTATTGCATGCAGCATGGGATACATATGCAAATTTATGAATGAAGACGATTGAAACTGGGACCATGAGTAGTCTGTGAAGTAGATCACACTCTAGAAGGCAGCATAGTTTTGCAAAAAGCCTTAAAGACCAGCCAACAATACAAATGTTAAACAGGCTAGCAATAAAGATTTTCATATCAAAACTGACCTACTGAGTGACAAAAATTACTGACATGTGCTTCACGTTGTCAGTTTTTCCTCCCCAGAGGAATGGAAATAAACTATCCCCAGCCTGCTGCTGTGCAATGTAAGCGCAGCTTTCTCTACAACTGCAGGGAGTCAATATTTTCCCTCCCCAAAAAGGTCCAGATTAAAGACACACATACAGATTACCAAGGGAAAGGTTTATGGACCCCCAGGGGCCTGCACAAGGACATAGATTAAGATGCTCCCAACAACACCCACCACAGGTACTGCAGTTGTGGTGGGAAGGTTCCGAGGGCAGCATGCGTAATGTCATCAAGCCCACAAACAGACCTTGTTTGTGGGTCTACAGATCTCTTGGGCAAAAAGTAATAGCGTAATACCTCCCTCTAGCAGAAGCACTGCTATTTATAAATATGAATGCTATATTATGTTTCTAAATGTTATTTAGAAATCGATATTAAAAAGCCATTATTTCATCAATTTCAGCATCATTTCTGATGTTGATTTCATGAAGTCATATGCATGTGACCTGGGGGTAGAAAACAATAGAAATATCTTTTTAAAGGAAGAAATGCACCACAAAGCAATGACCAACTTTCTTATTCCAATTAGTGAACTGGAAAGAGTTCTTCTTTCTCAAAGCATAGTCTGAGGCTTCACAAATACCTCCTTCCCCAAGCAACGTACAATGTGAGAGACCTAGCAACAGATAACCGGAAAAGAAGCTAGCTGACTGCTACCCAGCTCACCCGCAGATCTGGTATTTCAGACTTTTTCAGAAATAATTGAAAAATGCAAATGTCTATGCATTACATCAACTACATATTGTACAAGCTTTAATTTCCTTTTGAGAAATAATGCAATACTTGGAAAAATGGCAAGCGCTGCCTCTGAAGGAGAATGAATATAAGAACATCAGGTGCTTTGCACTTCAAAATGCTACTTCCAGAATCAAAACTTCTCAACCCTATTTGCCAAAAGCAAGGATCACCTTAAGATCACAGTCAGTGAGTTACTAAAATCAAGTTTAAGAAGCCCCGTGACTGAGGTGTTAACACCCTTATTAAGTATGTTTGACCAGTAACAAGAACATGAACCTAGTTTCTGATGATACTCAACTGGAGCTTGATGTGTTCACCATACATGTGTTCAATTGTGCACAGCTAACCATGAACATAAATGCAGGAAAAATCCTTAATTTTCAAATTTCTTTGCAGAGAAAAAAAAAAAAACCACTAGAAAAGTTCTGAACATTTTTTAGTAGCAGTGTATCACAAAGTGTTCCCAGCAGGATGATCCTCTGTGTGAGACTGAACACAGGAGGAGGCAGCAGATCATTTCTCTAGAAAAGAAGCTGGTGATCGAGTAGAAGAAGAAATAGAAGCTAATTCCTTACGTTACATTGCTGAGATGTCTGTCATCCTTGCATAGCTTTGGAACTCTAGTAATGAGAGGGACCTTTTTGTGAGCACGAAAGTCTAACATTAAAGAAGAAACTTTTGGGAAAGACAGGCAAACACCTAGAGAAATGCTACAGAATAACAATGGCTCTTGGAGTATTAGGGAAAGGCAAGATAGCAGCAATTACTAGAACAAAGTGTGGCACCATGGTAAGATACTTGAAGTGTGAAAAGCATCACAAATGTACACCAGAGGTGAAGGTATCAGGACAAAACTGCCAGGTAGAAAAGGCAGCAGGTTGCTGATGAAAGGCCCAACAACCCAAGGCTTTAAGTTGTGCCAAGGCTACTTGAAGAGACAACAATTACACTGATAATACATTGTGCTGCTTAGCAGGACACAGACATCTGCCCTAAAAACCCAGGAAAAAAGAGTGGGCTCACACAGAGACTGACAACCTGAAAGGCATGTGATACTCAAAAGGTTGGAAACACTAGAAATAGTGGTCATGCCCTTAAGCAAAGTAAAGCCTAAGGACAAGGGAAAAAGATGGCACACAGATGCTGCTACCACATCGTTAAACAAAAGATTCAGTGATCAACAAGCAGTTTGGCCAAAGCATCACTAGCTGTCTAAAACATGCTTGGAGAAAACACTACATAATGAGATAGAAATGCAGTAGCATCTACAACGCTGCTCTTTCCATAGCTAATCAGGATTTATTTCATCTGTTTGATTTGCGTTTGAAAACAACGGACACCTCTCCCATTATTACCCATCATGTGGCACATGAGAAAAACATTAATCAGCATATTAAAAATTATATATATTAAAAAAAAAAAAATGCATGCACTTTTTTACACCAAAATGGGCTCTCTGTTAATTTAAACCCAGAGATCGGGGTGCACCAAAACACTCAAGACACCTCTTTGGAAGCAACTTATTTCTAGTGGTCATTTTACTTCTGTCTCAAATAGCCTGCCAACACATACATTTACTATGTTCAGCTTTCACATCATACACTCATAGAATACTCTGAGTTGGAAGGATCCCACGGGGATCATTGAGTCCAACTCTGTGCCACAACAGGATCACCCAAAATCCAAAGCCTATGTCAGAGAATGTTGTCCAGATACCCTTTGAACTCTGGCAGCTTGGAGCTGTGTCCACTGCTCTGGAGAACCTGAGTCATGCCCACCACCCTCTGGTGAAGGACCTTTCCCTAACACACAAACTGACCCTCCAGTCATGTCTTTTGTGTTACTGGCAAAGAACCCTTTCTTATCTTCTGGAAAGAATACAGCATTGTGCCTATACCTTAGTGTATGTTCCCCGGAGCCCTTGGAAACCAATCTAATGTAAACATATTGAATTTGAGCCTGAACCGTTAGCCAATGTTCACCCATCATATTATGTATTTGTCTAGCTGTATTCTGGACATTTTGTCCAGGTATGAGAAAGATAGTGTACGAAACAGAATCAAAAGCTTTGCTGAAATCCAGGAAGATTACATCTACTGAATTCCCTTGTTGATCTCAATAAATATCCTGTTTCCTCTGTCACCAGAGCAATTCAGGGCTGCAGACATTCTCTTATAGGTTGTGTTCTTGTAGTCTGGCTGGAATCTATTGGTATTAACATCTGCTTAAAAAAAGGTGGAGTTTGACCTTGCCTGCCTTACTAAACTGTGCTTTGGTGTCTCAGGTTTTTTTTCTGCACTCCTCTTCCTTACCTTATTTATCCCCGGCTGCCTAACCTCATGTGTTTTTTTTTTTTTTTTTTTTTTTTTTTTCCCTTGGAGATGCTATTTTGAAACCAAAGTACTGGATAATTAACTTTTCCTCAGAAATTTCTGCAGCAAAGTTTCAAGAAAGACTTGTTTGGTGACTTGTACAGCAGAATAAAAATCACATATTGCTGATGGGGAATTTTTTTTACCTGGTAGCACCAGGAGATGTTTGCAGAGACTGACAGTGTCTGAATACTTATCTTCTACTGCAGGTATTGCCTTGAAAAGTCTTGATTTTGTGTCAGCTTTGATTAAGCATGGCCTGTCTCTCTTACATGAGGGTTTCTGGCAGGTTTTCTATCTTTCCACCATGCTAGTTGTAGGTAGCTCTGATGAACTCTTCCTTTTTTATCACTGGAAATCTAGATGAAAACACCTTTCTTATATTTTGTGAGACATTAAGGAAAGCTCATACTCTGCTTGATGATTACTGATAGAAATACATCCATTTTCTTCAGTGCAATGCTCAAGACAAGAATTCCTCTGGACCTGGAAGCAAGACTTACAGGGATGCCACATAGTAGGAGGCTTATGACCTTGCTACAGAGCAAATGCTTTGTACATTACAGAGGTTTCTATCCATTTGTGCTGTGTAGAAGTACAGCTTGGTGTGTAGTGTGCTGAGGAAGCATTTTAGCAAGCCACAGCAGGGATGATACACGGAGATGAGTGGCTGAGTGAGAACTGTCCTCCTGGCTGCATAGGGTGAGGTGTGCTTGCAGTAACTCAGGTATGTCCAACATTTTGGCTTGCCTGGGCTGCACTGAATGAAGAGGAATTGCCTTGGGCTGCATACCTGTAGGTCATTCCAAAAGTAATGCCTCCTACTTACTTCCATGGAAACCACAACAGATACGAAGAGCACAGTAATACTGTTTGATGAAGCAAATTCTCAACCACAAAACACTTTCATCAGTCACCACTATTAGTTACACATTTTCATCAGCAATGAACAAGAGCCTGCATGCTGCGCTCCTAACCATCTACATCAGCAGAGGTGATCTGCTGTTGCCACTGCTGAAACCCACTCCCCACCTGATCACTGGGCTAACAACCATTGATTGGTCTCCAGACAAATTTATCAAGCATTGATGAATGTCAATGGGTGATTTCTTTTTCTGCGTGGAAGAATTCAGTGATACGCCTTTGCTCCATCCACACTTCCATGTCAAACGTCATTCTGTCAGACTGTCCGTCTGCTGCCATCTGTGATGGCAACAAAATGCAAGAGAATACTGGTAGGAAGGTTCAGTCTCTATTTTCATAACACCAACATCCACCTCTGATGTCATGGGTCGACAGAATAAAAAAGAGAGCATTACTTTTGGAACAGTGTTAATAAAATATGTGCTATAGATAATGTATATAAAATAACAAAAATATTTTAGTTTTCCACGTTTTTGTATTTAAATATATTAAAAAAACAACAACAGAGGAATATAAACATAAAACTAGTGGGATAGGTGACCTTGTTTTTGTGAAACTAATGCATCAGGCTGGTTCAATGGCTGTGGCTGCAACTCTCAGTGATCTCTCAAGGTATTCATCAGATTTTCGATGAAATTCTACTCTTTCTGTACTTCATCCTTCAAAACAGTTGTTCACAAATGTCTTTACAGCCTAAAAGCAATGATGTGAATAAGGTGTGACTGCAAAGTGAGGGATATCTCTCTTTGGGAAGAGTTGGCTTATAAAGGTCTGGTAAAGAGACACGACCAGATTTTTTGCAACTCTATACTTTCCATTTGAAAAGTTACAAATAATGTATTTGTACTGACTGAAAATGGAGTAAAAAATAAACCAAATAATGTATTATTTCCTTTTGCAATCTTGAAACCTATTCTCAAATTCTTGTATAAAAATGCAAAGTAGGCTGCATATTTTTTTTGCTGCTCACAGGACTGTGTTCAGCCAATGAATCAAAATGCGTAAACTTATTTGCCATAACTTGAGTTACCATCACACTGTGCTCCATGCCCTGGTTTCATCCCAGACAGCATGAACATCACCCTAATGTTTGACTGTTGCTGAGCCATAGGTGTGTGCTCAAGGCTGGGCCACTTGGTGGGGCAGAGCTGCCACTATGATGGTGTAGAGCAGGGGTGGCTGAAGTCTGAGCTGTGCCAGGCCGCATGTGGTGTTTCCTCCTACCTTGTGGCTCAGAGCTGTAAGGACTTCTGACTTTCCTGTGGGTTTTAATCTAGCTTCAGTCATTGAAGCAATTTTCCAGAAAAAACAAAACTAACAAAACAGACAATGCCCTACGTATGAAACCATGATAAAATGAGTCACCATCAAATTATTTACTGAACATTATGTTTTTCTAATTTGTTCTTCCTTTCAACAAGAGCTTCAGGAAGGAGCATGTGCAGAAGAAGCAATAAAACTTTAGCTGGGCTAGCATGAATGAAAGCTGTATAACTCCAGTGAGATTTTGTAACCACTTCAGTGTGAAGCTGGAGCCCTAAAGGGTGCACCTAGTGAATCCTCAAGTGAGAAGTCCTCCTTTGCACTCTTAAAGGTTGCTGGGCTGTCACCTGCCCAACTGCAGTGCTTTACTGACTGTACTTGTGGTCTGGTACATACCAACGGTCCTACCTGGAATTTCCTATTATGATTTCAAATTACTGACTCTGCTGGCTAAAGAATAATCTCTACATGCCTTTCTGACCACTGCAGATGAAAAAGCAAACTCTTTTTGTACCCTGCAAAGAACAGCCTTATTCTGACAATTGTATGTGTTAGGGTAGGAGTTAGGTTGGTCTGCTACATTTTGTACAGGTGTTTGTTTTGTATTGTCGTACTGTTGCTTCAGCAAACTGCCTCTGATTTTGGCTGCAAGCATGGATTTCAGCTGAAAAATTACTTTTTCCTCTGGGCTTAAAACTTCTTAATATTTACTACCTTTAAAAAACTAAACAGAATAAATAAATCCTGCAATAGGGGCAATTCAGATTCTGATGCTTTCCTCTGAAAGAGATGTAGACATACAGCAAAACACAAATACAGGCACGAGTTAAACCCAGGAGAGCTGAGGCCAACCCTCCTGTCTGCTCCTGATGGCTGAGATGTAGGAAGGAACCATTTCCCAACACAGATCATGGGTTGGTTTTTTTTGGTTTTTTTTTTGAGTGTTCAGCCTTTGCTTGCTGAGCATAGACTACAAGTATTTCACATTACTTCTTTAGCTGCTATAGATTGATGACTTTCAAGACACAATGCAGTACACACTTGTTCTTTCCTCAAGCTACCAGAGACCAAAGAAGATAGAGCTATGACAATTGTTGCATATAATACATCTTTCACAGTTTATATTTCTGGCTACTTTTTTTCAGGTTACAAAGATAGTAGCTAGAGTAAATATCTGTTGAGATAAGGTGGAAACAAGAGTTTTCCTCACTTGTATGCCAACACAAGTGAAGAAATAATAAATTTCCAGCTTGGGGTTGTAGAATTATAATACACAACACAGAAATAAAATCCACACGATGTGCTGCAGACTGGTCCATTCAAACCATACTTTCACCTCTACCTGTGAATGCCTTTGTTTGTCTATTTATGCCACTGCTCCAGAAGTATAATGGGCGAGAGGGCTGGTAATTGAATTTATCTCTCTGTCTCTGTGAACTATCTTGACTGGCCCACTGGCCAAATTGCCTGTAAGCTCCTGTGGTTGTGAGAGCTGTCCCAGTAGGTTGAAAAGCTTTGATATAATCTTGGGCCTGACCAGATAACTAATAGAAAGCGATCAGCCAGTTAAGGGTGCTTAAGTGGATGGGATTACATGAAGTTATTTACAGCTGCAAGGCACTTCCTGCCCTGGCATTTAACTCTTCAGGTATGTCCAGTATCCAGATTAGCTGACTGTATCAGATGGGCAAAACTGCCTTAGTGGGACTGTGCCCATACATGACTCTACAAATCTACATAGAAGACCATGTTCCCCTGAGTGCTTTGGCTAGGACTGTCACTTTAATAACCCTCTTGCTACTTCATTCAATTTCAGTATTATGATAGCAGAATATACATACGGTGGCACTTATTCCAACAAAATATTCTGCTGCAAACCCCCAAACAACTCCAAGGATGCAAGCAACAACAAGTACATGCCAAACAAGCCCACACACATGCAGTGAATGGAACTGCAGTGAGAACATCCGCAGCAACCTGTCGCTTCCCTCTTTCCTTGCCTCAGTAGATATTTGGCTGCTGACCATTGTCTTGAGTCTAAATGTTCACCAAACAAAAGTTTAAGTGACTAAAGAGCAAAGCAACCCTTGATTCATCTGTATGCCCTGAATTTAAAGAGTCTGTATCCAGATTTCTGGGTAACTCTCCAGCCAGCTTTGCTTTTGAAAATAGAAACACCTCAACTATCACTGTTCTTGTCACCATCCTACATGAGACCTTAAGGATATATCTGTTCTCTATAATAATCCCACCCTACTCTCCCTACCTTCGTCCTCCAAAAAAGGTGGACAGATTTCTTTCATTTAGTGAAGAAATACTGATACCTTTTGGTATCACACAGCACCAAACCTACAGAAGGCACATACCAAATCTGCACCACCACTGGATGGTGAGGAACACCATTTTAACTCACCTTCCTGTTTTCTTGCATGCCATTATTAGGCACTCAGCAGCACAGAGGTTTGCACCAGGCTCTTAAGTATTCATCCTTGCTAGCGTAATTGTGGCAGATCACTTGTGGTGGCTCAGGTCAGCTTCTTCTGCAAATGTATTCCTCTGCACCCACAGGGATGGCAGTGCTAACATGCAGACCACATCCTGATACTGTTTGACCTGAAAGATAATTAGCAAGCATTTCAGTAAGGAATGATTGAAACAATTGTTCTCTAGCTTATGTTAGATCATCCTTCTCACTAGTTTGTGAACAAAAGCAAGTTAGCAGAGAGGAGGCTATGAGAAAAAGGTAAAGGCATGCTCTTCTTTTGAAGAGCTGAGTTAGGAGCAAGCCTGAAGTTTTAAGAAAAAGCAGCAGCAGAAGAAGAGATGGTTACCTACAGAAAATACTTATTTCAGTTTTAGCATTTTACATTTCTTTCATACACTAAGAAAGATTGGGATATGAACTAACAGAAGGGGAGAAAAAGAACAGTCAATGAAAAGCAAAGACAAATAGTTATTAGCTGAATAAATGCTTTATATTAAAAAAATAAAAAGAGTTTGTGCCCAGATGAACTGTTTCTGAAGTTTAATATACAGGAATAAAGAAAATATTTCTCTGTCACCCAGGGAATCTTACTTTAGTCTTCAAACACACCCACTGCTCATACTCAAACCTCAAAAAGTACATTGAGAGTCTGAGGTAAACACTTCTAGATGTGCAGTACAACCCATCCCAAGTCCCACAGACAACTTCTAAAAGTACTATACTGCAGTTGAATGCAATATCAGTGTTTCCATTAGACTCTGCACTGTGGGCTCCCACCCCCCATGGGGAATTTTCTTTAATATATGGTTTCAATTTCAAAACAACATCACTTCAGGGACCTATTCCGCCTTTATTTATGTAGACTAGGAGATGATGCATCTGCCTACTGATAGCAGCTTTAATCAAAAAAGAATCTTTTCAATACAAAACTAAACAATTAATTGTACGCTTTAGAGAACAGGTACATTACACTCTCAACATGGGTGTTGGGAGCAGCTAGACTCTAAAACTGATAAATAAGGCGTCCTTGTATTCTTTAACCATCCCCCAGGGAAAGTAGTTTGTAAAATAGTAAAATTGCTCAAGCACAAATATTTATCACAGATCCAATAAGATTTTATGTGCCTTGCAACTACAATATTACATGTTTTATGCTCCTTCAATTTTTGGTTTAGAGTACATCCAGTTTCTTCAGTACAGATACTTTCACAACCAGCAGAGATCTGTAAACAATATCTTGTTAACAGCCCCATGAATACCAGGTGTCATTATTTCCCCCATGTTTTCAATGAAGCTCTATTCTTCCTTAACACACAATTTTCATGTTCTAAAAAATGCCTGGAACACAAGGAATAATTACTTTTACTTTATTGGATCTGTCAGGTTTATGAAGTTTTCAGTCCATTAGAAGTTAGCCTTCATTATGCAACATCCACAGTTAATTTTAAGTACCTGGCTATGTCCGCTAAAATAGGGCATACTGTCATAATGTCAAGGCATCCACTGAAGCGCACTACATCCTGCCCCTTTGATAAAAAGACAGTTAATTGAGGTATTAAATGCTGCATCTTTAGACATTCAGCTGTCCAGGAGGCAGAGTGCTCCACAGGAATCAGTGCAAATCATTCATGTCTGGCTGGAAAGTGAAGCTGGAGCGTTAACATAGCTGTTGGAGGCAGGATTCATAGAACCCAGACTAGTCTAGGGCAAAGATGTTGTACAACCAGCAGGCTGAAGCTGTATTTCTGCTGAGAGCAGACCCCACCTGGTCAACCTACTGCAGGCTTGCATGGCATTTCAGCTCTCACTGCAGGCTGCAGGGATCCAAAGTGAGCACCGTGGCATTAAGCAGCCACTGCCAGACCACTTGTTTCTCTCTGCTGTGTCAGCATGAACACAGAGCGGGTGAAAGGAACTGATCTGACAGCAAAATACTCCCAGTGCAGGCAGGGCAACAGGTAGAGGATGGAGCAGTTGCTGAAGCAGCAATGCTGTTGACTGCCCAGCAAAGAGGAGGCAGCCCTGACAGAAAGAGGGTGCCCCAGGCTCATTAAAAATGAATAAGAGTCTTAATCTCATAGATATGCAGCTCTCCCACTGGTCTGGCGTGGGAGCTGTGCACAAACTCCACAAGCTGGATACTTAGAGCATGTCAATTACTTACTGACTAATGGGTCCAGTAGTAACAGACTAACAAACCAGGAGACTGGGAATTAGCACATTGGCCACTCCAGCAGGGCAACTGCTCTTGGCTGCATCCCTCTTGGTGTAGGTGAGGAAGGGGCTACCTCCACTGCTGCAAGATAACAGGCTGATCCTTGATGGTGCCAAACTGTCATCAGAATGACACTTTTTCCCTTAGGGATTTATGACTTTCTCAAGGTTGCATTACTCCTCTTGAATCCTTGGTGTGCTGGCTATCCCTGTCTCAGCAATCACACTTGGGTGGTTTCAACTTCTTTCATCTTACACTTCTAGATTCACTAGGTATGTGCCACCCCAATGACCTTTGTTTTATAGCAAGTGAATAATAAGCAGTTTCCTTGTGTGAAAGTTTCTTAACCTCCTCTGATACTATGCTGAGCAGGCCACAAATAGGAATGTTGCAGCCTGTAGGCAAAGGCACCATCTGCATTTGACAGAGGCAGATTCATAGATTCACTAGGTTGGAAAGGACCTACAAGATCATCTAGTCCAACCATCCTCCCACCACCATCCCTACCTACCAAGACAAAGGACACCAAGGAAGACAAAACTGAGACAGGCAACATACTGCCCTGCTGTCAGCAGAAACAAAGCACTGCAAGGCCTCCACCTGTATACACCCTTCGCTACAGAGATGAAGAATCCTTCTGTCCCAGTACTGCAAACAACATCCTGAGGCTCCTGCTTCACTCTCAATAGCAAGAGTTATTATACTCAGAGCATAATTTTCTGAGAAGCAAGGATGGCTTTTGAACAGTGGCAAGTGTGCCTGGTGCTGCGACACAGTGATTTGCAGCTTACTTTAACATCCTACAGAGATGTTCTGCATTATGACTGAAAGAGATTGCATATTCAGGGTATTTCTGAAATTATTTTGTTATTAATTTTCTTGTATAGCATCCATTAACTTCATTAATACATATTGGGACCATTATAATAAGTAAGTGGCACAATTATCAGGCTAATTGTCCAATAAGCTAAAACAGTCATTCTAATGAATGTTCCTGCTGCTGTCTTAGCTCTCTGTCTGGAAGTTCACCATGGCTCCTTGAAAGAGAATACCTTGCAGTCCTCTTCCTCTCACCCACCATTCCAGCATGTCCTTTGCCTCCCACACACCCCTGTATGATCTCTCTGTCTTTAACTTCCTCACTCATGGGAAGAAACAGTCATTTCAAGCTGAGGAAATCTTATGACATAGATGCCCTGTTATCTGTGATGAGTAGGAAGAACATGCTTTCTTACTCTATTTTTATGACCCTAATCACTAGGCAGCAGAGTTACTGTCTTGAAGAGGGCAGTGGAATAGAACAGGTATTGCATGACTCAGGAGATGTTTTTTTTTTAGTGTAGAGCACTCCAACATAAATACCAACAAAGCACTGCTTCCTAGTTTGCATGTAGTATTAGATCCATACTGCTTGGTTATCCTCTTCTTCCTGGTGTGCTGAATGGTCTCAGGTGCAATTAAAAAAAAAAAAAAAAAAAAAAGGGCTCTTCAGAAAGCCAAAAGGGAAAAATACTAATTAATATAGGAAACAGACAGAAGTCTTTCTAAAGATCTTACCTCAAGAACTAGCACTCTAACAAGCAATTTATTCACTAACAAAAAGTTGGACAACTCAGCAGAGGGAATGATAAAAAATGGAAGGGGGCAGATGGGAGACTTAGCAACCTACCATAGTTCCAATTAACTAGAAAGAAAGTTCCAATTAAGTAGAAAGAATGACTAAGAGGAACAGAAATTAAACTGGAGTGATCACATTACTGCAGATGTCCTGAATTTTTCATCAGATACTGTCAGTGGGTAAAGAAGATTGATGTTTGCAGGATTCTTGCACAAATATTGTTTAATGAGAGACTGAGTGAGAGATTAGACTGGATAACCTCATGAGGTCATTTTCACTCAGCACCTCGATGAATTAAAGTGCTGGAGCACAGAGGACCAGAGACTTTAGTCATAAACATATGAGTGAAGGACTGGGGCATGAGTGGAGAACAGACAAGAAATCTGAGAAAAGTTCTGAGCAAAGAAGTGAAGAAGTAAAAACAGAGTGGCCAAGGAAACATTTTGAAAGGAAATATTTTTAGAGGCTTATCACCTTTTATGTGATCTATTTAAAGATATCAAAACAGTCTTGAACTCTCAAAAGATGAACAAGCACATGGAGATACTCATCTTCTTGCCTGTTGTCTGCTGGCAAGGATTGCTCACTTTCTCCCTCCTTAATAAAGTTAGTCACAAACCTCCTTCATTGAAAATAAGTCCAGTCCTCAAACACTTGAAAGCCATTATCTTTCAACATGCTGATAAACTTTAGAAGTATCAGGAGGCCACAAATAAGAGAAAGGAAAAGGTTTTATATAAATGTATCTAGTAAAACATATAAACAAAAATAAACAAAGAGATTCATTTCTGTATAATAAGAAAAAAATCTTAGAACTTTCTTCATCTCTCCATTTCTTATCTTAAAAAGAAGAGACCTCTACTGTCCACGCACACTCATACAAACACCCAAAGAACAAACACTTCATGACAATGTCGCTGCTGGAATGTGAAATTCATTTAAAAAACTAATTCTTCTGTTGGAGAGTTTCTGTGGGGAATGAAGATGTTTCCCTAAACCTCTGTTCAGACAGGAGCAAAGTACAAAAGGACTGCTCCAGCAGCTTCTTTCTACAATGCCACCTTTGACAGGTGACTCTGTGTTTGCCCTGAGGTTCTCCTGGGGTGGCCGCACTGCTACAGTCTGAAAAAGTAGATGCTATTGCTTATCCATCAAATTCAGCTCCCCGAATGTTCGAGGAACTGAATCTTGATAGCTCCCATGTTTGAGGCCTTCTTTGGATCTGCCACTTGGCAAAGGCTGTAGACATAGTCTTTACTTACCAAACAGAAAGATAATAAATCGAGGTCATATAACAGTAGTGTTTTTGAAGGGAGGGAGAACATGCTCTAAATGTAGTGTTGATTCCCATTTTTCTTCATCTCTGATATTTCAAGAACATACACATTCATATACCCAAGTCCTCTAGTGTATCATTGGGCAGAGAACCAAGGCTGAGAGGTTTTGCAAAGCCTGTTTTCACCATTATGTTTCTTCCTCAGCACAGACACGGAGACGGCCAGATTGAAACTGAACACTTCAGAGGAACTCCCAGGTCAAAAGAGTCAAATCTACATATTGAAATGAAACCCCATCATGGATGTTAACAACAAATACATTATTCAAAGTAAAAAGACATTTTTTAAAATGGAGGTTACTAACACTCAGTCTAATTAAAGCTTGCCTCTTGGTTGATCCATAAGTGAAACTACTCTATACTCCTTTGTTTCAGCTCAGTTTCTCTTTATGGTACTGTCAGCATCACCTGCACCTATTAAAAACAAACAAAAAAATCACAGCTAGGGCCCTTCAAAAACAAAACAACCACAAATGCTCCCAGGATATTAATCTCATGCTTAAAGTTGGTTGTTTCCTTTATTCAGGAAGAGAGATCATCTTTACACTTTTCCCACTGCAACAAAACATATTAAGGTAAAGTGTAAGGCTTTAGGAACATGACCGTAGTTATTGTTGCTGTCCATATGTTGCTCTGGAAATCTCTACTCCAAATACCTTTGCTCTCTCAGCTAAGGTTTCTCAATGATTTCCCAGTATAATACCTGAACTTCATTTAGAATTCAGCCTCATTTCGGGGCTTGACTTTTGTTTTCATTTTAAAATATATATTCAGTTTGCTGAAGAGTTTAAGTAGTGACTCATCATCAACAGGGACATTTAACTAATGGGCAAGAGCACTGCCCACCCTACTTATATCTTTAGAGGGTTACTTTTAATTTGACAGCATACAGTGTTGTTCCCAGCTCCTTGGTTGATGGCTTGAGTTGGTTTCTAAGTTTTGCAACCTTCCTTAACCTCTCTCAGGCTCAACAAGAACAGCAAGCTCTGTGCTAATTTACAGGTGTGTGCATTGCAATCAGACTATAATATTTAGTGCAGAGGTTAAACTAGAAACTTCTTGTATGTATTTCTAGATTGATTGCTCCCAAAACTGTTTACCTGGAGTTGTTATGAATGCCACACATAATTTGTGTGTCTTTTGTGAAGAACTATTGCCAGTCACTCCTATTAAAGGCTTGTGATGCTGTCGGATAGCGCTGGTGATTCAAGCACTATTTGCCTGTATTTACCAACCATTTCTTACTGAAGTTTTCACCCTTTCCATCAGGAAGGGACAGACAGGTCAACCTGCCTCCTGGACATTGCACAAGTGTCCATGACAACATAGCCTGTATGTAAGACATGGTGTCCCTAAACCATCTTATTTTCCTCCATGATAGGAACATTGGACAGTGAACTCCAACAGTTTTCCCACACTTTTCCTCTGTCTTTTGCCTCTCACATTTCACTTCAAGTCAGCACTTGCTGGGGACTCATGCTGAAGCCTGAACAAGCCAAGAGGACAAATAGCAGTGAGCCAGGGGAGATGAGAGGACTAACTGGCAGGGCAGACAGTTGCTATACCTTTCATAGATAAGGCTAATGGAAACAGCATCAAAACTGTTAATCTGCACATTATTCATTTTTATGTGCTGCTAGTAGTTACACTGAGCCCTTCTCATCACACTTCATATTTTTAATACCCTCTAGCAATGTGATAACTCTTGATCGCTCCCTCAACCTTTGTAGACCAGAAAACCAATATTCAGAATATGAAACCATTATACAGTTTTCAACAGGCATCGATAAAAAAAATAAGGTGCTTACAAAACAAAGACATTAAGATGTTTCTGACGTTTTCTCCATAGAAAGCAGTACTCTCTTAACAGGAGAGGAATTTCTTTTTGACAGACTGCAAGAACTTCACTATAGTATCTGATATTGTAAGCTCAGATCTCTCAGCCTAAATGAATAAATGGAAATATTGAATAGACACTGCAATGAATCCCTGCTCTCAGGGAAAAAATAAGTGTCTCCGATAATAAATCACAGAAAATAAAGATTATAAATAGATAAGGACAAACTGAACCTTTACTTCTCTACTTTCTTACTATCCCAAGGAAAAAATGAGGAAGTTGTTCAGAAAAAAAATAATTTAAGACAGCAAAGGCACCCACAGTTCCTTCAGCAACATGTTCCATGAAGCATTGCATAGGACGATACTACAAACCCCAAGTTTCTGCTGAGATGATTCACTGCTGCATTACTCCAGTTCTATCCTGTGCATCTCAATTGATTTGAGCATAAAACTGGAATACTGCAAGAATGACTCAGACTCACTGCTTTTGTTTCAGAGAAAATAGCATGGAGACATCCAGGGGAAGTATATCATTCACTTATTTAAGCTCCCCCAGTCCTTGAAGGACTAACATTGATTAAAAAATAAGACTCCTTCTGAAGAGCTCTGATGAGAGCACAGCTTAATGGATGAAAGAACATATCTTCCATAACCAGATTAAGGACAGTCTTTAAGGGAAAGTGCCATCTCCTCATGGAGTAGATGGCACAGCACATCACAGCAAGATGATGGCAAGAAACTGACATTTGAAGTGTCAAAACAGTGGTGGTTTTAAAGCTGAAGTTAGCTTTATGAGACTCCGGAGCTTCAATATCTTATGCTCTCCAAGAGGTTCCTGTAAGAGGATTTGAGGACATGTATTTCACTACTGTGCTATCCTTCACTGTATTGATTCAGAACTTCCACTAGTCATATCCAGAAGTAGTAGAAATATTTTCTATTTTGTACTTAAAAAAAATAATGTTTCCATAAGAACTGGTCAGAAATTACCATAAACCCTGTCATCAGTTAAAACCAAAGATCTGTTTATTCTCATTCTGTAAGATGGTCTTCTGAACCAAATTAAGCCAGAGAAACTAAAGGTCTTAGGCTTCTTAGAGGATTTTGGCCTTATGTGGAGTGAGCTAACTAGCTACCGCAGACTGCCTGAAGTCAGCTTTAAAGTATAAACCCTACAAACGCAGCCATCGAACTGCTTGAAAGCACAGACAGTAGCTTTGAAGCTCCAGCAGCTTGACAACAGAAAAAAAAACACATTTTTGAAGTGACATCCTTGTTCACTGATACGGCCTGCAGAGGTGAGGCATTGAAGAGTTCCTGACTGCAGCATTGCTCATATCTCATTGCACTGATGAAGAGTTTCATACTGACTTGAGAAAAAATGAACTAGAAGAAGGATACACCCAACAGGAGTAGGCACCTGGTTGAAAAGCAGAATGACTGAATAGTGGGTTACTAAAGAGTCCACAGCCTGTTTGCCTCTTATTTTCTTTCATCTTCTTACTTCCTTCTTATCTGGACATTTTTTTTTATTTTATTTTTTCAGATAGTGCTATTCTATCCTAAGTAGTACAGCACAAAATAAATCAACAATATATTCAACCAGTAGCAATTAAACTCCTCCAACGCTACAGGAGGTTATGGTATACCACCCTAAGACTGTAATAGAATGGTCCTTCTTGTAAAGACTATTGAGACTATACCTGAAAAAGCCTTAGGACAATCTGATCTAGAGTTTGTGTGACTATCTATTAACAGGGCACCATGCAAGGAAAGAGCTGCAAAACAACACACATACATATATGTAGCTGATGGTAGATATAGCTGGATTACTTGCAAAAAATGAGGAATAAGTAAAGCTGTGTGATCTTGCTTCCATCAGGGTTTGTGGGTGTTGCACAGACAGCTGCTGCACCACATAGCATCTTGAAAAGCTGTATCACCTGGGTTGCGTGAACAAGCCCTGAGATAACAAATGCACAGGGCCTTCTTAGAAGAAACATACCTCTCTGAGAGCACGATAAGATTAAGCAGGATGGATATTCCCACATAGCCACTTGAGACTCCTTGCTTATTCTCTGGTGACTGTTCCCCAGCCAGCTTCTCCCTGTGGATAAACACTTAAAGGAACCCATTTTCTGCATCAGAATCATTAGAAAGTTACAAGAAATACAAAAGACTTTCCATAGAAACTGTAGATAACTTGTCAAGAAGCTGAACCAAGGAACAAGGCTTTATTTCCCAAGGCATGGCAAAGCAGCCTTTTATTCCCTCAGTTATCAAAGTCACGTGATCAAAGCCCTACAGCTGAAGTCAACTATTTATTTGTCAGTGACCTAAGTGAAGAGATATTACAAACAGCTGAAATCCCACTGGCAATTGATTCTGTACCAGCAGGCAACAAGTGATGAGAAGCCAGTAATAAATACACATTTTCAGTTCTGCTTGAAAAATACCTTAGCAGAGAAAGACCAACACCATCTACACTTGTGCAACCTATGCTCTGACCATGGGAGAAATGGAAGGGATGGGAGATGACTGGAAAGGGAGCAAAAGACACAACAGATCCTTTCCATTGCTGTACCTTCTTATCAGACCAGTTGATGTAACATAAGTCAGTTAGAAGATTAGTTGAGGATAAAGTGTTACCAGTAAAGCCATATATTTATCAGATCTAAGAATTTTGTTGATTAATTTCTAATTCATGTGCTAAATGATCCAGGCACAGGGAATGAGCTGATAGAAATAACTTGATGGAACTAAGTGAGGTCTTCTGGTCTTTTGTTGTTTGTGGTTTTCTTCATACCAGACATGAACATATCCCCATAATTAGGATTCAAATACAACTTGTATTCAACCCTAGAAAGGCTTGATCAACAACAGAAAACACAGGACACTGCCCCACTTCTCTCGAGAACTTCTGATGGATTTATGTCCCAACTTATGTGAGTGACTATATCATTCTCTGGCAATGTCACAGCTTGAGGTTGTGTTATAAGTAGTCCCAGGCCATAGTCCCAAACAAGTTCAGCTAACTCTGAATACAACAAATTTAAAACAGAGGTTGCTTTAGGGCAACAAAATTTAAACTTTTTTCTTTAACTATGCACCAACACCACTCCTTTCTCTCTTCATCTGTGACTCTGAAACAAATGCTATCCAACATCATCAGTACTGTAATGATGAATATTTACTCAACTGCATCCTTTGCAAGTAAAGGATGGAGGTTTAAGACCTCATTTTCATCGGATGTTTTGTGAGCTTTTGTCCTTACTGCAACTAAAAAGTTCTTAAAAAAGCAATTCTCATTTCGCCTTCTTTAAAAAAGAATCTACAAAAGCCCACAGCTTTGAAGACATAATTAAGAATGCAGCAACACAATTGTATGTAGTTTGCAGCTCCAAAGTGTCTGCTGCTTGGATTTTGACCTTTTAAAACTCCATTAGGCTATGTAAATACAGTACAGATGAATGTGTTCTGCTCACAATTTGCTAGCACCAGCTGGAGGAAGACCTGCTCTCTTCCCTCCATGTAGTACTACCTGTGATCAGACACTGATGAGGGTGTGACACTGATCTCTACAGAACTGATCCACAGATGAATGGGGTGCTATGGTCCCCTTTCTTTTCATTTTAAGATCTCTTTGACTTATTCCTGGTTTTGAGGCAGCTGCAAAACAATGCCAACCCCCCTCCCAAACTGCTAACTTAAGTACTGAAGTAACCCATTTGCTATTGAGGCCAGAGTAATTGGGAGAGGACAAAGGAACAAAAGAATGCTTGTCTACATCTCTCATGACAATGCGGCATATCCGTGTTTAAATTATTTGTCTTCTGGTCTACTGCAGAAGTTCTTTATTTTGTTTCTTCAAATAAACATCTTTCTGTGGCATTAGAAAAAAACTGGATAGCTGGGAAATCAAAGGGTCAGATCCAGAAGTGGTTTTAAGAAGCAACTGAATCATTTTATGCAAATAAATCACCATGAACATGATCTTTTCCACCTCCATTCACTCATCTAACTTCTACTGAAAGTGTTCTCTGTTCCCAAATATTTGCCACATAAGTGATGGTAAGGAAGTAAGCCAACACTGCTCCTGGATTACAGGGCTATCCCTGATGTGAAACAACAGTCTCAGAGAGACAGATTAATGTACACGGATTTCAAGCCTTATAAACAAAAAAAAGTTCCTTTCAAGCTTAGCTATACAGAAATACTATCAAGAAGCCAAGGATCCCAGGGTACATGAGGTTCTATACAATCTTTCATATTTCACTACTAAATGTTATAATCAGTTTCTTCCTTCAGCTTTCTGTAGAATTTTAAGTTTGCAGAATCCTTTCTGGGATAATAAACATACAAGTAATCTCAGCATCACATAAAAAAAGATATATTTCCAGACCAATAGTTCTGTGTTAAAACTGGATCTATAGAAAAAATAAAATAAATAAATAATAATAATAAAAAAAACCCCAACTCATTGGAAGTCTCTTCACAAATAGAGTGACCTCACTGCATTTGTTTGACATACATTTCTGAGCGTCTTTTTAACCTGTAGGCAACTTGCTTTGAAGATGCCTGGGGGGACATGAATCACATTTATGGAGATCCTTGTAGATGTGCACTTAGGATGCATGGGGTAGAAAGCCAGATAAACAGAAGTCCCAGCAGGAATCTACTTGCACAGCCAAGAGTGAACTCGGTCTTTCTTCAGCTCATACTTGAGAAACTAGGACTGAGAAGTGTGAAAGCTGAGCCTCTTCCTATGGTCTTTTATCCAACTCACAGTTAATGGCACAGGTTAAGCGTAAATACTGCTGCTTAGATGGATGCAAGTTGTAGTAGATCAGTTCCAGAGTGCTCAAGGGAAGACTTGATACTTTACCTCTTTTAACCAACTCTACATGGATAGGAGGGAATTTTTAAGGAAATAATAAACACTCATTTACTCATATGTATTGTGTGATCTCTTAGGCATGCTCAATATAGCATGCACACTTTCTTTATAGCTAAGCCAAATGTCCACCAACACAGCACACACACATGCACGCACATGCCCTTTCTCCCTTTCACAGCTAGGAAATTGTTGGCAGTATGATCCTAGAGGATATCACAATTGGAGCAATATGCACATATAAGAAAATTGCAGAAATGAAATTCAAATGCACGTATAAATCAGTGGCCAAAACAAGGTGACATAAAAAGCTGTACATCTCAGGAACAGCACAAACTGTCTGCAGCTAGCACAGCTGGTAGCACACACAAGTGGAAGAAGGTGGAAGCAATTCCAGTTTGGATGTGCTCCTCAGATTTTGAGTCATGTTATACGCAGCTAGCCAAAAGTACTCAGAGCACAGCTCCTAGAAAGGCTAAAGAAGGGGGAGGTGAGTCACTTCAGGCATTTTCTCACGTTACTGAGGCTCACATCTGAATTTATTTTGGGTTCTTGTGCCTGAAATGTAGAAGATATGCCGCAAAAATGTTGCTGCTCTAGCTATAGAGAGTGCAGAGTTCACACATGCTCCATCTGCATCCAGCTCAGTCACGTGGGGGCATTTATACAAGCCTTCCTTTCCAACATGGCCAAAACATAACCCTGGCTGCACTTGAGAGGCAAGAGCTAAGAAATGATCAATGCAGCCCTCTCTTACACCAACAACACTCAACTCTACTGAAGCATTCTCACAAAGTATCACATCCCCTCTAGGGTTTTGCAGAGCTCTTTGCAGACTAGAAAAGACATTGTAGTCATCTTAGGCTCATCTGCAACACATTTCTCAGCAAAGCTTAGCCAGAGGAACCCCTTTGTCCATTTCATACAACCCTTGGCAAAGACCTTCCAGCTCTTCCTTCCCATTCCCACTGGGGAGCACACTGCTTTGGTAACGTACATCAGATAGTATCTAGCTTTTCTGGGCATCCCTTTTCTGGTTGCATACTCCTAAAGAGTCCACACCACAGGCTGGCCTTGATTTAGGGTCTCTAAGTCTCTCCATCCTGTTCAAATTACTTTTCTACCCGTAGTAGTTCCCTGCTTCACTTCCCTAATCAACTTTCTAGACTAGATTCATACTCGATAAAAACCAGTGGAGCCATTCATGGTGACTTCAGCAAGCCTCTGCTGGCTGTGTCAGCTGAAGACTATTTCCTCTGGCTCCTCTTTGCTCAGTGGCTCCCCTTTTTTATACTGGCAAGTTACAAAGCACTGTTTACAATTACACATTTCTATCATAACGCGCAGATAGGAAATTAGTCTTCTGAGGCTCTCCCTTTGTCCCCCCCAATTCCCACTCAGTCCTTGAAAAGGCCTTTTGAGCATACAATATTAATCATCTGCTGTGCAATAATCTTGGAAAAATGTAATATATTCTGGCAAATCACAGGGCCTCCAGAGGAACCCTCTGCCTCTAACTAACGGCTCTCATCCATTATCAGGCAGCCACAAACACAGTTCCCCACTTGCCTGCCCCATCAACATGCAAACAGTGACTCAATTCAATTGTGAGAAATGGGAGGAAATGATCTGTATTAATAAATGGTGAGAGACTGAGATCGCCTGATTTCAGAAAATAAAATCAAAACTACTGAACTCCATTGTCTCATTTGATACCTTCACTTCGCTGTAAATGCAGCACTGGGAGTAATTAAGCTTCTGAAAGAAGTTTCGCCATGAAGCCACATCACCCAAAACAATTAAGACAAACATTTTGTGCACATTGTCATCTGCCTTCATTAGTGTTTAAAGGTCAAGGAAACATTTCATTAGGAAAAAAAAAAAAGAAAAAAGAAAAGGTAAACTGCAGCACACTGCCTGGGTATGTCTGAGAAAAATGCATGCAAGGAATTAGAGTTCAAGCAAATGAACATGCAGAATGCCATCCATCTGGATTGCAAATGCTATGCAAATTGCTTGTTGTACTCTGATAGTGTCTGGAAATCTCAGTGAGAAGGTAAACTCTTCATTTGCCAGGGACTGTAAGGCAACAAAGGGGCTGCTGCCCTGGCCCCAGGATACTCACAACCTGATCACACCAGTGGACACAAGGGGTGGACCAAAGAAGATTTAAATGGTAGTAATCACATAAGCATGCTTTACATTTGCAAGCGATTAACCCAGATATTCCCTGCCAAGAGTACTGGAGAAAAGTTGTTACTAAAATGAAAAGGCTTCTTTAACTGAAAAAAAAAAAAAAAGAAAAAAAGAAAGAAACTTTGTTTGCACAAAAATATATCTGAAATTCTCCCTGCTTCTAGCCTGCTCCTTCCTGTTGCTGCATTTCCTGCTGGGAAGAGCAGTAAAAATACTCGTGTGAGATCTGCTTTCACTAGACTTTGTTGTTGGCTGGTTTCAGTGTGGATAAAAGAGCCAGTAGTGGAATCAAGTTTTAGAACAGTTCTTTGGGGCTCTTATTGGAATGCTTTGAAGAATGTAATTAGACTTCAGCTATAATACCTGCTCAATTATAGCTTCAAGCCCCCTTAGAAGAATAGGAATACACATTCGTCTTTCCCATTCCTAAAGTGCGCTAGGCAATGTAACTTACGGAGCTCATACAAAATGATGTCAGATGCATTCTGATTTATTTTTATTCCATCAACTTTGCTTCTCTGGGTTAATCTAGGTACACGTCCCAACTGGTTCACATGTACCATCCCTACAAGAACGCAGCTAACATCTTGTCCTGGATCTCCCAATTGGAGTACAGAGTCACTGAAGAAGTCATAACCATCAAGAATGATCTCCATTTTAGAAGTGACTGCATGTATCTGGCAATGAGAGCAGACAGAGATTACTTTGCAGAACATTCTTTCCCCAGCACCAAAATCAAAATGTTTTATGTCAATTTCAGATTATTTTTTGACAGAAAAATGTTTAAATGAACCATTTATATTTTCTTGGTTTGTTTTGATAGGGCATGAGTGTTTCATTTCAATAATGTGAATGTGTTTTGTTTCTGCTTTCCCAGTTCTGTTCATTTCAGCTTGCATGGAACAATAAAATCTGCATGGTAATATTGAACTTACACACCTCCTTTATTACTTGTATCTAGCGTATAATTTTGATAATAAATGACATAATTCAGCTATTATCAAAATGAACATTTTTATCTTACCGAATGAGATGTTTTCGTACTACTTGACTGAACAGACTAAAAGCCATCTAGATTAACAATTTCTAAAAGTTCAGAATTCAGTTTTACCATATTTTTCCCTGTGATCTTTCTACTGTTGACAGCCTCCAAAAACCACCAGTTCTTTCTCTTTTCCATTGCTCAGCTCCTGCCACCACCAGATCTTGAACTTGTTGGTGCTGTTTGTAATATCACTATCACCAACAGCCATTGTAGTACATCAACAGAGTTTATTACACTGTTTCAAGAAATGACGTTATCTTCTTGCCCCAGAAAGGCCAGGTTGGATAGGGCTCTGGGCAGAGTGACCTAGTGGCTGGCAACCCTACACATGGCAGGGGAGGGAGCTCACCGATCTTCACGGTCCCTTCCAACCTAAGCCATTCTATGATTCCATGATTCACTCAGTGCAATGGGTAGGCAGATAATGATCCAAATTAAACCATTAGGGAGCTGGAAGAAGCCACTGCTAGCTAGAGGCTTTGCTAGGGCAGTGTTTCTCCATTCACTTTCCCTATAGGGGGTCAACTCCCAGGATCCCCCCGGCAGAGAGAACAGACCGTCTCCTGCTTATTGAGTAAATATTACCTATGAAATGCCAGCTCAGGTTCTGAGTACATGAGCACTGGATGGGGTTGCACAGGGATTCATCTTAAGAGCTTCTGTTCCCATTGTGTGAGCTACGAAATCAGAGGTGTCTTTCTTTGCTGAGGAGTCTACAAGACAGATTTGTAACCTGGGAAGTCTTCCAGATTTGGGGTGTTAGTTATTCAAAATTAATAAAACAAAGCCAAATACAGTCAGCACGTGACCACTCAGTACCAGCCCTGAGGGAGTAGAATTTAACATCTCTCTACTAAAACGAAATAAGAAATAAGATAGCAGCATGAAATTCCATGGATACATCAGCAGATATATAAAAGGAAGAGGGAAGATGGATACAACTCTCAGTGGACTGACTAAATTCTCTTTATTTTGCTAAATTAAAATGAAGGGGAAGCAGTAACACAAATTTGGGAAAAGATGCTTGGTTTTAATCTTTCTTGTCTTTTTTGCTAACTATGGTAAAGAGAAAAGATCACTCCTCTGTAGTATCCAGACCTTTTCTCTATGACTGCATTTTGATTATACGTAATATTGTCATACAAAATTACATTTCTAATCAATAAGGACCACTAAAATAATTTTGAAGCACCATTTTAATCTGACTGTAATATGATTTCACCCAGCATTTGCTTCAGCATGCCACTTAGTATGTGATTCAGTACCAAAAATTGCTTCTGTCAAATATCGTTCTGGAATGCTATGTTTATTGTATCATTCTAATCCTGCATCAGAAGTGCTCCACTTCCAAGCAAAAGAGTTCCTTTTCTTTATCTGCTTTGCCTTGCTAACAGTCTGTTCCCACTGAATCATTTGTCTGTTCCTTTTCACCCACCATTATGAGTAATGAATTTCCAGCAGATCTTGCTGACTGCCTCTAATTGCCTTGTAAATGTGATTGGTGGCACATCCTAGGACAGTTTTCCTTCACCTAAGCTCAGGGACACCTTCTGCATTCCTGGACAACCACACTTTTTATCTTTTTTTGCCCTGAAATTCAGAGCTAGGATTGTTGCTGCCTGCATCTCTCCAGAGATGGGAGCTGCTGGTCCCATGGTTTAGGTCTGAGTCCTGAGGTAGACTAATGTCACCATCAGTGAATTTTTGCTGATGTAACAGCCAAGAGTTAAGCAATTCTGCCAGTGATGTGTGATAGCTGGTATCTTGGTTGATGGTAATGGCAGGACCAGTAGCCTCCACAGTCAGAAGCTTAAGTAGATCATCTGTTTCATGTTGTTCTTAACAGACAATGCATACACAAAAAGCCAATGTGTATGTTGCACTCTCCCAGTGCTTTGCTGATGCTCAGGAGATAATGGCAGCTGTAAAACTTATTTCCCATTCTGAAATAAGCATCTGATTTTAGCTGGTTATGCACCAGGGTCAGAGACACCAAGCAAGGCGAGAAGCTGGCTCAGCTTTTCAAGCAAGACTAATGATTCTTATCACCTCAGTTTTTGAGCATCAGACTTGATACACTCTGGAGCAGAGTGCATGTCTTAAAACATGAGACCTCTTCAAGGCATTTGTGATGCTTCTCCACCACCACTTCTCACATTTAAATGCTTCAGCTAGGTTTTTGGCAAAGTCATTTGTCAGAGTAGCATTGCATTAAAAGAGCAGAAGAAAAATATGAACATCCAGGATCTTCAGAAATCTTTTATCATGTCTTATAATAAAACAAGGATTAGTTTTCTTGTCATTCAGCTAAATATTTTGAATTGCAAAAGCTTCTAGCTCCATTTCTCTTTCATGTAGCTTTAACAGCACAACTCAGACACTTTTTAGGATGCACAGGTGAGCAACTGACATTTTCCAACTTGATTGCAATTATTTTGGAACACATTTCATACTACAGTTATTTATAGAATGGGTCAAAAACAGAGAAATTCTAGAGAACTATTCAGTCCTCTGCATTCTCCAGTATGCAATGTCCTTTTTTTTTTTTTTTTTTTTTTTTCTTTTGCATTTTCAAGGGTTTTTTTTCTTTGTGTGTGTGTGAGGGGAATGGTGTCTTTTTTGGTTTGTTTTTGTTTGTTTACTCTACTATTCTATTTAGCAACTTGAACGAGTGGATGAGTGCAACAAAAACTTCTTCAGGGGGTATACTCAACCCAGCTGTATAGAACACCCAGTGAGAAGCAGAGTTGGGTGTGTAACCACATACTCACTCAAGAGGATTAGGAGTTAGAACCCTCTTACTTACTCTCCTATATAGTGCAGTGAGCACCAGTTTGGGCTCTCCTCATTTGTCAGGCAAAGTAAAACAAGTCTTATTTTTTTTTTAGTTTTGCTGCTGTGAGGGCCTCTTCCTAAGGTGTTACATTCATGTGACAGTTCTTATATGACCTGGCATTCTGTGCTGTGATTCCTGAATGCTTGCAACCCCCTGCTGCCTCTCTTTTCTCCAGAGCTTTAGTGACACCAACATCCATCAGACACACCATCACAGCATTGTGGATGGGTTATTGCTGCCAGTCTTTGACAGAGGGGAAAAAAATCTCATCCCTTCCAAGAATTCTGCACCACTCTGAGGCTATGTTCCCAGACTTCTCATGACATAACATTGGAAAAAATACAGTGTACAGCTCAGTTATCAGCACAGCCATTTCCCTTGGAAGTCAACACTGTATTCAGTCATCTCCTCAACCATTTGGGAGAAATGGCTGCATGCTGTCCTTGCCACAAGTCCTGACTACCTTTTGCATGAGACCTCCTCAGCAAGGTCTTCCTTATTTTTTCCTTAAAATAAACCTGCAGAAAGCTGGATATGATTCTGTTCCTTATTTGTCTGTCCTCTTTGAACCGTGTGGTTCCCTGGAGTGTTACCTAAAATGCTTGTTGTCATGTTGGAAACATGGTGAATTCTTTATCCTTTGATGCTTTCTACCCTGGCCAGAAGTCTTTTTAAAATATCTCCATTTGAACTGCCAGAAGATGTGAGGTTCAGACAGGATTGTCTAGCCTGACCTATTAGAATAAAGATGGCCTACAGTTAGTAGAGTAGCACCTTACCTTATTGGAAAATTTATTTCTTATGAGAATCAAAGTATTCTGCAAATAAACACATTTCACATGTGATTTCTGAGAGAAAAATAATACACACAATCCTTATTTTCTTGAATTAATGTTTTCAAAGCCAAATGTCATTATTTCTTCCTGAAGAAATTATAAATTTCTACTATATTGTTATTTTATTTCTTTTTCATCAATTCCTTTGAGTTCAGACCAATTTTTTCAGCATTTTCACTCATGGAGAATTTTCGTATAGTCAGATTTAGGTCTTAACTGGAAAAGCTGAATGTCAAAAATCTCAAAATACTGCCCTCCTCACAGCTTTAATGCAGGACATCACATTAGATGATTATATAGTCCTTTTTGGCTCTAAAAGGTATTAGTCTATTAATTATAGATCACCGTCAGCATTTCTGCCTTAGACTTTGGCTTCAGCTTAATTTACCTTTTTTTTTCTTTTTATTTAGGTCATCCCTTATTTTGGTTCTAAAATGGACTAAAGCTCCATCTTCTTACTTTTCCTTCCATCACAAATATCTTTCTTCTTAATTATTTGCATGGCAACACTTCATCCACTTTGAGTGCTAGCTGCTTGTCAGAAGAAATCAGTGTCTATCCCATCTTTTCCTAGTCAGACCTGTATTTCACGTTGATTTCTGGCTGGTAGTTCTCTATTACCACCTTCATTCTCTGATATCACCTTTGCCTTGAACATTATCAGTGCTGTCTTATCTGTTAATTGTTCCTTGTCATTACTGCCTATCTAGGGGCCTGTGAAAGTAAGAGGGAGAAGTCTCCCAAAACAGCTTTCATAGATACCACTCCCATGGAAGTCCTCTGAATTTTTCCAGAGTGACATGTAAGTCATTTTGCGTTCAGTGAAATGCAAAGCCCTGATTCCTGTGCTGTCTAATCATAAAACTGAGTTCATATTGCTGTCCTCAGCAGAGGGCTCTGAGGGTGTTGCTCTTTTGTCTGCTTGCCTGAAAAAAAACTCAAATATTTTCACATGCCTTTTTCACTTTTGCCATGCTTGGGTGAAAGCAGCCCACGTGTTCAAATGTTACTACTGCAAGAATGGAGATGGCAGAAAAAGAATGCCAGGATAAATGTGAGCAGGATGCTAGTCGAAAGTAAGCAGGTCAACGTGAAAAGGCTCTTCTTGTTTTAAAGGCGTTTAAACTTCAGTGCTTTGGACTTAATTCTCACTGAACAAAGTATATAAATGTCTTAATTGTCAAGTGTGGCATCAAGAGGAGGTCTTTGAGCTGCCCACTGTCAGTCTGGTATGCCTGGTCAGACTTTAAGTCATGAACAGCCTCTGTTCATAATCAAAAACAAAGTCTCAGTTCCATAACAAAGTCACCTGCAAGAGAGGAATATCATAACCGGTGTAATAAGTACAGTGTCACTGTTGATAGTTTTACTGTAGAGTGCTCTTAATAAACCGGGGGCAAAAAGTATGTCCATTCAAAATCGGAAAACACTTCATTGCACTTGTTGGTTTCATCTGCCAGATATCGCAAGCTTGTCATATCACAGCAAACCATGGTCACGAGCACTTTAAAATAACTGTGCCACCAAACTGGCTATATGTGAGACATTACAATGGTATTTAGCAACACTGTGATTTTACAGTGCCTGAGAAGTATGCAGTGAGCTTAAACATTTCTGGTTGCATTGGTAGAATTTCAGATCGCTTAACTACTGGTATAGTTTTGTAAAAGCTTAGGTAATCTGTTAGAAAAAAATTATGCCTTGTCTTCCTGCTCAGATTATTTTTCTTCCTCTAGTAATATGTCATTCCCCATTCATTTAGATTCTTTGGAGTCTGCAGCAGAGAGCTCTAATTAGGTGTGCCTACAGCTCTGGAAAATAGGTCTTCCATCTTATTTTCATGTTTGGATTCAATTTACTATATTGAAACAATTGCTTTGCTCTGGGATCTGTCAATGTTTTCTCTTCCAGAGCAGGAATTGAACTTGGATCAGTCACAAAAACTAAATGACTGTGAGCATCTTGCATGAAACCTGCAGTTTTCTTGGTGATTCTCACATTTGTCAAATGCACATGAACTCACATAGTGTCATCACATATCTTGTATGGGTCTATTTTTAAACATGATTTTGTTCAGGATGTTAAGTATTTTACACAGGAATTTAAAAGCTCCCATCATCACACACTCTGTAATTTCAAGGCCACATGGGATTTCTTTTTTGTTTCTCTTCTTGGCATAATAGAGTCTTACATTATCACCCTTCTTGATCTTATTTCCGTACTAAGTTATAAGTTTTACTGTTAACTTACAGAAAGACAATTTAATGCTGTTTACAGACACAGTAAGTATCATTGCTTTTGCTTTTACTTTGGTTGTCCTGTCCTGGCCATGGCTGAGCAGGTGAAAGCAAGAGGGTTTCTCAATGTTCAGATCATCAAAAGATGATCAGCAGAATCCCCAGCTGAATTCTGTGGTGAGGAGGGGAAAGAACAACATAGAAGGCTGGTGCCATTCTTCTACTTACCTGTACCCCTCAACAGGTTTCAACACAGCAGCCAGGTTTATCTTTTTGGCTGCACACTCTGTGGTCAGTCTCAGGGAGAGCTGTTTGTTACGGATGTGTCCAAATGAAGGATGACTCCTGCCAGGCCTTTGACAGAGGGAAAAAAGCCTCATTTCCTGGCTAACCAGAAAAGACAGAAGACTTTTCTGAATACATTTGCCGTTAAAACATGTTGTTCCTAGGGTTATGAGTTCATTTGTGCACAAACTGTCATTTAGCTTTGCATCTGCACAGTGACTAGGGAACTGAACCAGGAACAAGTCTCCAGTGATGATGATACATTATGAAAACACATAGTAATAATAACCACTAATGCTTTAGATTGCCCACTTAGTCTGTAAGTGCCCCTGAGCCACATTCTCAGTCAAAAGAAGATAATGCTTGCCTGCCTATAGAAAGTTCTTGGAAAGATATGGTAGTAAAGCACAGAAAGAGTGCTTTCTTTTAGCATATGATTTACATTGCAGCTTTCTTGGTAAGAATGTGAGTGAAAGCCTGGAGGAAGCTGGGAAAATGTCCTCCAAGTAGATTCTACATCTGCTCTGGAAGCCAAACCCTCTTCTGAGTCCTAACACTGCCAGGTCCCTTTTCCCTTGTCATGTGTTGGAAGGAAGACAGGATCAATTCATATCCAACAAGAAAAGGCTGTAGTACTAACAACATTAAAACACCTATTCATGCATAAGAGTTCTCAAGGAGCCATTAGGAACTTCAAAATCCCATCAGCATTAAGTGGTGGTATGCAGAAGAGAGCACCCAATCCAGCCACAATGGAGCTGCTCCCTCCTGTTCCCTCATGGAGATGTCCTCTGCAACCTGGGCATGGCAAACTGGCCACTCCAAATTGGGTATGAAAGTAGGAAGTATGACTTTTTTTTGTCATCTTCACTAAATCAGCATGTGTCAGGAATTTGGCTGCTGAGCTCTCCAGTGTGAGAAGCTGTAACAAGCGCTTGCTTTTCCTCAAGTACTACATCTTAGTGAATTACGTAATCAAGAGCACAGCAATCCAGATTTAATCTCACGCAGACTAAGTCACATTCTAGTACAACCAGCACAGAACTGGAAAAAAAATTCTAAACACAAATGCAAATCTATTACAGCCCAGCAAACTTGACAATCTCAGCACTGCATGAGCAAAATCCATGAGGGCGGCTTTGTTCATGCTCAAATCCTGCAATCCATAATCCCAAGGCCAGGTTTTGGGTACTCCTGGTATTTGCTGCTTTTCAAGAGTAGGAGGTTTCTCAACTTTTGCTGCCTTAGTAAGGGGTGAGCGCAGGTTTGTGTTTGGCAGATCTGGAGAGAAAGCAGCAAGGCCTTCTGAGAATTCTTGGTCTGTGACAAGCTCAAAATCATCACAGTGCTCCCCTCATGCTTGCTTAACCTCATTTATGAATCAGTGTCCAAGTGGAGCAATATGGCTTTTTATGTGCTTTTTATTAAGTAGTGAATATTGGAAGAATATGTCTCATTCAACATGTACCTAAGAAGACACGAACATTCAGCATGCCTGTCAGTTAGCAGCTCATGCGTGCAGAGAACAGCTTATATTCACTCCAAATGCTTTCATTATTAAAAAAAAAAAAAAAAAAACCCACGACGTAACCAAAAAAAAACAAAACGAAACGAAAAAAAAAAACACACATGTATGCAAAATGCTATTTTCATAGACTCATCACTTGGCCAAATCTGAGCTCATTTTCATCAGTCCACTCAAAAGGGTTTTTCAATGAGGCCTGCTTCCCTTGCCAAGAAGGATCTGCCCATAACCAGCACTTGTAAACTGCTTGTACAATAGACAACATTAAAACTACTTAAAAAATAAGTTTTTATTTTAAAGATCTGGAGAAATGCATTCATTCTTCTCTTCCTCAAAATTAGCATTCATTTGTATTTAGAGTAACACCTGTACTCTGTTTGCTCTGGCTCACAGAGAAGTGAAGCACTGGGGGAAATAGAGAAAGTGCTAATGGAGGAAATACATAGTTCAAATGCCCTTGTGACATTCTCTCTTGCTGCTGGTAACATTTCAGCTGCAATAAATACAGTTGCATCTTTCTCTATCCATTGTATAAAATCATTAAGGCAAGACACCCAGCTGAGCTGTAGCAATTAATATGTCTTCCCAGCACTCAGCTCTATCCCAAATCACAAGGGAAGTACTTGAGGGCAAACTCAGCACCATCAATAGGTGTCTCACCCTACTGACTTCGAGGTAAAGCTGACGTATAGTAAGGTAAGCACTCACGTGCTTCCTTTGTTCAGGTTTTAGATGAGTTGTTTCCATGGAAATAGGTTGTTTCTGTTTATTCAAGCCTGTATTCTGCTTAAAATCCTTATTCTACAGTCGTTTCTATCTGGGAATGCCTGAAGTAGACATCTTGAACTTTCCTTTATCTTTTAATTTAGTTTTCCCTTTACATTTATAGACAAAAAGTTCACCTTTACGTTGACATGCATATAAAGAATTAATGAGAAATATCAAGCAGTGATGCAAATGCATACTACTGACTTTAATAGAAGAAAATATGTGGATAGCAAAGGAGGATAATCTTTGCTTTTAAAAAATATATATATTTTAAAATCCATTAAAATCCTTTTTAAGAGGAAATTTATAAATTCACAGGAAAGAAGTGCTTTTTGCATAAGTATTTCAGGAGTCTAAAATATTACCCCAAAGCTAACCTTTTCTCTTTTCAAAAATTATAACTGAATGATGCCAGCTTTCTGCTTTTCCTTTTTCATTATTTCACCCAGCAGTAAAAAATCAAAAACAAAAACAAAAATAACCACCCTCTCTGGAAAGTTGCTGTCAGAAAGAGAGGAAATTTGCATTGGAAAATACATTGAGAAACATGGTATTTTCAACTCAGTCTCCTCTCTAGTGATATAACATATCACAGGGCAGTAGTGGCAGGCATATTGCTATGTGTCTAGCAGAGATATGACTAGATATAGAACATATGTCACAGGAAAAAAGAAAAAAAGATATTGCCTCTCCCTTACGTCTTTGGTATGTGTCCTATCACTGTAGGAAATTCCTCAGAAGTGGTGAAATAGTAATAGTACATTTCTGCATTTCTTCTTCAGTCTGCAGAACCTTTTAGAAGAAACTAGTGAGCTGGGTCTAATGACACCTTTGGGAAGATGACAAGCATTGTCTTCATTTTATACAGGATGAAAATGATAGATGAAGTGTTTAAATGATGAAAGGGAACATGCAGCTTCCCCCTTCACTCGAGGGCATTTGGCATCAGGCACTTCAGCTAAGGTAGTTTTGTTGTACATGAAGAAGCTCTATTTGATGGAGAAATACTGTACTTCCTTGTAGGACTTCAATCATGTACTAAAAGCAAATTCCTAGTCTGGGGGGCATAGGTGTGAAATGGAGCCAAAGTACAACTCATGCCACAGGCACAGCTATCCTCACGTATAGCTCTCTGACACAATGACAGGAGATGGCATGTAGGTTTTGGTGTGAAAGTAAGGGATTTGAGAATCTGCATGCTTCAACCCAGATGAACATATTTGTTCCAGAGAAACAGAGGTGGTGTAATGATACATAGTGGCAAAAAAGTACACTGCAATTACGTTGTGATGCTCCCACCACAGTCATTATGTACTCAGATTATCTTCACTGTCTCTCAATTGCATCAATTAGAGCAGTACATTCAATTTTGGGGGTAATTTTCTCAGTTTGGCACAGAAAAAGGGTGCTTTTACTTTCCTTATGCTGCACAGGTCTTTACATATTTCTTGGCCTATTTTGAAGCCATTCTGAGCAACATCATGCTAATTCATTCACTTGTGTTTGTACTTCTTATATTTTACCCTTATTATGATTACTAATATTTATTATTACTAGGCAGACTTTGTCCATGTTACAGCCAAACTCACTTTGTCAGCGCACTGGACTCTACTTGCACCATTGAATGAACAGGTCCTTACCATTTGGTGCAGATGAGCAATCGTGCATAACACAGCTAGGATGTTTCTCTAATACAGACTTTATGGCCCTGTCTCCAATTCCAACTGGTGGAGATTTCTTCACATCTGAGCATCCTGAGAGTAAAAGTGGAACTGTTTTGCTGAGAGCAGTGTTGGTGTGAATTTATCAGGTCTTCTGTGTCAAAGTGCTCGAGGTAAAACTGGTCCTGCATGTGCAGGATAAGCATTCCTCATTGACATGGGAAGTTAGCAAGCCTGCTGAGTTATCCCAGGTTGCAGATGATGGAATCATTATCTTCCTAGCATTGCAGGTGGAGATCTGGTATAGATGTTTGGCACCATACCATCAGCCTTCACAAAAATATCATCAGCCTGCAAATATTCCATTTTCATAACAAGCAAAGATAATGGAAATATATTAAAATAAACAAACAAACAAACAACAACAACAAAAAAACCTTAGCTAGTCACCTCTTTGCTTGTGAAACAAAGGCGTTGAAGCTTTGCAATCTTCTGTAATATGCAGACAAAGATGTTCCCACATTCATAAATCAAAACTGCAGTTTCTGGAGCATCTGCTTGACTGCTTTAGCCATCACTATAACAAACGATCATTCAATTGATATAAAGAGCAGGAATTGTTGGCTCAGCTGCAGAACCTTTCTATCCCACAGATTAAAATGGCTTGCTTTTCAATGGCTCCTTTGCTCTAAGGATTTAGCTCTGGAAGCTGATTATGGGTGTGTAGAAGCAGCAGAATGGATGTGAGGATGTAGGGTCTCAGTTCTGCTTTGATTACAAGGGAATAGGCTTCAAAGATCACACATCTCCTCCTGCCTCATGTTGCTGTGAGGAGGACCCACTTTCACCTGCTCCTGAAACAAAGCCTTGCATCTGAGGAAACACAGCATTTCTACAAATGATGTACTGGGGAAAAGCATGATATCCTGTTCAGTTTCAACAGGCTTTGGCTGGGATTGGAATGCTAAAACATCAGCCCACAGCTTCACTTGAACAACAAGGCAATAACAGTATCTCCAAGGAGTTTTCAACATATTCTAGCACGTCCTAGAAGCCTAAATTTTCTGACAAATTCAGTTAGCTCTCAAAGGGAAAAGAAATGTTAAGTTACTGAATGCTAGTTATTTAAATGCTTTGCCTCCTGCCCAAGACATTAATAAGTTGTTAGTTTTTTAGTAGGTTTTTTTTTGTAGTTTTGTATTTGCTTTTTTTCTGCATACAGGGCACTGGCTTAAGAAAATGGGGTTAGCAGGCATCAAGCTACAAGCGTCACTGGAATTCTAACAACATAAAGGTTTTTTAAACTTTTGTCAGAAGGGAAGGAAGAAATAGAAAAAAGAATCTGGAATTACATGACAATTGGTTAAAGTCACCCAGAGCTTCACTTGCAGAAGTGTAACACCTGACAGGAGTAGTTTGGACCCATAATGCTCTCCCAGATGCCTGGAAGATTAGTCCCTTATATTTTCATGCTGGCCACACTCTGCAGAACCTGCCTGTCTGCTGTGTTCACTCTGCCCTGGAGCAGGTACAAATATCCCTGGACACATCTTGGTTTCCAAAGGATCATGGTCTGCTGGCTCACCAGGGAGGGCGGCTGAAGCAAAGCATGGCAGTAGATCAAACTGTGAACCAGCAATCAGAAATGACTGGTTCTGAGACACAGGGTTATGAGAGCTGTAACTCAAGTCCAGACCAGGTGCAAAAATGCATTGTAGACGCATCTTGTTCTAAGCCCAGCTGGACATTGGATCCAATGGGAAACAGGACACATGGTCCTGCAACACAGCCTTGCTATGTGGCAATTTGCAGGGCTTTGCTTGCCTTGCTATATTTTCTGTTTGTGCTCTGATGAACCTCTTCTTATTCAAGCATGCTGAAGACAGAAAAATACATAGCAAACTGGCTTTGTTATATATAGCACTGATTTCCCTGTGGGAAGCTGTCTGCAGATCATTACTTGCAGTTCATTTTATGTACCTGAACTGTAACTTGCACTTCCAAGCCTTACTGAAAATGTACTGCCTTCTATCTACAGTGTGTTTCTAATTTATTCATTCTTTAACATTAGCCACAACTTTTAGGTAGATTATGACAGCAAAAAAGAAAAGATGATTTTTTATTTCACTGTCATTATTATTTCCACAGTGATATTAAGATTTGGTCAGCAATGAAAGAGAAAAGGCATGACTGTATGATAGAACAACTTTCTAAAGATGTCTGGTAGGATTTAGAAAGAAAAAGCTCTTTTTTTTTTCCCCTTTCTCTGCTCTGATTTAGCTCCAGCACTGAACAAAGCAGAAACTGCCCAAGTCACCTCATTTTGTAAGGAAGACAAAGCAAAAGGAATGCACATTTAATTCTGCCATAGGGTAAAAATAAAGGCTACTGAAGTTAAAGACCACTTTCCCATCATGATATCAGCTTCAGACTCTCCTTCTCCTAGGGTTCTGTAAACAGGAGAGCAGGAGATTATCCCTCACCCTGTCCCTCCAAACCTGACCAGGTTTACCAGGTTTTGCATGGTAGTCCAGGACAAAGCAGATTTTAGGCACGATGTCTACAATGCTTTGTAACCCTACTACAGGCTTGTGAACAACCCCAGCAAACTAAAAATGGACCATTCAAAATGTTGCTCTTAGCAGTTATTATTTACAGTTGTTCTGACAAGATGAATCCAAAGTATAAATCAAACTTTGAAGCACAAATCTTGTTAGTTGCCATGTTAGTAAATCAGTTCACCTAAATAATCTTGAGCTTTTGACAATGATGCAGCCTTCTGGATTGAAAATTCAGCTCCTGCGTGTGCAGTGAACTTGATCTGCTGACATTTCAAAGGATTGAGATCCTATTTCTGATGGTTCAGTTTATACTCAGCTATAAACTATTTTGAGCAGTACTGAGCTGAATACAAACAGCTGATGTTCAGGTCTGGAGTCAGTCTGTCTCCTCTGGCTAAGCAGAGTAGGTTAGGGAAAGTGTGTAATTTGTGCACATTTTCTAACAGGAAACAATAAGCAAAAACAGGAATACAGGGAGACAAATAATGATTCACATAGAAAGAATGCTCCTGAGAACTGCTTTTCCATTTGGAAGGAAAATCTGATGTTTTTAGTCCATACTTCCAAGCTTATTTCCAAAATGAAAGCTTTATGTTAAAGATACGTGATTTCTGATTTTCACTGAAAGTCTCATATTGTTTGGCAATAAATTGTGTTCTATACAGCTTCATTTATGAGCCTGCTCAGATCTGACAGCCCTTAATTATTCAAGACATGATCTACTAGAATCTACATCTGGAAACGATGTCACTTTTTGCTTTTGGCACTGGAAAATCTAACTTAACATTAAACACATACTCTGAAATGCAAATCTTTGAAGAAAATTAGTACAGCTGAATAGTTCTTTTACAAATTAAATTTTTAAATAAACTGCACATGCCTTTTATTTAATAGTTAAAACCTTTCACTATAATTCAGTGTGTTGTGTTCTCTCCAAACATCTACTGGTTGAGTGCGTGTCTCCCACAGATCTGAGGCTCACTCTGGTGTGATTTTCTAGCACAGTTGTGGCAGAGAGCAGCACTCTTCAGGCTGCAGAGCCTGGCTGCTTTGACACTGCTGGATGGGCAGACTAGATTTTCTGATAGATGAGCATGAACATTTCTGCATCTCTTCCAAACCCTGTCAAGATGCTTACTCTTTAAGTTGTCACGAGGAAAAGAAAGCAAGGATTTTCTGTTATTGTTCACATGGAGCCAGGGATGTTTTGAAACTAATACATTTTTGCTTTAGCAAATAAAGATTTGAATTCAGAAAATCTAAGCTACTGCCTGAGCCAAAAGTTAATAGATTTGAAGACTACTAAAAGATTTTCTGAAAGAAAAAACAATTTATTTTAAAATAAACTCTGAGGAAAGCCAGATACCAGCCTCAGCTCCATCATGGTCATAGCTTGTGGAATAAAGTTTCCCAAAGCATTTGCATTCCAGATAATCTTTTTATTAAAATGATGGATAGCTGGAATACATTCCTGACATACTTGCCAATGGCATGGTTGGCACAGCTAGCAACCACAGAAGATGCCTTCAGTCTGAGTTTGTTGGGTATTTTTTCCCCCATACTTAGACTGGTAAACAAGTCTAATAAGTTTAGCAAATATCTTTCTGCCTCAGCCTAATTAGACCGGCATTTTATAACAGCTTGTTATTGTAAATCATCCCCTGCTTTGATTAGAATCCTTATATATGGTATAAGGTGGAGTCAGTTCAAAAAATATTTTGTTATGGACACACTAGGGTATGCTTGGGGATCACACTGCCACCTGCCATCCTGATTAGACTGGTACGAAGAGCTCTGAACTTTACTGGCCAATAGTATCTGGAAGCACAGTGGTATCAGCACTGCTGGCATGGAAGAGGAAAACAGCAACAAAATAATCAAAGCCTGGCAGTGGTATAACCAGCCTGTTGAAACCCAGTAGATTTTACTGCTGAAGTCGTTGGAACCCTGGTTAGAAAAGTACTGGAGAAAGAGAGGAAGGACAGGGCTCTGTGATGTAGTTTCAGCAGATAATTTTTGTCGCGCTTTTCATTTTTTTTTTTTAATTGAAACTCCAAAAAAGTTTTAAATATATAGGTAGGAGCATTCATATTTGGAACCCAGAAATTGTTTTTCTAAGTAAGTGACCTTTTGGAAAATGCATAGTGTTTCTGAAGGTTTAACTCACACTTGTGTGGTCTTCAATCACTCTGGAGGATGGGAAGGATTTGTCGGGACTGACAGGAACATTTGTGACACTGAGGAACATGGATTAGAAAGCATGGTGGTGATGGGTTAATAGTTGGACAAGATGACACCAGTGGTCTTTTCCAACCTTAGTAATTCTATCATTATATCCCAAAAAAGTTGACATTCAGAGGGTTTTTCTAGCTCCATGACAACTCTATCATGAAATACAGATTCTTTCAATTTCAAGACATCCTAAAGATGTCTTGAAGAGAAGGCACCACAACCTGCCCTGTGTTCTGGCTAGAAATGTGTCGAGATGTAGCCTAGTTTCTGACCAGTCAGGTCCACCGGAACAAGCACTGGGAAGAGAGTTGATACCTTGTAGCACTGCTTCAGCGCTTTTGAGTCATATTGCAACTTATAGAGCAGCCCAAGGAAGCCATTATCCTTCAGAAATGGCCCTGGGGCTATACAAATTGCACGGGCTTTTCTCAACTTCTCCGTCTTTCCCCAAAACTTGGAAGGTGTAAACATAGCTTTTAAATAGCATCACTTCGACCCGTAGGTGAGCTCTGCAACATATTCCTTGTCTGTGTTCTGCAGCAGGCCTGCGTAAATGCTTTTAATATACTGAGGTCCCAAGTCACTGCTTATTACTCTCTGGTCTGTTAAATTGTTTTGTGGGTTTGGTGGTTTATTTTTTTTTTTTCTTTTCTTTTTTTTTTTTTCATCTATTTTTACATATATCATTTGTAAACCCACCAAGGGAAAACAGTCACACAATAGTACAGAACCACGTAACTAAGTTGTGCGTGGCCATTACAGCAATTATATTGAAAAGTGTCAGCTTCCACCCTTGGTGACTGAAAGTAAGCAGAGCAAGTATGTTATTTGTAATGTGCAAGTTCTATTTTGTATGAATTCATACAGGCAGGTTTGCTAACAGCAAACACAAAAAAAGGTCAGAGGCCAGCCCTGGGGAAAATAAGAGAAAAAAATGAATGTTTGGGTTTCTACTTATTTTTCTTGTGGGCATGCTTGGCTCATATTTTTGAATTTGTCCTAATGGATGTATTTTAAGCAAAAACTATGATCTTAATATAAAACCATGTGTTGCCAGGAACTGGATTTTAAAGTAAAATCTCACATATTGTAATGTAAGCACAAAAAACTGGCATAAATGTGTCAGAGGCAATATCTGATCTTGGCTCTGATGTGCAAAACACATTCTCCTTGTAGCACTCAAGCACAAGCTTGATGGTATTCATGTTCCCCAGGAGAGACAAATGAGAGCTCTGTCACGTTTCATAGGCAGTTATTGTATTTGAGTGAGGGCACCAAGCTTAAAAATACCTAAGTGTCTCCAACTAACAGTGACAGTGTTATCTTTCTACTATTGTTTCATCTACTTGTTTACAAATGACATGATTTTAAGTAAGATGTGGCATTTTCACAGCTTTTCTTTCTCTCTCTCTCTTCTGCATTTTGGCAAAATGCTGAATTGAATCTGTTACAGGGACATTGCTTTCATACCAACAATTTGATGTTATCATCTTGGATTTGTGACTTCACTACTGAGTCTTCTAGAGAGAAGGGGTGGGCTTGAAAACATGTATTAATGGGGGGGGGGAATAAAAGAAAGGGAAATGAATGACCTAAAACTTTTGTTCCTTTCCAGCTTTGCTGTGTTGGAGTTGGTTTTTTTTGTTTGTTTGTTTGTTTTTTCCAGGAACAAAAGTAAGCAGTTCAATCTGCATTTCACTAATCAAGCACTCTGCCTTGTTTCCTTGTTTCCTACCCAGAAGACAGCAAAAACAGCTAATTATTTCACTGGAAAACAATTGTTAACCTTTTTGCGAAGACGTATTTTCATGGGTAACTCCTCATTCCTGTCTTAAATACAGACCATCATATTAGTTTCTCTTTAGTCCTAAGACATTTTAGCTAGCATCAATGTCAATATCAAAATTGCCTACAAGTGGTTTGCTTCTAATTCCTTCTGAGTTCCTCTTTCCAGAAGTTCTGGAACTATCTAATTTTTTTTTTTTTTGCCTGATTCTTTCAGTACCTTCCTCATTGGCTTGCTGTTTTTCTCCTTCCTTGTCTGAATGCAATGAAATTATTCTTGCTTCCTCCATTCTCCCTGGTGAGTACAGATGCAAGGAAGTCATTGAGATTCCTGGTTCTTGTATGCTTGTCCCGTCTTTCAAAGCCAACTGTGTTCTCGCAGCAACAGTACTACTTTACGTGACTGTGAAACATTTTATTCATCTTCACAGCTTAGCAGATCCAGTTTCATTCTCACTAGTGGTTTTCTAAGGCCATTTCTGTTATTTCTTGATCAACACAAGGTTAGTGTTTCATCTACAAGGTTAGTGTCTTCATACACCTTTCTTTTTTCCTTTGTCAGTCTCTGTGTTTACTTGATTGACATGTTTATTGTTTACTAGTCCTAGTAAAAAACTATTTCTACATGTGATGTTTTTTTTTTTCTTTTGCAGTGGGTGCTTCATCCATACTCATCCTTGCAGATCTGTCCAGGCTACAGAACAGTGTGAACCTACATAGCTTACCTCTCTGAGGATTTAGAGAGAGATGATCTTGGAGGATGACAGAACACAAAAATATTTTCAGCTTTTCCTTACTCAAATAACACCTGGAGTTTAACAGCCTGTTTCCTAATAGCTAACCCCTAACAACAAAGGTACAGCTGCTGAAATCCCCAGATTTTCCTGGAGTGGACGGAGAAGGTCAGAAGAAAACGTGTTCATCTGTTTATCTACTGGATTTGGTGCTGATAGGTAAAGGAAGCTATTGTACAGGAGCAGTGAAACACATTGTTTGATAACTGTAGTCAGTTTAGGGGTTAAACAGCTCTTAATTTCAAATTGTCCTTTCACAGTCCATTAAAGAAAAGCAATATTCCCTATGTCTTCTTTTTTGGCTGAAAAAAGTAAACAGACAACAATAAATCAGCCATAATAAATTATAACCCAAGAGGCCTTCTGATTCTAAATCCCCTAATTAAAGGTTTGTTAATTGTAAAGCACGTCCCATTAGCAGCTCACTGTTAAGTTTAAGCTCTTTGACTCTGTAGCAATAGGGAAACTTCTGCTGTGTGGGTCATAACAGGTGTGTAAGCTTCAGCGAGCCATTTCATATCAACTTTGCAACATAGACTCACTCAAGCCCACGGACCCCTTGCCTGTCCCCATGACCAGAAGGCACATCTAGTCCTCTCCCTACCTTGGGTGCAAAACACCCCAACTATCCAGAAATCTCTCAAGAGAAATCTGCAGCTTGCACACTGCAAATAGAGTGGGTTGTACGGGAAACATTAGTGCTGAAACTCATTGCATTGTGGCTTACTTCTGCAGTCCTGCCAAGCACCCACTTTGGAAAGGGTGTTTAAAAACGGTGACTTCAGTCTATAGCTGTAGGCATAAGCAAGCCATACACGTTGTGTGAATAATCTGACCTAGCAACTGGAATATTTTTTCAATTAGATGGACTCAAAGTTTAGCTTCTGGGCAGTTCATTTTTGATTTACTCTGAGCTACAGACAAATTGATCTGTGAACAGCCATTGCTTTCACAGAGGGATTTGATTTGAGGAATTATGGCCTAGATTCATCATACCGATGACAGATAGATTTTCATACTTTGGATTTTATTAATGGCATGTTCTTTGCTTGTTAACATTCAAAGGAGATCAATCACAAGGAAATCTGCTGCTATTGACTTTCTCTGGAAAAAGGACATCATATGTGGAGAAAAGAGTACAGGTCAGCCTGGACCAGTCTCAGAATATACGAAGGCATACAAAGCCTTTATGAGCAGGGAATAATTGGAAATGGGCCCAAATTCCAGCCATTACCAGAGCATCACAGATCTCTTGCAAGACTTTGCATAGACTGATGCGTTATCACTGGAATGGTTTTGTTAGCAATGCTTTGATTATCCCTCACCCTCAATTGAGGATGCAAAACTTCGTGCCAAGCTGTTCAGGGAACACACATCATCAAGCACTCCTGATAACTAATACTGTGTTTAGGTCACTAACCCCTGGTGCTTTTCAACACTGATAGACTTGCCCCAAAGAACTCTTCAGTCTTAAAAGCCTTGGACACTACTTGTTCTCTAGAAAAATCAGCTGCCAGTTCTTCAAGCATGCATCATTTAACTCCTTGAACCTTTCTCATAGTAATCAGTACTACATTGGAAAATCATATTAACTTTAAGGAACCCTTTTATACAGACCATGCTGTGCAGTTTCTTTTCAATATTTTTGGCAATACTGTAGTTTAAAAGTTTCATTCACTATTAAATTAGCTGAGTGAATAAGCTGTATGTAGCTCTGTCCAGTTACAGAAGAGAGTTGAACACGTGTTCTGCAAGACTGTTTTTTGTAAGATCGCTGAAATAACTACCTAGTATTTTTCAATTCTGTTCACTCTGGGTGAAACTCCCTATTATAAAAAGTCAAAGCATTACTTCAGTGACCCAGTCAGTCCTGTTCTTGAGAGATTGCAATGAGCTGAAATGGATGATTTTTTGTTCACCAGGCACTTCAGAGCATAGATCCAGCTTATTAACTTCAGTTTTCAGACAATTCCCAAGACTGCAGAAGGCATGGGACACTGGGAGAATGGCATATCAAATGCAGAAGGCAGACAATACACTGTCCTGGCTTTAGTATCAGTAAGTTTCTTAGCAACACAAATGTTTCAGATGATCGCATTCATCATTTGAGAAGGCTGAAGTATTTAACTGCCCAAGGGATACTTAAAATAGACTACCATTGTATTTTATTTTATTTAGAATCATAGAATCACCAAGGTTGGAAAAGACCTCTAAGATCAACCAGTCCAACCATCCACATATCACCAATATTTCCCACTAAGCCATGTCACCCAGTACAACATCTAAATGTTTCTTGAACATCTCTAGGGATAGTGACTCCATTTACTTAATTTCATTTCATTTCTTTATTTTTTCGTGGGAGATGACTAGGAGAACTTTTCAAAGACTGGTAGCTCATCTGCACAGTGTTCTCTTAACTGTGCCATTGATTCCCCTTTGGAATTTTTGAAAAGCAAAGCCAGCACTTCTTCCCATTAAACTACTTATTCCTACTTAGGCTGACATTTTTTTTTCCTTGCTGCTGATTTCTTTTGAGCCAACAGTTTTCTCTTGCCTTACTTGAGAACTGCGTGTATATTTTTGGAGGGCAAAGCTTGAACCAAACTGTAGCCTGGCACATGAAGGAGGTGGACACTCAAAATAGATATTATGTCCTTGATAAGTAGCAAAGGAGTGGCTTGCATCCCTTAGGAGTTTTGCTGTATCTCAAAACTTACTAGGAAGTAGTAAATGTTACTGCATGCTATATACTTCACAGGGTGAATAGAAGTGCCTCAGTGAGTGCTGAGAAAAAAAAAAAAAAAGCTAGATCAATTTTTCCAAAGACATGAAGGCTGTCAATTTGAGAACATCTCTTATGGAAAATACAAACACACCGGGCTCCATCAGAAATTCAGCTTTGCTGAAAGTAGGGGAATGACTCAATTACTTTCCTAGGTACCTGAAAAGCTGGCTTGATAGATTCAGCTGTGGAAGGTCATGTGCAAATAAGCATTTAACTTTGTGAGCTTGACCAAATAGTTTCCAAACAGAAGTCTTCTTTCCTCCATGAAGAAGGGGTAAGAGTTCTATTGACTTCAGCAGGATTGGACTTAAGACACAACCTGCCTATTTTCAAGATCTCATCCTAGGAATCTCCACTGGATTTTTTTATGGGAAAGAAACAGAAAGCAGAAGGTTTTCACAGACATTTGGTAGCTATAAAAAATGCGTCTCCCCAAGGTTAGGTTTTAAACTTCTAGTGCTGTTTAAATTTTAGGCTCAATGAACTCCCCTGTACTATCATTTAGGTGACATCTGTAAATGTTAAGACTGATTTTTCTTACCTTCAAGTAGCACTAAACAAGGTGTTTACTATTCTTATTTCTCTTTGGGGATGTACATATTTATTCTTGTATGCGACTGGTTCAACAGCTGGTTTCAGAAGGAGTTGGGAAAAACATATAACTTTTCATTATTCTGATCTATATTGGCAAAAAAATTCAACAGCAAAAAGTATCTTTGACTAGAGTCATGTGCCTAAGAACTTGAAAGTGCACAGGAAGGCAGTGAAGATGCAGATCATAACTGTTTGATCAGAGCCTGTCTCCCAAGTTTGTCATCCTTGCAATACATAGTCATGTAGGTGTACTGCAGGATTTAGGATGTGCTGAACGTGACATGTATATAACTTCAGAAGTTCACACCTGGCTTTTGGCCAAATTATACCTTAATTCAACTGTAAGTGGAAAACACTCAATTAGATTAATACAGATCTTAATAAACTGCCTGCTTCACAGCAGCACTTAGAAAAATTGTATGATAAAAGCTTGTTAAAAAATGTGATTTCATGTGTGAGATCTGAAAAGCTGGTCTATTTGCCCTGTAGCAAGTGAGGGCTGGGTTATCTGGGGAACCTGTTTGCTTGAGGATCAGCTACAATTGTAAAGGACACACACTAACAAGCCAAGGATGTGATGACCCACCAAAGATTCACAAAACAACTCTTGCCCTCTTTACTGGAGCAAATCATGAATAGAATACACCAGGCCACAGCACACATGTTCTTTGCCATCAGACCCAAGATGTACCGCTGAGGGACCAAATCCTACACCATTCTAAATATTGAGTCTTTGCTAAAATCTTCAGGAGTGAAGAGCATCACTTACCTCCCTGTAAATAGCAATGCCTCTGCCAGGACAGCGTAGTCTACAAGTACTGTGGGCTAAGCAAATGCTTTATCATTTTATCAAGTGTTTTCCATATTTGAATTACATCAGCGCTTGATTCATTCAGAAGTAGAAGAGAGGGAAAGCCTGTAATAGAAATGCATCACTCCCTCTCCACTAAGACAAAATGAGCTTTACAAACCTAGTTTCTTACTGCTCTTATTATGTGGGAGAAATCAGATACTGAAATGTCTTTTCACATCTTACTTTGAAAGACAAAATTCTTCCCAATGGAAGTGAAGATTAACTATACGCAGCAACCTCATATATTATAGATTACAGTTCAGCTCTCTTCTCCTCTCTGGATAACAGGATTGACTTAAAGAACATCAATATTATTTCTTCCTACATTTTTATTTGTCCCTCCACTTCAGAGGATTTATTGTTTGAGTCCTGTCTCAAACAGTCTACTCAAAGCTTCTCAGTAAATGTAAAGAGAGAGCTTTCCTGTTCCTGATTTCTACAGTCTATATCTAGAGGGAAGGGCTGCATCATCTACAGGTGAAAGGAGAAAGGGCGCTGAAATATTCCAGATGCCAGAGCCAACAGCTCCTCTAGTGTTTTGGCACTGCCTGGCTCCACCAGTGGTCAGGTCACAGAAGAGCCTATGCCACACCACAGCAACCACAGACAGATACAGCAGATATGGACCTGCCATCCACATCAGCTGCTTTGCAGGCTCCCAGATAATGTACAGCATGTCACTCAACTGTAATCCCCCCAAAATCTCCTCATCTCTAAGTCTAAGTCTGCTGTCTAAAAGTGAGTGATTTGTATGTTTATTGAGTTTATTGGGGCAGAATGGCTTGAGGAGTGTATAGAGGAAAAGGACCTGGGGGTGTTGGTTGATGCTCAGCTCAACATGAGGCGGCAGTGTGCCCAGGTGGCCAAGAAGGCCAATGGCATCCTGGCCTGTATTAGGAATAGTGTGGCCAGCAGGAGCAGGGAGGTGATCATCCCCCTGTACTCAGCTCTGGTGCGGCCGCACCTCGAGTACTGTGTTCAGTTTTGGGCCCCTCACTACAAGAAAGACATCGAGGCACTGGAGCGTGTTCAGAGAAGGGCAACAAAACTGGTGAGGGGTCTGGAGCACAAGTCTTACGAGGAGCGGCTGAGGGAGCTGGGATTGTTTAGTCTGGAGAAAAGGAGGCTTAGAGGAGACCTCATTGCACTCTACCACTTCCTGAAGGGAGGCTGTGGTGAGGAGGGGGTCAGCCTCTTCTCCCAGGTAACTAATGACAGGACAAGAGGGAATGGCCACAAGTTGCGCCGGGGAAGATTTAGATTAGATTTGAGGAAAAATTTTTTCTCTGAGAGAGTGGTCCGGCACTGGAATGGCCTGCCAAGGGAGGTGGTTGAGGCACCGTCCCTAGCGCTGTTCAAGAAGAGTTTAGATGAGGTGCTAAGGGATTTGATTTAGTAGCTTGGTGCGTAGGGATGGTGGTGGGAGGATGGTTGGACTAGATGATCTTGTAGGTCCTTTCCAACCTAATGAATCTATGAATCTATGAGTTAATCAGTTTGGGTTATTAGAGATAACACTATTGAACAAGTTATAGTGACTTTTTAGGAGCCTATTTAAATTCTTAAGGTGGCTGCTTTCATAGACATTTTAATTCTGAATTCTATCAATAGAGTGAAATACTTTCTCTCAAAATCTGAATGAGTCAGGTTTGTTGATAGGAGATGCAACAAAGTTCCAGGATCCCTTAATTTCCAATACTAAAAATGGCAATTCATGTTTCACCTACCCTTCAACCTCATATGACCTCAGCTTCTCCTTGTGACTTCCTGCCTTGATTGGACTGCCCACATCCACAGCCATTACACAGACTGCCCACATCCACTCATTTTACTTGGGGACAGAAGTCACAGCAATGACAAGTTAATGGTGCCCTTATCTGATGCCTCATCTGATGGCAGGGCTTCTCCGCAGCTTTGCCAAACTTCTGTAGATGCAAGCAGAAAACGCAGGCCCACATGGGAATATGTAGGTAAAATATTAAGTGTCTGAACTGTAGATTATTCAAATAATTAACTCAACCAGCCACTTGGTGATCTACCTTCAATGATTAAATCTCTGGAGATGCATGCTGAATCAGATTTAAAATGACAGATATGCCTAATTACAATAATTGCAAGCAGAGCACACACGAAGCATTTTATCACAGACTTTTGTGGACTATTAAATGTCTGGTTTAAGTGACAAACTAGTTAATCAGAAGAGAAAGGCTTTGGTGAAGTTGCACAGATGACACCAGGCTGGAAGGATTTTATGTTCTGCAGCCAGTGGCTTTGCCACTGTGACTTTCTGAAGGTACTGATATTTTTATTCTATATAGTGTCTAAAGAGAATTAATGAAAGAAGGTAGAAGGATCTTCCGTATGCATTCATGTTCTGAAACTCACATTGGCTGTTGTGCTATTACCAGCTTTTGACACCCAAATTCTTTGAATATCTGCATAAAGGACTTTTTGCTTATAAAACTGTCTGCCAGAAGAATATGCATGACAATAAACCTGGTCAAGAGAAGTGTAGCCAATTTCAGGGTTAGCAGTTTTCAGAATCATTTACTCTTATGAGAAGATCTCTTCTGCAATGGATGTCCTGCTCCAACAGATCCTCCTGGAAATCCTAACCATGCTTGATAATGAAAGAGAAGAAAATACCACCATATGCCTGTAGATAAGTTGTTCAACATAAATGTGAATTCATTGGAGAAAAAAGTACAAGCAATCCAAGAGATGCATTTGCAACAGGGACATAAGCGCTTTCCATGGCATGCTTCCCATATGGGATCCTGATGATGCTTATTTCATGGCTTTAAAACACAAATTAGGACAGTCAGCTGAAAGACCATGGAAGACACATTAATATTTTCAGAAAAACCAAGCATGAGATTTTTATAATATCAATCCAGCATATATCTCCTTTATCCATATGCAAGTTACATAGCAAGAACTAATACGCTTTGAATATTGAAACCATCAAATAAAAAAAAAATAGAAATGAATATTATCTGGAATTCAACAGAGACTGCAAGGGATTCATGCTCTTAACCTTGTAATTCTTGATTTTATAATGTGGTTGATAAATTGACTAATTATGTTTCAATATGGATTGCCAACATCTGCAATATTAATCAGTTTGAAATTAGAATATTCCACTTCATGTATTCCCCAGTGAATATTTTTTGGCAGTCTTAAAATGTATATATTTAAAGATTATTTTAATATATTTCATTAAGCTATCAAAAGAAAACCCACCTGACTTTCTCTTTTTGGAAAGAAGAAGAAAGGACATTTTCTACTTCAGAGCTAAAAGGACGGGTCATATTGCATTCTCCTACACAGAAAAATAAATAGCATGCAGAACTAGTCTGAAATGAGATAAATAATCTGGAGCTCAAAGGTCAAAAGTGTGCCTGTGGGAGAGAAAAATATACATGAGAAATACCTTCCACGGTATTTCCGTGTATGCATTTTTCTGGAAGATCCCTTTACAGATGGTATTCCCCGGTGAATTCTTAGAACAACGATGAGTTGTGCTTCTCTAGATGCTTATGATGAATAATGGAATTACAACTACAGAAGCAACAGAAAAGGTATGTAGCGAGTGATAGACACGGAGCTATGAGAATGGAGGTATTGCAGCCAGCTGTGATCTGAGCTGGGAGGAAGGAAGGAGGAAAGGAACAGAAAGGAAATCAGTGGAAGGAATGCCTCCAGCCTGCATGTGTGAGCCCAAACTGCTTCTACAAAAAAGCTGGTTGTGAAAAAGCTTGACTGTGGAGATTGATCAGCCTTTCATCCTTAGTCAAAGGAATTGCTGCATCCTAATCCTGACTGCAAACATCTTAAAATGATTAGCATTAGTATTAGGATATTTGACTTCCATTTGTGACTTGATAGGCTTTGAAACTCCATTACATCCTGTTTGCAACATGAAGACAGTGAAAATGAAGGGGCAGAAAAGAACAGAGGGTAGAAAATAAAGCAATGGAGAATAATAACAAAAAAAAAAAAAAAAAAAAAAAAAGGATAGATTTGGACAGATAAGAAACCAAACCAAAAATCCAACAAGTAATCGATGGAGTATATTTGCAACATACTGTCTGGCCTCAAAGTAAATATGTTCTCCTAAAGTTTCAGACTGTTGTTCTGGTGTTTTTTAATTTATTTATTTTTTCCCATCTTGAATTAGGAACAGCACTTCCAACTAAAAAGCTGAAACCTCTCCTTTAGAAAACATTGAAATGCTTTGATATTACAGCCTACAATTTTTCCTCAAAACAATTTGTCAACTTCAGCCCAAAAATTCATGAAACCACATTTTTGAGTTTGCTATCTTCTGAAAAGAATTTGCCCAGCTGTATTTTCAGACATCAGTGATAAAGCACACATCCTCTAGTGCATGTTTGCTGAGTTGATATCTTGAATATTACTACAGCACTGCACTAGCAGCAAGTTTCAGACATCTTCCACACTGTTTGAATCCAGAAAGGTTTGTTGTTGTTGTTGTAATGATGGTTTCTAGGGATGGCAATTCTTGAGGAAGACTACACTGAAAGTAGGCATGTCCTATTCATCCATCTGTGCATTTCTAAATGTTACAATTGAGATTTGGATCACTAATGATTGAATTCATTTTTCTGGAAAATGGCTTAAAGTGCCTTTTGCAAGGCTTATAAATACTCCACATACTTCCCACAGACTCAGTACAGAAGTCTGTACTCACACTGGCTGGGCTAAGTTTCATTTATATTTAAGTACATCATGTAGAAACTATTGGTGTGGAGCCCTAGACTGTTTTGCTTTTGTTTTTATTTCCAGTGTATATCACAGCACCTTCAGCATAAAAGAGGGAAAACGAGTATTTGCTTTCACAGTTCTACTATGCACAGTGAGTGTGATCAGGTTTTTGCAAGTTATATAGAGTGTAGAGGTAGCAGTAAACACAGAGCTAGCAAAACTCAACACACAAGACTGCTGAGAACTGACCTCTCTCCTGAAACTGGCTAGGGTAGGCTTAGATAATTCAACACAAAGCAGTACTGAGAACCTCACCACTGAAATAAGAGCTGAGTGTCTCCCTGTTGCACAAGTTCAGCCTTGGGAATTTGAAAAATGTTGTGGGTGCTGATGTATTCTGCTTCTGCTGTGTTTTTAGAAAATGTAATTGCTTTTTGCTGTGGCTCCACCTTTGTTCTCTAAGGTAACATCAGAACCTGCTAATTGTTTCAGAACCTGTTCTTATTCTTTCATTACTCCAGAAGAACATCTTTATTTTTAAATTGTTAGAATGGATGAAATTATATGCTCTTAATTTCTGCTAATACTTCGTACCTGCACTTTATCTGTTAATTACAGCAAATACAAAATCTAGACAAGCATGAATACAGTGAGAGAACGTCTTTTAACAGTAACTAATTAAGCCACAAAACAATGTGTGTTATTTAAGGGATAATATTCATGGCACTTGAACACATCAAGTGATAAGCTGTGTTTGTAGTTGATTAAATGTCAGAGTGAATGTGAAGCATTTGATAATTGCAGAATTCATTTCCTGCAAGTATACTAGTAATATGAATACGTGGAGTTTTATAGTGTGTGGAGAATGGATGGAAACACTCTGTACTTACAAGGTAAAGGAAATGTTTGATCCCAAGACAGCACTCCTCTGTTCTGTACTGTACCAGTGCTTTTGTGTGGTGAGAGACAGGCTGATATCAGTGTTCTTCAGATCGTTTTAGTTTTTGAGAAATGCAAACAAACACTGAACAAGTGAGTAAAGGAAGGACATGGAAAACACTGTGGCAGACTGTGGATAGGTCAAGGCAATAGCTCCATGCTTTCTAAGTTCCTTCTCATGCTTATGAATCAATGCATTAACCTTTGAGTCTTTTCCCACCTGAGTCTCTAGTGCTACTAAAAAGCCCACTGCAAAACAAAAACAAAAACAAAACTATTTCCATTGCAAGGTATAGAAAACAACACCGCAACCTTGATGCATGTAGCATTAATTTACAAAACCCTGTATAATATGCATCCTTAAGTAGAATTATTTACTGTAAAAAATCATATATGGAGAAAATATATTTCATTTCCTTTTGTTTTGTGAAACTGTAAATAGCTCATCAAGACTAGATGATCTTAGTGATCTTTTCCAGCTTAATGATTCCACATCCCTGGGTCTCAAGTTTCAGTGAATAACTATTAATGGAAGCATTCTGTTTGATGAAATGTGTAAGCTGTTTGATCAATAGGCACATAACTTTATTGACCAAACCTTATTTGCTCACAGTTAAAATTCTGCATCCCGTTGCATTGCGGGTAAGTTTCAGACTTATTTTAGAGTACGTGTTTTGCAGTTCCTGGCCCACGATTGGCTGTAGTCCCTCTCCTGTCACCATGTAACTCTATAAAGTGTCTCGAAACAGCAGAGATCTGGCTAACAGCATTTCAGTGCCATATAATTATCAGACAGTATCTACCCACGCTGATTACCAGTCAAATTAGACAGGGAGTTTAAAGATGGATTTGTATGTGTGTGTAGGTGGTGCTGGTGGCTCATCTGTGCCCAAAGTCTTTGGCAGTAGGAAGCACAGGTACTGTGTTTCCTTTAGCAAGAGTCCTAACTGAGAATTCAAACTGTTTTATGAAGAAGGAAAAAAATAATTCCTAACTTGGCTTTGTTTTTTTTGTTTAACATCAAGGGGAGCTATTGCTGCTGGAGGCTCTGACCTGAAAGTTATTGCATTTGTGCAGCTTGCTCTATCTTCCTTCTGTTGCCTCTTGACCAAGGGATGGTTCATTTCTGGGCTTATAACAGGTCAATACACTTTGCTGGATAGAAAGTGAGGTCACAGAACTCAGCCTGCTGTTTTTTCCTCACAGAGCAGGTGGATGCTCTAACTATGGACTGGATGAGAGCAATGGGAGACACAATCACTAAGTCAGGGAGTAAGAACAACAGCTGGCTCACAGTTTAGCTGTGTAAGGATTTCCAGCCACTCAATGCACTGCTTTCTAGAAAGAATCATAAAAGAGCATTGACTTTCTTCCTAGCTTACAAGTATATATGACTATATACTTGAGTTATCCCCCTGATACACAGTTCAGATTTCTAACTGGGACGTCTGCTGATGTTTGACCAGGCTGCTGCATTAAGTTAAATAAGATTACCTACAACATCATTCATTTTTCTCTTGGATTGTTAACTAGATGAACCTAAATACCAGCTTGATTATTCCAGTGATTCAATTTACAGCAAGGGGATCTGTAAACAGATGTGGAAGACAGAGCCATCGGGCATCAGTCCATTTGTAAGGATATTATTTTACAGCTTCTGTTATTACCTAAAGCATCAAGGCCTTTCTGAGAGGCTAACAAGTTTTACTCCAAGGCACACCTGTAGTACACATATCCATTTCCAGACTTTTGATAGATGACAATAAAAGTGCGTGGCAACCTTAAAAAGCAGCAGTTAGAGTGTAGCAATCCCTACATGTAAATGCTGCAATTTTCTGGCAGTACTTTCCAACAGTATTCTCTAAATCCTACTTTAAAGACCAGTGATTACTTAAGAGACAGCGTCAGGCAAACCTGGAAGCTTTCTCAAGTACACAGAGATCACTCTCAGTGTTACTACAATATCAAATATCATTTTGATTGGAAAGATAACAGGGGCATTTAACAGATCTGATACGTCACAGTGCGACACGAGCACAAATGCAGTACACATTACTGTTCTGGACAAATATTTAAGAAATTACTCTGCTACAGCACGTTCAAATACCACATCAACAAAACTGAAACAGGATCATTTTATTGCTATTACATGAGAGTGTCTGCATGTTAAAACATTTAAAGCCATCAGATCTCATTACAAGTTGCATGATGGTCATCTTTCCAAAACCACAAAGGAAATTTCTGCCTTTGGCTATGTCTGGAGAAAAAAAGCCTGACAAATTACAGAGGGCAAAATTGGTGAATTGGTCTGTTTTGGTGTACTATTTCTCACAGAATTGAACTCTTAGTTCACTTTGGTGTACTGTTTCTCACAGGAGGGCTGCATAGCCTGCTTCTGAATTGGTACCTCAGGTTTACATTCTTGAGATGTACAGTATTAACTGAGGGCATCACTGCTCAAGAGAAAATTGTAAGTCAAGAGCACAGAGTTGCACTTGAACTCAATATTACAGCAGCGGTGTCATCAGTAATCAGTAGGTCAGGACGCAATTTGGGTCAGGCTTTTCAGCTTATATGAGAAAATAATTTCCATCTTTGCTAATTATTAAAATTTGTACCATGTTTTCTTATCTAAGCAGTCAAAAACTTTGAGTGTTACTTCAAGTTTTGAATTTTGGGTTTTTATATTTTAGACCTTCTGCTAGCATAAGTTGGTTTATAGCCCCATTAGTTTGGGTTGCTAAAGTGTTACACAAAATAGCAGTAGCATTCTGACAGATTTTGGAGGTGCAGAGCCATAAATTTTGGCGGCATTTTATTTGATGAAAGTAAATAGTGTCATTTTCCACTTTATGAACTCCATTTGACATACACTCTGATCTTACAAAATTTATTGCATTTGGAGAATGGAGGAGATGGGCTGTTCAAATTCTCCATGACCAATAATTTATCAAATCTGTCTACCATTTTTTCTTCACATACAAAAGACTGTTCCGCTAATGTCTTCCAGTACTTAAAGCTAATGGGCTCTATTTGGGGTATTCTATTATCTAAAATATGTGACAAATATTAAGCATTAAAGACGTCTGCTGAAAGGGCAACATGATTTATTATTAATTGAAAGAATAAATCAGGTTTTCTTCCTCTTTGGCAAGCCTTGTCTATTTAAATGGGTTGCTAATATTCCGTTTCTCACTTATTGCTAGTGAAGCTTCTGTTTCCTGAGGGGCTTTAAAAAGTTTTCACCAATTCAACATCTAGATCACTACAAAAGGGGCATCATTTTTTTTTTCATTCTGTTTTTGCACTGAAAAGTGCATGACAATAACTGAATACTAGGCTTCAATATCAATTATGCATTTTTCTGAGAACATATTTGAGTTTCAAAAAAAAAAAAAAAAACAACCAAAATCACTGTTGCTACCGAGCATCATTTAGCCTGAGTAAACCATGTCCTTTTTGTTTAGTTATGAGCCATCTAGAAGTGTAAGGACATAGCTGAGTGCAGGTGAGAAAAAGAACTTCAAAAAGCTGTTAATTCCAATGTTAAAGATCTCTCTTCCGTTGCACTCTATAATGAAAAGTGATGGCTGGCCCCATCACATCTAACTTAATGGTGAGAACACTGTTCTGCAGAGTATGCAAGGGAAACACAGCTCCAAATAAAATGATGTTCTCTGAGCCTTTCAGGAGTGGAAACAAAGAGGTACTAGATCATCATGACAAGAATAACCTAGAATACAGCTGTTTCCACTAATTCCCACTTCACAGTCCCCTAGTAGGCGCAACAAGTGGCTATGAGTGGCTGGATAATTATAGGGTGGGTTTTTATTGTAGTTGCTGTGAAAGTAAGTCAGCCACATAAAAAAAAATCTTTCAGGAATAAGAATGATGCGGTGCATAGAACATGATGCTGAGAAACACTAATAAGAGGCAGCCAAAGATTTCCACCTGGAGGGACCTAGAGAGCCTCTTGTTCCTGGAAAGCAAGTTGAAAAAGAATATTTTTCCTCATCCTGTACTCCTTCATCAGAATCCAGTTAGAATATAAAAGACCTGATGTACCTTTCATAGAGATCGACATGACAACACTTATGTGAAGTAACACTTCTTTGGGTTGATGATAATTTCACAAATCAGATGACAATATTAGATTGGGAAGAGGGCTGTGGGAATTAAGACTTCCCATCCACTACATTTTTTTTTTTAGTAAATATAGCTGTGCTTGGTTCTCTCATTTGTCTTTTCTCCATCAAGGAGAGAGAGAAATTTTTCCTAATAAAAGGATAATTTCTATCAGTTTGAGGAGGAGGTGTGGGAAAAGAAGGCAAGAAAGTCTTCAACAAACTCATTTTTTGACTCTCACTGTGTTTCCTTTGATCTTTTGTGTCCAGCTCCTCACAAGGAATTGCAACTTGATTAAAGACACCATGGCTGTCCTAAATCAACAAATAGTAGGTACGAACACAAGTGTAAAGAGCTGCTGGACACCCACCCTCAGTCCACAGCACATCTACCATGTCAGAACGGCCAGCGGTGATTTCACTCAAACAGAAGTATAAGCCACTTTCCCTCCTAGTCCCACACTCCTTGTTAGACATGTGCAAGTCTCTTCAGTGGTAGTTTTTTAGAAAGAGATTATTTCTTCTATCTGACCTTTTTCTCCTCCTTCTCCCCACTTCCCAACTTAGGATTATGTTAAAACTACAACTTATTTCTCAAAGAAGAGAAAAAAGCATTCCTCTTCTACCTTCTTTGCAAGCAATCTTGAACTACGGTCTGTCTGCAGATCAGTATTCAAAGCTGTATTGCCTCATGATCCACCCTCAACAACCAATTCCCATATTACTCTCAGGAGATGCTTACTTTGTCAGTTCTTTGATCAGCTGAAATTTTTACATGACTAGGTATTGTGATGTAGCTGAAACCACATGGGGATTTTAATCCTCATTCTTGCCTGTGGTTTGATGTGCATTTCCCTCTCTATATAGAAATTGAAATAGCATGAGAAAAGGGTAGAAAACATTCATGGGAAGAAAACATTAAGCGGATCTTCTTAAATATAGCCTCAAGACTCATGCAAAGACCTCACTGTGGAGATAAAATACTTGTGTTATTTTACTGTATATTTTAGGAGAGAATAATGTCTTAATTCTGGGGCTGTAATCATTTGCCTTTGAGATGTTTAGAAGCCTTGCTCCCTGCCACAACATAATTATACAGCATAGAATAATTATTTTACAGTCAATTAAGTACACTAAGTGTGCATACTTAAAAAAAAAACAATTTAAATGTCGTCTCTACCATGTGGCATAGAATTCTTGCAACTTCCATCTAAACCAGAGACCAATTACACTGTTAATGAAGCTCAATGGATCAGCCACTTCTTGAAGCAGTGTTTGAAAGTTCCTTTTCAAAAACTTTTCTCAATGCTTGTTCTACAGAGTGTATTGCTAAAATCAAAACTACGGAAAATTGCCACAAAATTTCCTGCTTCAGTTCAAAGAATATGTTTTTTTTATGGCGAAGCACTACATTTTTAAACTACGCATTTTAAAGTATGTAAGTCAATGAAAGCTTACATTTTGTAGCAGACCGGATTCATGGGATGCACAGATACTCAGTTTTTGTTAATGGCTGAACAATGGTTTATAAAAAGCTCTTACTAAGAAAGATAACATAGTCATGTAGAAGTAATCCACTGTTATGGGAGTTTCTCCAAATGTTATTATAATATTAGAAGGATGAATAATATTACAGCAAGCATACAATTCTTTCATCTTTTTCTGGGGCACAAGTTCTTTTCAGTTCATAGAATAAATAATACAAATGAGAAGGAGAGTGACAACAATTCAAGAAGGGAATTGTTTTCAGCCGCTTTTCCGCTCAACATTTTATTGTACAAGTTGGATAGAAGACTTCAGACATGGCTATCAGAATAAGTAAGTGACCAGTACCAGTAAATCTCCTACTGCAAATCTCTGTCACCCTAGACATTTGTGAAAATACGGATATCACTATGACAGGGATGTCAATTCTAAATGACAAGGGCTATCTTTCTTGATTTAACAGGGCTGCTCCCAGGGAAAAAAAAAATAAAAAAATGCAAGCCTGGAGTCTTTTGGAACACCTGAACAGATGGCCAACTTTTTAGTTCCTCAAACAAAATTTTTCTTCATTCCTTTAAAAAGCAGGTCTAAGACATACTTCTGAAGCATCCCAGATTGTCCCTATTCTTTACCAGGGGCTAGCATTCCAGTAGTGAGAGAGTGACAAATTGTGTGTAGAGTGAAGGAAAAGGATGATTGAGCACAGACACTGTCAAGGCTTTTCAAGTAGAAAACGTTAATGATGTACTTAAAGTTTCCTGGTAACTCTGTCAGATGGTCCATTACTGGGAAAAATCTTCCTATCAAACATCATGCCAATGTGGCCATGTTGTCAGCATTTAGAAGTATTGGCACTTAAAAAAATACAAAGTGAGGGTAGTTTTCTTCTCTAGTCCCCAAATACAGCATTGAAACAACAGTTTTGCTCCTTTGACATATAGTCACAGCACCTACATGGGAAAAAAGTGCATGAGGTTTGCGCAGCAATTGAGTCGGGTTTGTAGGAGTACAAATTCAATGAGTTACCTTCCTGGCTGTACAAACAGATTTTTTAAGCTATGCATATGTAAGGGAAAATGAGATGAGCAGCCAAGTCACTGGACTTAAAACATTTTAATTACTCAGACTTAAAAATATTTAATTTTAATAGGGTATGAATCCAACTGCTGAGAGGAGACATCTCCCAAAACAGAATGAAAAAAGGAAAGGGAGACTACCCTATTTCCTGACTTAGATGTCAAATAATTTTGACATTCTTTTAAATTTAGGCAAAAAATTAGCATGATCTTTCATGGGTTGCTAAGGGCTCTCCATTAACTCCAGAGGCCAAGGCATTTTTGCTTTGAGTGGATATGCTATTTCTGCTCTGTGAGATTAATTCTCAACTCAAATGGAATGAAATTCCTTTAGCTAACCTTGAAATAAAACCAGATTGATTAATTCTGACATGTGATACTGAAATCAAAACCCTGCTGCGAATGGGAGGGGTGACAGAGAAGGGTTGTGGAGAAAGCCTCTATCCTAAAAGTGAAATATTGTTTCCCTTGTGTAAGGAAGAGATTAAAAACTTGAGAATGCAAACTTTGGCAAATTGATCATCAAGTTAAAGAGATAGTGAGAGCTTGACCTTTCAGCCAAGCACAACTTAATATCTAACACCCCTATTTGTTGAATGCTGCCAATTACTAAAGACTAGTTGCTTTCATCTAGCAGCCTTCGCATCATTCAGAAGCAGCGGTGTAAATGCTGGCTGGACAAGGAGTTGAAGATGGATGATTGCTATAACCACCTCCCTGTGCTAAAGAAGGGTTCTTGTAGTGTGAAGCAACCCTTGCACATTTGTCCAAGCAGAGGGCTGCTCTAGTTCTGAGGCAGGAACCCAGCAGCACTGAAACAGCATTAAGAAAATCGACCATGTTCACATAGTACTTCCTTTCCAACAAGCAGTAACAGAAAAAAAAATCTTGTGTAAGCCTATGTAAGCAAGGAAGTAGCTCTGGATGTCTGATGAACTCCAGAGGATACAATAATTATCTTTCTCAAAGTTGGTCTGGGAGCATATGAGCATTCTTACAACTGTTTCTCCGCAATGCTCCCTATAAAAGGCTTAGTCATGGGAGAGGAGTCAGAATAGCCTACATTAGCTGTTTAAAAGTAGGTCTTAAATCATAAGCCTTGATGTTAGCATACAGTTTGCATAGCTATTGCATCTTTTCCAGCTGCTAGAGACTGATCCAAACTGTATTAATGATCCTTTTTTACATGAGACTCTGAAAGAAACTCCATCAAGAAAATACTTCGTATGTAAACACGGCTATTCCAGATTTGAATAAGTGATATTCACCTAGAAACTCACTGGATGTAGAAGACAACAAAATAACGGCTCATGGCTTGAGTTTGTATTCAAAATGCAAGTACTCTAATAGAAAAACAAAAAGAAAGCAAAACCTAGGAAGTCTTTGGCAATTATAGTTACACCAGGAAAAAAAAAAAAGTATAAAAAGGAGTTTGCAGAATTGTGAATTGGGAACTTATAAATGAAAGAAGTATGAGCACCTATGGAATTTATTCTGCTTCCCAGTAACTATGATTTCTTATGAAACAATTACAGACTATTTATTTTCCCTTAGGACACCTGCATCATCCACAGCATAAGAGGAATGGTGTCTGCAGATGAATCAGGCTTGTGGAGTGAAGGAGAATGTTGTTTGTGGGTTTGCCTCCTCCCATTTGATCAAATTCCTGCCAAGAAAATTCTGGCATATCTGTACTTTTTTTAAATCGCTCCACCAGATGGTTATTATTCAGCATACGGGGGAGGAACAGGGGGAGTTGTTTAGGAATCCAGAACTTTTGTGTGTGCATGTCATCAGATTAATGAGGACTGTTTCTCTCAAAAGAAAGGTTGATTTCATCTGGTACAATGTAGGAACCTCTATACAGGACTGGTGTGATGCCAGTATCTATCTACCGCTTTACTCATGTTGCAGTACCTTGCGCAGGCTGGATCCCATCACTGAGGTGGGATGTTCCACAGAGACACTCGGTAAGAAGTCAGAACACTGGACCTACAAAAGCTGGACTAAGGTCACAGCAGTGACCCACCTAACCCAAAGACTCCCCTGAGAGTCTCAGCTGGTAACTTCAGAGGACAGAATAGAGTACCTGCTTGTAGGCAGTGTCCATCAGCTCTCTACTTCTAAATGTGTTTTGATGGGAGAGTCAAGCACATTTCTGGAGTCAGACCAGAGTTAAAATGATTCCACCTGAGATCAGTGGGGAATAAGAAAATGCAGGTATGCTCTCCTTTAGGTGGGGAAAATTGCCAGAAGCTGATGTCTCTGTGTTTTGTATTTTCATAGCCTGTTGAGAAATTCCCCAGTGCCAGTTTGCTGTTTTCATTTTAGTTCACGTGCTGATTTTTATTTTAATATCTTTCTATACTTGGAATTTTGTTGTTGTTGTTTAAATCGAAGGCAGGGGAAAATGGGAGAGAGTCTACTTAGCTGCGCTTAAAAAACCTGAACATCTGTATGTACAGGGGAGAATCTGCAGTTGTTTGTATGCTATGCTGTCCAGATGTGTTTTTATCAGTCAGGTTATTATCATTTATAGGTTCAAATGTGACAAATCCTGTATGCAGTATTTGATGAAGCAAATTTGATGCTCTAAGACATAAGGTATGAAATGATTCCAGTAAAAGTTGACAAAGATATTCTGGTAATATCCAACATTTCTAATGGATTGTGTTGGACACTGAATTGTATTGCTATATCCACACAAAGGCATGCAATATTTCTACATCTCTGCACACAAAACAGAGAATTCATACAAATACACTACCATTTGCTTATGTCTTTATTCAATTACTCAGGTAGTCACATCAGAGCCCTGTTTTAGTTTGGCTCAGTGAACAGAAGCCACCAGGAGTTGGAAGTCTTTGCAAGTTTGACAGATTTGTTTTTAGCCAGGCTTTGCCTGTCTTGTTTAGATAACCTTTTTGAATCAGGCTCTCTCCTTCTCTGGACCTAATTCTGAACCACTGAAGTTAGGAGATCCATATGGTCTTTAGCAAGACTTGGTGTCAGTAGGTTCTCCAATAGCACTAATGATTATTAAAGACAATTTCTGAAGGCAAGACCTGACTGCGTTTTGTAAAGGAGTTGCTTCCAGTTGCAAGTGCTGAGTACTTCTGTCATGTAGTATCTTTAATTGAACCTTGCAGAATAAACTGAAATAAAGATATGTATGTGGGATCTTCCAAAGCACTCGTCACTATTCTAGCTCTGCTGGCACTGATATCAATAGAAGAATCCCTCTGGAGTTCAGATAGCTGAAACAGGCCAGTTAAGTATTTCTGAAAATCCCAACCTTATCATCCAATGAATTAATTCCCTTTGAAAATGGAATACTGAAGAACATTAAAGGCAAAAACTACTGTCATCACAAATATTGCACATTTACCTAACATCATCCAGCCTAAAGAATAGAATATGCTCAGGCTATCTATTGTGTGTCTTGATCTCATGATGAACAGTGAATGCATCAGTGGACTGTTCTGCTTGGTAGAAAATGAGTAGGCAACTCCAGAACAGATCAGCTGCTGTTTTGTTGACCAGTTGCTACCACTGAGCCTTTGAACAAGAACATTAAGACAGACCCCTATTCTCAGCTTTTATGTCACTGGAAGTTTAATATCCGTGCACTTTTTCAACTCCTGTCTGCCTGATCCCCAACTACTGCTTACCTACTTTTTCAGAACAAAGGCAGAAATTGACCTTGCCAGCATGCACAGCCATGGATTATAGACCTTGGTAGGCATTTACCCTCTGACCTGGAAGGACACGAAGCTTCCTTTCTGAATAGTTGAAGAAAATCACAATTCCATATGCACTGAAATAAGAAGAATCGCTATCATCGTGCCCTCAAAGCCACCTATTCTGTAGCTAAAGAGTATAGCCAACAAATACGATAATAGATGAGCGCAGAAGATCTGAATGGAACTATGTATTAGGGATGTAACTACTGTAGCATTAACTGTGTAAAAACATGATGCTTCATGCTTCCATTTTTTTTTTGCCACAAGCATTATTACCCTGTATTCATTTTAGGGTGCACTCCATAGGCTCCTGAACTCAAGTAACAGTTAGGGAAAAAAAGCTGCCAAAGCAAGGGTTATCTGCAGATGAAAGGCAGAAAACTTTGACGGTGGATAGCTGCAGGTGGTCATCTAAAATTGGAGGAGATGCAGGAGGCAAAAATCAGGAAAGGGGAAACAGTCACATAATAAGACCTACCACAGTAGAAGGGCAAGTGAAAACTGACTTAAAACGTGGAAAAGAGAAATACATTTGTTGGGGGGAAAATAGCTGCCAGCTGGAGACTTTCAGAGTGAGTTTTAAATATTGCTGAGACTACACTGCTCAGAAGTCAACTGAATCTTCTGGGCATAAAATTTCATTTAGCACATTGCATTAAAGTGCTGCAGCTGTCTGCAAGTGTGGTGAGGTTTCTTATGCTTGTATGTTACACCCATCACTGTGATATCTAGAGGTCTGTGCATAAAAGCAATCTGACACTCTCTCATGTTATTCCTCCTTCCAGAGGGCCAATTGTGTGTGCATTATTAATGGATACATTTTATATTCTGTTGGCTTTTATTTCTTTTGTATTTTTCTTATTAGATAAGGAGCAAACTTAGAACTAGCTAGGAAGAAATGTTTTTCCTCTACATAAGCCTTAACTGAAGACAATTTATTTTGTTTTCACTGCCAATTGCATTTGAAACATGAGGTTTTTACCATAAATCTGTTGTATTTTGATTAAAAATGTAATTGGTGAAAGTTTCCACTTAACAGAAAAGCTACTTTTTCGCAATAGGAAAAATAAGTTCTTGACACAATTTTTCGACCAAATTGAATAATAATGAGTTTCTCACTATAACACACAGCACTTTTCACCCTGGAAGACGTTAGACTTAGAAAGTAGGTGTTACTAGGAGCAGCCTGGGAAATATTTTAGCAGTACATAAAAGGCAGTGGATGAGTTTAGGTTTGGTGTATAATCTTTCAAGTGAATAAAACAGGATATTTAAATAGAGGAATCTTACTTAAGTTGGAACCTTAACCTTGGCACAAGCTAATTTCTTGACTGAAAGTGGATTCTGACTTTGCATTGCTTAACATACCAAAAATCCTTTTTCAGTATCTGAGTAGTTAGCAAGTAGGTGTGAAGATCATATTAATTTCAATTGTTCCCTGATATTTACAGATGTTCCAGATCTTGGTAATTGCGCCTCTAGGAGTGTATCAAAAGGGTAAAGAGGCAAAAAGGTAAAGTAGCAATAAAATGCCCTGAAAAAGTCAAGATGATTAAAAAAAAACAAAACAAAAAAGAAAAACTGTTTTGATCTGCATAAAAATTGAATGCTATATCACTAAAAGCTTTAACATATATATATATATATATAGATATATATATAGGACCTTTTTTTCTTTTTTTTTTTGTAAATGAGAAGGTACATCAAGAGCTTTAGAGTTGGAAAGTTTTAAGAGGCCTGTTAATTTGGTGCTCTACTTATCTGAGGCTTCTGTGCAGCTGCAGAGCATTATTGTGTCAAATGTATTAAAACAAGGCACTGATGTAGTTAAAGGGACTCTGCAGGAGCTGATGAAAGCAATCTCTCAAAGAGGGAGGAAATACACTTCTTCAGAGCACTTAAAAGGGACGTTTTGACAACACACCTAGCAAATTACGAACTCAAAGGAAAACCCAGAGAGTCAGTATCAAGTAGTTACTGCTCTGTGATGTCGTAATGCAATACTCTCATTCAGAATATATTACAGTATCTTTAACCTCAGGTCTGAGTTTAGGTCCTGCTGATTTCATTTGGTGTTAAATCCACACCTAATCTTAAAGCACATATGGGAAATACAAAAGCCATTGTGAAGTACAACAGGTATAAAGGTTTTCACAAGTGTATATGCAATAAGTATATCTCTCAGGCTTGAAAATAGTATTCTTGTGTTAAAGGATTAAAACCTGAACTTTCACAGGTAAGTAAGCCCCTTGGTCCTAGCGATGTCATTGGGAATTAGGCATTTAACTAACTCTTGAGAAACAGAACGACACAGTGCAAAGGTATTTAGGGAGCTAATGGTGTATGCCAGGATTGGTTATTAGGATTCTAAACAGCACTACATGTAGTTTCAGCTGCTTTTTAAAAATATATAATTTCAATGTCCCACATTCCTAATAGCAGCAATAATGTTGTTGCTTTATAAATGCTTTTCTCTTGCGTTCAAAGTATCATACGACTTACATAATAACATGCTGTGTATCTGTTCATCGTAGCTTCAGTGGGATTAATGGGATGCCAGGCAGCATACAATACTTTGCTATTCTTTCTTTGGTAAGTGCTGATTTGCAAAAGCTAAACAATGTAACCCCGAATAAAACCACATTAAAACAGACTACATATGGGTTGTGATATAAATAATGTGACAAGATGAGACAGTACTTGGCCATTCCAGCAATTTGAGAATAATTTCAATAGAAGAGTAGCATGTTGCCACCCACACTATTTATTTTTCCTTCTTCTATTTTTTTCAAAATCAGGTACAGGCTTATGATTACAGAGATACCGCTGAGTTTCCATAAAGGAAAGCCACACGGACAACTGAGCTTGTACCGATTCACTGAGTTTATCACCTCAGTGATCTGAAACTGATCAGCATTGTCCTTGCAAATGTGTTTTAAAATCTGTGCAAACATACTACATTTAACTTCTGGAAACCTGATAGACTAGGTGGAACATTAAATGAAGCGGATCTTGCAAAAATAAACTAAGTTACAAAAGCCAAGAAGCAGTCTGCCAAGGAAGTCACCTAACGTTTTTTTTTGACCTAACTTCTTCACGTACTCATAAAAGTTGCATTTGTTTTAAGTAACTCCACCCTTTAAAAATCCTGTTAAATCTGTCTCCCTCAACTATTTTGTGTGGCATTGAGTTCCATGGGCCAATAATGTTCTTTCCCTTTTGCTCATTTCACATTTTCTGCCTGCCAATTTCATCAGCTTCTCCCTTGTCTTTGTGTTACAGGGCTGGGACTGGCTGTGGAAGATGAATACCGAATCTCTTTCCCCATAAACATTCATTATTTTTGGTGAACTCTCTTACAGCCTTGCTTTTTAAACTGAATCACCCTGATCATAATCTCTCTCCCACTCTTTTCTCCTGTCCGAGTAAAGCTTTACTACTTGCGACACACTTTAACTGAGACAGATGATTGCGAATGCAATGAAGGAAAGAGTGTACCATGAAATTATAAAATCCTAGTTCTGCTACAGAATTTTCTTTAGTGATCCATGCCATTTTTGATTATTTTCACAGAATCATTTCCTTATTCAAAATCCCAATCAGTATGTCAGACAGCTAACAATGAATGCTAGATCCTATTCCTGAAATACTCTAGGTAATTTAGATCCCAGCAGCGTGTGAAAAATACTTAGGCTCTTCCTCCCACTTCATATCATTTCATATTTATCTAAACCTAACTACACTGCTGACAGGTTTGTTCAGTCCTGTCTGAGCTCAACTATAAGCTAGTCATGTTGCTCTCATGTTGTTAACTCTGAAATAACACTTCTTTTCCTCACTCCCTAGAGACAGAATAAAGCTAAAGCGATAATGGGGTTGGTTTCAGAGCCTACACAGTAGGGTGCTTGGATTTTTTGGCCTGTAATTCATCTCACACAGAACATACAAAACATGTATTTGTAACACACAAAACATTAGTTGCCATCAGAGTATCTAGGGAAGAACAAGTACAAGGCTTTGTCTTTTTTTTCCTATTAGACAAATGGCAGGACAGTTCTTAGGTCTCCATTGGCAAGACAACTCTGACATGCTTAGTTAACTTCAGATTTCTGTTTTCTTTCAAATTTGGTTATCAGTGCTTTTTACAACAACTCACTGAACCTGTACTTTTTTTGTTGTTGTTGTTTGGGTTACAGGTCCAAAGAATGATGACTAGTGAGATCTAAAGCATGGTTTTGCAGCAAATACTGCATTTTTGTATTAAGCAGGTAAAATACAAAACTTTCAACTGTGCATGTATTTCAGATTTTGAATTCAGAGAGGCTTGAATTCAAACTGCATGATTCAAAACTGCATGTAATGACCAAAAGAAAAGTGATGTAAAGCTATCTGTCTCAGTGTTTTTCACAGTGTCTGTTACCATAGTATCTAAACAATTATGGCATATCGACACCTGCAGCTGGTGCCAGCTTTGAGAATACTTCTGGATACTTTAATAAAAGAAAAAAGAATATTTAGATTTCAAATTAATGAATGTTCAAGATGTTCTTATTAACACCCACCCACCATTTTCTTCTAATGTTCAGCAGATTTTTGCATAAACCTGACAAGATACTTTAGCCAACACAATAAGAAGCACCAAAAATGCAACTAGTTTTCATTCTGGGGTCAATGCACTCCTGCAAAGACTGCATTAAATACACGCTTACCAGGTTGCTCAAAGTGCTGACAGCAAGTAAACTAATACAATATACCACTTGTTTTAATTGCCTGAGGCGCTCATTAGCATCATATTCACTACTAATGAACTGAAGTGTCATATTAGCAGCTTGATCACTGATAATGAGTGAAACTGGCAAAATTTGTTTGTGGTTGGCAGCTTGATTACCTTTCATTTTTCACCACCATACAGATCTTTGTTCGACTGACAAGAAAACTGTAACAGTCAACAATGACAGTTCATCAACTTCCTCCATGTTATCTTTTCAATTAACTGCAAGCATATGAAAGCGATGCATTGCTTTTCTAAGTTTTTGATTTAACCATGGCAGGCAGCTCAGCATCCTCCAGTTGCTCACTCGCTCTCCCCAAATGGGATGGGGAAAGAATCAGAAAGGTGAAAACACAAGAATTCATGGGTTAAGATAAAGACTGTTTACTTGTTAAAGCAAAAACCATGCATGCAAGCAAAGCAAAGCACAGGAGTTTGTTTGCTGCTTTACATCAGGAAGAGGACGTTCAATCACTCCTAGGCAAGCAGGGCTTATCATGTGTAGTGAGCTCTTGGGAAGACAAACACCATTGCTGCAAATGTCCTGGCCCTTCCTCTTTCTTCAATTCAGCTTTTATTGTTCAGCAGGAGCATATGTATGGGATACCCCTTTGGCCAGTCTGGATCAGCTGTCTTGTTTCTGTTCCCTCCCAGATCTTGGTGCCTCCCCTACTGGAGCAATTCCCTCCTAAAGGGAGTCCAGTTCCTCAAACTGCCCAATATTTGACATTTCGCTGTCAGACCATCTCAGGTCTTCAAAGTAGTTGTGATTATCAATTACAAACTCATGAAGAGATACTGAAACGCAGAGACAGATTAAGGCTGAATATAGGGCCCTGAGAAGGTCATATTAAAAGTCTTAAAAAAAAAAAATTATTTTAGCATATCAGATACTGTCTGAATCTACAAAGGGCCTGAGATAACAGGCCAGAAGTAGATGACAGCATATGCTGCAGTACTGTGTAGAAATCAAAGTGCTGTAAGCTGACATGGAGAACACGGTACTGAATGAGCTGTTTGTGCTTAGACACCCATTCCTTCCCTCCCTCTGCTGTGAAAGGAATTTCACTCTGCTCTGAGAGACAATCAGAAGATGATCTCAGCTGGGAGAAAGCAAAAAAAAAAAAAAAAAAAAAAAAAAAAAAAAAGATGGCCTAAGACTGCAAGACCAGTGATTAATAGCTTGGATGTAAGAGTAAGCAGGAAGCTTATGTTGCTCTAGCTCAACTCCTAGCTGCTGCAAATTAAGAGAAATTCAGTCATGCTCCAGTAACTGAAGACCATCTGGATAGAAACTGACTACCAAACACCAGTGCTATTTCATACATCTTAAATAAATATTTGTGGTTAGCTTTGCCCAACACAGCAAGAAGCTCTACTGGAAGTGTTTACTCTCCTAGATCCAGAGGAACAGCTGCACCTAAGATAGTTATTCCTCCTGGAATGTGTGAGTGGGTTCTTCTTCAGTGCTCTTTCTTGTGGAATATCATTAGGAGATGTTTTTTTTTTTTGGCCTTCACTTGTGAAGTGCTGACCACTTTGATCTTGGATGAGTACCATCAGGAAATACAAGGGTATCATTCTTACTCCAGACATTCGTTCTTGTCTCTGGGACCTGAGATTCCTGAACAGCTGTCTTGCTTGTAAAGACTAAGACAAATAAGCATTAAGCACTTCAGCTTTTTCACTTCCTGGATAATCAGATCTTCTGTTTTGTTCAGGGTAGAGCTCACGTTTTCCCTAGTCTTCCTTTTGTCACTGAGGTACTTGTGGAAATATTTCTTGTTGAAATATGTCCTTAATGTCCCTGGGCATGCTCAATTCTATCTGGGCTTTACCTTTGCTAACTCAGTCCCTAACTGCTTAGACAATGTCTCTATTTCTTCCGTTTACCTGTCCTTGCTTACCCATCCCATATGACGTACTTCAGCAAGTATATTAAATGATCTCAAGGAAATTACATGGGTGAAACCAAAACAGCCATTAAACATCAGACTGAGTGAATAACTGATGAAAAACAGGTATACTCCAGGATCTGAGAGAGAACATTTCTCACAAAACAGTAATTTCATTTTTGCCTTTTCAGTCCTTGTTCTCAAGGGAAACTTGAGAAACTGAAACTTTCAAAATAAGTCTCTGGGAACTAAAATTCATAACACTACCAGATATCACAGACTGAGTAGAGATATACTAGTCCTATGGTAAATTATGACTTCTTTTGCCCACACCCAGTATTTCCCACAAGTTCAGCTGATGATAAATTGCCAGTCTCTTTCCCTCAAGAGATAGCTATCAAATCACCTCTTCTGTTGCAAGTGTCATTCCTCAGTTCCAGAGGTACCTGCCGTCTTTTCTCTCAAATGATCTAACTGATTAACAAACTCCAAGTGATTGTTCTTAGCTTGGATTTAAGCCTAAAGATCTCTGCTTCTCTTTCAAGCCTGAAGAAGGATGTACATGCTTGAAAGCTTGTCTGTTTCACCTCTACAGGTAACTAAAACATACATAAAAAAGCAAACCAATCTAAACAACCAAACAAACTCAAAAACAAACAGAAAAGGAAAAGTACTTCCCTCTCCTTCAAACTCTGCCTAACTTAGGAAGTATATCTATATACTTAAGTAATCAGTTACATGATTAAATCCTGTATAGTAAAGGTCTGAATATTTTTATTCTAATTGTATATGCTGAAAAAGAAGAAAATAATCTGTTTTATCATTTAGAGTAAGGACATCCAAAATCATTTCTTACCATGGAGGTTAAAACAATGCAAAGATAAATAGAAAACTGGTTTTAGAAATACTGCTCAGCAAAAGGCTGAAAGAGATAAACTTCTCTGATAATCGCCTCCTGCTGTCTTACACATTTTATAACCCATTGTAGGGTATATTTGGATGATATGATTTAACATACACACATCCTTTAATTGCTCAAACGTGTGCAAAAAGCACTGTGTAAAAATTACACAACAATATTCTGTTTAAGCATTCATATATCAAAAACACTAACAATTTTCATTCATCAGGAATAATAGTTTCCTCCCTTAATAAATATCTCTGAATTGTAGAATGGCTTGAGTTGTAGGGGACCCTAAAGCCCACCCAGCCCCAACCCTCTGCCATGGTCAGGTTGCCACTCACTAGCTCAGGCTGCCCAGGGCCCCATCCAACCCAGCCTTGAATGACTACAGGGATGGGGCATACACAGCCTCTGGGAAAACATTTTGGTTGCAAAAAGAGTTTGTTAAATGGGATAAAGCACTATGACCTATGCTTTTAAACAAAATGAAATCTTTTTTTTTGTAGTAGTTGTACTTATGTATTTGGTTTCCATCCAATTTATTCCTAGTTGTGTTATTTTATTTATTTATTCATTTATTTATTTATTTTTAACTAATTGCTTAAAACTCTGGTTTGGTCAGCTTGATGCTGTTGTAATGTGTTATGTAGCCTATATTTTGATTCTCTGAATATGGTTGTGGACAGATGCATTCACAAAATTTGCCTGAAGCAGACTTACCTATGTATCCGCAACTAACTATCCAGAGGATAAGGGTGCTAGTCTTGGAAGTAGCACTCCTTCTGGGCTTCTAGGTTCGGTGCTTGGCAAGGAAGTGTTGCCTTGCCTCTAGGGAGTAAGGAAAGCATGAATATAAAGCCTTTGCTGTGGCAAGACTTGTACCTTGCACTAAAAAGCACTGACTGCAGAGGCTGGCAGATGCCAACTTTAGGCACCATTCCTGTGCTGTTCAGTCCTACAAGAGACTCTTGCAAAGAATGCAAGCATTATTCCTGCCAACATCTTTCCCTGTAGATCTATTTATGTTATTTACGTGAACCACTGGCTGGTTCTTACGGAGCAGGACAGCATACAATGCTATCTAATATCATCAATTTTCTACCTTTCAAAACACATTTGGATAAGCTTAGGGGGGAGTGACTATAACCCTGAACACTAGCAATGCAGTTTAAATCACTTGTACACTCCATAGACTATTCTTTTTTTTATGTAGCTGCACTTGCTGTGAAGAAATTAGGTTAAATTTGCAACAAAGAGAGTATGCTACATTATATTTACAGGTAACACAGCCTTGGGCATAGGAGAACTGGAACTGAAATACTTCTGTAAAAGCAACCTAAGAGTAAGTGCTTGCCCATTTTCTCTTTCCCACCTCCTGCACAAACTGCTTTTCCGTGAGAAAAAAATAGCATAGATTTAGCCAGAAATGAGCGGTGTTAGTTGGCACATCCAAGTCCATAATATCAAAAAAGATGAGCAACATAGAAAGCCTCCTGCCCCTAAATATGGTGAAACTTAAAACATCCCTGATCTGTGCACTGCACCAGCTGATGGCTGGGATGAATCAGAGCAACCATATGGTAGGGAAATAGCTGAAATGATGAAGCAAGAGGCTTAATTTCTTTAGCACAAATAGGGATGCTAAATAGCCACTGAATTAAATACATAGGTAAATAGATAAACAATGGAAACTGCCTGAGTGAAAGAGGAAGAATGTTTTGGGTTGGATACGTACAAGGCATATAATACAAACACACCTAGTATTTTTCTAATGCTGTGCTCATCTGCACTCTTGAACAGCTGGTCAGATATAGTGGATATATAAATATCCTGCTCTGTAAAGCATTCTGTGACTTGTGCCTATAATTACAGCAACAAAAACATGTGCTGCTTCATTGTGGTAGGGTCAGCACACGCACAGTGGTAAATCAAGTGGATTTTGTGGCCCATTTGGGATTTTCATGCACAGGGAGGAATTGCTGAACTTATTTCATCAAGACACTAGAGTACATTATTTCCATGACTCTTAATTTAGATACAGCCTTTATTGTTTTATGATGTCAGTGTTCTTTTCAGAGTGCTTTACTTCTGCAGCAGTATCTGGACATCTAAGTAATAACTCTATAGAAAGCCTTTGACTTTTTTTTTTTCCACAAAGAAGTGACAGACATTTCCAGCTTGTAAGAGTAAACAAGAAGTAATTGATCCAAGTTTTTAGATCATTTAAAGCTGCTTCATTTGACCTTTAAAGAGTCCGACCTATTCAAAGAGATAGCACTGAAATTACCCATAACACTGTGGGGAACCGTAGTCCTCCCGATTAACTATGTCACTTTACAGAAAGAGCCTAGATATACCTCTTTGCATTGCACCTAGTCCTTCTGTTACACCTTGCATACAACATTGTTTCACATCTATGTTGCTGAAAGGGTTGACACAGATTCTGCCTATTTCCACAGCCAGAGAACTTACTTCCTAGGCCTGCAGAGCATTTCTAAAAGTCCTCTTCTTCCTAGTCACTCATGTCATACCAAGGAACAGAATTCCCATTTTCTTGCCAAAGTTAAGAACATTTTTTGTGCAAGCACTCAAAAACATCATCACGCATTCAAAACTTTATCTAAAGCCATAATATTTTTTCACAAAACAAAACCAAATTCCTACGGTGTTTTTTTTCATTTTTTTTTAAGCTGGTGTATTTGCCAAGACTTCACTATTAGAAGAAACAAAGAGAAAAGAAACACAACACTTCTGAAACTTTTTAATTGCCAAAATGTCCTCCGTTGAATGCAAGACCATAGATTCTACAGACCTCTTCAACTGTAGGAAGCAATATGTTGGATAGTATTTGGGGTCCTGGCAGCATCTCAGAAGATTCCTGTGACTCAAAGCCTCACCTATTCATTTCTGCACAGCAACGTGTGTGGCATTTGCTACCATAAAAGGGTCCAACTCGTTTTAGATAATTATCTATCTTGCCCTGTACATAACACCCAAGGAAAGCTAATACAATGCCTGTTTCAGTATTATGCCATTCACATATTCCCTGCACTGAAGGAAGACAAAACCTGTGGTTGAAAGCATAAGTGTTTCTACAGGGATTTTATGCCAAGTACTCCCTCCTTCATTACCCAAGCTGGCTATCAGAAGAAATCAAAGATCTCATTGAAACTATGAGAACCAAGAATTATGGAGATACTTACTAACTCAGTACTATTGTTGGTATATAATTTCTTTCATTTAAAAAAGTTGAATGTCATTGTTACAGATGGAAGCTATATGTTTCATTTGCAAGACAGAAACAGGAATATGTTTACTGATATTAAATAGTTGTAAGTAAGACTCTAGTTTTACTCACAGCCATAGTGTTTAGCTCCCTCGGTTGGTACCTGTTGAACCAGGTGCCTGCTATCAGTTCTCTAAGCACCCAGTTTGAGACATCATTGTGGTCGTTATCTGTCTTAGACCTTGGTTGTTATCAATCCTGTGCTGTTGCCTGCCTTGGCTGTAACGAACCGGTCAAAGGAGGAAGATGAGTGTGGGGGACAGGATCCAGTTCCATCCCTTCCCCTCACCCAACAAATCCATACAAAGAAGCAATAGAATGGTTTGTGCTTCTCTCCGAGACGAATAGAAAGCTGAATGAACTCCTAACGCCATGTAAAAGTCAGAGCCAGCACAACTTTTATCAGGGAATAATGGTCTTTTTATGGTCAGCGATTTATTCAGAGCCTTATTTGCTGACTGAGCCCCACATAATAAGCCACGGTCAGCCTATTGCACTACCCAGCGCTTACAAACAGAGGAATGAACCTGTGACCCTCCCACTCTTCATTGCTACCCAAAAGCCGCCTTTCTCATGCAAATAGACCTCTTTGTTTTCTGGTGTTAGCAACAATGATGTCATATATTCAGCGATCCCATCGCTGCCAAAGGGTGTAAAGCACTCGTGAATGAAAGCCCCGTGGAGGTTCGAAAAGGAAGGCACAACTGTTGATCAGAATTAAAACCCAACATTGTTAAATACCACGACCTCTGCTCTTAGCAGAAAATGGTTAATGCCTCTCTTTAGGTTATTATTAGAATGCTAAGGCAGAAAGAGAGTCACCTCCCCCAAGCTTTGGGAGCTATGTATATTTTTCCTTTTTTGAAAAATACTCTCATTTATTTTTCATTTTGGTATGATTGGACAACAACTAAATTTCTCACCTAAGATGCTACGTACTGCTTGTCAATAAGAGGTCAAATCTTGTGGCTACTCAGGAGAGCTGCTTTGGAAGTGTTTTCTTTTGGCACTCTGCTGTATATTTTGATTTATTGTAGCAGGATTGCTTGCCAGTTACCACAGTAAGATTATATCCAAAATACTGTCAAGAATCTGGAAAGTAAAATCTATGGTGTTTAATTAAATACCACCACAGCCACCAGAACCACCACTCCCATCAACTGTCAAAGGAAAAATTCAACTGGGATATTTTTGATATATATATATATATTTTAATGTTCCTGGGGGTCAATTAAGCTTTAAATTGAAGTTGAATAATTAATTAATCATTGATTAAAAATAGTACATTGAGTTTGTTCTTTTTGTACTTCTAAAGGAAAGAAAGAATCTGAAATTCAAGTGAGAGGAAAATACCAATAACATCTCTATAATCCAGCATGGGATTTTATGAAGCATTCTTTTGTTCTATATGGCAGTATCCAGACAGAATTAGCATGTTCTAAAAATAATAAGAAAATCTCTTAATAATTCATATCTGCTTACTTGATTATTCATTAGAATGTGTTGGTAGTCACATTAAAGATGAAACTCTAAAATTTACTGCTACCAAACCTATTATGGTATTTCTGTTGCTATACTAAAAATGGACCAAAGTATGCACCATCATCTTTTTCTGCATGGAGAGGACAGTATAGAATAAAAAATAAAATAAAATAAAATAAAATAAAATAAAATAAAATAAAATAAAATAAAATAAAATAAAATAAAATAAAATAAAATAGCGAAGTTGTAATAAACAGCACTTATAAGCCAATACTTGTACATCAGTTGTATCTGTCAAGGTTCTGAACCTGCCAGGATTTATGCCAAGTGACTAGTTGGAGCCTTTTAGTATCACAGCCCAGGTTATCACTGTGTGTTGAATTCACATGTTTTGGTGTCAGTAGTAAAAATGAAAGCATCAGTGTACAGGTAAATGACAAACTGTTTTATTTTTCTCAAAATGGTTCACCTCCAAGATACCTACCCTCATCTTACAGCTCTACAGGTAAGTCAGGTCCTTGGCTGGCACAAGGCAGTACAGCTCTACTAAAGTAAACAAGTCTTTTCCACACATATAGAGTGAACATTTAAATCAGAAAGCTGATTCAGGACAGTAGAAAATAATAGCAATTGAATTTCCCCTACCAGATGGGATCAAGCACCATGGAAAAAAAGAAAGAAAGAAGCCCAGGACTCAGAAGAATCGATTTAAGACTTAATCAAAAGAAGACTATGGTAAATGGAAGGTAAAGATGGATTTGTTTGAATACAGCAGCTTCTCATAGTGAAGGTTTATCCAGAAGTGCACCTCTGTGTATGTACTACAGGCAGATACATTGAGAAGTTTACTAAGAAGCCCCTTAAAATACAACAGGACCAGATGCCTGCAAAACGTCCACTTACTTCTCCCTGACATTTGTGCTCAAGGTACTGCTGAAAGAACCTCCCTTTTTTTATGTGGAAGCACTCACATGCAGCATGCTGAAGAGGCAAACCTTTTTTCATATTCAGGGGTTCAGCTCCATATCTTTTATTGCCCAATAGAGCAGCATAGCTATCAGGCTGTCTACTTTTCAGAGAAGGTGTTTGTGTAAAAGGATATTTTCCGCTCCTCATGTTTGTCTTATGCAGAGGGCACTATAGAATTCACTTGACCAGAAAAAGTGAGTGAAAACAGATGTGGCCTCTCCTAATGGTTTGGGCAGTCATCCTGAATAGTTAATGTTAAGTGCTATTCAGAAGCTGGGGAACTAGCACAGGATTTCTTGGTAAGCTTGTTCTTTTTTTTCTTTTTTTTTTAACATGAAACAGTCACTGGATAAAGCTATGAAACTTAAAGTGTAAGAGCTTGTGAAGAACACTACCACGAGTGATTTTATCTAATGACTCATTCAGGTAGAAAAGCAATTTGTAAAGTGTAATGTTTAATCTGTTAGTTACTAGAAAGAATTCAGTTAGGTTCTGGACAATGTAGATGAATTAATGCTCTTTTAAGTCTTACTTAATATTTACTCTGCAGGCAGTGGCACTTTGCTTTGAGTGCATACTTCATATGGGGCTGAATTCCAGCCTTTGGACTGTGGTATTGAATTAACTGCATTTATTCCATTGGACCCTCTTGGGGAGTAGGGTCTTACTGCAGAGCAAGCAACAGTTTGAGCTCCAGACCCTAATGAAGATCACCTAGTGTGTGAGAACAAAAATCCTTATGAAAAAAACACATCCTGTAACATGAATTTATTCTTAGTCATTCCTCCAATCTGATCAACTATTCTTGGTGATAAAATCAGTGGTGGTAAATTAATGGTGGAAAACAATCAGAAGATAGCCTTGTAAACACTGAATATTCACCTGAAATATTCTGTAATGTTTACCCACACCTGATCATTAAGAAGGAAAAAAAAGGTGTATTCTTAGAACTTCAGTTTCTGAAAAAGATGTTACGTTCTGCTGCTAATTATATATCATGGTATTTGCCATTGTAACGTATGAATTCAGACATGGCAGGTGTTTTCTGATCAACTAGATTATGCCTGTGACTTAATGTGGTTGTGATGTGCTAATGTCTGAAATCTCCTATTCACGTATTCACTGTAGAATGAAAGACTGGTGATGAAGGCAGTCCAGAAACTGGAGACTGAAAATCACAGGCATAAGAGGATTTTGGAGCAGAGGGGAAAAGCTATCAACAAGGTATATAAAACCTAAACTTTAAGGTTTGGATGTTGCAAAGCTTCCTGCCTATACAACCAGATCTGGATTTTCACTTCATATTTTTAAGAAAAGCGTTGTAGTAAGAAGTGAAAGTTGATATAAATAGTTGCTCGTAGTTTCTCATTCTGCTTCACTCCTAGACCCAGAAGGAGGTGTACATGCACAAAGCTGTAAAAACACTGCCACAGGTGTTCATTATCAGGGTTGTTGCATACAACAAAGTGGGATCTCAGTAGGGTTCACTATGAAAATAAACTAACTGCGTTCTTTTTTATTTGTTTGTTTCTTTTTTTGCCATATAGCTCACTACACTCTATTCTTGCATAGTAATTTTGTTTGTAATGCATTTAATTATTTTGAAACTATGTGTATTATTATATATATTCTGTTAACCAAGATTACCAAGATAACCAAGATAAGGGAAAAAAAGTGATAGAACATTAAAGCAATAAATTACATCTAATAACTCCCAGTGAGAACAGGCAGTGTTTTTACAAGAATGAAAGTGGAGATAAAGACATAAAAAAGAAAACAGAGGAAAGATTTTTATGATGGGATTTAAAACAAGGATCATAAAAGTGATGATGGGAGCAAAGAAGTCAAAGAATTTGAGCCTGAAAGGGAAAGCAATATTTAGGAAGAGCAGTGGGCAAGAAAATACACCAAGGCTGTTTGAAAAGAATGAGCCAAGAAAGACAAGATGACAGGAAGAGATTGTTTGAGTCTAGTATTTACTGGGATGCTGAGGGCTTTAAAACAAGAGTGATGATCAAAATGAAGCCACTATAATAGAACAACAACAACAACAACAAAAAAAGACGTGAAACAAAAGACACAGCAAAACTTAACCACATATTCCAGTCATGGTTGGCATAAAGTGGATGAAGAAAGAGGTCAAAAAGGCCATGAAATGAACTGCCCTTCAGTCTGGCTGGCTTTTGTACTTTGCTGCCCTGAAATAGATGTCTGGAACTTTGCAATGCTTTGGATAGGGCAGCCCCAGGAATTAACACTGAAAGAAAGTGCTGAAGGAAGAAAGTTGTCTCCAAAGAAAGGAAATGCATAACGTTTCATTGCAATGGACTCTGAAAAGCTAGAACTAGAGAAGGCAAGTGAAAAAGAAGAGCAGATATACAAAGTAAACAGAGGAAATGGAAGAGTTAAATGAATAAATGTGGCAATTAGAAAAGCACAGGAGCACATTCAGAAACATACATGTGCACTGTTGTTTTGTTTCCACTGAAACTGTAAGCAATGTGAAAGATTTTGAAATGAACTTCTGTGAAAAATACAGCTTTTTTGAAAAACCTGCCTGACAGTTCATCTGACTTACAAACAGTTTAGAAATGTCTGTAATAAATTATACATATGTTTCTGGGCAATCTTGATCTCTGGCAGGATTGTCTGGCTACTGTTTTTGTTAGAAAATTTTGTCTAGTTGAATCCTTATACAGTAATAATATTCTGTACATGAGCACAAAGCACTGAAATTCCTGAAATACAAATGGAAACGCACTGCTGTTTATCAGTTGTTCCAGCAAACCAGAGTAAACAAATATTTAATATAGCACTGTATGTTAGCACAAGCAAGGTTGCTTGAGATGTCTATGTACCTCCTTTGTGTACCAAAGAGGGCCAAGATGCAGATTTCCAAAACAACATAAATACACTGCCACAGTTTTGGAACTTATGATCACAGTATAAGGACATCATTTACAGACTGTTCCTTACATTGTGACACGAAGAACAAGCTTTTCCTTTTACTTTGAGAGCACAATTTCTGCCCAAACCCCAAGTAACTTTGGACAATTGCCTTTGAATACTCCCTAGTGTAGTGCCTAGCATGATGCTGATTTTACATCTGTTGGGATAATAACACAGAGAACTCACAATAGGCTTCCTAAGTGAAATGATAGCTCCAGCCATCTGGAAATAGTTAAAAGTTTTATATATGCATTTCTGATTTTCCTAGTGTTCCTATCAAGCATTCAGTGGCAAAACTTGAGATTACAAGAATAATCCTTGTACGCTTGCTTCTCTGAAAGTGTGACATACACAGGAACCTTCACGTTTCATCTTTTTTAAAAAGAAAAAAAACCTGTCGACTACTTTAGAGGTCAGTGGTATCCTAAGTTGTCTCTCTCTCTCTCTCTGTTGACTCTGTGCTATTACACAGAGTGTCTCTTTAGTATTTCAGATAAAAAGTTTAATCCAATATGTGGGTACTGACTCATATCCTGTAGCATCAATCAGCAGCTAGTGCTTCTACCTGAACAATCTTTGCAGCGAAGATTTTACCTTCATTGAGAATCCCATTTAAACAACACATGATTATTACTTTGTTTTGGCAAGATCATTTTACTAAAACTTTTTCATCTCTTTGGGCCCTAAGTTAATTTTCAGTCCAGAGCTGTTGGTGAGATGCTTGCCTGCTCCTTAACTGCACATAGTCCAGCACTATCTGACAAAGTGGGAGAGAAGTCTGAAGGGAGCCTTAGACTACAGATTTGCTGATTCTAGACAAGAGTAGGAGACTCCAAGGAGCTTGCTTCCCAGCTAGACAAAACCTTTTTACTCTCTGCATTATGCTTAGTTTTATCCTAATAGATCAAATAAGGCAATCTGTACCTGAGAAATTTTCAAAAGACAGAAAAAACACTTCACTTCTTAGACTTCTTGCTGCTCACCTTAGTGGCAGACTTCACACTGGTACCTTTTGCTGGCTAGTTCTCCCTTGACAATGCTTTTGGAGCACTGAACTTGTGACTGTGTCTGCTTAAGTCCTCATCTGAACTTCTCATTAAATCATCTGCATCTATTTTAAGCTGGAGTTAATTTGTAAGAAATGGATAGGTGACAACAACCAAGCCATGCAATCCATGGATTCCTGTCCTCATCACAGCTGCTTGCTCCCCTCCAAATGTTAGAATTGGATTGCATTTACCAGGCTTCACTGTACAATATCGAATCTGAATTTCCTGTATCCACTTCCATTTGAATCAGTGATCCTAACAATTAGGTTACCCAGAGCACTCGAGGGGATGTGCTAGGGTGAGATACAAAGCCTCACTGAGAAGGAGTTATCAATTAGTAAAGGCACATTTGCTATTCAAGCTGCATTAGAAAGTAATTAAATTCAAGCAGTCCTTCAATCAAAGCTGCAGGGGCAAGTAAATAAACTTAACAGAAGCCACAGCTACTAAATGAAGACATATGGCTCAGGCAGACAATGGCAGTAAAAGGCTTCTGAGAAAAGAAACTCTTTCAGATTATGCTGAAGGAGCAGGCATTACAGTGGACTCTGGCCACAGAAGCCTTGCTTCAGACTTTAGAAGCGCTTACTCACAGCATCGTAAAGTTGAGTTTTGCTCTTAACAAAGGCCTGGGATTATAAAACCACAGTGCAGACCCTGAAAGTTGACAGCGCTTATTTGCGTGCAGTATGAACTTGCCAAGATGTTGCAAGTAAACCATTAGTTTCAAAGTTCCAATGAATTAAATTGAACACAGGTGAAATGTTAAGGTGTGAGTATGCCTGGTGTGAGCAGATATGCAAGATAATTTCTCTTTGCTGATGCCAGAGGATGGCAAGAAAAGAAATCATGGCACCTTTAACAAATCAGTTTCACTTCATCTGGGTCAAAGGCATTCAAGTGCTTTTGTTGAAATCAATTGGTATTAGGTAATCCAATGGGAGAAGTTAAAATTTCATTAGTGCCAAAAGTATGCGCTTCTCAGCTTAACATATTTGAACTTTTTCATGTTTAACACAGAATTCGCTGGATTTGACAGTGTTCGTCGTTCCAGCTGCTGGCTCACATCAAAATCTTAATGATTTTGATGGGGCAATCATTTTAGGCTTACCACTTGCAGTGAAAACAATAGAATAGGCAGTATAGCTCATGCATTAAAAACTCTTGGGTACATCTCCGTAGATTTCTTCCATCTGATAGATAACTATCCCTTCTTTGTGGGATTTAGTTCTGCACTGCTCTGCCCAGCATCCTTTGCCAATGCCATTTGATCCTCTGGTTCCCTCTATAGTCTGTGTTGGATTGTATCTTCAAAACTCTCAATGTGATCTATCCCTGTTAATTTTACCTATCTTCATATTAGGCATACAATCTGAGTTGTCCTCTAGGCTCAGGCTCCCTTTGCTGTCAAGGTTTGTTAGGAGTCTCTTTTGGGAGATTAATTCTATCCTGGGGTTGACTATAGACAAATCCTCTGCATTTCAGGCTATGTACCTATACCCAAGCTGGCTAAGACTGGGCTTAATTAAACCCACCCTTTCTGGCCATCTCCCTTTTTGTAATGTAGTAGAAGAAACTAAAGGTGTTCATCATTCATGGAAGCGAGGTAGAACATCTATGGGAGAGATTCCTGTATTTCACACTTATGCTTCACTGCTGCTGGCATAATGGCAGCTTCACACGTTGTGCTCATCATAAAGCATTTTCAACTTGATTATTCTTTGTGTTTATAAAACTCCATCATAGTCTTCGTGGTCACACGAGTGATCTTAACACCTGACAGCTGAGATCTCAATGGTCTATCAACAGTTCAGGAAGGGACAAGATGCATTTCCAGGGTGATTTGGTAGGATTAACTGGAGGAATAACTAGACTGGAACTTTGTTTTCCAGCCTTTTAGGATAAGCATCCTCTAACAATTCAGACATCATTTTCCAAACAGATAATTACTTCATAGATATCTTGCACTTGATATATTGCATTTAAATCATAATCCTTGCAAAACACTCAGATTCAGAACAGACAGATTGTAACCCTTAAGCCGACATTAATATAATTGGTATGCATTATCTAGCAAATATCAATTTTATGCATCAGAACCCTGACGCTGTGGTTTCTGAATAACTGGGGTAACACTGCAGGAGCTTTATGCAGCCTTTCAAGTCACGTATGCAAATCCCTGGCAACGCTGGGTCACAGAACCTAAGTTTTCTTGAGAGTAATTGCATGCACAAAATCATACTGTTTTCTTTATTACACACTTTCTCTGTTATCAAAGTTTTTAAAATTACACTGTAAACAGTTGTTTTAGGATCTTTCTCTATGGAATTTCCATATGTACTAGAAAACTGACTTTTTCTTTATTATTTCCAGATTTATTTTAGTTTTCCCCAATCTAGATTTTTGAATGTGGACTGCTGCCCTGTACAGTATTTTCTCAATAAAACTGGTTTCAGGTATATTTTCAGCATCTATCCATTCTCTACAAAAACAACCACCTTTCCTTTTTTCAAGATTTATTTTTAGCTCTTTCTCAAGGTTGGATGCTACTTATGTTTGTGCTCAAAATGAGAAGCAAGCAATTTCTCATGTTCCTTATTCTGGCCCACTCTTAATGGAAATTTAAAGCCTCCTTATGCTCTCTTAGTTTTTCTTTGACTCCATGTGATTAGTGATTTGGATTTAGTCCATGGAGCACTGAGTATTCTCTCTTATATGTTGTGACCAATTGTTCAGACTGAAGCCATTCTACAGTTTTCTAAGATCTTCTAATTGTCCTCTCTATACCACTCCTCAGAAATCTCCCTGAAACTCACCTTGCTCTTCTTTGACATAACATGTCTGTTAAACAAATCTAGTGGCATTGTCCTGATAATATTAAATAAAAAATCCTCTTTGTTCACATTTTTTCTCTTGCACTTCAGTTAATTTTGCTCTTGGATATCTGTGTCTGTCCCGGAGCCCTCCTCACTACTTCTGCCCAGTTGTTTTATTTCTTATCTTTATATAGTGGTCTTTTGACATGAGTTTGTGTTTCAGCACATAATAAAAAGTATTAGTGATCAGATGAGTAAATTAAATATATGAAAATAAGAGAAGGAGTAAGAATGTGGGTTTGTCTCCTAAGGTACTGCTAGTGCCTTCTGGGAATATATTTTCTGGCAAAAATAAAGATGTTGTGGGAGGTTCGTTGTTACTTAATGGCACATCACAAGGGCTTTGACCTTCATCTCTCTGCATATATTTAGGTTGAAATCTCTAGATAGTTCACTGTAGCTTTCCAAAGCCCATCTGTAGACAAGCCTTCAGCACCGAGTGCATCCAGCTGCCACAAAGCATTGCAAAACACAAAATCAGGGAAGCCTTGAAGCTAAAGCAATGTGAAAACCAAAGAAAACCCTAGTTCTCTCTCACCTGGAGGAGAGTCAATTACCAGAAGATATCGGTATCTTTTAGACCAATCCTGCTGCCACTATCAATGTTCATATAAAAAAAAAAAAAAAAAAAAGAGAGAGAGAGTGAAAGATCTCCACAGCATACAACATTTCAAGACAACACCTTTAAAATGCTGGTGACAGATATAGTCTCAGCGTTACAGCCATAACTATGTACATGCCTCCACATTAAACAGAAATCAGAAGCATCATTAAAACTCAAGTACAAGTATTTACTTCCTGGCAGATTTCTATACTCTCTTTTTGAGGATTAAATAATTGTTTCTTTTATCTCAAACACTCCAGATCTCCAGTGCCTAAAAATGTTTAATATATTCAACATGATGTGTTACTCTGTGTCACTGTTACATGGGCTGCTTCCTTAGCTGGTGCGACACAGTGTCACAGGGGGACAGACATCAACAATAAGTATATATATATGAATTTCATCACCATAGCTGGGATGCGAGGTAAGGATAGGTGCATTGTGTGTGTGACAGTATGTAAGTAAGGCCCCTACAGCAGACAGAAAAAACGAGTAATCTGGGAGTGGTTGTTGAGACATCTGCTTTTCGGCTGTAAAGGATCAGAATCTATGAAAAAATTGTTCTTCACAGTAAGAATTCGGTGTTTTAGGGGTGCTCATTGCAGTCTAGTGGAAGACAGAAGGATCAAACTCACCATGAGAAAGCAGCCACTCTAAATAAAGACTACAGACAGAAACACTTGGTGCATGCCTTTGAAAATTTAACCTTTCTTTTTTAATCAAAAACATGCATGCATATAGAAACAAGGCAAGTAGATCAGTGGCTTGTAATGAAGTATAAATCAGGTGCCCAGTGCATCTGAATAGGCTGTGACATCTATTTCATGAAATCACTGGCAACAGGGTGGCAGATAAGGAGCATGAAACAGGAACTCATCAGCAGGTTTTGTCCTGTGAGTCACTCAAGTGATACTGAGACAATATTGGCTGTACTCCCAAAGGGCACAAATAATGCAGTGGTTCAGGAAGCCTGACATTAGCTTACAAAATCTGATGATATTCACCAAATTTCCCTAACACTTCAGCTGTAGCTTCAGCCAGCCGCTCAATTTACTTCTTGTAAATCCCTTTCAAAGTACAGGGGAAAAAATAAAACCACAGTGAGCATTGTCCAAATCTGCCAGGTCTTTTCCATCTTTCACACTTATTTGCATTCAAAAGGACTTTGGAGGTGAGACCCAAGAAGACAGGTCATGTCATGTATGCCCCAAGCAGTTGTTGGTGCTAGAACAATGCTGCCCCTGCTAGACAGAACATTTGGATATATCATCCCCTATGAATTGCCAAGGTTGTGGCGGAATGTTTGAAGAAATCAGCCAGGTATTTACTGCCTTAATGCTTCTAGCTGCACAAATTGAGCACAGGCATTCACAGGCACCGTGATCATACTACCATACACTGTAACTAAATAGGTTAAGCTTGCAATCTATGTTTGATGGAAATGAAAGGTAACACTGTTACAAGAATCTAAATATAATCTCTTTATCTTTCTAGTCACAGGGCAACTTTTTTCTCTGCTTCTTTTCCTTTTTTCTTCTCCTTCTCTCTCTTTTCCTTCCCCTCCCCCCCCCCCCCCCAATTACATGTTTTTGGTTTTTTTGTTTGTTTGTTTTTGTTTTGTTTTGTTTTCCCTTCACCTAAGTGTATATAACCAGATCTCTTTCTTTGCCAAATACAATACATTTCACAACTTAAACTGAAGCTTTCAACAATTATGGTGATCTAGAAAAAGATTTACTGAATAGTACAACAAACCCATCAGTTTCCTATATGATGAGTTTAGATTTCTCTATATTACATCTCTTTCTTTCTCTCTCTCACTCTTATTTTTTTTTCCCAGCTTTTTTTATTTTATTTTATTTTTATTACAGTTGGAAGAAGGAGGGTAGGTACATGCCCAGGATTTCTGGCATCAGCTTGGCAGCTTGGCAGAGCTTTGGTTTGACTCTGGACATGCAGAAGTGCCAGTCAATGTTAACTGCAGGCCTGTTATTCATACTCAATAAATCTGACCTCTTGGGTCCTCCTGTGAAGGCCATGCCCACACACGGCAAATCACTTCAGACTTGCAAGCATAAGGCACAAGCACATATTTCCAGCTAAGGAATGTTGGAAGGAAATGTGTGGCTGCTTTACTATTGGGCCATACTCACAGACCACCATGAGTGTGCAGTACAAGTGCAGAACTGTGTTTGCCAATGCACACAAACATCCCAGTCAAGTTATTGGTGGAGATAAGTTTTGAATCAGTTGCACATTTTATCAGGCAATCTGATGAGTGGCATTTTTTCTGTTTCCCCAGTATGCTTCATTGATCACTGAAGGTAGTGGGACACCTTCACTCAATCAAGAGCTGCAAAAGCGCATGGCTTTGCTCTTCACAACCAGTTCCAGGGTGTTTTAGTCACTGCTCAGAAAACTGTCTCATCCAACTGCAGAGTAGCTCCTTGACTGAGTCCTCACCTTTTAAACCTATCAATCAAATTAGTCCATTTATTAACCAAGTCCAGCAGTCTTCAGTAGATCTTCAAAAAACCTATTGCTTTTTGAGCTCACTTTCCCAAGATCTGATTTTATTTTCTATGTGTGAGTGTCTCTTCTGGCAAACACAGCCAGTTGAACAGCTCCAGCTCTGCTTGATCTGGCCCTCCCCCAGCATTCCTGTTAATGCTGTTTATTTGCAGAAATAACTGTACAGGAACATGTTTGCAAATGGCAGGAGCACTCTGTAAAGTGGACTGTAACCAACTGCACATTTGAAAAGAGCTCAAATTCCCTTAACTGGACTTAGATTACTCACTTATTTTACCCTTAAAAGTTTTTTCTTTCTCTCTGTGAATAGCACATACTTGATACATGCAATTTTGTTATCTCACTGATGTAGAAGCATAGAATCATTAATTTTGGTAAAGACCTCTGAGATATCTAACTCAACCATCAATCCATCACCATCTTGCTTACTAAATCATGTCACTGAAGCTGTATCATGCTTTGTAAAAATAAAGATTTATGAAATGTAACCAATGTAAATTCCACTTTAGTGTAAACCTGTTACAATAATAATCTTATTTTATCAAGTTGGCTCTTACAACTTTGCAATAAAATGTCATTCTTGTTTGAAATTCGGCGTGAAAGATTATCAGGCAAAATAAAGACAAAAGGCAAAATACGTGTTTTTGAATGATAAAGCTTAGGCTAGAACAAACGAGCCAGTTTCAGACATCACCATAAATAATAAAAATACAACCTGGCAGGGGAGTGGCTCATCATTTTACTTACTAGGCGTTTTCATCAGCTTTCCAAATAATTTGCTAACAACACTGAAAAACTTACTACTGAGAAGGCACAGTAGTACTGCACAGATCACTTTATAGGTTTGTTGTCACTAAAATACATAGCTACTTCACAATGCAGGTGCAAACGTTGTTTGCAAAACTGTCTCCATCTGTTAAATGAAAACATCTCTGAATGAAATGGATACCAATGTAAATTGTTTTAAATACTCATATAAATAAATGCCTGTATACTCTTGTAACTGCACCAATTATCTGGTGGAAAATTCCTTGTCTTGTATATATATTTTTTATATCCTTGATATCTCATGGCTCTCAGGTGAAATATTTGGAGATGGATTTGGATTCATATACTAAATTATAGAATGGAGAGATGTACAGATTGCAAACTTTGGACTACCTCTTCAGACCAAGACCAGAGTGGACTTGAAATCAACTTAGTTATGTGACAACAGCATACTCTGACTCCTGATGAACTGACAAATAACATAGGCGTGATACATACAGCTTCATATTATGCCTCTAAAATCACAGTCATAGAATCATTAAGGTTGGAAAAGACCACTAAGATCATCACATCTTATCATCAACCCATCACCACCATGCCCACAAACCATGTCCCTCAGTGTCATAAATCATTGGCCAGCTCCCTCAAAATAATCAAATTCAAACCCTTAATTAATTCAAATATAAAGTACATTCTAGATATAGCTATATCACCCAAAGGAGATAGTACTGATATCTGTAGAAGGTAAATCATACATTTGAATTATGTGCAAAAAAGCATGGATTAACATTCAGGCAAAGCTTATAGTTTCTGAATAATCCTAAATATCCCTCTTCAAACTTTGCAGAAATGTCCTCTTTCACTTCCAGTATGATTGGAGTATATTTCAGTAGAAATTAAGAAATGACTGAATGAAGTTAAAATGGGAGTTAATTAACACAAAAGAAGTCTATGGCTGCATTGTAGAAGAACAGTTTTCTGTTTTTTCAAAATACACACCAATCTGTCTGTGTGCCAACTCCCTTAACACAGAGCATATATAAAGATTGTGTATTAAGGAGAAATACCTGAGGGTTTGCTTCTGACAGGTGTTGAGTGCCTGACAGAAGAGGCTCAGAAGCTGTCAGGATCCTGCTCAAAATATATGATTTTCACAGAACAGAATGACTGTGAAAGAACATTTCTAATTCTCAAATAAATCCTAATTTATCAGCTGCACTTTCTAATCTAAAGTGAACTGAAACAAAATAACTTACACCTAAAAGATTGCTTCCTTTATTTTAATTTGAATTGATGCACAAAAATATGCTTAAGTTTAAGGTAGAATTATATGTTTGCTTTTATTTCCAGTTTCCCATCACTCAAACTGAAGAAACTGAAAAATTCTCATGAAATGCTAATTCATTTGTATCTTGGCCCAGACCCACAATTTGAATGAGATGCAATGGGAATATTTCTTTTAACATCAGGCTAGTTCAGACTAAGTTTCTGCCTAAATGGGTATGACTTTCTCTCCAACTTTTGCTATAGCCCTGGTTAAAGTGCTCTCAAATGCTGATGAATACTGCTGAAAGATTTTTCCAGAAATGAAATCGAAGTTATTATTACTCTTTATTTAATGCTTATGAAAATCCATGTTTTAATGATGTCTCTAGGTTTGTGCTGTAGGATTTTTAGTTTATTTGGGCTTCTACTTTACACTGACTGAAATATAATTACTTTTAAATTGCTTTTGCTGTCATTTTACATGTTACCAAGTCAGTTCTCAAATCCAAAATATTTTTGTGTGTGCATGTATGTTTGTTTGCTGGACTACATTTGCAAACTGTAGAAAATAAACCTCAGATTGCTTTGACAGATTATATCATACAATTTATGCAGAGGCAAGTATTCAAGCAGATTTTTTTTCCTCAGATTAGATTTTGTGTTTGTTAGGCAATCTTGAACTTACAATGTGTGAGACAAGGTAAAAAATTCACACAGCTTAACACATTCTGTTTAAATTTCTGTGCTTAATTTTATGCAGATTAGCATGTAAACACAGCTAAGTATAATAAGACAGAGCATTGCTGAAGACTAACTAAGGTTTTTCTATACAAGAGAAAATTAATTGACACTTGAATAACTGTGGGGGAGCCATACTCAAGCAACTCCCTGTATATATGATTCTGAAATAAAAGCGATCTTATTCCAGAGTGATTATTCCCAGTTGGAAGTAGAGTAATTATTCTGGAATAAAATTACTTTTATTCTGGAACTGAATGTCTGCACTAGGGAGTTATTCCAGAACAGTTAAATTATACCAAAACAACTCTAGCGGAAGTTATTATGGAATGGCTGTACTGGTTAATTTCCCCCGTGTAGCACAGGCCAAAGGTTGAATTGCAGCAGGATGTATTATACGTAATTATGTGATCGATTGCTGTAGAGTAAGAGGGGTTTTAAAAGAGAATGACTCCTATTTAAGGCCATTTCTCATACTCCTCCTCCAAAATATAAAATCCTAGATAATTAAATCCTGCAGCCTAGTAAGCTTTGATAGAAATTCTGAATGTGTTCCAGAGCAGTACACTGAATTACTGTAGTAAGTCCTACCCAAATTAGAAAGAACATCTGCAATTGGCATTACCTTGTTTACTATCTCATACATGTGTCATCCATATCATGTGTTCATCCTCTACATTCACAGTGACAGCTGTCATAGTATTCAGGAAACAAAAACCTCCTGCATCTGTCCTTGTTAAGCCGTGTCTGTTTCAATAGGTTTTTCTGTATGTCCCGTAATGTGTGAAAAAAAAGGAAACGTTATGTGAATTTGCCTTTCTGGTACAAGCCCTTCATTCTGTGCCTCATCTAGCTAACGAGAAAGAGGGGTGGAATGAAGATGAAACTTACATCACTTAGAAACATGTACTTAGCAACAATAATAGAGTGGAATGAACTGATAGCCTGTAGATAACTTAGATCTCATCTTGGTTGTAGAAACATAGCAGGGATAAGCTTGTGAGATTCTGACAAGCCTCTACGTAAGTATTCTGTTGTTGTTTCTGTTGTAAGAGCTGAATACCAAGGTGAGGTCCAGAATTAGGACTTCATTAAAACCAAGGCTACTCCATACAGCTATTGCCGTACTCAGTGTTTTAAAATAAGAAGTATTCACTTGCACTCCAAGGGCTTACTCCAGTTTGCTGTGGTGTACACCTGAACCAGTTCAATGGCCTAAATATTCTGATCCTTTCTGACTATCTGGTGCTAAGCCTTTGTTTTATTTGCTGGAACTCCCTTATAGCATGTTATTGCTTTATTGAAAACAAATTTTTGGCTGTTATTTTTAGTGAGAATTAGAAGTATGAAGGAATGAATCTCACCTTCAAGAGACAGTTCACATCCATAAATTTGATGAATGCTTTATTCTGGAAATCACATTCTCATCTGCTCACAGGTGTTTTTCAAGTAATTGGATTAGTCCTGTAAGACCTGGGATTTTCATGTTGGCTTCTTTAATATTAAGCTAACAAAATCAAATTGAGTTATCACCAAGAGGATGTATCATTTAGTTGTCGAGTTGTCTGCTGCTCTTGCTCAATCAAGGGGAGACCTTCAGGGCTATAGGAACAAAACTGCAACACAGTGGCGCTCAGGTTAGGCTGTCTGTTGTACCATTAGAAACAGGATGCTAAGTTTGCCTTGTGGTCACCAAGAAACTTTTGAAAGGCTAAGTTAAAGTATATGAGATCTTCAAGAACCAAACTGTGGGTTTACAATTTTAATCTCATAATAATATGTTGGAAATTTAGTGTGGTTACACTAACTACAGCTTATTAACTGTCCTTACTACATATGTCTACCACATCCAGGTTGTCAGGCAGTGTTAACAAGAAGCCAAACCACTGTAGTCATGTATTAACTGATCATCGGATTAATAAAGAATATAGTAACAGGAATATAAGCTTGTCTGAACTAAGTTGCTTTCAGCTCATGACCTTGATGGCTGGCCTTACCATTACTGGAGAAAGGAGATTCCTGTCATTTCTGCAGATGTCTCTTCAGTCTTCAGTCCACATTTCTTTTCTATTGCAATTTTTCCTTTTAAATTACAATACTGTTAACACTGCACAAATACAACTATATGAAATATTTAAATGTTGAGCTTATTTTAATTAAATAGTAGATATGCTGCCCATTCTTAAATGACCTTGTCTCAAAGGAACTCAAGTGAATGCATTTTCTGGTTCATTTTTAATATCCCTCCTGAGATACTTAAAGTCTGGGGCACCCTGCCCCTTTTTTTGCCACAGGGTCATTCATGTGTCATTGAGAAGGGACACAGCAGATTTCATAAATTTAAAGACTTCAAGATTACAGGATCTGCTATGACCTTTTGGTACAATCTTCACCAGTAAACACGCAATACCATTTAAACTTCTTTTCCTTGGACTACACTTGTGCAATGACCAAGCAATAGCCATGGAAGCAAAAACCAAAATGCTACATGCTGGGTATTCTTCTCCAACTGACTTGATTACCTCTTTACCCATAAGCCACAAGTCTGAGGGCATTTTCTTTCTGCCCCTTAATAGCCTCTCTGTTAGAAAGAACAGATTTAAGGACAGCACTCTTCAGGACAGATTTTGATGGATACTACCACATTAAATGTCAAACAGAAGAGAAATTTTGTTGTTGGGGTCATTTTCTATTGTATTGCAGTGTGCAGTGTGACTGCTTATCTCAGGTTGCAGAGGTTATTTGCTGCAGGGAAGGCTGAAAATGTCATTAGTGCACTGTGCCCTGAGATAACCTGCAGCATATCATTAAACCATCTAATGACTGTATGGCCCATTGACCTCCATCACTCATTTGCTAACAATGTTTATTATTTACAGGCACTAGGGAAATTACCGTTGAGTTATTACTCACCCTTCTCCTGCTGCTGCCACCACAATATTTGGTGATACCCAACAGGATAATTTAAAAAGCCAGTTAATTGACTTTAATAATATGATCTGGTGTGCACACAAATTAAGTCTGCGGGTGTGTTCACCCAGTCCCCCTGAAATCTACCCCTCTTCTTCCAAATATTCTGGTAAAACATTCTTGTCATTGAAATAATATTTTCACTTAGCAGTGTCTTGCCATCTAGCTCTGAGTGCCAGTGCATGCATTTTTCTTTTAAATGCATGCTACAGTCTCAAATGGAAATGTATCCAGAGGTAGAAGAAGTTGAATACAAAAATAATTGACATCTGCGATTAATATGTCACTTTACCCAAGGATTTTTAAAATACAGCAACTGGAATTCTTAAATGACTATCTTTTATCTGTCGTTGTGAAGTATTTGCTACCACTCTTACTATAAGATTGTTGCCAGTAAACTGGTTATTTTCAAAGGCACTTAAGGCTATTACACAGTTAAACCTCACTAGAACTGTAAGGTATATAGCTTAGAATTGTGTTTATTTGTGGGTTTTTGGTGCAGGAGGTTGAAGAATGTAAAGATAAAATAGTTGGTTTTTTAAACTGTTTTGTAGTTAAGATGTAACAGAGAAAATTCATGGTGTTTTCAGTAAAAAAATAGTAAGCTTTCCTTGTGGTTACAGACTTACTCAGCTGGCTAAATTCATCTGCTGTTTATCCCAAATATGAGCAATTGAACTTTTCTTGGAGGTAAATCGGGGCTAAAGAAGAATGTGAAATGCATATGAAGTAGTATTCCAATCACGTGCCTGCACAAAACCTCACAGAAAGGGGTATAGCTTTCACTACCTTCAGTGAATTATGACAGTACAGAACAAGGCGTTGTGTACTGCTAGAATTAATTAGCATCGCTGGCTCCATTCGAGGGTGACCAGATGTCCACAGCCAAAGCAGGATGCCTATCACTGTCTGCCAGGATTTCAAAAGTGATAGGACAACAGTGCACAAATAAAGCTAAATTATGCTGGTACTGCAAAAAGTGCTTCAGCTTTTGGGTTTTCCCATGCAAAAGAAAAAAGTGACATAAGCAAGGGCTCTATTATGGCTTTTGTGGTGCTTGTCCTTGAAAGAGTTTAATTGAATTACTAGAGCTACTGCTGTTTTCCTTTTTGAAGCAACAGTAAGTATGTTGGTTTCTTGAAAGTTCCATACACTATCACTTCATCACTTCAATTTACCATCTGTAAATTGAGGTTAATAAATAACAATATTGTAAAGGTAACAGTGTGAAATACACTGGATTGTATGTCTGGGATACAGATCCAGCAGCAGTAAATAATCAGGTCAGCTAAGGACATTCTGGGCACCAGTTCACATCAGTCTATAGAGCACCACAATTTAAGAATGGCATTAACAAGACATGGTATTAAGAATCCAAATAGATTTTTACAAAGCTGAATAAAGTTACAACCAAACAGAAGGTCCGGTGTTGCAGTCTAATAATATGAAATTGATCATAATCTAGAATATATCAACAGCCGGGAAAAGCTTAGCATGATGATGCTCAAACGAATTACCACAGCTTAATGACATATCGTGCATCAGCTGACCTACAGGAACTGGCTACAGCAGCATCCTTTGCCACCAGCAAATGCTATCTAAAATGCATTAATCTAAACAACAGTGAAATTGCTAAGCCGGAGTAACTTCTCTCTATGCTGTGTCCCAACCCTTAAAATTTTCAGTAGGTTTCATTTAAGATTTAGTCACTGAATTCAAAACTCCTGACCCCCAGTAGAGCAGGAACTCTTTCACATATCTTCATCACTTTTCAGAGCGAAGACTTACACATCCAGATCTCCAAACATGAGAAAATGCTGAAAACCCAACAAAAATCCCACTGTTTTTTTTTTTTTTTTTCAGGCTGGTCAGTCACATAACAAAAAAGCATTCCACAGTTCTCTATATTTACTGTTGACCTTAAAGGTTGTAGGATGATGTACTAATATTAAGTTCCTATGAACTAGTTTTGCAGTGAAACTGCCACCCTATCCATTAAGAAAGTAAAGCCACTGTTCTTTAGGTCAGAAAATATTCTGATAATCAGTCCAGCTCATTTCTGACTACAAATCTGAGAAGAGTACATACACACTGCATCAACTTCTCTAAGTAATATCAGATCTTACAGCACTTGTGAGATAATTCTGAACATACCAAGTGGCACAGATATAGTATACCCAAAAAGTCATTTCAATGGTTAACTGTCCTCCCTACATGAATAAAAGAATTCCTTTCAGTCTGAGATAGTCTTGCTTCAGTTGTCAGTCACAGGAGTTTATTATGACTTCTGCAAGGGAGCGTGCCTACAAGCGTGAGAATTTTCCTATAAACTGCTGTTGTTGAAGCACCTTAAAAGTAAATTGGAAAAGAAGTTCTAGGAGGCACTGGTCTTCTGGGAAGAAGGGAAAGACATGCTTTTGTTGCTAGTGGGTCTGACTCAGCTAGTTTACAAGATAGGAGGTGAGCCTTGAGAAAGAGAGCTTGTATGATGCAAAGAAGAAAGGAATTCAGAATAATTAAACCTAGATACCTTCAGAAGTCCTCACCTGTCTTCAAAGGCTGGTCAGGCATGGTGAAGAAAACAAGCTGGGGAAATGCAACTGGACTGTTCATATCTTATACCACAACATTTCAGCGCAATCATGTATAGAACCACTGGTGTGGGCTCAGTATCTGTTTGCTATTAATTACCCAATGTACTCAGCTTAGGTCAATTCATAAATCTGAGGAGCCTGAATGACTTGGGGATTGAAAAAACTTTACCAGATGATCTGGAAGCAATTGCCCTAGAGCTGTCAGACAGTATGATATAACCTTGTATCTGCTAGGAAATCATGAGGTAGAGGGATCATAAAGAATGTGAAAGGGAAAGATGTCATTGTACTGGTCTCAGGTAAAAGGATTGCATGGAACTGTCTTCCTGGGAAGATTGCATGGAACATCAGCCTGGGAAGATTTCAGGTTGGGAAAGCTCACTCAAAGCTGTGTGATAGATACTTCTTGTTTTATAATTACTCATTTTGTTTTATAATTACTTCCAGACTGTGGCAAAGCTACCTCTTGCCCTTCTCTCAGTTTAACCAAGGAGGTTAAGTGTAATGCTGACCAATCAAAAGCCTGGCAGGGGAAGCAAAACCTGGACAAAACAATATGAGAAAAAATGAGCACCTTTTAGACGAGATTTTTTCACTTTTGGATGCTAGCCCCTTTGGCTTCTGTCATTAAAGGCACAAAAGTTTTCTTTTTAATGGTGCTAACATGTAATACATGATGCAGTGCTCATGTTAACTATGTTGAATACTGCACTTCTCTTTTTGGTATCCTTCAGTACTTTACTGTTTCCTTGGCAGTCTACAGAGGTGATAATTGTGTGTGGAGTGGGTTTTCTGAAGGTTTTATTTTTGAAAAACTTAGTAGCTATTGTGTATTACTGTCACAGCTTCCATTGTGTTCCAGTGATGGTTTGACAATTTTTATTTTCAAATTGACAGTTTCGATAATGATGTACCACTCAGGAAATCTGTAAATCTTCTGGTGGATAAATCCTCCGTATATTTTTGTTTAATGTATTTGGCAGCATTATAATGGATTTAAAATTACATTTATTGTGCGTGTTATTGTGTGACAAGGGATGGATTTCAATCATTCATTTCCCAGGAAACACAGCATTATTACTTGATGCAGAAATACTGCTTTTACATATAGGCTACTTATCACAATTTATACTTGCCCTCTGACAGTGATTCACATAAAGCTCACATTCTCTATGGCCAAACGGGAAAGCTTAGCAAGCACTGAGCGTTATCAGGCTCTCATGCTGCAAGGGAAAATGTACGGATTATGAGTACATTAAAACTACTGGTCTTGTTCTGTGCTGCACCACCACAACCTTGCCAGTTCTCAGAGCATCTCCCAGCTCTGCCTCACATGGAGACTCTCTGTCTGACCATGTGTGCTGTTTGTATGCATCTGATGCAGCAGGGGAGTAGGGAATGCAGAGTAGCAGGGCAAGACACCCATCTCCTCCTTGCACTTGTGTATGTTGATGGAAGATAAGTTACAAGTCCTAATAATTCAGACTCATTATTCAAAACTCGTTTTGCGTGGGAAAGCACACTCTAAAAAGCAAGCCAAATTCATAGGCTTATCCTATGGGAAAGGGAATGATCTCATTGCCAGCATCAGAATTATTCAAGAGTCCTTTCCACCAAATGCTCATGCAGATCACTTACAAATTGTTTTCCATCTTTATGTAACACCTTTATTTTCATTGGAAGACTTCCATGAGACACCTTCTGCGATAGGGCTTTGAATACATGGTGGGTCCAGGGACTCTAGCCCACAGGGCTTTTGATTAGCGTACATATTTTCAGTGTGAATCACCAATTAAAGTTCCAGTTTTGTGACATTACAACAGATTTACTTCAACCCACACTTACCTATTTCTGTCTGAGTTCCTCCTAACAGCAGCTTAACACTCTTCTAGGCTCCCATCATACTGCACTGTCTTGGAGACTTACATCCTTAGAAAGACTCTCTTCCCAAAGGAACCCCTTTTAACTTTGTTACCACAATGTATGCATTCACTTCACACAACTTGCTTATAAGGTATGTCTTTCAGACTGCTATTTTACCAGTTGATTAGCCAGCATAGGCTAGTCAACAGGCATCAGACGGCCTTTCATACTCTTCCCCATCTTATCCCTCCTCATTCACTGCACCTCTCAGACTGCTTATAACTAGAGGTCCTAATAATGTGTGGTGGCACATGCTAAACTGAGGGTACAGCTCCCTCTCCTCACTCTACCTGGGGTCCCCTGTGGCTCCTGTGAGCCTGTGGCCACTGTGTTTACCCCAGAATACTGCAATTTTTGTTCCCTATGGAAGTAAGAAAAGTGAATGAAACATTTTAATTCCCAAATGTTTCAGAAAGGGAATGGGAAATGGCAACACTTCAACTCAATCAGAAGATTTTATTCTGGCTTTGATGTTTTTCCCCTGTGATTTAGACCTGTCTTTCCTCAGTATTCCTTTATTTAGTATGTGGGTGAGAGGGCAAGAACACAGAGAAAATTGATTTTCCCCTTCTTTCTTCTTTTATTCCCTCTGGTGAAAACTTGAAGAAGAGGTTTGGTTTAGCCTCTTTTTTTTCTTTTTTTTTCACCCCCATAAAAATGAGCAAAGGGCAAGAAAATCCCTTCCTTTCACTTTCTAGTTTGAGAAAGTCAGACACTGGTCTCTCTTCACTCTCATGAGATAAAGTGCTGTTACTGCAGTGACTTTTTCTCTAGAACAGTGTTTTCTGATGCAGTTTTTACACAACCATAATTACAATGGAATCATTTTCTGTCTTACCTGCAGTAGTTATAACTGTAAATTTTCTGTACTAAAAAGCCATCCTAATGTTAAACATGAATTGTGGTTTTACAGAACCTCTTGAGATAGCTTCCCTTGTTCATTAATTGCAAAGCGTTTCCAGGTTGCCTAAGTAAACATACACAAGGCGTTTAATGCAATCTAATCTGGCTAGAGCATCTCAACATCAAGTGAGGTCAGGAAGCTATGCAGTCTGAAAGTGCCTTACAAATACTGAACCATGGACCCTACTGACTGTAAATTCACGTGATTAATTTGAACGCAACAGTGAAATCTCAATTTATAATTCTGGGAAAGATGCTGCCTTTCTGGGATGGTGATAGGATTGCCTTGGTGTTCCTAATTTCCTGTGTTCTTCCTTTTTCAGGATCTTCTTTACTATGTTTACTAGTCTGATGATAATAACTTATTACAGAACTGCTCATGCGAAGGAGAGGAGTATAAAAATTCTTATCCTTCTTTTTCCAAGGACTCAGGTTCATTATGAATTTGTTACAACACATTTTGATCTCTCTCTCTTTTTTGTTTTTTTTTTTTTGTCTAAAACTCATCTGCTCTTTTACCAAATAAAAATGTTTGTGTTTTGCTGCACAGAATTCACACTACCAATGAAAATTTCCCAGGTAGGAGTTAGCAGAAGATATGTTATAAGCTATATCAAAATTCAAATAGAAGCATTGTACATGGTAAAATTTCTTAATACAATATGTTACACTGCAGCCGCCATTAAATCATTCATAAAGCTATGGAAACTTTTAAATAATGTTAACTTTCATGTTATTCGTTGGGACTTTAAAGTGAGTAATTAGCATTTTTTTCTCCCCTGGGATGATGACTGCTATTCCTTCATCTTGCCAGAGAATCTTCCCTCAGAAAGACAACTAAATATTATGAAAAATTAATAAGAAAATAAATGTGGGTGGGTAATATCAACTACACCAAGTGTTGTGACATAATTTCTCTCTCCCATCAGCAACAGTTTGCATAAGCTTGCAAGTCACATTTTGGAAACTCATAATCATATGATCTGTTCTGATGAACACAAAGGTTTGATTTTCTACTGCAGGACACACATGAATGCCTTTCACCGTCCATTATTCTACAGCTGTGAGCACTTGTTCTCTTCATGAGTAGAGAATGAGGGTTGAGAGGTTAGTATGTCTTGCTAGCAGCCACCTATTTCATTTCCAGATGTTACTGTCTTTCCTGATTTCCTAAAGTAATAATCTACGAGTGCCCCCTCATCTACTTCAAGCAAAATTGATAGGGTTTATTCATCACTGGCACTGAAATTGTTCAAGAAACACTTAGCTAGGGATGTTCCCACTCTGTCATCAGAATGGCAAATGGGGACTTCCGGAGGGAAGCAGAGCTAAATAGCTGGGGAATTTAAATCTTTCCACTGGTACGGATGGAGATGTTTATCTCTACCAACACTCTAAATGTGTTAAAATCCATCTTCCCAAGAAAAGCTTTAGCATTTGTGTCCCCAAATGGCAGTAGTCTCAAAATTGAGGATGATTATCTAATGAGATCAGAAGAAAACAATTTCAACCGAGAGTATAACCTTCAATTCAGACTCCCACTAGTGATTTTTTAAGGTGTGCTTCTGAGGACTCAAGGCAATCTCTAAATAATACATTACTAAAAGACAAGAAATTACTACAGAAAACAGACTTTCCTGTAACAGGTATAGACTGAAAAATTATTTCCAAAAACTTTTCTAATTTTCAGAGTTATTCTTTGATTATTCCCTTTCCTCTCAGGTATGTCCAACCTGTGCCCCACAGGCGGCAAGCCACTCGGCCCAGATCACAGTGAGGCTGCCCATCATGGCAGCACCTCTGACCAGCCCATCCCCAGGCGTGCACACACTGCTCAGCAACAACAGAACATCAGTTTGTAATCAGCTCTCTTTGGGCTAAAAATGGGACATGTGGAGGGTGTAGTGTAGTGCTATCACAGTTAACAGTAAATTATTATATGCACTTTAATACACTGGCTAAACACAGTCCTATGAACAGCAAAAAATATGAAGCTGTGCTTTCCATTTTGATAAAGGAGTTAGAGAATAGGTTTCAAGACTGAAAAAAAATCATCAGTTTTTTTAGTTATTTGTGACTCCATTTTCAGTTGACATAAATATTTTACTTGAGAATTTTCAAAAAGAATGTATATTGTCACAATCAGATATTTGATCATCACTCTATACTAGATCTTTACAAGCCCTTTATTACCAGAGAGAAATATCCCTCACTTTACAGTCACACTTTATTCATGAAATTGCTTTTGGCATTGTGGATATTTGTGAATGATTATTTAAAGGATGAAGTACAGATTTTTCCATCAAAAATCTCTGATGAACACTTTGAAAGTTTACTAAGAATAGCAACCACTGTCATCAAACCAGACAGGTGCATTAGTTTCACAAAAAATGGGTCAAATATCCCATTGTTTTTATGTTTTTTTTGCTCTCATAATATATATATATATATATATATATATAACATTTAAAAATAAAAATAAAATAAATGTTGTTACTTTATATACGTGGCTTGTATAATAAATTATATGGAAACTGTTCCAAAAGTAACGCCTCCTACTTTAATATTTTTGTCTGCTGTGTCAGAGGTGGATATTGGTGGTACAGCAGTAGAGGTTGAACCTGCCCACTAACATCCTGTTCCATTTTGTTGCCATGTGAGAGATGGCAGCAGAGGAGCAGTATGAAAGACTGGAATTTGACATGGAAGTACGGATGAAACAAGGATATGGAACTGAATTCCTCCACGTGGCAGCCAATGGCACCCACTGACATTCATCGATGCTTGTTGAATGTTTAAACCAGTGGATGTGAGCACAGTGAGTCAGTGAGTAGTGTACTTCAACAGTGGTGACAGTGGGTCACCTTCACAGATACAGTTATGAATGCATCAAGTAGGCTCTTGTTCATTGATGCTGAAAAAGCATAGCTAATGGTGGTCACTGTCAAAAAAGAGTGTTTTGTAGCTGAGAATTTGCTCTATTAAATAGCATTATTGTGCTCTTTTTATTGGTCATAGTTTCCAAGGAAATAATTAAGAAGCATTACTTTTCAAGTAACCTTCATAGATGTGGCCCTAGACAATTTCTCTTCATTCAATGTGACCTCAGCAAGCCAAAAGGTTGGACACTCATGCTCTACAATATGACAGCTGTGTGACAGCCCTACAATTGTAACTATTTGGTGCCTTAAAGCAGGCTCTTCTTAACTGTATGAAGACCTATCTTCTTCTTGCTTGACACTATTCGTCTAAAATGCTAGACATCTTATCCAAATTATCTTTCGTTGATTCTCTTAACGGTCTGTGGCAAAAAAACCCAAACAAACAACAACAACAAAAAAACATTGCAAATCAGTAGCCTAAACTGCCTCTGTGATATTCCAGATTCCTTCACCAAGTGTCCAGAGAGTGGCTAGCTAAGACAAAACACTTGTTTTCAAATGATGAAACTTAGACGAGATGAACCCTACTCTGAAGTAACATAAATAGCATTAAGAAACTTCCAAAGTCCATTTTCAGCTGTAATTTTTAAATGGTATTATTTACTTCTGTGAAGTAAACAGTGCAATTACTTGACAGTCTTTTATAAAAATCTGGATTTATAAGAAAAGAGCCTTCAGTCACATTATGTATTATTCTAAACCTAGTGAGGTCTTTGAAAAAGTTCTTGGTTGGCTTTAAAACTCTCTTCTTCACTTTTATTCAAAATAGTTGTGAAAAACATGCTCACTCTAATTTGGAAAAAGACAGTCCAGGCCAATTCTATGCTCTATTTCCAAGTGGCTCAATCCATTGAGGTCATCGATTTTTATTTTTGATTTTTGGCCTTCAATAAAAGCAGCAGTTCATTTTGTAGCTTCAGGCCATTATTGGTACTGGGCATAAGTGTTATTTACCCATTCCATGGATATAAATCCAGCTAATAGAAGCAGCCAAGTATTTTGGTCCAATTTTTCATGGTCTTCATGGAAATGAAAGACAGGAACAAAATCCGCTTATTAAAACTGGCCCATCTCCATTCAATTCAAATGGGTCACAGTTCATTTCCTAAGTTCCTAAAAAGATATACTTCTGCTAGGAATGATTCCAGAACTTATTTAAATGAGCAGGGATAAGACTTATCCACAGTGACTAATTGTGGATGGACACCTGTTTATAATGTACTTTTAGAATATTTCTCTTTAAAAATATTCATAAGTATGTTAAAATTGAAGTCTTACAGATTCATCCTCTTCTTGGACTTCAACAGCATTTTCAACATGACTAATCCACTTTAATTCAGTTCTGCATTACTTAGTGAAAGGCAACCAATGAGAACATTCAACAACAAAGCATAAAATGAGGTAAAAATAAAAACTCACTCTTCCTTCTCTAAGATCAGCCATATGAAAAACAGATTAATTAATTAAAAAACAAAACAAAACAAAACAAAACAATCTGAGATACAGTAAAATATTCAAAATAAAATTCCTAAATATATCCAAGCCGAATCTTTCTCTAGAGGAATAGAAGTACTTCTCTGGGATGGGTTTCAAAATGCTATTATAAATGTCAACCAGGGAGTCTGTACATTTTAATATCTGAACATTCAACTATCTCTTTCCCTTCCTCTCTCTTTTTTCTTTTTTATCATTCTAAAAATCATATAATTATTGTTTTAAATCACCAAAGCTATTAAGTAAGTTATTTCAGACATCACTCAATAATAATTATGATGAAATCCTGATGACTTATGCTTGCTATACAACAGATCCCTTGCAACCACTAGCAGCTGTGTGTTCAAGAAAGAACTCCTCTTTTTCTTTCAGAGGCAAGATAAATATTCAGAAGGCCAATTGAAAGGTCTTATATTTGAAAACCACACCCTTACAAGTAGATATGTAATTGTCCTTAGAAATGCAACTTTTTAAATGTATGAATGCTATTGGTATTTTTGGGAAAAAATCTATTCTTTCGTCAATCGTAAGTTAAACTTTTTGATTTCTTTTCCAATTACAGCTGACCAGAGAATAATTGTTGTTTGTTTGTTTGCTTTTGTGGTAACTTTGAACTTTTCTGAAAATAGTCTTGTTCATCACTAGAAGAAACAGGCAATGTGGCAATCCAAAGGTGCAGGGATATTAGGAACTTCAGGAAAAGTTGCCTACACAAGTGTGAAGGGTTTAAAGAATTGTAAACAGGAAGACCATACTGCTGAGGAAGTGAAGATGATTTCATGCATTCATTCCACATCAGAATTTAAGTGAGACCTTTCAAAATTTGTTTGACAAAATCTCCAGTGAAGCAGACAGGCTCACTTCTTTCTTCTCAAGGATTGGATGGAAATAAGATTATTAGATCAGCTCTTCAGTACTTCTTTTGGTGTCTATTTTTGCTTCTCAGTGTTATCCTCCAGGTAAAATAACTTTAGGAGAATTTTCTTAACAGAATACATTTTTGCTAATGTTTCTTGTTGTTTTTGTTATTTTGTGTATATGGCTAATACTAGTTTTGAAATGCTGTGGAGGTTGGCATCCTGCTCTTACTTAAAATACCAACACACTGACTCCTTTTCTTGTGTTTTCATATGCAAATATCAATAGAACTAAACCATTATATAAAAAAGTGTAATAGCAAGCGCTTTGAATATCCACTGTAGATGAGAGATTTACTGCTGAATAGATGTGTTGTCTGCCTGCACCTACTTTCAATTTTCAGCTGTTCTTCAGGCTATTAAATTATCAACAGGTGCCCACTAATGAGAAGAGTCATGGTGTTGATGCTGCAGTGCTATTCATTCTAACCCTGGGTCACCAACCCATATTCAGAGGAAAGTACTGTGTCAATGAGGCTATGGAAAGCAACCTCCAATGCCACTTTCCTTCAAGACGCTGCACTGTTGTGTTTCTTGTTTTTACTTCTTCCAGGTGTCCCATGTTAATGGCAGCTCAGTGGTATTGTGCAGTTGTCAGCATCCAGCAAATACAGTGTTAGAAAACCATCATGGAGAGGCTGGGTATTTGTCTTGGAGCTTGTCTTAAAATATTAGAGAATACATACTTGTAGGCAGACTTCTTTGGTGCATTCAGTAAACATATTAACATTATCTTCAAGCTCAAGCTAAGAAATATTGCCTAATTTAAAGCAGGAAACTGAAGGTAGGTTTCCATGTCTACAGACAATTTTCCATGCCATGTACATTCTCACAGGCATTTACATTCCTTTCACATTTAACACTGAAAACTCTTCTACATTCCTCATGACAAATAATCTCTAAATGTGGGCACATCTTGTGTAGTCAAAATAGACTTGGTACACAAACATCAAAGAAAAAGAAACTGTCCCAATGTGCTTGTTACTAGTACAATATCCAAAGATGCCAGTCTCTTGTGTGAGGATGTAGAACATTTCTTCCAACCAGTGAAATGTAAAAAGACATCTGGACTACAAAACAGGCTCCTCCTGGTGCTACCTACTTGTGTTGGAATTTAGGTAATACTATGGCATCTAATAGTCTTTTCCTTCTTTATGGAATAAAATAAAACCATTTTTGATTAGGGTATACTTAAAGGAAAAGATAGCATCATCCCATTATAATCACGGTCTAGATGAAAAGTGATTACAGAAGAAAGGTTTCCTTCATGACAACAATCCAACAAATCAATATGAGAAACAAGTCTCAGACGTAAACTGTATTTGGATATGCATGTAGAGAGAAGTTTACAAAGCTTCAAAGATCTTAAAGAAAAGCTAATGGGGACTATGCCAATGCACACTCTGTAGAAGCAGTGGTTGTGTGAGCAGGGCGGCACAGCTTGTGATGCTGAATCAGACAACTGGCCCATACAGCTCAGTATTTTTCCTCATGGATATTTAGAGGGAAAAAACAAACAAACAAACAAACAAACAAAAAAGAACTAATGACTAGGTAATTAGGTCTATGAGGGCTGCTCTAAAAGTAATATCTCCTATCTTATTAAGTTGACCCACAATGTTAGAGGAAGATGTTGGTGGTATGGCTGAACGTTCTTGACAATATTCCATTACATGTTGTCGCCATGTGAGAGATGGCAGCAGAGGTGCAGTCCGAAAGACTGGAATTTGACATGGAAGTGTGGATGAAACAAAGATACGGAACTGAATTCCTCCACATGGCAGCCAATGGCACCCACTGACTTTCACTGACACTTCCTGAACTTTTCTGGAGACCAATCAGTGGATATTAGCACAGTGAGGCGTTGAGTTGTGCATTTCAGCAGTGGCAACTATAATGTGGAAGACAAGCCACATTCTGGATAGTCATGCAGATTTTTATGAGCATGACTTGCAGGCTCTTGCTGGCCAAAATACACAGCCAATGGTGGTGAATACTTTGAAAAAGAATTTCACTGTAGCTGAGTATTTGTTCTACTGAATAGTGTTGCTGTGTTTTTTGTTTCTGTTGTAGTTTCCTTGGAAATAAATGGGAGGCATTACTTTCAGAGTGACCTATATATATATTCCTTCTGAAATAATTTGTTATTGATTAAGTATTAAACTCTGAACAGTTTCATTATCTATATATTAACTGGAATGCTTCTAAGTTCCTTTTTACAACATTTTGTAGCAGTGAGTTTCACGTTGGAAAGATGTATGATGGAAGCGTTTTCCCTAAAACTGGTTTTCAGTTTACCATCTTTAGGCTTCAATTTCTGATCATGAAGAGCCACTTCCCTCTACAGCATTTTTGGTACTGTGGGTACCTTTATCATGGCATATCTTACGTTTTTATTTTCAAAAATTAACAGCACAAATTTCTGTCTGTCCTTTAAGAGACATATATTTACACTTAGTTAACTCCTAGGGTCAATTTCAGACAACTTCTGCCTTTGGTACGGACTGTATTGTGGTATCTTTGATGAAGAATTACAACTGATGTAGCATTATCAGAACACTCCTTCTTTATATCTTGAATTAATTTTGCAGTTGTGATTCTCTTGAGTAGGAGAAACAGTCAGGCCTTTTTTCGTGGGAGGGGGTGGGTGGTGGCGGTGTTGAAATAGTAAATTCAAAACTTAGCAAACTTACTAGCAATATAAATTATTCCTAGTGCATAGATTACTTTGTCAACATTAAATTTCACTTGCCATCACATTTCCCATTCTCACAGTTTACTTTTGTCGCTTAGAAACTGTGAAACTGCTGATAAGGTCTGATTTAGACAGAGGAAGGTGAACTCCTTTCTTTTCATGTGACTGTTCAATCCCTTTTTCAAATTTTACAAAAGTCCTGATCCTTCATTGAAGTGAGATGAGTTTTGCATGTTAAACAGTGATATGGTCTCTTCACTATGTATGAAGATCTTTTCTTGCTTCTTTAGAATTATAGCACTGACTTGGCAATGAATGAATTATATGTGAAATTCTAAGTAAATATATTAAAATATTTATAAGATGAAACTACTTATAATTGGATTCACTCATAGTATTCACCATCAGTATGTTTTTCAGCCAGGAAAAAATAGTGATAGGCAGCTTATTCCAATGTTCTGTGCATTAAAACTCAATGAAAGCTCTAGTGTCAAAATGGGGCAAAATTACATATATATTTCTCATCATTTTAAAGCAATTATAAATCTCAAGTTATAATATCTATTATGCATTAATCATTGTTGCTTTGTTACTATGTTGTTCTTGTAGGGCTTTACCATGTCTGAGCTTACTTATCCCAAATCTTACTTCTGAATTTGCTGGATTTATAATGTATGAGTTGAAGATAATTACAATATCTCTGAGATGTTTGTTAAGCCTTTTCTTTAAGTTGCTTCACTTCTAACGTTGATGTTACCTTTGAGTTTTTGCAAAGTGCTAGCAGAGGTCCGGTGTAAAACCGGGTATGCACCATGGCTGTCACCAGCACCGCTGTCAGCTGCCTCAGACCAGCTGCCATATTGTGCACTGCTTCTAAATGGCAAATGAACTCCTGATTTAATTTTTATCCATGAAATAAGCATTCTGTGGCATCAAATCTTTACTCCAGTGGGAATGCCCATGTTTGCAGAAAGCTATATTGCTCATCTAAGCAGCATTGTCACTCTCTGTATGCTTCTAATCAGGCTTTCATTTAATATTCTTTATATTTTGATACATAGAAGTCGTACAGTTCAGGATTGGAATGGCTGCAGATGCCCATAAGCTCATCACAGAGGGAGCTGTTACAAAAATGGGGACTATCTGTGAGGCATTCAGCAATGAAAGGACAGCACAGAGTAGACGGTTATTTAAAATGCAATTACTGCACAGCATATCACAATGCATGACCCAGCAGGTACACCAGAGGGTCAGTTTACCTAATAGCTTCACCTCTAGCAGACTATATTCAGCTACATTCCACTTTGCCAAATTTCATTACTTTCAGCCAACACTTCCTACAGCATTTTGTCTCAGCCTGATGTTCCTCTCCAAGTGACCCAGAAAAGGCACCTCAGCATTGCAGGGCTGAACAAAGCTTTTGTGACTAGTAAGCAGTATTGGATGAGGAAACCAGACAGATTTTATTCCAGGATTTCTGATTTGATTGCTGGGAGAAAAAAAATGGGAGGCACACAACTAATTTCAATGGCTGAACACAAGAGGTCTGTAGAAAGATCTAGTGACCTACTAACCCCTTGTGAGGCAATGGATGGCCAAAAGAATAACTTTGTAATTCGTTATAAGAGTTCCAGAGCTTCTAATCTAGGCGTATGAGTCAGCAGGTTGTTTTAGCAGAGAGCCGTTGCCGTGTTCTAAGTGCTGGACTACACTGCTTGTTGGTAAAATGAATACTGAGGAGTTAAAACATTTCTGAATTAATGCTTCATACTGCAATCTTTATTGTGTTAATATTTGTAACACACTTTTAAACTTCAGAATAATGCTCATTATGCTGAATTTTAAGAATGACGTGACACAGTTTTACGTTCATGGCTTAGAGCATGTTTGTGTCTCTGAGTACACTGTCCAGTGACGAGCTGCAAGGCCAGGCTCAGTCTCGCAGTTCACATTTCTCTCATTGGCCCCCTCATTAAAGTCTGCCCAGATAAACTCCTACCCAGTAACTCTCACTGTAGTTCCTTTCTAATTGATGCAATTTCTCTCTCTCCCACAGAGCTGCCTGAGACCCAGGATAAACAAAATCTGTTCCTTGTGTGGTGACAGAGCAAAAGGCTAAAATCCTAGATGCAGGAATTTCTGATTGATGATGATGGACCACACACCAGCCCACTGCATATGATTTAGGTACTGTCAGTATCAAAGACGGCACTTTTTTGTACATTCAGACCATTACCTATAAGCAAGACAAAGCACTGGAAGTATCAAAAAGATATTTGGTGCATATTTTTCTCTGCCTGCCTTAGAAGTATCTGAATTCGTCGTATTGGAAGGTTCTTGCTGATGAGGTAGAAGAACACATAATAACCATTTTTTCTTGAAATTCTCTAAAATAGAGAAAATGCAGGCAGATGGTATATATACAAATCATAATGGGGAATGTGAGGAATAAGGAATTAGTGCACACATATTTGTTACTGCCACTTCGTTCATGTCAGCCTCTTAAGAATAGCAAATGAATTTCAGTTTTTGAATCATACTCCTTAATTACGCATTTTCTCAGTATGTTTATAAATGTGTATGTATTTATGCATCTGTATGTGTCCCTATGCAGGTAACTTCATAAATAGCTAGAAAAATGTTATGGTTGGTGGCTTTATACAGCATTCATTAACATAGCAGTAACATCATAGCTATTTGAGAAAAATGAAGTTAACTACAAGCAATAAAAAGCTTTTTGTTTGTTTGTTTGTTTTTTAAATCTGCATATTTTCTTTCAGTGATTATGTAGCATGTTGGAAGTCATCTATTTATCAATTAAGTGTTGAGTGGTCCAGTTGGTATAGGTCAGCCTGCTGTTTGGCAGAAAAAGAGAGAAGTCTCTTCTGCTTTTGGTATTGCTGGAGGGAAATCAGCTGCTGAAAAGGAGGTTTTGGGTTTATTTTATTTTATTTTTTCATATTTTCTCATTAGTTACCAAAGTACTTACTCTGAATGATGTGTTCTAACTGTATGCACTTAACAGAGCTACCCTAATAAATATGCAATGACAAGGTCACTACTGTTTTCCTTTTGGGTGCCTCAGAATAGAATAACTGTTGCTTGGTCAAGAAAGGCAGTAAGTTTGTGATAATATACTTACATAAAACTATGTGATTGCCATTTCACTTTCTGTAAATGAACGTGCAATAGACACTTTCCACTCACTTCTACCCTTCTATTTCATCATTCATTTACTCTTTCACCTTGTCATCTTTATCACTCCTTGTTTTTCAACTCTTTAGTGAAAACTTGGATCTTTTCTGTTTTACCAGAAACTTCTGGTTAGTTCATCTCCTACTTTCCTTTGAAACAGTAGTATGGAAATGGAAAGATACCTAACACCAAGCAGAAGTGTTGAGCTCTGGTGGGCTGGTGCAGAGCTGCCACCCTTTCCCTGTACACAAACCGCAGGACAGACAACAGCATTAACACATTCTTTGTGTCAAGTTTTGAGAGAAATAAAGGAGAGCTATTGTAGGTTTGAACTGCATACATTCAAACTCATTTCCTCTTACACCTCATACTACATCAATCCAACTTCAAAAACTCCTGCATACTTTCACTACCAATCACGTTCACTGAATACTGTAAGTGTACTGCATCAGGTATTGTTTCCAAAGCAAATGGTAAGATACATGTTCACCAAAGGGAAAGGTCAAACTCTTTTCCATTTTACTAATATTTTCAAATACAGTGAAGTATCATTAGAATCATATAATCATTAAGGATGAAAAAAACTGCTAAGATCGCCTAGTCCAATCACAAACTCTACCCTACATACCCACTAACCATGTCCCATGGTGCAACATCTCCATGGCTTGAATACCTCCAAGGATGGTGACTCCACTACATCTCTGAGCAGCCTGTACCAATGTCTCACCATTCTTTCTGAGAATATTATTTTTTTCTACCATCCAATCTGAACCTCCTCTGGTGCAACTTAAAGCCATTACCTCTTGTCCTATCACTATTAGCTGGGAAAAGATATCAACTTCCATCTTTGTACAAAGTCCTTTCAGGAGTTGTAGAATCCTAGTAGTCCTTCAAACTGTCTCGCTAAATTAACATGCATGCTTAAGAAAGTAGAAGATATTTGAGAAAGACTTACATTTTCCTTTTGCACTTAAGTTAACTGACAGTTGTTCCTTCTTGACCATACTTCAGTTTTCAGGGATCTCGCCTTTTGTTTTAGTGATGCACTGGAAGTGGAAGTGTAACATTACCAGACCTGGGAAAGCAAAAAGGGAAAAGAGTTTCAGTTTAGGCATTCACCTTTCTGATTAGAAACACTTCTTTTAAATTTTTCACTTGAAATAAGAAGAACATATCAAAATAAAGTCTGAATTTTTGCAATGCTCAGCCTACAGGTAAATTATGAAAATCCCTACAGTATGTAGCTCCTGAGAGCAATAATATTGTTTAACATGTCAGATGAAATTTAGATATTAGATTGATCTGCAAACTAGAATAATTCAAAAAGGCAAAGTTAGGAGGCATGCTTATTGCTATTGCAGGAGTTACAGAAAGTGCAGTAAGCTCAATGTGACAGTTCCCTACTTACAACACTTGGGAAAGTTGCATTCATTCCTGACTTGTGAGCAACAGAGTCAATATATATGCATGAAAAATTTGCTTATATTTTCAGAAAAGATTGTGCATATAGGAGCCTAAAGGAAGTTGAAGTGTTAGGTACCTATGTACCTGGGAGTCCTCTCCAATATGATGACTTAAGCACTTATTGACCATTGGTATTCAAGGTCTGGCTCTCTGCACAGTTATTGGAGAGATGTTTTAATTTCTAAGTTTAGAACCTGTAATGGGACTGACTGTAGCCTGTAGGCTATTCTGGAAGTCCCAGTCAGTGTGTCTCTGTACCTATTGATGCTATAATACCTTTAGGCTTTCTGAACCAATCTGTAACAGATGTATGTCAACAGTTTATGGACTGGTTTGACCCAGTTCCGTGACGATTAGGGTGGGGGACCCACAGACCCATGCCCCAGAAAAGGGGAAGGGGGAAAGGGAAAAGGGAGATGAGCCTAAAAACAAAACAGCTGCAACGATCTGAGGAGGAAAGCTAATTTACTGAATAAGATATCAGAAATAAAAATAACAAAATATAACTGGAATCGGAAGCTTATAAATCAAATCCAATGAGCAAGAGAGTGTCCAAGAACTGAAGGCCTTACACTAAACACTGAAGGCAAGACAGGAGAAGATAAGCATATGATTTTGGCTTTTTAATGCCAATTTCAACCTGCTCAAAATAAATACACAAATAATTTTAAAAATATGCTTGCCTTTGTCTTTGGTTAATAACACAGCCATCAGTAATGCCATCTAGATGCCAGTCTGAACTTCGTTTTTAAGAGTTTCTTTCTTTCTTCACGCTTCTATTTCTTTGTTCTGACTACTGCCTTTTGTTACGTCTGTGGAATCTGGTTTTGCACAGCTTTTTTTCTCTTTCTTCAGTATTACAGATGACTGTGGCGTATTATTTTTCCTTTCAAAATTGACATCTTCACTACTGCTCTATTTCCATTCTGTTCTAACCTGTCTTATGCTTAACTGTGTTTCTTACTATAGTCCTGGTTGTATTACCTCTGGATTTTGTAGAATGTAACCTGGGGCTCCTGTCTGAGCTTCCTGTTGGGCAGTCAGCTAAAACAAGATTCAGTCTTTCTTTAGATTTCCATTTGGCTTTTTAAAGAATTGGCCTACACCATACAGTTCCACCACCAACCTCCTCACAGATTGATTTCATGTTCTATCCTGCTGGATAGCTAAGACTATGCAGGGTGAAACAACTCCAGTCTGGAAGTACCAGAGATTAATTTTACAAGGAAAAAAAACACCTGTTCTACTATTTTTGCTTCCTCACATTCCCATTAAGGTTCTTCTGCCACTGTATCTGAAAGCTCTGCTTCTGCACAAAGATAGCAGCTTATCCTGTTCTCTAAGAGTTTCTCTCACCTAAATGGAATTTGTGGAGCAGACTCACAAAGGCCACAAACCCATTCCGTATCTTCCTTTTTATCTCTCTGTTACTCTGATAGAGTACTGTTAAATTACAAGAGCCAGATCTATGACACACAGCTTTCCAATTATTGTTCCACACATTTTTGTTTTCATTTACTTTCTACTTTACCTATTCCATCTACCTGTTGTTTGTTATAATCCTAGGGTGTCTGATGCTGTGTTTTGTTTGCACTGCACAGGGACCCACCAAGGATCTCTAGTACTTGTTTGGACCCAGTGAATTCTACTGTCATATTCAGTACATACTTCTATGTTTCAGTATTTTGCATAGTTCCAAGTAAATATTTCAATACTCAATATCACATTCTGTATGACATATATGCCAATAAAACTGTTTTCCCATCATTTAATGTCTTATTAACTATCTTTATCTCAGCCCATGAGTTTTACTGTCTCTCCCCCACCTCACTGTGGGAGTTGGGAGCAAATGGTCCTGTTGTGCTTACCTGCGTGCTGGGTTAAACTCTAGCAATCCAAACAAAGCCAAATGATGTTGAGAAAAATGTGCATCTAAATGAACACTTACACATCCTTATTGAAAAGAAGTATTTCTGAGCGAAAAACAGCCCTCTGCTGTTAATGCACAGAGCAGAGGGAAAATGGGAAAATGAAAAGAAATAAGTACTTCTTTTTATTTTACCCTGTTCTTTTGTTGTTGGTTTGTTGGTTGGTTGGTTCTGTGTGTTTTGTTTTTTCCTGAAGTTTATAACATTTCATTTAATTCTTCTCATATCATTTTTTCAAAGATTTTCATTCTTTCTTCTCACATTTATTCCTCGCAGCCCATCAGCACTGTCTGAGGTTCTTAGTATTTCCAGTTTGATTTCAATGGGTACACTAGATAGAACAAAGTATTATTCAAAATAATCAGGAAGGACAGAATTTGCTCTGGCACTTTTAAAAGGACTCTTTCTCAGGGTTACAGAAAGAGAAATATTTTGGCTGATTGTCTTCCTTAACTTCTGCCTACTTTGCAGTCTTTGGTATTCGGGATTTATCCCAAGTACTGTCCACTACTCTAAGGGGCTGTATGAATATGAAACATTTCCTGCACAAAGCAGTGTTGCTTTACCAGAAGAATTGCTGCTTGGCATGTTTATGGGTTTATGCTGAAATAGTTGGGTTTGGTATTCTGTCACTAGGGTGGTTTTCTGTGGACTATTAATAAAAATGGGAACTGGGAAATGACATTGGTCCTACTCCAAAACAAATATTGCTACAGAAAGTAAGTAATATGGAATTCAATTGTATCTGCATGGAATGTATGAGACTGCAAAGAAAATAGTAGATTTAGTTACTGAGATTTTTCACTTCTTGCCCAGCTCTTTAGTGGCACTGCAGCAGATTTGATGTTGTTCCAGATCTTGTACATATCACACTATCTACATGCAATATATATATATATACTATCATGACCTCTTCAACATGTAATGAACACGTTTCTTATCATGTGTGTTAAGAGTGAATTACATTTCTGCATTTTAATACTATCCTTTTCACTTTGAAATTCCCTTTTCCTTCTGACAGAATTTAACACTAGGGTTGGAATAGTCAAACCCACATGCATAAGATTGAGTAAGTTTTGTTGAAATTTTATGAATTTCTCACAATTCTGAACACTATGTTCAAAAAGTACTGACTAAAATTAGTCTCAGAGCTTACTAGCAACCACTGTCTCTGTGGCAAAGGATATATTTCTGAGATTAAATATTAGCTTTAAATATACAAATTAATTCTTGTAAATAATTAGCTGTTAGAAACCTCTTTATTTTTTGTTCTAGTCTGCTCAGCTGGCCTACAACGTAATCAGACCTTAAGCTTGTCTTTGTTTCAATTCTTCCCCTGTACCTATGAAATTGATCATCTTTTCTTCACCTAAACTAAAGCGAATAAGATCTGTAGATGAACACCAACTCCAAAAATCAGGACTGGCTTTCTAAAAGGACTCACTGCTGAACATTTCTAAAGTATTAAAAGAAATGGGTATTCAACAGGTTTTTTCAGATTCATTTCAGATTTATAAAATAAACTGCTCTCAAGCCAGGAAAAGTATGTTGTGGGCTATTTCTAAACAATATTGTTACTTTTGGCATTCATAATTTGACTACCAATCTGGTTTATTCATTCTACTTTCCTGTGAGGCAGAAAGAATACCTTTATTCCCTTGGGAGACTCTTTGTCTGAGATATATTAGAAAATTTATCATATAACAATAATGACTATTTACAGAATATAAGGTACTCGCAAGCATTAACCAAACCTACTACTATCTCAATCGTAAATACATAAAAGATTCTTAACCTGGGGACATACATCGGGCCAGTTTTATTTTTTTTTAAAAAGTTGGGATGTTTTGTTTCTTTCTTTGAGGAATTGTTTGCTTTCTCTCAATTTTATAAAACATTCTCAAATAGGTGTAATTGCACATAAATTATTAATTCAGACAATGATTTTATCATACAAGCTGTGTAGGCATGGGCATTGTCATTTGAACTTGTCACCAAGTAAACAGCAACTATTTTTGGAAAGAGGTGGTAGAGAGAGGAAATAATATTTAAAAACAATTATAGCAGAAGGCCTCTTGGGATTTTTATCATCATGCCCAAGGGCTAGAAGGAGCCACTTCTAAGAGAAGATCTGTGGTCAGAATCCCTTAATCAGACAAGCATTGATTTGAAACAAGATAAGACTTTATTCTGAACAGGTAGATTTCAGTCACTTCTGAGATACAAAGTATTCTAGATTGTCAGTAATGAAATACAAGCCATTTTAGACTCCTTCCCAAATGCAAAGCTGCCTTCCCATTTAGATAACTCAATTCAGGCTTCCTTCACCAAATGCACCAAGCACAAAATACTGAATACTTGGCTTTACAACAAAGATTTGAACCACAGACATTTAAATATCACACCTGCAGGGTAATTCAGTCAGCTTTTGAGCTTTTTTTGAGAGAGATTTTCGCAGCATGTGCACCTTTCTGAAATTTGCTCTTCATAGGAAAAAGGAAACCAACCTACAGGGTTCTGTTGGTCAACACAGAGAGGAGAGAAAAGCTGAAGAACTGATCATTGATGGGGAAGTAGGGAAATGGGAAGAGGTCTTGGAAGAGAAACAAGAAGAGTTTCTCATAGTGCTTCCTGCCACTTTAGTTTTCCATCTTTGCTCTCTGGTATCTGAAGTGGATGTGTGGGCAGCTGAGACAGAGCAGGCAGTGGGGTCAGTAGATGGTTATGGTGCAGATCTTATTGCATTCTGTTCCCACCCTGTGTGATAGCTGAATGCCAACTGTGCATGTTAACATTACTGAGTTAATTATCTCTTGGCAGCATGATAGCAAGAGTTTCCAACCTCATGCTGAACTGTGTGGATTTGCCACAATCACACAATTCATATCAGACAAAAGGAAATTCAAACATCATGGAAAATTAAGTGGGTATACAAAAACAAATCTCAGGAGTGTGAAGGATAGGACTGGGCTTCTCTAGAACTAGTCATGGCTGTGGAAATGTGCTTTATTCATGTAAACATGAATCAACAGAAATACATCAGTTACATCTAAGGAGTTCCTTTCCTTTGACAAAGCTAGGAAATTGAGGACTCAGTCTTCCCCTTCTCCTCCCTGTGCTTATAATTACTCTAGAGTCATGAGACAAGTTGTCACACTCATGGAAAATAGAGAGATTGAAGAATCATAGAATCATTGAGTACCCAGAGTTGGAAGGAACCCACAAAGTCATCAAGTCCAACTCCTTGCTCCACACTGTAACACCCAGAATCCAAACCCTGTTCTTGACAGCAATGCCCAAACGGTCCTTGAACTCTAGCAACTTGGGGCTCTTCCCACCACGCTCTGGTGAACAACCATTTCCTCACACACAAACTGAACTGCCCCTGTTTCTGTCCCATGCCATTCTCTCTGGTCCTGTCACTGTCAGCAGTGAGCAGTGATCAGCATTACCCCTCTGCTCCTCTCATGAAGAATTGCAGGCCACCATGAGGCCTCCCCTCAGCCTCCTCTACTCTGAACTGAACAAACCAAAGGACCTCCGCTGCCACTCGTACATCTTCTCCTCCAGACCATTCACCATAGTTATCGCTTCACTAAATGGCCTTTAGAGAAGGCCATTATGTTGAAATACAGGTGCAGCACAGTCATATCTTTTGAGTTCTTGACAAAGAAGATTTTCTCATCTTCTGGAAAGAATGCAGCATCGTGCCTATACTTTTGTGTATGTTCCCTGGAAAGAGAGAAAGCTATGCTGAAATTTTGAAAATTACACATTAGCAGAGAAAGAGAAAGGGATGCAAGGAGTGAAATCCTCCCTTTCCAGCAGCATGTTAGTTTGGCAACTATTCTGGAAGCCTGCTTTAAGCATGGAGAACCTTCTAGTTGCAAGAGCTTCCCACCAGATTTTATGGATTTCAATCCAAAGCTAACAGCTTTTGAAGAGCCTCCTCCTACACTCTCTTCTCCTTTGGCAGCCTCTGAAGCAGTCATATGGAGCAAGGGATGATATTTCAAAATGTTGTGGCTGGCTTGTACAACCCTATTGACCACATTTTGAGTGAATGTTGCTACAATATTTCATATGGCTGTTGTCTGGGGGGCTTTTAAGAATTTCAAATCATAAAGATTTTGCCTTAGGCTAGCAGCTGAAGTTAGAAGAATGAGATCCTTGAAGAATTTAACAGAAGATTGTTTTGGCAGACCAATACCGACTTTTGCTTGATCTGCAGATCTGGTAAGAGAAGACAACAAAACAGGAGAATGCCTGAGGATAAAGAATAACATGGAAACAATTATAAATGTCATTCTTTACATTCAAGTTCACTCTTACTTCAAAAGCAATGTTCAGTTGTGGGTACTTGATCTCAAAAACGATAATGAAGAATTAATTGAAGTTCAACAACAATGAATAGGGCCATGGAAAAATGCTTCTAAAAAGGGAGGTTGAATTAATTGAGGCTTAGAGATTAGATGTGTGACTGATGCAGTTCAAAGTGATGCTGGAACTACCACTGATCTTAATAAAACAACATCAATGAGCAAACTGATTGAAGGAGACAAAATAAAAAGGTGCTAACTGAAGAGAGGATATTGTGATAGTGAATCTGCAACTGCTTTACAAGAAAGAACTAGGAACACTAGATAGCAGCAAGTAAATTTAAACCTTCTGATGAAATCATTGAATCAGATTATAGCACCTACAAAATGAACTGAGTCCAAGTCCTGGCTCCACACAAGACCACCCAAAAGTCAAACCTTATGTCTGAGTGCATTGTCCAAATGCTCTTAACTCTGGCAGCTTGGGTCTGCACCTACTGCCTTGAGCAGTTTATTCCATACCCACACCCTCTGGTGAAGAACCTTTTCCTAAAACCCAATCTGGCCCTCCTCCAACAGAGCTCAATGTCTTCCCCTTGGGTCCTGTCGCTGCCACCAGAGAACAAGGATCAGCAATATCCCTCCACATCCTGTGAGGAGCTGTAGGCTGCCATGAGGTCTCCCCTCAAATATGCTCTACTCTAGTCTGAAAAATACAGGGGAACTCAGCTACTCTTCATATGTCTTGCCCTCAAGAACACTTCACTATTCTCACAGACCTTTTTTGGATGCTAACAGCTTTACACCCATCTTACACTGTGGCACCCAAAACTGAACACAGTGCTTGAGGTAAGGCTGTGCGGAGCAGGGCAGGAAAATAATTTCCCTCATCCAAATGTCATTGCTGGAGCTGAAGCACCCCAGGGTACTGCTGAACCTTTTGGCTGCCAGGGCACACTACTGGTTCATTTTCAGCTTACTGTCAGCCAGCCAGAATTCCCAGATCCCTTTCTACAGAGCCTCTCTCCAGCACCTTGTCCCCCAGTCTGCACCAGGGCTGCCCCATCTCAGGTGCAGAATCCAGCACTTGTCATTGTTAAACTTCATGTGTCTGGTGATTGCCCAGCCCTCTAATTGGCCAAGATCCCTGCAAGGCCTCTTAAGCCACAAGGGAGTCAACAGCTCCTTCCAAAGCTTTCTGCTCAATAGGCACAATTGGGTTATGCTTCTCACTGTCATCAGAAGCTCAAACACTGTCTGCCTTATCAGCAGTTTGAAGAAGACTGGCTACTTTATTAAGAATGTGAATACACTGAGTTGTAATGGCAAGTATAAAGGAGCATCAAATGGTAAAGGCACTGGGACTCTTCCAAACACTCAGACCTGAAGGCGTTTAGCATCTTCTATGTAACACCCTGTCATGGTTTTATGATTCTTGTTACTGATATTCCACATCATAACATCATGTAATGCAGTGGGAGTTAAAGAGTTAATGCTCAGGTCCCATGGATCATTGAGAGTTCTGGGTATACCTGTCTCAGAAGAGAATAAGAACTACGTACCCCAGAGGACATTGTGTTGCTTTGCATTGCTTTGCATTTTTCTGTTTTCCACTCAGAGGGAAAGATAGATAAAAACTGTTTGCATGTCACGAGAAACAGGCTCTTTCCTTTCAGATCAACCCAGCAGCAGGTGCTCCCTAGCCGTCTTGCTTTCAGTGTTTAGCACAAGGCCTTCAGTTCTTGGGCACTCTCTTGCTCATTTGTATTTGATTTATTAGCTTCAATTCCAATTATACTGCGTTATTTTGCATTCCAATATCTTATTTAGTAAATCAGCTTTCCTCCTCAGATCACTGTCTCCATTTCTTTTCTAGGCCCATCTCCCTTTTCCATTTTCCCTTTCCCTCTTTCCTGGGGTGTGGGTCTGTGGGTCCCCCACCCCAATCATGGAGCCAGGCCAAACCAGCCCATAAACCATTGACACACCCATTCTTAAGTTCTGAATTGTAACTGCAGCTCTGTGTTTTCATACACCTGAAGCTTTGTTGATTCAGTATGGCAGGAGACAAAATTCTCACAACACCCCTTCCCCAAGAGCAGAAAGCTGGTTTGGGTGTTCTACATCTGCCAGACAACTCTTGTGTTTCTATAGTCTGGAAGATGAAAGTTCTCCTAGAGTCTGGTTCTTCTGACGCTACTGCCATTAAGTTGAGGAAACTGCACAGGTGCGTTTGTTATATTGCAATGTAGCTTAAGAAATTCCTCAAGAAGCTTTATCTATTCAATAGGGAAAGAAAGGAAGTCCTGGAACATTGGACTGTTGTTTAGTCATGGCAGTGAAGCAGCTTTTGTCCTCATTACTTTCCTTATTTTTATGGCTTCCTTCACCTCCATGTCCCTTGCCCACACCCCCAGCCACACACAAATGCTGCTTTCAAGTTTTGTTTGCTTCCTTGCCTCCTTCTGTAACTCTACAGGGTTAATTGTTGTCATTCCTTTTTGTATAGTGATACAGTAACTTCATCGAACAGAGCCTTGTCAAAGCCAAAGGACACAGGCTCCTATTTGCGTTTTAAATTCCATATGCATAGAATGACCACCAGCAGTAACAGAACCAATCCACATCTCCACCTTTCAGACACTAGTGAGGAATTTTTTGATGTCACCCTAACAAACCTCTGCTCTTGACATCGCACTAGAACTTCTACTGCCTATGGCCATGGCTAGGGTCAAACATCTATCTCCTCTCCAGTGATACCAAAAAAAAAAGTATGGTGGCAGGTATGTTTTAGTGAGCTTATTTTACAGGCATTTTTCTCCTTTTTGGCTTCCCTCTACTCTGTTCCTGTATATAGCAACCGTTTTTTCTTCTGCTTGCAACCAATTTCACAGAGGCGCTTGTTAATCATAACATTTTCAAGTGGTTGTTTGCTTTCTTATTGCTTTTAAAAAATAGACTATGAAAAAGAAGGTGGAAAAAAATGACCTCAGTCAAAACCAGGACGGAGGAAAAAGCTGGGGAGAAGACAATCTTTTAAAAAAGCATCATCTAGAGGAAAAGGAGCTGTAAGGAAGAAGGCATATGACTCTTGGTTGTGACCTAGGGCCAGGGCCTTCCACTCAGATATTGCCTATCACAATGCAAACGCATGATTTAAATCGGAAATTGTCTGCCTTGATTAGCACATCAGATGAAGTAACCTCCCAGAGTACCTTCCAAAAAAGCTTCTGAGATAAATCTGCTTCAGCACATTATATAGATATTGCATAGGAATTAGGGTAGTTGCTACCTGACCAAGAGGTCAAGATTTTTTATTTATTTATTTTTGTTATATATTGTCTCTACATTTCTCTCAGTTTAACATGTTTTAGTTTTTTTTTTAACTTTACAGCAAATTTTGTGAGACTTCCCAGAAATTGCAGCAGCACAATACTACTGCTGCAGACGTGAATAAGCTCCAGTTTAACACAGATGTTACCTTACCTTTCTTTCAGCATTTCAAAAGAATAAGTTTTATCAATATATTTAATGAACCCAGGATCAGTATCAAAGCTATAAGCACTCACCATACTTCACCAAGAAGTATACAGAAAATTTAGTAGCACTGAAAATTTGATGAAAATTCAATGAAAATTCAGTATTGCTCCGGTACTGCTGCAAAAGATCAATTGACTTGACAGATAGAAAAGAAAGATTCTTGAGTCATTTATGCTTTTTTTTCATTAAAAATTTTTTCTTCTGTCCCCATGGTAGGTTGTGTGATGCCTTTGATTTATTGTTGCAAGGTCTTCTGCTTGTGACTCATAATGAGAAACAGTATTTGTTAAAAAAAGAAAAAGAAAAATGTGCTCTGTTCTAAAATCAGGTGACTGACTGGATTCCAGTTTTGTTTCACTTGTCAGATTTCATGATGCAACCAGAGGCCGAATGCAGGAGATGTGTGACTTGCTTCGGCTGACTCAGAAGCTGACCGTGAAAAGGGAATTTTATAACTTACTACTAGAAGGAAGTGAATATTTAGAAATGTTGCCTATATTTTTACTCCTAAGCAAACAATTGTTTATTGAATCCATCTCTTATCTGAAAATCAGTTTTGTGAACGCATAACATTATCCATCTACTCTAATTTTGATGGAGGCATCCACAAAGTTGCCAACTGTGCCTTGTTGTTACATGTTATTAAAAATACCCTGTCCTCTAACACTGAATTCAAACATTAGTGAAGAAAGGTGCTTTTGTTCATTTTAAGCACAGATCTCCCTTTATGCACGTAAAATATGCCTGATAATTCTGTTTCATTTATTCCAGTTTGGGACATACAAGCAACGACACCTAATGATTTTACCGTATATAGCTCTTGATCTGCCTATATTAAGCAGCTGCAGACTTTTCCCTGGCAGTGACCTACTGAGCATCTCTCACTTTGTTCATGGTTTTCTGGTTGTTTTTGAACCCCTATGGCAGGATGTGCCCTGTTATTTTTCACCTGATGAAGTCAGCTTCAGTTGCAGTTAGTGGAGTGAAGTGTGGGGCTTTTCTGCCACCATTAGGGTGGGAGGTGTACTGCAGCAGGTCAGAAACTATGTTGGAGGGGCCCTTGAACAGACAGTAAAAAAAAAAAAAGACTAAAGCAGCACTTTCTCATTCAGGAAGGGGTTTTAGGTTTACATAGCCAAAACAAAAAAAAGTCAATAGCCTGTTATTCTTGTCTTGCAGTTCATAAGAGTATCATTGTGAGTGAAGTAGCAACGTGTACAGCGAGTGATAATGTACGTAGGTCACTCCAAAAGTACTATTTCCAATTTATTTCCATAGAAACTAAAATGGAAAAAAAGAAGCAGAGGAATACTGTCAATAGAGAAAATTCTCCACAACAACACAATATTTTTCAACAGTCACCATCACTAACTATACATTTCACCAGCAATGAGAAAGAACCTGTATATCACGCTCATAATAATTTGCACCAGCAAAGGTGACCCACTGTCACTGTTACCACTGCCTCTCACTGTGCGCACACCCAGTGAGCAATTTCCAGAAATGTTCAGCAAACATCAAAGAATGTCAGTATTCTTTTTTCTAACATGGAGGAATTTAACTCTACCCCTCTGCTTCATCCACGCTTCCATGTCAGACACCATTCTCTCACTGCCCCTCTACTGCCATCTGTCGCATGACAACAACATGCAACGGAATATGGGTGGGCAGGTTCAGCCTCTATTGCTATACCAACATCTGCCTCTGACATTGTGAGCCTGCACCATAGAATAGGTCAACACTGGTCTCAGCCCTCTGAGCTTGTGGTTCATCCTGACATATCAATAAATCTTCCTACAAATCCGAAAACTGTCTGATTGGAGGTCAAGACAATCAGAAACCCCCTCAGCTTGTTAACCAAAAACTGTGAGCTAGCAAAACCATAAGGCTTATTTTCAGGTCTTGTCTTCATCAAAAACTTAATTGTCCAGCACCCCATTTGCTCACTGGAACCAAACAATGTTACTCTTAGATGTGTCAAAGTAAAGTGTGACACTCTTACTCAGGCTCATAAGAGAAAATGCAGCCATAAGAGGAAATAGAATGTTTTCAGTGATATACCTTTAATAAATGCAGAAGAGTATGAAGAAATGATCAGTATGAGAAGACTTATTCCTTTATACAACCATTTTCTGTAATTCTATAAAATATAACATTTTCTTGTTCTCTCACAGACCTGTTCTTAACACTTCTTTCAGAAGGGGATCACAGATATAATTACAGATAGAAAGAAGCATCTAGTTTTGTAGGCTAAGATCTGGGGAGTTGAGAGGACCTGTTCTTACACAAACCTGTAGGAAGTTGTTGCATGACCTGTATCAAAACCTACAGTATACTACTGATAAGAATCCAGTTACAGAAGATTGACGTATTGTCTTGAAAGGGGACACTGCTGTACATCTGCTCACAATAATTAAAGACTTCAACTAGCTCTTCAGAACTATTCCACGTCTCCAGGAAAATGCGACCCCTTCAGAAGAGCTCAGCAGCTTCCAGTAGCACATGGTTTTCATGGAGATAACAGATTTTAAGATTAGTACAGCAGCATGAACACTCCATGCCCCCTTCCCTCCTCTCAGTGCTCTGTAAGTGTGAAACTGTCTTTGAAAAAGATGATCTAAAGTTCCACTATGGAGAGTGTTCCATATCCTTTTTGTTGATCTTTTGATGAGGACAGAGAGATTACCAAGTTGTTTGAAATCCTGATAATAAGCAACATCTGCTGCCCCAGAAAGTGGGAATGCAGGCTGGCAGGGTTAGTGGGAGAATAATATGCTTTGACACTTCACTAAATTGAATGCTTTTCACAGTAAGTCCTTTTCTGGGGGGCAGAGAAGGAAAGGGGAGATATTTTAAAAATGTTATTTGCCTTTTCTTTTTCACAGGATCTTATCATCCACAGCTAGAAATGCCACCTTAGTGGAACTGATTTTTTTTATTTTTTATTTTTTTTAAATTTGAGCTATATTTGTTTTTTGTTGCAATTAGAAGTTTGTTTTCATTTTTCCCTCAGGTTCGCAGCAAGCATTTTCACAGAAATCAGTATAGATTATCTCAAGACTCTGGAACGTGCAGTCAATAAAATATGAAGCAATCAAGCACTGACTTCTCAAAACTTTAAAGAAGACATGGCTAGAAGGCATCCTTCCTATTTCTGATAGTACTGGGAAAACACACCTTTAACTTAGTATCAAATACCCATTCAGCTCTGTATCTTGTATTTTCTGGGAATGGTGAGAAATACTTAGAGGAAAAAAACTGAAATACAGGATTAGGTGAAAGGGTGAAATCATATGTCACACATATCCCCTCTCACTGCTAGGCTTGAGAAGGGCTTGCAGATCTCCTTTCCTGCACAGAAGTAGTATGATCAGGCTGGAAATCTAGATTTCATTCCTAACACTTATCAGTTCTTGGCAAGCCATTCCACATGGCTCTGTTTTGGCTTACCCATCTGTTAAATGGCAACAATGCCTATGAAAAAAACACTCTGAGAGCTTTTAGTAAAATGAAAAAGAGTACAGGTCATTATTACTGCGAGCAGGGAGAAAATATAGAACTGAAGCACTGTGATGGGGGTTATTGAAGGTGCATGTTACAGTCATGAGAGCCTGGCAATTAACTGACCGGTTGTGTTCTCACTTCCCATTTTCTCTGATGTTCAATCAGGGTTTGACTGAAGTCACAAGTATTTTTTGATGTGTATAGCATTTTTGGAAGGGAAAGTAGGGAAGTTTCAACTCTTCATTAAGAAACTGTTTTCCTCTGGATAGACATTTTTAATAGACATTTTGATCTTGCTTTACCTGCTGGATAGGTAGCAAAACAGAAAGAAGCTGATCTTTACAGGAAATATTAAGAGAAAAAGGTGAAGCATATAGTTAACTTAGGACAATTACTTCCTCAGAAAATAAACTGAAGCATAAGATTTCTGTTTTCAGTTTTCTTTCTTTTTTTCAAATACATTGGTGTTGCTGTGGAAGCTAAATAGTTATAGAAGTTGCTACATAGTTACAGAGACTGCTTTCAGAAGAGGGAAGGGTACAGGGCAGTGGGGAGTGAGGTTGTAGATCTTTTCTTGTAATATCTTTTCCCAGCACCTTTCTGTGTTGCAGCTATTTAAAAAAACAAATGCTCAGCATGTGCATGAATGTCGTGACTGAAAAAACGCCACCAAAATATTGCTCCCCACAACTAAATTAAAATTTTAAAAAAGTGGCTTATAATGGAAGGAGAAACTCCTCCACTCCTCACTCAAATTCAAAGATAGAGATAGATACTTCAAAATAGAAAAATCAGCACAGTTTGTGATTCACAGGAAACCATCCAATCAAAAATTCATTTACTTTACCTCAAGTGAGCTAGATGAGTCTCTTCATAGATTTCTATCCATTTGCACTAGCCATCTAGCAGCACATTTGAATCAACTGTAAGGTCAGCCTGCCACAGCTTCAAGTTTTACAAAATGGTCCAGAGTGAATGGAGCAAATGGAAAAAACTTCCATAAACTTCAAAGGTTGGGAAGCTGGGATACAATCAGAGACAAAAAGGAAAAGGGCATTCTTTTACATTTTATCCCCTCCTGTGTTGGTACAGTTGAGAATAAATATTCTGAAATGATCAGAGAAAAAACAAGTAGCACTATTTCCCTCTTGGCAGTAGCTACTGTCTATACTCAAGCACACATGGGCAGTTTCGGTTGAACATAATGAATAACATAACCTTATGTTATTCTGCTACAGTAATTACTCACTGTTTGTAGTGACTTGCCTAGCTTTCAGCTCTTCTGGGCCTAATGGGAGATAGCCTGGTAAACTATATAGATCATTCTCACTAGACCACAGTAATGATGTCATTCATAAATTGCAGTAATCTATCCAAACAATATTCCGTAACCTGCGCTTATCCTCAAGGTACACTGGCTGAACTATAAACATCGAAGAACAGTATGATGGCATTGCTTAGCCAGACTGAATAATAAATTCCTAGAGGCCAGATTCAATGCTGTAGAAACTCCAGATGGGTAATGGCATTGCACCAGGGTGAAATTCTTCCCACTCAACTAAATGCATCTGATAATCGACATTATGGATGCAGGCAGTTAGAATTTTTGTCAACAAACAAAGAGGAGGGCATTAGGGTTGTGTTTTCATTCTAGGATTTTAGGTATTCAGAAAATTATTTTCAGGAAAAATTGCATCATAAAATATAATCCAAGTCTCCATAAGATACACATTTTTCTCTAGAAAAAAAAAATAAAATTGAAGAATCAGGAAGTCAGTTTTCAAATTATTGTTCTTTCATTCCCTAACAAGCAATAAAAATTCCAAGGACAAATTACAGGAGGCTAAATCTTGATTTTCTGAGTCCTACCTGTGCCTTCTCTCTTCTGTTGGAAACTAAAAGCCAGAAAGATAGAGCATGCATGCTACAACTTCCCATCTGTCTACAGAAAAGCAAATCAAGTTTCAGGCTTCACTCTAACGAAGTGTATTTTAATTTGGAACTGAAAATGCATGTAAGTACCAGAGGAAATGTAATCCTTACCCTCAACAACTAGGGAAATTATTAATAATGAGAATTCTGCTTTCATGAGTATTCTTCTCATAATCTTACAGTCATACATGAAAGGCATCACACCTTATTGCAAGTTGAAAATGCTTTGAGTAGAGGCATCCAAGTAGAGGTATGGGCAAAGCAAAGAAACAGTCTTCTAGTTCTCACACAAATCCACAAACTCTTGCACTGTTTCTGGCTACACAGATGACCACCGAGTCCAACCCTCTTTCAGGTGAAGGAACTTTACAAGGAAGTTGATTTTGCAGTACATTCATTAGCTTTGGAACAGCTATCAAGTTTTTTTCATAACAATTAGGCATCGAGATGTATCACAGAACAACAAACATTCGGAAGTTTACAATACATATCTTTAAAAAAAAACAAATATAATAAAAAGGAATTCAGAACTGATAGCTATTTCACACAAAAGGATTAACTAATGGGAATGGAGAAAAAGATCTGTCTTTCATGAAGAAAATAGAGTAAGACCTAAAAAGTGAAGTAGCATGGAAGTTATTAAAATATGATGTTTCATTTTCTTGCTGTTCTGTTTCGAATTTTTGTTCCAATACATGCTGCTAAATGGAAAGAAGTTAAAATAACACAATAAACATCATCCATTTTGAGGAACTACATCCTAAATTGCAAAAGAAAAGTGGAAACAAGTAGGACCTAGTAATTTAGTATGTTCACAATAGAAAGTTGATTCTTCTATACAGAGTGAATGATAGAAATCAGCAAGGTTTTAAGCCGTGAGCAAAGAATAACTTTCTGTTCAGTATGAATAGTTTGCCCACCAGAAATTCAGATAAAGTAACATTTGATTGAATAAATATAAGAAATATTGAGATGGGAAAACCCAGTGAATGAGAAAGTTCACAGAAATCGGAAAAACATTTACCACAGTTGCTGTATAGGTTAAAAAAAAAAAAAAAAAAGTAGGTTGCTCTTCTCAGAGTTGCATCTTTCTAACTTCAACTTGCAGTGACCAATATGTGACTTGCTAGGATTGAGCTGTCTAGCTTCCCACAAAAAATGTTTGTATTGAATTCCTACTTCATTACTTAATGTCTACATTTGGAAGGAATAGAAAAGGAAAACTGAGTCTGTAAAGAAGAGACAGTGTCATACAGCAACCTTTTAGCTTACTAATGCAACACTTTTCCTGATTTCCCATTTGGATGATCTCCTTAATCAGTGATCCCAAGCCAGAAATTTTAACTATGGATAACACTTGGGATTAAATCATCATGAAGCCTTTAAAGAATTTCTGTCATATCTTCTGTTGGTCAGAGTAACCTTTGCAGAGTAAAGAGAGGTGTTTGATACCCCATGCCTGTTAGTATTCAAGAGGCACGATGACAATGTTCCCAATAGCATGCTTTAACTATTAGTTAGCCCTGAAGTAGTCTGGAAGTTGGACTTGGTGATCTTTAACAGTGCCTTTCACTGAATTACTCTACTCTTTTCTAATTAATTGGGCCTTTATTATAACCAGTGTAGAACACAGTACAACCAGAGGTTGATTCATTCCCTCGCAACAGAGATGGGTTGATCTCTGTCTGTAAAGGATGTCTGAAGTTCAAGTTCAGGAAAGTAAATTCAAGCCTGATTTTTTATTTATGCACTAATTTTCTTCCATTTCTCCCTCAAAGTATTCATTGAAATGACCTTGCAAGATGCAATAGTTACCACCAGCTTTTTCAGAAGCACTCATAACTTTCACAGGCTGTGCAAGAGCCCTTTCCTAGGACAAGCACATACACTGCTTCAACATAAACTGCACCTATTAAGGACAACCAACAGCTAGAACCATCCCAAAGCTTATCAACTGCTGATTTGTTGACAGTTTCCCAGACACAGACTGTTAATGCATGGCAGCATATCCATGCTGATGCATATAATGGGAGGTGCTAGAATGCATAGTGCAACATGGAAGCCACTTGGAGCCCACAGTGTTGTCTTCCCTGTAAAACTGATGGTATAATTTGATGATAGCAGTTGGTGTTCCTGTGTGGGGTTACAGATTATAAGTGAATTCCTGCAACGTCTGAAAGACATCCTTTAAAAGCTCCCATTCGGTTCCCAGTTTGGGCAGATGAGGTAAGTATGCGTTCTTTTCATGAGTTCTAGGATTGCAACCTTTGTTTTCTGCAAAGCTAGAATTTCTTCAGTCCAAAGTAGACTAGGAAAAAAAGCCACTATCTGTCAAGAGAAATGTTTTCAGTCCTTTCATTGTTTACACTGAGACCTTTCAATGAAAGGGCACTAATTTTCAGCCCCCACAATATTTATTTAGAATTACTGTTAAAGGAGTAAAAAACAAATAAAACCAGAAGATGGATATTTTTCACAAACTATTTATCCTCCCCCATTGTTTTTATCATTCCCCTTTTAATCCAGAAAATTAAAAAAAAAAGCGTCCCACAACAATCTTGTCAAGGAAGAAAAAGCATTTATCCAGAAATACTTCCAAGGGGACTGCTGTCCATCTGACATGGTTCAACTGTGCTTTCTGTGGCCAGAACAGAGGAAGTAAAATGGACATTTAATTTCACTGTAGTATTTGTTTCCCCAAATCCACATAGCAATAGCACATGCATTCAGTAAACTACTTCTAGTATAGCTAGGCTTCCACAGTAATAATCCAAAAAGTCCTCCTGCTGGAAACAGTCAATTTACAGCTAATATTTTTCAGTATACCTGAAACTGACAACAACATTTAGATGAAGGGAAAAACTTAGCAGCAGAATCTACATATATTCTTTGGGGATTTTTATCTTCAAGCAGTTCAGACCTACATTTTCTCTTCACCAGGACACAGTAAGCTTCAAATTCCACTGAGTAAGCCAGATAGATAGAAATGTCTTTAAAAGATTCTATCTTTTCACATCCTAACACTTTAGTTTATATTTTCTTTCATTAATTTCTACAGCATTAGATAATACCAAACAGGTCCTAGAGGAATTCCCTGTCTACACAGATGTTCCATGTGAGGATGTGAGAGGTTGTGCAGTAAGATGAGGAAGGGAATGTCAGAGCCAGGTGAAATTATCCAGGACAGAAACCTCCCTGTGAGTGTTGAACTGCTAGGCGGCTCAGTACTCTGGGATGGTTTTGTTATGTTTCCTTGCTGCATCTGTGCCCTACGTTTATAAGTAATTAATAATAATTTAAGCAGCAAGAAAAAGACTTTTTCTAGTGCCTGGTATATTTATCTGGAGTGAAGGACACTGTGACAACTTTTCCCTCAGCCTGGTTCATTATTAGTTCTGAAAGGGGTTTCCTGCACTCTTGGGTTTCTATGCTCTTTTTACTCAATAACCTTGATCAAGTCACTTAAGTTCTAAGCTAGCAGAAATGGTTAACTCAGAGTGTAATAACTGTTAAAGAGTTACCACAGAGCTAGCTAGGTTAGACTGTGTCTAACCATCCACCTCAGTGCTGGGATGATATGTTGACGCTGGCATGGGGAATTCATTTTTGTTGATGTAAGTGGAGTTTGTGAAGACTGTGTGATGAACATGTACGTCAGTGAGAATTGCTATAATTTCTATAAAACCTAGAACTCTTAGATGACAGCATACTCACGTCCACCAAGTATCTGAACAATCTGATGATAAAAATCACTACCGGAAATCCAACGTATGTTGTACACAAAAATACAAACTTTCATCTACATTGTCTGAGTTTAGAGATTTAAAGACGTTTTTTACCTTCTTCTCACACACAGCTCAAAAGGCAAACATAAATAGAAATTGTTGTTTCAAATGAAACCAGATAGTTAACACATGGACACTTACTCAAGAAATAAGTTCCAAGCTAGAAGAAAACTGTACAAAACAGATAACCACAAAGAACAGTGAACCAAAGCCTCCAAATGCAAAGAAAAAAAAAAAAGAAAACAGGCATATGTAAATATCTTGTGCAAGCATCTAGGATTGCGTGTCACAAAGACAATGTATACCTGGGAAAAATTCAGTGGTGCTTGTTAAAGTGATTACAGAGTAAGAATCTGAGCAGTTCCTCTCAAATTCTTCTGCAGAGGAAGACATTTTTATCTGCACTATATTGTGGGCACACCAGTCATACTTCAGTGATGTTTATGAATATTTTATTAATATTTCACGTAATGGATGTTCCAAACTTTACGTGTTAATAAACATTTGCTAAATTTTTAATTCCAGTGGCTGTAAATTGATAAATTGTTTCTAATAAAATCTTTCAAGAATTGCCTTAAAAAAAAATCTTTCATACAGCTTCAAATATATATTAACACACATTAGAGGAAAATGATTCTGCAGAATTCCCAGATTTTTCCAGTAAATTTTTCTTATTATTTCACTGTACCATTTTAAAGCACCAACTTCTCGCCTACAGATTTGCTTTAAAGATCATTCCACTGGCCTAGGTGAACAGACGTGTAGCCCAGTGGGCAGGTGAGATGCTATTTAAAGAGGACGCATGAACCTGGCTACTACTGGTATGTTCACAAATATGTTAATTCTCACAAGCAACATCTTTGATTCCTAGAGATATCTCAGGCTTCAGATGCATCACCATATACTCTCCTAGCCTGTTTCTCACTGCTGTACCAGATACATATATATTTGCAGAATTTATGCTGTAAACACTGAAAGTCAAAAGAAAAAAGAAGATTCACACTGGCTAAGTTTTAGTTACTTTTTTTAGCTGCTTAGAAGTACTTTCAGGAAATGTCTTTTAATACTATAGGGAATATCGACCCAGAAATTCAGATGTGGGAAATAGCTCATCATAGACAATAATATATTTTAAAACACCCGGTAAACATTCTGCTGACCTAAAGTAATTCACTTTGGGAGTGACTTTTCTACAGAAAAATTGTAATAACACACACACACACACACACACACACACACACACACACACAGAGAATCACACCAGAAGTTCTATACTAGTAATGGTATTAACCTTAGCTTAGTAGTACTAGAAGAGCTCTATGGTCGACACAAAATTCTGTCTGGGAATGGAGTTGTATCCCCGAATATAAATGGGATTATTTGTACCTGTCCATCTTTCTACCTCTCCCTCCATTCCCAGCACTAAATGTTCCAAACGCATTTGAGCTTATCATAGAATAAGGCAAGAATCCAATATTTAATACATCTTCTCAACTTACTGTAGGCTCACAGTCTCTATGGCAAAGTTGCCCTACAAACTTTTATATAGAATCAGGCAATTCTGAAGCAATTTGTCAAATACCTACTGTACTTCTTGAAAGTTGATTAGACTGTCAGCATCTGAATAGGGTAGGGGGATAGCAGAGAGACAGTGTCTTGCATGCTGACTTCCCAAATAGAGACAGAATCATCACATTTCCTAATTGCAATCTGAAGTACATTTCAAGTCATAATAATCCAGGAAGGAAAATGGCATGCAGGATAATCTTTTTCACCAGGATTTTTAGCTCAGGGACAACAAGAGCTTCTCATGAAGAATTCAACCTCTAGTATTAAGTAATTAGAGCTCCAAGAAAAATAAACAACAAAAAAACGAAGCAAGAGAAACAACTGATAACGTTATCCTTCCTTTCCAAACATTTTGCCTGCACTTTAAAACACTGGCAGTGCAACAAGCCTGTTGAAGAATAAAGATTTGACACCATGCTAGGAATAAGAATAAACATTTTTGCAGTATTTTCATCTGAGAACTCCTGCATCAATCCCACCTAAAATTCTCCCATCCAAATAAATGCATTTAATTATACACAGGGAAAAGTAGCTGGCCTAGAAAAACTGTTCAAAGTATATTAGACAAAAGAGCCTCCGATTTGTGTGCATATGCAGAAACCTGTGCACACACAGTTAACGTGTTTTCTTTCTTTCCTGGAACAAAGCATTCCCAGAAGACTAAATTCCTTGCGTCAAAGTGAATTTTCAAGTACTCTTGGCTTAGGTAGCACTGACCTTATCAAATACTATTGTTTGATCTCATCCATTCTGAAATCTTAAACAACTACCACCGAAGTCAGCTCTACTTCTTCTCTTGTGCAACCTCCACCCCTTTCTGCAGCGGTAACATACTTCTCTTAAATCACTAAAATTTCCTGTATTGCTCACGAAATAAATCTGAGCTACAACAGATTCAATTCATCACTTAGTTTCCTAAGCAAATGCCCTTTTGTATTAAGTTTTCATGGCAAGGTTTTAATAGCAGAGGGACTACGGGAGTTGCTTCTGTAAGGAAAGTCCAGAAGAGAATACACAAATGCAATATGAGATAAAATGGAGGCAGACAACCTAGAATCTGGGCAAAGGAGACAGAAATAGACATAAAGATACTTTTTTTTTTTCTTTTTCTTTTGGATTTCTTAAGGAAGTTATTGCAAACCAGAACCTGAAGAAAGGAATCGAGGGATAGATATAGAATAAACCCTGTCTATGAGAGTCTCCAAAGCCACTTTATTTGTTTGCAGTTCAGGGAAAGAAAATAATATCTGATCTTGAGGTACAATCAGAAATTAAGAAATGCAAAGGTTGCATCAGGTTACTTTCACCCTCTCTCCTTATCTTCCTCAGATTACAGGCAGAACAGAAGAAACATTATGAGAAAATATAATACTTTCAGTTGAAAGGGACTTACAATGACCAATTAATCCAAGTAGAAAACTAATTCAAGGCTGACCCAAAGTTTACATATATCATTAAGACTTTTATCCCAATACCTCTTAAACACTGACGGATACAGCATCAATCACCTCACCAGAAAATCTGTTCTTATGTATATCTATCTTCTCAATGAGATATTTTCTCCTCATGTCTATTGTATGTACCTCCCTGGTTCAGCTTTGAGTCATACTCATGTGTTTTGCCCTCAGTTACTAGCAAGAAGCTCCTAGGTCTTTGGTGCTCCTTGAAACTAGGACAAATACTCCCAGTAACTCTACCATCAGTTGCCTTACCTGCAACCTTCAATTCTAGTTTAAAGCCCTCTCAATCAGTCCTAATAACCTACAGGTGAAGATACATTTTACCCTTTGAGAGAGGTGGATCCCATGAGGCCCAGAAGAGTACTGTGGTTAGAAATAAACAAAACTCCAGTGGAGTCACCAGCACTGAAGCCTGGCGCTGATCCGTTGCTTCCAGTGTCTTTCCTTACTATGAGAGATTAAAGAAAAACACAAATTATGTCCCTTAATTCTTTTGCAGTTTTCCTAGGTGCTCCTCAGTCTACTCACTTCATCCTGAAACTCAGCTATTGGGCAGGGAAGTACTATTTGGGGACATCTCCCACAGAAGTGCTCACTGCCAGCCTCCATCCCTGAGAGTCACCTCAGACAAATCCGCAGCCTGGAACCTGGATGGGTACACAGACTACCTGTTGCACTGAGGGGCTGTATCTGTCCTGCTGGCTGCTAGAAGCTTGAAGAAAGCAGTCAGTGTGATGTTCTGAGGGGTGGTCACCATTCTGTGTCACCACGCACTAGCTCCCTGCTGTACAGGCCCACTCACTGCTTCTTGTGGTTTGAGATGGCAGCGAGGGCAGCCAGCATATCTCTCAGGGGCTGTCACCTGCTGGGTAGGCCCTCCACATCCAAAGGTACTGAAGGATCATAAAACTGCAGACACCCCACAGGGAACCCCATAAGACTCACACCTTGTAGGAATAAGCCTTGTATCTTCTCAACAAGCAGCAACTGCTGCTGCTGCCACCATTGCTAAGAAAGCTTCAGCTTAATTTCTCTCCGGCAGCAACCATAATTATATGCTTGTTTCTAATGGCTCCCAGGCTTGGACAAGCTGAACTGAGGGGACAGTTGGGTAGATGGCAAGTTTGCAGCACAGACTGTGAAGAGTTACGTTGATGGAATCACTACAGAATATGATTAGAAGGGTTCAGCTTTCTACAGGAAAATCAGTATTTCATTTTCTTGGAATAATTTCATCAGGTCCTTCCTGATTCAAGGAATTTTTCTCCAGGAACTGCAGTGAGTGGTTTCAATTACTGCTACTGATGACTGCATATTCTACATGCTACTGAAAGATGTAAGACCTGCTTTTGCGTCATTTACATGTGAAGAAGAAATAAGCCACATTCAGTACTTCCGGTTTCTATTGCAACCCTACCATGAATATGCACACCACTGTTAGAGGCCAAAAAATTCAAGTGCAACGAGTGTATAAGCTCAGCTACAGGCAAGGGGAGTCACTGGTCACTGCCAGAGAGAAAATATATGTGACCAATAATCATGCTGCAAATTATAAGTGTTTTGTTCACGGGATAATGAAACACAGAGCATATGCAATAGTAGTTACCATCGCTCTATGGGCATGAAGAGTAAAAGAAAAATGACTCAAAATCTAACAGGACAAATAACTCAGAGTAACTTCTGGCAGACTTACTTTGCCTATTTTTAGCTGTGTGGTCTGACAATATTTCAATGACACAGCCAAGCTTGGAAGAAAAATGGATTACTCCCCCTATGAAGACATACTTCTTTAAATATCCTACTAGCTTCCACTAGTTCCTTTTCCATGCACTGGGACTGTTCATTCATTTATGTTCCATCTGGGATTCTTCTCATGATCCTGTTTCCTTCTTACTTTTGGAAAAGTACCCCATGTTCCTGGCGACTTTTTGCCACTTTTGTAATATTAATGTTTGCTTAACTGGGAAAAAGTCAACATTTCTCTTGTCTTTTTCATTCTCTCCAGGAAATAAAAAACTTAGTTCTTCTTTTTTTGTCTCTTATATATCTTTTCATGGCATATTTCAATGTTGCATTTTTCATTCTAGAGATAGATCTGTTTGAAACTCAACTGTAAATTTTGTCATAGCCTAACAAGATGATTCTGATATCACTTTAAAACCTAAGAACACAAGAATGTAAAATTCAAGGTCCTATCATAGTAATTCTGACTTATTTCTTAAATATTCTGTGAAGAATTAATGGCTTAGATTGTACTTGCCAAGTAACTGTTTGAATTTATTTTATTGAGTCCTTAACTTCATATTACACACACATATATATTCTTCTACATTTATATAAAATATTTTATGTAGTTAAAAATCTGTCCCAAAAGATTCATTTGATCTGTGGACTGTACTTTGCTTTTCAGAAATGGAGCTGGCAGAATATGATAAATAGCATTTAAAATTCATGTGGGATCTTATATGTGAAATAATAAATGTTCATATTAAAACCTGGGCAAACAGGACTTTTCACAGCATGCAGAAGCAACAATTTCGATTTGTAATACTTAAATAGCTTTACTGGGAGCCAAATTCTGTGGTTTGGTCTATCTATGTTACGGCTTCCTTTTCCTTGAATTTGAGCCTGGGAATGGAAATGAAAATTGAAAGAAAGACCTTACTTAAAATAATATTTTTAATGACCGGATTCTTCATTTTAGTTCTGAAATTCCTTTGCCAGAACGGTTTTAAAAATCCAAGCATTCATGCTTGGAGGCAAACACAATCTAAATACTCAAAAAGACTTTAACCATAGTACACTTAAAGGTAAATCAGGACAGGATTTCACTCAGTATGAAAATTGCATTGGCAGCTTCTGCTTGTACAGAGCAAGAGCATAGAATTATTGTACAACTCCTCAATGCCCTTTATCTTAAAGAGAGTATGGAATAAATATGACCAGTGTGATGCTTTCATTCCTCCCAGATGCTGCATGATCTGCTGAGGACGCTGCTCACTGACCCCTTGGAAATTAGTTTAAGAATCACTGCTGTTCTCTGAAAATGCAAAATAGTCCTTAGATCCAAGGAGAACTATACTAATCTTCTCCATCTCCTCTGACACACACAGACTATGAGAGGACAGTTGACAGTCTAGCTTCACCATAGTTAATTGCTTCTCTCTGAGGGGAAAGGCAGGCAAGCTTCTGTAGCTGTAAGTCAGAGTTGACACCTGCCATCTGGCTCCTCACTTCTTTCTCATTCAATGGCACATGCATTCTATTAATTGTTCCAGGGTCTTTTCTATTTTTCATTAGGCCCTGCTCTCAAACAGATGGTTTCAAACAAATCTATTCAATTATAGATATATATTCAAGCAAGCAAGGACAGTGAGAAAAGCTGAGAGTATCAAACAAAATGGTGGACTTCACTCTGATACAGGCATTAACACTTCTATTCCCTAGGGCCGGACATTTTTCCTGTCTCTTTGGGAACCTTGTGGCTGTGGTATATCCCCCAGCAGGAAGGCCTCTAACTGTGTGCTAAGCTGAAGTCTTCCTACCTTCTGAGTATGTCTGGAATTAAATACTTTCCTTACTCAATACAGTTCATTTTGTCAGAAAGATTCTCAATCACAGCTTCAAGCTCTGACTACTCTTTCCAAATAATCACATATGTCAGCAGAGGTGATGGGAAGTGTTTATTTTTAAAGTGGTGGTGTTATTTCAGAATGAACAACACTAAAGTATTTTCACTTGACTTTTTCCTTTCCTGATACAATCCTTGCTGTTTTCTTATGCTTTATAAACCACAAGTGCTTTTTGCCACAACGTTCTTTCATAAACCAATATGAAGATCAACTGTGAGCAGCAGAAGCATTAGGACATGCTTAAATTGAAGAGATCAGATGAGTCCAGCAATGAATTTTATGCCACCAGTATTAGCACTTTGGGCTGCTTAGCCAGCCTTGAGAGAGAAATACAAAGGCGTGTACCCTCCTGTCTATCTTCTGACTTTAAGCGCAAGATAGGCATTTGCAAGGACAGGTTATACTTATACAGGCTGAATGTAGGCTTGTACTGACATACTGGAGCAGCTCACTTCAGTCCTATCTAGTCAGTAACCTCTTTCTTATCCCGGATACTGCTTATCAGCAGCAGATATTTCTGTAAGAATATGAAAAAGGAAAGGAAAGATTCTTATTAGGATCTGGTGAAATGTTAAAATGCTTTTGGTGTCTAATCAACTCTGTATGTATATAGCTCTGCACTGTGTTACATTGCATGGAAGCAGTTGTTAGTTATTTTGATTGCTACTTATTTATCTTTTTTTTTTTATCTTCCAGATTTTGCTTGTATTGTGTTTAGCACAACATGCTAGACATATTTGCCATCAGGATCTGATAAAAATATAATTGTCTTTTGGAACAGTTCTGTATTCCATTTCTTCAGCTTGGTGTGCTGTATCTTCTTTCTACTCTGTTGATATTCCAGATGGGATCCAGTAAAGCATATTGAATTCTTTTTAGCAGAGAAGAGATAAATTAATTTTCTGCTGTAGGAATCAAAATTATTGGTGCAGAAAAGTCATTTAAATACTGTCCCTATCTCCACTGTGGAGAAACATGTTTAGTCCAAACACATAAGTATCACTTTTATTCTTCTCATTAAGAATCCTGTCCTTGAGATTACAGCTGGATGAAGCAGGACATAGGATTTTTCCAGAAGGCAAGAAATCAAAGCTTGAGCTTGATCAAACCTTTGCATCAAGCCTGTGCATCAATTTGTTCATCGTCCTTGCAACCAGAGTGAAAGGGAAAACAGTCTCATTTGGAAAATTGGTGTTTTATTTTGCTACTCACTGCAAGGTCCTTCCTTGTCCATAACATGCAAATGCAGAACATCCTCTCCATATCACAAAACAATAACGTAAAATCTGCCCTGTGTTGATAAAAAGACACAAACATGATGGTATTGAAAAGCCCTAAGGAGGCAAAGCTGTGAGATGACATGAGAAAGGTGAAACTACTTTCAATTGGGTACAGAAGATGTTGCCTCATTACCAGAAGGCTCCTCTAAACAGCACTAACTGGTAAGTGATGATTTAATACCTGGGCTTGAAGAATGGATATGGTCTATGATGTTATATAATCAATAATGTATCACTGCTGTTCTATGATACAGTATTAGCTAACTGGTTACATGATAATGGGTCTTTCAGACTCCTGAATATTGGAAGCTCTTGTGGGACATTGCTTAATACCACTTTTGCTCTAATGCACTTGACTATTAAGTTTGCAGTATACCACCTTCAAGGCAGTGACCGTTGGACTACATAGCACTAAGTAAAGCAAAAACTACTTAGAATCAAAACTTTGAGAACAGCTGCCCAAACAAGTAAGTGCCCTGATCTATTTTAAACACTGGTTTCACTGTCTGTACCCACAATTATTTTTCTACTTACCTGGAGCCTTGTAGTCTCTATAACAACAATAGAAAAAAACTGGGACATGATCTGTGTTGCTGGACACTCTGCTACTAGTTTGTCTACCATATCTAGAGGGTTATAATGAGTGTATTTATTTCCCTTGGAGGGATGAAGATGTCCATGATGGCGACCTGTATTTATGAATTGAGATGTGTTTCATGATAATCTTCTGAGGGATGACTCACCTTAAAAAGAAGTGATTCATACTGCCTTAGAAGCAACTTCTGTTCAGCTCCTCATGCATTTTCAGAAAGCTGACATTCTCCTCAACTTATAGATGTATGGAAGTATGGATGAATAATGATGCTATAGCTACTTCATGAGACAGTGTAATAGATTATTCATTCTATTTGAGGGATCTCCATCTCTCTTCTATTGGCATGAGGCATCTGATACTTCCAGGAAGAGGTGTCACATGGAAAAAATACTCAGGAAATCATCCATTTTCTTGATATCAACATGGTCCTAGCTTAAATTCTATTCTAGTTTTGGGCAATGACCTTCAGAAATAGTGGAGTTCTTTTGGGATTAGTACAGAAAATGACAAGAGATCTTCCAAAACATTCTAGCAGCCACAAAGAATAATAGGTGATGTTTAAATTCTTTACAGACGGTAGTTGTGATAATTTTCTTTGAAATATATTAAAGACTACGGCAAGGAACAAGAAAATAAATATACAAATCAAAGTTCACTGCAGATGAAATAATGCTGTATTGCAGGCTGCAGTTACGGTAAGGGAAATTCCACAGGAACGTGAAAAATTCCCCTGGAATATGAAAAAAATAGATTCAGGTATGTTGACACATGGAATACGCAACAGGAAGCTGGAGGTGAAGGATTTTATGCTGATACTAAATATATCTGTTGGGAGGGATAGGATTAGAGATACATTTGTGCCAGGAGTTCTTCATGGTTCAGCTTTATTTTTTCTGGACTGCTTTGTCCAGTTTTTGATAAAGTTATTAAGATGATACTAATCTCTAAGGCCTCCTCTCAAGGACTTCGTATTTTCACGTATTAGATTTTTGTGGTCATCCAAGTACGAGAGATGATTATTTTTACTCTGGTGATTTTTCAAACCCTTCGTACTCACAAATTCTTCTGTTGCAGTAACTGTGATACTATCTTTTGAGGCCCTGGAATATTTGATGTGAAATGGGTGATTTAATTGCAGGAGCAAATATCTTGTGTTTCGTAAATCAGAAACTGCGAAAAGGTGGTAGATGCTGGTCATATCCTAAGCTCTCTCTTTGTCAGTAATAATGACTGAAGGTGACGAATGAATGACATATGCATCTGAATATGAGGAAGATGCACTCTGTGAATAATGACATTTCCCTCTTCCACGGATCAGAGTGCACTGTCCTAGAGCTCAGCAAGCACAAGTATCAGCCTCCGCAGAATGAAATAAAATTCCAAATTGACTGCTTGCTATAATTATTCTCTGGCTGACAGCCTTTAGAACAGAGAGTAACATCAATACCTGAAAGAGGTGTAACATTTTTCATTTTCAGTTAGTGGATTCAACTAGGGGCAAACTAGCCCGAAGTGGCATAGCTGTTTATCAGAGATGGTTTCCAGTGAGATGTCAGCAACAGCTGGTGCTACAGGAACAGTCTGGATATTGGGTTTGCATATTTTCAGTGTTCAAACTGTGGGGCTACCACAACACCTGAAAGCCAGCATGCTTGCCAAGTGTATGATCAAGGTGGGAGCTAGTTAATCCCAGGATGGAACTGCAATAATATCTTTGAATAACCAGATTTTCCATCCCATTGCTTTGCACTGTTTAAGGAATTGATTGGTCATAGCATTATTTCACAAGTGCTGTGCATGCTGCCTTTTATCTGACATTGACTTCTACTGTGCAAAAGTTGGTAAACAGGTCATTGAGTCATTTGATCTGCAGGATGTTGCCTACTGCTGAAGAAGAATCTACAGCCTATGAAACATGACTACGTGTTCAAATTGTTTTTCTAGGTGTAGGAAGTATTTAACAGCTCTTCCTTGTGTTGCATTCCTATGAGTTTTCCTATTTGAAATGCTTGTACTTGTGTTTTCATTATAAATTATATATAACCCTTTTAAAAGCTATGTTAGCTCACAGTTTCCTCATCAGGGAACTTAATATCAGATTAACAGTAAATGAAATTACTTTGTTCTATATGTTAAGTTCAGATCAAAAGCCCATTGTGATCAACTGAAAGATTTCTATTGATTTTAGTACACTTTGGATCACACTCCTTAAACTGTAGCACACTATTCTAAATAATAGTGACATACTCTGACATTTATCTTGAGAAGTTAAAGGAAACAATCTGTCCAGATTTACTTTAAATAGGACCTAAAAGTAGCAAGTTACTTATTGCTGATCTTGAAAGAACTGGTCTGCATTTGCTTGAGATTCTGTATATAGAAGATAAAATACACATCCATAATTATGGAAAGAAGTTGCTAATCTGAAAATTGCTAACAATAAATGACTTTCCTGAAAATGTTATGAGGACTGAATGTATTCTGAAAGGTAAACAGCCACCCTCAAGTGACCATGGAGGGTCTTACTGGATAAGGAGAAGCAAAGTATTCCAAGTTCTTGCTACATACACACTACTTCTCACTGCTGCAAAACTAATCTACTTTGAATTTTGTCCCCTTTTTCATTGCAAACCAGTAAACAGATGCATCTTTTCTCTATCAAACTTCTCACAACCCCAAAAGTTGTGAGAAGTCTAGAAGTCTAGATGCATGGGTCAACATTTTCCTTGTTAGAACTTCCTACTTCCAGCAGTATCTGAGAGATGACCTCCCATGACCATTTCCGCCTGCTTGTACTCAGTGTACTCGCTCCAGAATGCACATCTTTGATTCCCCTGCCTCAGTCTGGTCTGTCTTCACATTTCCAGCGCTGTCACCGTTTTAGGGTGAGAGATCAGTAGAGCTCAGTCTCCTGCACGCTATGTTATTGAGAGGGAAGTGTTCAACAGTTGCCTGTGACTGTTCTATTTCTGCAATAATGTTGCAACTCTACAGGCAATGGAGACCCACATTTTACCACACCAGGCAAAAAGGAACTAAGCTGAAGCCCATGATATGAGGACAGGCCTGAAAACAACAGCTCTTATTTTATATTGGTCTCCAATGTCAGATATGAGTGGCAGTGGTATGACAGAGGTTGAATCTTCCTGACAATATTACATTAAATGTTGTTGCCATGTGACAGACAGCAGTAGAGAGGCAGGCTGACAGAACGGCATCTGACATGAAAGCATAGATGGAGCAAAGGATGGAGCAGGAAAAAAGGCACTTGTTGACATTTGGTGATGCTTTCTGAACATTTGGGCTCTTGTTCATCGCTGGCAAAAATGCACAGCTGATGGTGGTTACTATGTTGAAAAATACTGTTTTGTAACTAAGAACTTTCTCAGTCAAACAGTGTTGTGCTCTTTGTATCTGCTACACTTTTCATGGCAATAAATAGGGGGTATTGCGTTAGAACCTTCTAAATATGTTAACATATGCATATCCTGATATGCATATCCCACTCATAAATTCAGAGGAAGAGCATGAAGAGGAGAGCTAAACCTAGACACATGGTAAAGGTCTCAATGAAAGGTGAACTCACTGTGAACAGAGCCATAAGTTGGATTTTTGTTGCTGACCATGATATTTGGCACTCAGTAAACTCACCAACAGAAATATAGTCTGGGGAAGACCAAATTTGTTTACAAACAGAAGTAAAATCTTCAGAAAATGTTGGAAAAGGCACGTCGAAGTATCATATTGAAAATCTAAAATATTTCAATCCTTCCAAAATAAAACTTTTCATTTCCAAAGTAATTTAATTTGACACTCCTGAAATGAAAATTGTCAGACTTTTAATTGTAAAATATTATTCCTCATAAAAATGAACAAGAAGATTGAGATATCAAGTAGATTGTATAAATGACATGTAAAAAAATACCACTTTGGGAGGGGCCAAATTAAGTAGTTTTATCAAAAACACTGCATTGTCATTTGTAGGTTACTTTTTTGTAGAACCAGTAAAATTAAATGCAGATTTGGGTTAGCCACTAACTGACCTGAAATAACCAGATACACATAGAAATTCTTGGAGGAAGACCTCCTAAGCCTGCCAACAATTTTGCTCTCACTTTCCCTACTGTATCAGATATTATCAAGTACTAAAGCCTTGCAAAAAAAAATTACCCAGGGCCTAATGTAAAATCCTTTGAAGTTAGTGGGAGTCTTTTCTTTGACTTCAAAGAGCTTCAGATCAGGCCCTATTACAACATTTTAAATAACGCAGTGTGTGCACAGTGAACTGGGGTTTGCCACACGGATGTTACAAAATCTCAAGTACTGAGAATCTCTATGTAAGATATGCCATAATAACAATGGTCTGGAAGAATAAACCTTGCATCCAATTAATTTAAATAATCAAACTGTTAAACTCGTTAACCTTAGAGTTAATAACCTTGATTGGGCTGTTAACTTTGATGGTAGGAGTTTAATAGGCAAAGAGAAGGTTTCATTTTTGAATAGCTATAGTATCCATACTGCAGCTAACATTCTCAGAGTACAAAAAGATTTAGAAAAAAACTTGATTGGTTTACGCCTGATTGTTTTATTGTTTTATTCATGCTACTTGCAATTCATTATAGCACTGCCTCATTTTAGTCAGTAGTTTCACAGGGTATTCTTGGAAGGAGCTGATCCTCAACATAAACTTGAAAAGATATGTCATAGCATAGAAATGAGGACTTTTGTCTTATACTGTTGCATTGCACTGATCTTTTTGGTAAAGATATTCAAATGTCTGTATTTAGTTTTAAACCATCCCTTCATATTTCTCTTCTGTACTTCTCATATTTTTAATATTACCTTCTTCTATTTTTAGCTTTGTTTTCACTATTACATTTCAGAAAATGCTTTGCCATTTTCCCTTTGTATCAAGCCAACACAAATTCCACCATAATAAAGGAGCTGTGATTAAATAATAACTGAGAATCTCATGAAGTATTCATTAGTTCTTTGTGTGTCAGAGCTGCAGTACGGTACTCCCACAGATGATAACTGAGAGGAACAGAAGGGAAGTAACCTGCATACCACTACCAAATTTGTTAAGAGCAGAACCACAGTTTCTTGAATTCTAACCTGTTCCCATTTCAGCAAAGCATTTGAACCTGTGTTTAACCTTGCATGTATACTTCAGTTCTACCAACTACACGTGTAACAGACTTCGGTTTTTTGTTTGTTTGTCTGTTTGTTTAATGAACAAGGAGTAAATTAAACCTATCTTTTAATGCAAATGTGTTAGGTTCACTTACTGAATGAATTTTCCACAACAAACTATTTCCTGGCTAAGGTTTTTTCAACTTTTCTACTTGGAAACTGTTTTTTTCCTTTTACAGCCTTCTTACTTTTAATATCATTACAGATATAAATGCCTGCCTAGTTGTTTTGCACATGTTACAAGACTTTGGTAAAGAATACTTGATTTTTATTCTAAGTTTTGTAGAGAAATTATCTCAGCTTAGATTGCAATAAATTTTTCAGTGCCTCATGATTCTTCCTATTACTTTTCATGCTCTTTTGGGAGTCAAGCCCATGTACCTCACAAATCCTATTGCACTCTAAATGCCTCACTGGAAATCACACTTTTTCAATCTTCCCTGAAAGTGCTTTGGAAATCACACTGGTTCCCCAGTGTGTCTCATCTCAGATGTATGGACAGTGATTTCCCCTGGGTCTCCCCATTTTCCAGGGGAAGCCTGTCTTCACTCCCTCGAGATTGTTCATTTCACTGGACTGAGGAAGCTAGTGAGACCCAGCAGCCACACTCAGCATTGGCATCACACCTCATGAACCAGTGTTCGTGTTGCCAGAGAGAAGACAAAAATGGCCCCAAAAAATAGCAGAAATTAATAGAAGTTGTCCACTTCATAATCTAACTGACTTAAGTTATAGAGACACAGAAGCTATTTTTCATTTCCTGCTCCAGTACACAAAGCAGACTGCTATATTTCTGAATTTTATCTCTATTCTGTTCAAATTTTGCCACACAGACCTCCTCTTTTGTCTTCTTTGTTTCCATAAGCAGACTGCGTAAAGATAGTGTAAACCACCATAACTATTTTGAATGATCAAGAAACACATATTTTATTCCAGAACTGATTATCCCGATGCTGCTTTGTCAAATGAGTAACTGAACTCACATTGCTCAAAGTGTAACTTTCATTTTGCATATTACCTGAAACATGAGAGTTGTGCTGCTATTTGAATGATAGAAATATCTGGGAGGATATAGTCTTGATTTGAATTCCTATTACCTACTCACAAGTGAATTTGTCTTTGAATTGAATTAAACATTTGTAATTCACAGTGGTTGATGTAACTTTGCCTTTTTGCCTGGTGAAAAACAGGGATTTCTTGGTTAAACAGTTGCTTTGATCTAACTTACATACTTAGTGCATCAAGAAAATTCTCCTATGTCTTCTATTACTCCCCTAGCAGAAAAAAGGAAACCATTTGCACCCACAAAAAGAACGAAATAAACAAACATAGAAAACCCTAACATCTTAAGAATCTTAAGAAGATCTTGTGCTGGACCACAGCTTTAATCTAGGTATTTTCTGGTACTTCTCTCCATTTGCAGGTGCGTTTAGCTTTTCCATGAACTAATAGCATCTTCCTCATGCCACCAAAGCCCCAGTTTGCCACTGTAAATAAGCAATAATCTCAGTCAACTGTAAACTTGTAAACAGAAGAACAATACTTGTCTCATGTAAATTCCTCTTCTACCTTTTTATTTTCTCCTTATCCCTCTGTTTTTGTCTTGTTCTGCTTTGTTTTGTTTTCTCTGGTCTGTTACTATATTTTTGGGGTTAAGACAATGATTGTCCTTCCTTCTCTTCCCCACTTATTTCCATTTTTAACTTTCTTTATTTCATTACTTTTCCTTTCACCTCATCTCCTGCAAATCCACAATTTCATTTCAGTAATGGCTAGTGTGCTGCTTTCACTCTCTGCCCATGCATCAAAGTGGAATCAATTCATCATGTTTCCCGATCAAAGACTATTCCATCTCTACAAAGACTATGGCTTGAAAGTGGTACTATGATACATAAGCTTTTGTTGTCAGATCCTGGCACTGAAACTACTGGTGGCACATTGGCCTCATTTAGAATTCATGTCCAAGGAGAATTATCTTCGTTGCAAAATACCATGCTTAGATATCAGGAATTGATTCTGTAATTATTTCTGTAAAGTACTAAAGTGCAAATTTATCAACATCGACTGTTCAGAAGACAATAGAGTAAGCCCTTCAAATTGTAGGAACATACAAATCCAGGGGAGATTTTACAAAATGTGACGGCTGTACTTCTTGTTAGCTTTCTGAATAATAGTGCTCAGGGTCTCTACTGTCTTTCCGTTCCATTTTTCAAGAGGGGGAAGGGACTGTGGTAGTTAAGTGGTTGTTTTTCTGTCCTGTCACCAAAATGCAAAACAAACTCTACTGGTAAAATGTAAGATATTCAGTTAATTGCCTAAATCCAGGAGCCAGGATGGGAAGACAAGGTTAAATGTCTTGACAAAATCATCTGTTATCGTAGTTGTTAATTGTCCCCTATAGTCAGTTCTGAGACTGTGAGAGATAGATAGAGACAAATAACAAATAAAACTATAAAACAGCATACTAAAAGATTTGACAGCATTAACCTTTGTGTCGGCACAGATCTGTTTCATACAACCGTTTAATCATATCTGTCACAACGATAACCTCCTACCTCTCCTGTACTCTGCATGTGATTTCTTTGTCACACGTATGGTTTCACCATTACCCCCAAAGAACACTCTCTATGTCCTGCTAAGGTTAGGTGTTCAGTTATTAATAGGTGATTAGGTTTTTTCAGAAGTGGATGTGAGTCCTGGATTTCCTTCAGAAATCCTGTTTTTAGATGAGTCCTCACAACAAAATTTCAAATCTTTTCTGATGTACCCTTCTTTTTTTCACCTGGTGGTGGCTCAGAGCCTTCTATCGGTGTTTCTTTTCCTGTTGGTCTTCTTTGACCTCATCCACTCAGTGCTGAGCAACAGAACTATGTCTGACAGTAATGGTACATATGCTGTTTTGAATTTCTTTCATTTTTCATAATGCCTAGAGTTAAATTAGCCTTTAGTGCAGATCAAACTTGGATATGTTATAATAGAATCACAAAATCACCAAGGTTGGAAAAAACCTCCAAGATCACCCAGTTCAACCACCCACCTACCGCACTAGATCATGTCTCTTGGTACCACATTTAAACATTTTTTGAACACCTCCAGGGACAGTGTTTTAACTACCATCCTGGGCAGCCTATTCCAGTGTCTGACCGCTTGTTTGGAGAAGAAACTGTCATGATCAAAACACACATGAAGAAGTTTATCACCAAAACCCCATTAAATGTCAGAGGTCTAAGGACAATATTCCGTGACAACACATCTTACACATATAGTTGCCCACTTGATACTGTATTTAGACGGCAGGTTAAATATCATGTATCTCATTAGGAAATGAAAACTGGACCTGTTCTGAAAGAATACTGAAATTTAAAAGCAAATGACATCCATCTACCAAGTTTTCCCTCTATTTACACCAACAGATTATCTCTTAGTATTCTTGCATCAAGCCAAGTTTCTAGATCTGGAAAAGCCATACTAAGGAAAGTTCTAATGTGTTTTATTATACTTGCAAAATGTGATAGAAGTGAAGCTCTGAAAAGTGTTTGTGGAAAACTGTGATCTCATTTGTTTATGGTAATATAAGCTTTCTTTATCTATGCATTTCAAGAAATTCTATCTAGTTCTCTAGTAAGAAAAACTGCCTTATATCCTCTCTACATGTAGAATCCTTTTCCCTCTCTTCCACAGGAGAAGGAAATAGTCCTCCAAGAACAAAGTGGCTAAAAATTCAACATCATAATGACTAATAACATATTTATTCTTTACAGGAAATAAGGGATTTGAGTTGCTCAGTATCTCAGAATATCAGAACCTCATTGTTGTGACACCATTTCTGAGAGACATGGGCAAGAATGCTAAGGCAAAACAGCTTAATTTGAAATCTGGGAAGCATTATTGCCTACAGCTGTGTCACTTGCAGAGTATGGAATTTCCTTACACAGTTTGTTTGGAAATAGCTCTCTCAACCAGACTTCTCTTGAATCCACATAAACCTCTTTCATCCATGTGTCATTGGACTGATGTTGAACACGCAGTTTTACATCTTGTTGCATGAAGAAATACCTCTAGATTATGCTGCAGTTGGCTTTTGCAATCCTTATTTGATGACTTCTGAGTCTTGTACTGGAACATAATCCCTCTCTATCCTCTGTCTGTCATTCATGGTTTTGTAACAGCTAACATGTACATCTTCAGTTGCCTCAGTCAGTCATTCTTGTTTGGAATTGTTAGAACTTCAACATCTCTTCCCGCCTTTTTCAGACTTTATTCCATTTCTAGTAAATACTTTATTTGGTGATGGACCCAAGTTGCGCACATTTTTCAAAGGGGTGTGAGAGCCATGGATAAGTATGGTGGCCCAATATTCTTTCTTGTTTTGCCACTTTCCTAGAAAATTCCTAACACTGATTTGCTTTTTTGACTGCTTCTGCTCATGAAAGAACAAAATATCACTGATATTTTCATGGAATTATCTATCTTACAAATTCAAAGTCTTGTTTCTTCCTGGTGTCAGATCAGATCCAGGGTTTTCTTGGTGAAGCTAAGACTGTTCACATCAATCTACAGCAAATTTTATTTGCTTTCCTCTTGTTTTCATTTCCCTGGTATCATCTGTAGACCTAGCTGGTTCAGAAGGAATTTGCAGTGGAATAGTTTTGTTGTTGTCATTCTTTTCATTTTCATGTTGAAAGAGTCAATTTTAGAGTAATAAGACTAAAATTGAATAATGATTAAAAGAGAAATTACCAATCAATTGTAGATCTCAAAGGTTTTTGTTCTTAGTTTAATTCAGCTACACATAGAAATGTGTTCAATGAATTGTAAACACATTAAAAAAAAAAACCAAAACTGTACAGTTTAGCATTATGTTCCTCTTAAAATCATTTCTAAAATGCTAAAAGTACTGACATGGTATTGAATCATCATGAAAATAATGCTTAAAAATGTCTTCTTTTCCATTTAACTAATTCCTGGGCATGCAGTGTATAGATTCATATACTTAAAAATATATGAGAATGCTTAGCTACAGATAATAAATGATTTTTTGTTGTTGTTGAGAAATGGAGAGACAATCCAAATGTCTGAAAAAGGGAAGAACTAATTTTAATGTAATTACTACAGAGAACACCTTAAGGTACTTGATAAATGGATGTAAAGCTCACGTTCAGAAATACTCCACCTAGCAGAAAAAACTAAGTCAAGTAGTATCATCATGGCCTATGGAAAATTATACAAGAGAAGTATTCGAGAAGAGGAAGAAAAGTATGTTTTGATGGAGTTAAAATCAATGACTGCTAGATCATCAAGAGGATTCTCATAATTTAATTCTGAAAATCGGTATAATTTTCACTTCATTTGCTAGGCAAGCACACTCATTTGCTAAATAAACAACACAAAATCAGGTGTCTGGCACCATGTCCACTGCTACTCAGATAGATAGATTTTACAATTGAAACTTCATTCGCAGAAGTCTCATATGTATACAATAGGTGACAAAAAATGTAATTATATATACAACAGGACAAAAGAGGGTGATATAGGTGGTGCTGCATAACAAAGCACAATTTTCAGACCATTTTCAGAATATACCATTTTTTTTAACATCTTAATGACTTAGGCCTATTTGGAGTAGTCTGGAAATCTCTAGCTGATATCTAGCTGCATCCCTTAGCTTCTTTCTTGAGATTTCCAATGCATGTGATGTAAATAAATCACCTAGGAATTCAACCAGACACTACAAAGTCCGTGAACAATAGTAGCTTGATATCTTCCAGGAGCAGTTGACCCTTAACTAATTTGGTACCAATATCCTAACAGTAAAGGGTTTTGTATCCTATTATTATTGCCCTTTCTCCAATTATCTTTCCAGCCAGCCTTTCTCTAGAGCATAAATTCTTGCCAGGTCAATGATACTGTTCTGCAGACTCAAAAGAGTTTGTACTTCATTGGTAATTGGTTACTACAAGAATTTACATTGATTTGTGCCATAATCATTCTAACTTACACCTCTTAACAGCTCCTAGTTGCTTGCAGAATCTTAAGTCATATTATTCACTCATTTAAAGTAACTTCTATTTCAGCCCAAAAACACAAAGGTGTTATGTCTGTAAAAGAGGTTCCAGACTTTTAATAAAAATGCTTTTTCACATAAAGACAGTGTGTGATTCTGGATAAGAAAAGCAGGCATATAAAGATCAGAAATATTTGGGTAGGATCAGATATGTACAAGGCATGTATATGCATACTGTCCTTCCTCCTTACTTAGAATTTAACCAGATATTTTAGGTGCTAACTCTCTTGAGGTTGAAACAGATTTAGACTTTGATCTGTGCCTGGCTGAAGGATGCAATCACAATTTGTTGCCATGAAGAAACTTATTATATGGTAGAAAAAATTTAAAGAACTAAAGCCTCCAAACTAAAAAGTAGATAAAGAAGTGTAGTTTTTTCCCCTTATTGGTAGCAAATAGAAATGCTGTTTTTACAGCAAGGTTCTAATGGAAACAAATGTGCGCACAAAATTACATATAATTGCTAATATGGAGCTAATTCCTTCCTATTACAATTCCTTAGGGTTTTGGGGGAGAAAGGAGAAGACAGAGTTTTCTTTAGGTATGGAGTACTAATAGGAATATTTATTAATCGATATATTTTCAGCTTCTTCAGTTCACTTAACAGAAACTACAGGTCATCCTTCACTGTATAATAAACAAGCTCTGATTCAAGAACAGGGTTTGTCTAGAAGTCACCAGTGTTCCATATTATGTGACTCCTAAGACAACTGGACAGTGTGACTATTTAGCTTAAATTTAGGAAATGAATATGACCTAGCACTAAAGGTGCCCTAATCAACCTTAAATTAAGACCCAGACAGTAGATGTTAAATATGCGGACTGCTTTCAAGCTTGTGGTTGGTTTTTTTGGTGGGGCATGTCATTTATGTGTTTGTTTTACCAAAGTGGCAATGTTTTCTAGGTGAGCTTCTAAAGCACTGAGGGATTATAGTCTGTAAAATGCGATGAACAGCATTGGGTGTACTTAACTTATTCTTTCAATTCAATATGTAATAGTTGGAAACATTTGATATTTCAGCCTACAATGACTGGTTCTTTAGGTCAAGCTGCAGAGTTCTGCTGGAGATGCACCTCTTTAAACCTTTGTATGAAAGAAGTACATGGTCAGAAAGGGCTGCATGGCTTTTCTGAATAAGTGTTATTTCTGAAGTCTGGGCCACAGTGGTTTGAAAACACTCTAAAACAGTTACTTTGATCACACTCTCAGCAAGAGTCACATTTTTGTCCAGGGAAGCTGAGAAGCAGCAACCATGACTCCAAATGTTATGCCAAATAAAACTATGTATGACACATTACTGAGAGAATCCTAGAAGGTAATGGAGCCAGTATTGGCACTGATAGCTATAAACAGTCCATATCCATCACTTTGTACTATTGTCACTGCATTCAGATTATAGGAGAGGTAACAGCTTTCATGTGACACAGGTTCAGGTACACAAACTTTTTTGTAGCTGCCTGTGTTTGGAGATGGTTTTGAAGATAAATCAATGAGAACTGTAAAACTGACACATTATGCTGACACAAGATGAATAGCAGCCTTCTCTTATTAGATAAATTTAGTCCTCCAAAAGATAGTGTGACCTTAAAAACTGCTAAATACATTTAGCGTCTATTTGGAGAAACTTAAATTTTATTCTAACAGATGAGCTTTTGTCCTGTTGTTTTCTCTGAGAGTCATAAATCTACTGGGAAAAAATGAGCTGCTACATATTATTTTATTTCCTTCTCCTTCCTTTTCCCTTTTCCTCTCCTTTTGCTTTTCCTTCTCCCTTTCCTTTTTTTTCCTTTCTCTTTGCCCTTTACCTTCCTCTTCCCCTCTAGCTCCCCTTTTCCTTTTTTGATTTCTGGAGAACTCTCCTTCTGCGTACTTTCAAAACTGTGCAGCACACCTGATCTCTGCAGTTATCCACAGCCTTTGCTTAACAATGCACACTGAGGTGTCTGAAATCAGAGGAGAATATACACAATTGGCAAAGATGGCAATAAATAGGAGAAAGGATAAACTATAAACATGCTTCTCTCATCCTCCCTCTGTATTTAATCCATTACCTACAACTTCTGGTTTCCCCTATTTTCTTTTATACATGTGATTCTCTTGGTTGTCCATTTGATTGCTTCACCCTCTCGCTGAGGTAGCAGTTCACAAAAGCTTACACTGCAGTTTCATTCTTTTACGCACTCTATCTGTCCCTTGTTCTTCTTTTCTGAATGCCTTTGGAATAATTCTACTACCATCGCAATTTTTTTTTCCTTTTATTGTCAGAGAAATATCTGCTCTATCAAATTGTCATACAAAATCCAGAAATGATTTACATCTGTCTCTGACTGACCACCTCTTGCATTTTGCTTTCTGAGATGGGAAGTAAGCAGAGTCTAATTCACTGCTAACTGTTAGTGAAACAGAAGACAGTATATCCTGGATGAACAGAGGCCAAAGCCACTTGTCAAATCTGTTAGATAGCAACAGATTACGTAGGTTGGCTGTGAAAGAGTTAAAGACAAGTTCTAGTCAGAAGTACATTTGCTGAACTAGATGGACAGCCCAAAGACTATATTAAGTTTTCAGCACGTTATTTCTACAGGACAATCACAGAAGGAAGTTACAGGAAAGACTTTTTTTTTCCTTTCGATAGGAACTGATTGTGACTGGGTTGATTAGGCTGGAAATGGAAAAGTAAAATGTACTCTCATCAAAATGATTTAAAGAGAGGATTCCTGACATGTTTTGCTCTCTTCTCAGTAAACTTTCCTGAAAAACTGTATGGTCACGGCACAAAAGAAATGAAGGCAGGAACTAACAAGGTATTTTACATAGGGAATTCAAGCTCCTTTAACATGCTCTAAGCCATCACTATACGGTAAACTCTAAGGTACTTGTGAGAAAGACTGTCACTCATATCTTCTGTCATGCTGGAATCAAGATGTGAATTAAGGCATTTGCTATCTGTGCAGTTTAAGTAAAACAGATTAGAGACCATGAGCTTCTGACATTTTAAGTAAGAAAGACACATATACAAATATTTCCCTTGGTTTACATTCAAAAGAAAGAAAGAAAGGTCTTACTGTTGTTGAATTTATTTTTGCATATATATTTGTGTTTGTTGGTTTGGAGTTTTGTTTGTTTGTTTGTTTGTTTGATTGTTTTTTTGTTTTGTTTTGTTTTGTTTTGTTTTCCAGAAAGATATACCTTTTCAGGAAATTCAGTCATAAAAGACCAAAATAAACTCAGAGGAGAGCTATGGCTGGAATTTATAAAGCATAAAGGAAAAGACAATTAGCTATCCAAATCCTACCAAAAGTCAATAGCCTTAAGCCACTTTGAAAATCCCAGTGCATAAACTCAATAAATGGAAATTCTGCAGTAAAGGTAAGCAAAGCAGGGGAGCTAAGAGAAGGAAAAAAAGGAAGATATGTATTAAACATGTAGAAATATGAAGCATGTGTTGCTGAGATTGAAAATGTATGTGCACCCAGGTTATATCATAATGTATACATCACTTGCTTTACAATTAATTTATTGTGTTTTCTTATTGCAAAATTGTTTATCATCTTTTCTGCTTTCTTCTGAGTTGTTGGTGAGACTGGTTCAGTCACCAGGAGTTGGTGCCTGTGGGAAGCTTGCTAACAACACCAGTGAATATTAGTGGAGATGCAAACCATAAAGTTGCTTCTGTAAGTAGATGGGGGTAGCAATCAGTAATACCTTCAACCTAAAACCTAACTGTCCTGAAATTTAGTGGCTTTGGAGATGGACCTTTTCAATGCACAAGAACTTTCTTAGTCACTTCTTTTCCCCAGTTGCATGCACAGTCCAATGTCTCATCTGTTTTTAAAGATCCATCCTTCTCTGTTGTGCTTTAAAAAGTAGAAGTGTTTGCCACTGCTGCCTCCCATTCTCAGGTGAAGCATGGAGAAATCCCCTGCACCTTCTGTAAAAAAACATGGAATCTAGTGGAAGAGATGGCAGTTGATGAATGATTTGAAGACCTCACATTTTGACAGAAGGGACAAAACTCTCTATAACCCCTATTTCAGGAACATAAGATATGTAGTGGAGTTGGGAACAAAGGTTTTATTTCTGAATGATCATACAATCGTGGAATGGCTTAAGTTGACGGGGACTTTAAAGCCCAACCAGCTGCAACCCCCTGCTGTGGACTGGTTGCTACCCACTGGATCAGGCTGTCCGGAGTCCCATCCAACCTGGACTTGGGCATCTCCAGGGATGGGGCATCCTCAGCTACTCTGGGCAGTATGTGCCAGGGCCGCACCACTCTCATTGTGAAGTATTTCTTCCTAATGCCTTATTTAAATCTACCCTCTTTTAGTTTAAATCTATTGCCCCCTGTCCTATCACTACATGTCTTCATAAAAAGTCTTACTTGCAGGCCCCCTTCAGGTACTTGAAGGCTGCCTCATCTGTTTGATCTTCCTGGTTGGTAGTCTGTAGAATATTTCCCCTATAATGTCACCTGTCACTGTCCTCCCTTTAATCCTGATCCATAAGCTCTCAGTCAGCTCTTCATCCATCCCCCAGTCTGCCAGCTCCATGTACTGCAGCTGATCGCTGACATGGAGAGCAACCCTGAGGTTCCACTCCCCTGGCAACCTTAGCTTGAAGCCCTCTGTAGCAATTTGGTAAGCTTGTGGATGAAGAAGCTCCTCCCCTTCTCTGACAGGTGGAACCCTATCAGCACCCCGTAGACCATGTTTCTCAAAGTGAGTCCCATGGCCTAAGTAGCTGAATCCCTGGATGTGAAGGATGAATGATGTGCAGACCTGTATTAATTAAATGAGAAACACTGCCCACAATCACTAGCCAATGCATCATATTATTGCAAGGGGTGTAGAGTGTCACTTTCATGCAGACCAAATGGAAATGTGAGCCACTGCTTCAGCAGTTATCAAAACCTTTTCTCCTGAATTTTAATTTCACTAATTAGTGTGACAGAGTAATTGCAGAAGTTTTTTTATGATTTGTCTGCCGTTTCCTTACAAGTAGGACACAATCATTTCCTAATGGGATGTCTTTTCACTAAATAAATAGCGTTCCAGCCATATATCAAAGGAACAGCCATGTTGGAATTGCTTAGATTAAGATGCAGTCATAAAAACAAGTGGTCATTCTAAACGTCTAAATTGTACCAAGCTGTGCATTCACACAGTATTTGAGGAGGGTCATTTTTATATGGAGCAGAGGAGGAAGTGTGAACCTAGGTGATCTATCTACCAGCCTCTCGCTTTGGCTATTACATGTCTGTTCACTGAAGACACTTTGTATTTCAACTAATTTGCTTTTCATAACGCTAGGTAGATATGATTTTGCAATTAACCAGAATGTAATGAAATCTGGCTTATCATTTATCATGATTAGTTTAATATTCTATTTAATGAGTTTTAAAATGCTGCCAGAAAGCAGAATGCACATCCCATGGCAGCAGGGATGTCAGTGAATCCCAATTGCTAATAGCTGGAATAATAATTCTGTCCTGCATTGATGTACCATTTTGTGTTTTATTATACTTCATGTTACATTCAGGAATCACTTCACTACCTTTAGCACTTATTCTTTATTTATGTACGCTGTTTCAGCACTACAGCAATGGCTATCTTCTTTCTGTATCTTGATGGAAGACCTAATCCAAGACCTGCTAAGACCAATGCAGACCCTCCTGAGATTTCTGGGCTTTGAATGGGGCACACAGCTTACAGGCTGAATGATAAGAAGTATTCCTAAACTGCTAAACCGCCATGTAGACAACTGTGATAATGTTTTTGTTATTTTCAAAGCAAGTGATTTTCACTAATTATGATGGTGATTACAGTATTCATCTTCTATCTGGGAAATTGTTCTTGCAAGGGAAAAATGCTAGAACACATCTGATAAGTAACAAACAAGCATCCCAATATACAACTAGTTTAGATCCCATAGGTCTGTTGGGGAGCTTTGTCACTTGTCTGAGCAAGTTTCAAAAATACATTCAGAAAATGTATGTTTAGTTTGGATTCCTTCTCAAATGAGACAAGGTTTATTTGAAAAAATATTTGCGGAGACTGTCTACTTCAGCTTAACTGAACTTCAAGAATAATCCCCTGGGTTTCTATACACATTATCTCAGGGTCAGAAGCTCTGAGACTTCAGTGTCTACGGCTACAAAGTCAACTTCCAGAGACTGCAAGCAATGTCAATTTTCAGGTGCAGGTCACTCAAGTTTACCTTTACAAGGTGTGCAAGGGGATCCCTGGCTTCTTTACTCAAAGCATGTACTGAAGAATCTGTACTCTCTGCCAGCAGAACCTGGCTTTTAAATGCTGTTCTTCCCCAGGTCTACTCCTCAGAGTCATTCTGTGTTGACACAGTGAAGGAGCAAGCATGTCTAATCTTAAGAAAGAATCAGCTGACATCACGTTGTCTTCACAGAAAGTTGCTTTTCTTCCTCATGTAGAGTTAACTTGGGTATAGGTATTTAAAGATATGGTGATAATACTCAGCAGTGGTAAACAGCTGCATAGAAATTCTTATGCCACCAGAAAAGCATACACTGAGCTGTGCAATCTTTTGCTCTAAATTGTAATAGAACTCACAGAAATAGCTCCCTTGCTTTGCAAGCAAAGCGTGACTGTCAACTACTTGATATTGCTGTTGTTATGCTTGTCTTGATAACACTATGTTTAGCCCAGATTTCAAACTGAAAATCTTACAATGGATATGTTGCAGTTCCTGTTTATTCTCTTTTCCCCTTTGTCACTGGAAATCATTTTCTAAAACGACGAAAATATAATTCATCATAGGTAGTAATGGAAGAATATAGTATCCCAATAGGAAAAAGCCTTCAGATTGCCACATACTAATTCATTCTTAATTCATTTTACCATTCTATGCCATTCAAAATTAGCAGTTCTTTCCTCAAGTTTGGGATCTCCCAGATCTGTTGAAAATAATTCCTTAGAAAGGTATTACAGCGTGGAAGATGGCTTCAAAACTGAAGTGGTTTTGAAACTCTGAGCCTGGATAGAGACAAAAAATTCATTCTGAAAATGGTCTGAGGCTTTCCAAGTCACTGGGAAGTCACACTTTGTAGCTTTCACTAGTCTCCATAGGAGTTCCATTCTGTTCATTTTTGACACCTGAGACAAATTTGTATCACACGTCTAATAGTAATATTAGTAACAAGTATCAGTTACAAATTGATTCATAGATTTGAATTGTAGTAATACTTGGGAACCTGCTGTACTGAATATTAGACTACTACATTAAGAAGATTGATTATTGCCCTGAGGCCTCCTCACTCCAAATAATATAGTTAATGTCAGAAACACAGTGATTCTGGGAAATCTACTTACATAAGGATACTAAGCTTTGTTTGTTTCTCTAAATCATATCTTAACAGATTTTTTGATTTTGTAAAGTATGTTAGTACTTCGTTCAAAATGTTAACCTGACAAGAATCATGGTTCCACACGCATTTGGCAATATGTTCTTCTGGTCTTCTTTGGAGCTAATAGATCCTGAGATATGAAGCCTATAATACACTGTAAACATGGAATTGACAAGTACTTGGCTATTCTGTCTCTGTAGCTCAGCCAGTACAGCCAGACCACGCAATATCATGGATTTCCAGTCACTTCAGCATAATTAACCAGAATAAGACCTAAGTGGATTGCTTTTCTAAAGCTAATGTTAAGCATATTTCCATTCACCACTTTTCTCTCTGAATTTTCCCACAAATTGTGCAGAATGGCACAAAAGTTTGACAGAAGACAAAGCTGATGCAGTGGCCATATGAGTGTTACGACGTAGTACAAAAATAGTTGAGCTTAACTCCAAGCCTGCATCCTAGATTGACCCATTTCACAAGTTTTGGAGTTTCCCTTGTTTTGGCCTTGTTTTGCCAAGCTTGATCAAATATTTCTACTGTCTGGCCGCATTAAATTATGCACATAAAAAAAGTAATAAACAGGACACTGGTTGTTCAGAATTATAAAAATAAAAACCCTGTATTTGTGATGGACCAAATTGTGGTGGCTATTTTCTTGGGAGATTATTCTTTTAGCATGTTGTCTGTCAAAGTAAAACACCCTGGATCAAGCTTCACAGGGTGAAAGAGAATTGTGGCCTCACCTCTCTCAACTGGCAAACATAAACTGAGTAGCCTTGGCATGTTACATATGGGGAAGATTGAACCATGATAAAGGGGGAGGAGAGTTTCCAGCTTGGCAACCCTGGAGGCATGCATCTGTTCTCATCCTCAGTCATCCAGCAACATCTCAAACTCTCAATCCCTCTTTTCCCCTGGCACCACAGGAGAAGCTCATTACACAGCCCCATTCTTTTCCCCAACATCTTCCCCAAAGGTATGGATCAAAAGGGCCAAGTTACTTTCATAGCAGATAATTGCCTGCATATCATCTAGAAATGAGTCCACAGCAGAACTGAAAACTGAGTGAATTTGGTCAATTGAGCAGAACAGGAAAAGGGATGAAATCTAACAGCTCACTTCTATGTGGTACCCTGCTGCTGTTCCTCATTCTCAGTTCATTTCCAAAGCTCAGTATCCCACCATAAATGTGACTTTTTTTTTTTTCTATGAAATAAGCCGTTACTGGTGCACTTGGTAGCATAGAGCTAAAGAACATGAGTCCTTTCTTCCCTTACCCCTCTCTAATGTCACCAGTACATAACATACCAAGAACATGGAAGCAAATCCTCTGTACTGTTGCTATCATGCCTGCAGGCCAGGGTCAAATACACTGCAACATTGTCGTAAACCCCAACAGCTGATGTGGGGCATGGCCTGGGGCTCATTACATAATTTCACAAGTGCTCACACTTGATAACACAAACCCCATGGCATTTAAGATTACAACAAAGGCATAAATTGAACACTATACATTTTAGACTCAGGTTCACAACTCCCACTGCCATGTTTTCCTCTTCAGTATAAGATCACAAAGTCACAGAATCATTAATGTTGGAAAATACTTCTAAGATAATCTAGTCCAACTGTCAGTCCATCACCACCATGCCACTAAACCATGACCCTCAGTGCCCTAATTAGCAGAGGTGCTGCCCAAAAGAAGTACTAAGGCAGAGTTGTTGTGCAAAGCAGGTAGCAATGGTTCTGCACAGAACAAAGAGAGAGGAAAAAAAAAGAATATCACTGACCAGATCTATACACGATGGCTAATACACTGCTTTTTGTGCTTTGCTTTCTTTGTGCATCACCATCTGGTAGGAACGGCTTCCAGTTGCATAAACTACTAATATTCAAGCACAGCAGCACTGCAAGCAGAGGGTAATTTTAAGCCATTGAGACCAGATAATTCTTAGTGCAAACTGTGATCCTAAAGCTGAAGATGGAAGGTAACCTTAGAAACATATTTTGCCTTTGGTAACTCATTTGGGAATTAGTCATGCCCAGAGGGGCTGCCATGTCCAGACTGGGAGCACACCAAGTGGACAGAGATTCCTGTATCCAGGAACTACAGACACACACTACAGAGTCCCTGCAGCAACAGCCACGGGGCAAAAAGATGCCCACAAAGCTCTCTTCCCTGAACTTTCCTCTAATTCATCTCTGCTGTCCTCTCAATGTTAAATAGAGTCTATTATTTACTTTAGCCTATCTTCTTGTCAACATAAGTAGAAAAATCTCAGCTCACAATGCCTTCTACAGAGTCATAAATAATTATTTTGAAAGCATATCGGAAGTCATGTTTGTCAAGCTTGGAATAAGTGTCTACCTTTAAGTAATATTATATTTTGTAAAAATATTTGATAAGTGACTTTTATTCTGGCTCTGATGGGTGACAGAAAGTACAGAGGAGTTGTTTGGACTACTGTTCTGCTCCAGGTAAAGTGAGGGTGAGAGAGAAACAATGCAGGGCTCATTCTGGATCTAAATCAGAGAGGCCTGACAACAATTAGCGTAATAGAATTGTTGTTTCAGTAAGATAGAATAAAAAGATGCATACAGGGAGCAAGTGAATCTTATGACCCTTCAGATGGTGAGCAGTAAATGGATAGTGTATGGATTTTCCCTCAACATGTTTCACAGAGCAGATCCTGTCTCTGGACAGAGACATTACATTTCTTTGCTCTTTTAAGATACTGTATGCAATTTCTTACAAGAAAACAACTCAATTTCCAAAAGCTATTCATGAGAGCTCCTTGCTACACAGTTAGATAGGGACCAGGCCACACAGATGGTGTAATGGATGTCACCCAGCAGGAGCTCCCCTCGGGCACCCCTGTTATGAGGAGCTGTTGATGTCATCCTGTGGCCACAGGATCTGCACAGCATGACACAGCCTGAAGGCCATGCTGGACACACACACAGAGAACAGCAATAACTGTTGGCATCACCTTTACCTGGCTGCTTTCCAACAGAGCTTAACATTTGGTTGAACAGAGGAAGTCGTTGAATCTACACCCCTCAAATCCTAATCCAACAAGGCATCCTAGCATCAGACATGCAGGTAACTACGTGCTTAAACTTAGTACTCACTTTAAAGCTGATCCGTAGTGATATGGGTGCATGTATTGCCATGAATGAGAACAAAAAGACCAAACCCAGCCCTCAGTGGTGACAATTTCACCTAACCACAGTGGGCACTGTGCTATAAAAGTTGTTAGCAAACCCTCAGAAGGAGTCAGCAGTAAAATCATAGAAAAGTTGGAAACAGTTTTTTGGGAGAAAAAATAAACACCAAGTCCCTTCACAGTAATAATTATTTACTGTCTCTTCAACATTTTACTGGGGTTAAGACCGATAGGTAAAATATTTAAAGAATTGTAAATATGTAATACTGAGCATGAATTTTATTCTATCTGTCGTGGATAATGGCAAGAGCACGAGACAGACAGAGCTGCTGGCTATGCAGGAATTTGACCACTAGCCTTGGATGCAGGCTGTGTAAAGACAGGCTGATGAGATCAAGATAACCGCATTCAAGGAATGTAAAGAAACAGGACAAACAGGATATAGCAACGGGAAGCGATTGGGAACTGTTTTATTCAGGCAATTAAGAGTGCCTTGTATTGTTAAAATGTTTTAACTTTAAGGAATGTAACCTTCTCCCAATCAGATCTTAACACGCACAGCCTTTCTGTGTATATAAGCTTTGAGTTGTTGCTTAATAAATGAATATTAGCTTGCATCAAGCTGGGTTCCTATCCCTTCATTGCAGCAATCTGTAGTCCTTATTTCTGCCCCCTTTTCCTGTATAATATTTTCATGTACTATAATATATATATTATTTCTTATATATGATTTCACAAGTCATAAATCCCAGTCAAGCAAGCAAAGAAAACCAAACAACCAACAAAAACCCAGACTGACTGTCTTTCAAACTGAATATCTTTCTCCTCCTTTTGGGGAAGAAAGAGACAAAGATAGTTCAGGTGGTTTGAGACCACAGTTTCCAGAGTGCAATCTTTATTCAGAGGAAAAGAAGAGACACACACAAATAAATGTGGGAGAAAAAGAGTAAAGATCATTTCTCTTCACAGACAAATCCTACCTGCAGGTTTGTTCTGAACACCATGACAAACACAAAATTACAAAATCTGGAGGTAGGAGCGTTTGTACAATATTAAACAATAAACAAACGGCTTTATCTGGATAACTCTTCTAATAAATTTTTTCTGAAAATATACTTCCAATACTTATAACCACAGCTGTGAAAACAGAAGACAGAATGCTTCAGTGCTAAAGAAAACGTGCATTTCAACTATGCATATGACAGAGCATACTGTGATAATGTTAAATAGTGGCACACAGCTTAGGATATAGTGTGTCAAGGAATAAAAGTCTGACTGGATATATGCAACAGCTTTGTCTACTCAGTATACTGTCTGAAAAATTAGTGGTCATTCAGCGAACTGGTTCTGTTCCAGCAGTGGGAGTTTTCAATTATTAGAGCTAGATCAGATCCAGGGGTAATTTAGTATCAGCACATTTCTGATTGAAGGCTTTCACCCACAAAGCATCTGACGAGGCTAAGAGGTTCTCTACGAATTCTGTTTCCTAACAGTCAATTTTCCTCCTTATTTTGCATTTCCTTATAATTAATATTATATATTTGCTAATTTAATGTCATTATTTCTTCATATGTGTAATTTCTTTCCTCCTAGGGGAAGTAACATACAGGAATTTTGATAGTTGGAAAGGAAAATGGCAGGAAGAAAAGAAGTTATCTAGGAATTCTTGATCCTTCTCAAACTACTTGCATCCCAGTAGCATCTGTTACCAGCACTACAAATCTTCCTAATCCTGTGTCAGAAGTTAAGGCCCTCCTATGGCCAGGAGTTCAAAGACATGCACCAATTATTTCAGGCAGCAAAGGAAAGGGTTCACAGTTAGCACCAGATAATGCTTCCACTGATCTGTCAAGGCATGGAGCTGCAATTACAGAACCTTGTTAGCAGTGCAAACTGGATGATAGTGAAATGCTCCTTTGCGAGAGTTTCATTGGAACTGAGCCTTAAGAGACATATCAAGCAGGTCAGTCACTGATAGTTGCTCAAAGGAATGTGATCCTTTTAGAAGGCTTGTGGCATTGCTCCCAAGTATGTCAGTGAGAAAACATCCTGCCCAAAGCCCCTGACTGCGTTTACTCAACAGACACAGCAAAGACATCTACAGGAGGAGAACAAACCAATCATCAGTCCAACCTTGTTAGCTGCCTACTATTGTAACATAGGATGCAGGCAGCATTTAGCTTAAGACTGTACATACTAATGGCAGCTGGAAAAGAAACACAGACTTGCCTTTCACCCTTACTTGTTCCCCATCACTCTACAGAAGCAAATGTGAGGGTGTATCAGTGGATATAGCTCTGTCACTGGGCATTAGTGGTACGTCACAGTTTTTTTAATATAAATGTGTATGCAAATATACATTCACACACATATGTCTTTATGTATATATATGCTCTAATAATTTTTTCCCTGATGCCTTTTATTTTCTTTTCCTTTCTTAGCATCTTTTCCTTTTAGAAGCTAGTATGAGCACTAGGGGATAGGGGTAGGGGTTAGCCTTGCGAATGCCTGCAAGGATGGAGGTAAATGCTGAAGGGAAGGTTGTAACTGAGAATGCACAGAGGGAATGAAAATACTTCGGCAAGCAAATGACTGAATCAGTGACTGGAACAACCAGTTCTCTAATGGAGATTAATATGAATGAGATGTTATGCTTCGTTGACTGAGTTTACCTGATTTCTTTAAACATCACTACTGTTTTTATGTTGCAGTTGCCTAACTTAGTTCCAACTTGCTATTTAATCTATAGAGTCATTACTAGCTGAATGGTGATTGGTGAAGCAGAAGGAAGATGCTCTGATTATGCCTTAATTATTGCTCTGCAACTGATCTTTGCAGAGAGGATCTGCAGTCTTAGCCTTCCCTGTTGCTCTCAGTAGCCCACATCTGAGCCATAACTAACCCTATTAATACCTGTTTCAGGTTGGAACCAAACGTGTTTTCACTGATTTCCAGAATAAGCTGTGAGTGTACAGTCTTTGTTGGCCTTCTGCCCTCCTTCCTGGTCCCATGCATCAAAAGGAGATATTTGCTTAACAGCTAATTAAACACTTCCAATGGGCAAGACTGAGCTGTGTAAATCCACATCTTCCAAGCTACACACTGTTTAGAGTCAGCTGAAAGTTTTGAGTTTGCAAGTTGAAGGCTGCATTCACACAACTGGAAATTGTGAAGCAAGCAGAGATAAAGCAAGCCAGCATGCTCTTAAATAGAGGGATATGAAGTGGAAAAAATCCACGACTCTCTTTTTAGGTAGAGACCTGAAGATGTCTCAGTAATGATGTGTCATGCTGGCTTATTAGATCCCTGATCATTTAAAATGTAAATCCTAACAAAGACACAAAGAGGTACAGCAAACAGAAGAAGTGGGTTGGCTTTTAATAAAAGAACATGCCATCTGCTTCTTTTATCTCTCAATGAATCAAGCATTGCCATCTTTGCAATTAGTGCTGACAAACAGCACACTCCCAGGAAACAGGACAGTGAGATACAGCAGATTAGTTTTGCATCCTCGGCTGAGTTAGCAGGGGGCCAAAACTTGTTTCATGTTATGATATGATTGCAGTTCCTGCCCAGGAAAGCATACAGGTACAGATAACAGAGACTGACTCAGATATGGACGTCACCATTTGCTCCTGAACCTGTGGTTACACCACACTGGAGGTGGCATTTTAAACCCAGTGGAAGGCTATAACTGGGTGGGACTCCTATCTCCTTTATTTCCAAGTCACTCAGCAATTAACACAGATAGATGAAGAACTAATCCCACCGGAAGGTCACGATATCCTCACATAAAAATTCATCAGTAGAAAATATTTGACCTGAAACTTGGAAGAGAAAGAAAGTTGTCTTCTGAAAGGCAATCTTGTCTATTTTATTGAAAGTCCTTATCAACTCGCTATTCAAAAAACAAATTACTGGAAAGACACTGAATTGGCAGTTTTAGCTCCTTCTACAGGCAGCCATTAAAAGTGAACATTTTCTGTGTTTACAGACTGTTACAAAGAGAACTATCATTTTGCCTCTCTCTTAGGATAGAGTAAATGGCAAGCTATTCACTTCGCTGCAGTTTTGCTGGTCTGCACAGGAGGGAGACACAATTTACTTCTTAAGGCAGTCACGGAAGCTCTGCTTATTTACACCAACAGGAAATACCACCTGCAAATGTACATTTAGGAATTCAGTGGTGGAGGAAAATACAGGGTGCACACGTAACATGCAGAAAGCATTCACACAAAGTAAAAGATAGACAATAATTAAGTAAGAAAATGAATAAATAAATCTGAGGTGCTTTCTGGGGTTTTTTTAGGGAATACATAGTACCTGAGTATCCCAATTAGACTTGTTAGACTTATCAGTATAAGCTTATCCATTTTCCTGGTTGAAACTGCTGAGTGCATTTGCCAAGAAACGTGACTGATGCAGATCACAGAAAATGCAAGACAGGTCAACTGAGTTAAAAACTGTCTAGTTATGCCACTGATTCCAGAAAGTGGGATTCCAGAGATTAGATATTGTTTGCTAGCAGTAGTTTGCAGTGACTTTAGTAAAAAATCTCTCCTGGAATTCTTTTCTATTTCTTAGATAGCATATGAAGTTAAAGGCAAAAGAGACTAATTAAACGTTTCATTTAACAACTCCAGGCCTGCGATCCCAGAAAAATTTCATACTGTGACAATGTGCATTGAAATCCATAGGACAGTATTACTTAAGATCTAAGTCAGGTAAATATTGAAAACATAAATTTATCTTATTTAGAGATACTAGTGTGTGCTCATTGACTGCAGAAAAGGCCAGTCAAAAAGGACAATTAAGTTTTATAGAGAAAATTAACAGTTCAAAGATAATTTGCAAGGCTGGAAGCTTTTCACAGACTGCTTTTATTTATAAAGAGTTCTTTTAAATATGGCTCACTTTGTTTTGATGGGTACAACCTACTTCTTGTTTTTTAACAGCCTTTCTCCAGAAAAAAAAAGGCAAGAGAATAAAAGGCTGAGATAAAATGAGTGATTCCCATTTATTTTGAAGCAAAAACATTCAGAAACTGCAAAAAAAGACAGTTATTATGATTGTTGCTGCAAACAAATAGCATTCAAAGGAACTGTAGTTCCTTTGCAAAAAGAAGCTGAAATAAAAAACAGTGTTAATGGCCTATTTTTGATCAAAATTCCTATACAAATAAGCAACACAAGCTCCTACCTGCTCTACTATTATGGTTTTCAATTGTATTTCAGGATCAGTGGCTTGCAATAGCTGTAGAGTAAGATGGATATACTCTATCCATGAGCTTGATTTTTAATGTGACCTAAATGAACATTGTACATTATTCCCTGGAAATCACCACACCAGACTGCAAAATATTTAGTTTCATTATTAAGAACCTCAGACTTCCCACTGGCTACATTGAATTTTGTTATGACTGTGCAGAAATGAAGCGGAATTCCTAACAATTTAGTTACATCATGTTGGTGATTTAAATTTAGTTTAGTTAAGCCACTCAGAGCACAGATTAGCAAAGAAGGACAGAGAAAGTAAAACAGATCTATGAATCTTGTAAAGAACAAGAATTCTTGTCAGTGAGATTATGGAAGAAAAGTTCCCTAAGTCCGTGGAAGATTCGAAAGAGCCATGCAGCAACAATACTCTAAAGCATGAACATGAATGAGTTGTAAGATTAAATGAAGCTACAGATTTGGTGTGCCCTGTCCCGGGGATCTCCTAGTTCCTTTTCCTGTGATGTCATCTACTTCTTTTCATTTGCTGTGCTGCACAAAGCTAGATATGGTTCAAAACAAACAGATAATTAGGTCAGCAAGGGAAACCTAACAACAGTGCCCTGTGCTGAGTGAAAGGGATGGGCAGTTTTGCAACAGGGCATTCTCTGTTCTTAGTTACATCAAGGAGCCAGAACACTTTTGTCCTGTAAACAAGAGACTCTTAGAGACCAAAAAGCAACCATAATTTTCCACTCCAAATGATTAAGGTGGAGTATAAGCAGAGCTCTCTTCTCTCTCAAAAATACAACCAGTATAGTTATCCTTCTCCCAGTTAACTATTTTAACTAAAGGATTGTAGGAATACATGCTCTTCAGTAGCTAGCCAGATGATTTGGGTGTGGGGCAAATGCCTTAAAAAATTCAGGGGAAATAACCACAATGCTAAAGATAACAGCTCTGATATAACCCTAAATTCATTATTCTGATGCTTAAAGCCATAATGTTCAAAATAATTCCTCGTGCATGGCAAAATTTCTGGGCATTTCAGAAGGACAGTTTCATGAACAGCTTAAAAACAGATGAATGGTTAAACTGGAGCAAGTGAGAGATAGAACTGCTTCTTCCCTCCCACTTAATCTAGCTTGCCTAAGGTGGATGTATGAAGCAGGTCAAATGACAAATACCCCAGAAAATCCATCACTCCAAATCCATCCTGCAACAGCAGACTTCTGGCATCATTCATTTCTTAAATATTCCTTCAGCTTCCTCTTCCAGTTCTCTGAGGCAGATATTAGGGTTCAGAGGCTCATAACTGTGTGGTGAGTGGAGTATATATATAGTATATAGTATATGTATAGTGTTTAAGTCACCTGCTTTAGTATGAGGTGTAGCCAAAAAACACAGAGCATGGACTTTCTGGGTAGCATGAAACTCAGTGAAATGGGATTAACAAGGAGCAGGGAGCAAAACCATGTGGAACAGATAAAGTAGCTCTACATCTTTAGCTGTATTTAAGTTTCTTCTACGTCTATAGAGGTTATGATATATGCAAAAGTTATAGAGTCAGTGGGTTCTTGTGACTTCTTGCCCAGTTATTTCGAACACTGTGAGATTTGCTGACTATCTCCAATCTCACTGTTGCTAACTGAAAGCTAGAAGATGACATCAAAACAAGTGAGCCTTCCAACAGGACATTCAGTCTGACTTGCAAATTAATTTATCTACAGGATTCATTGTTTCAGAATAGTGAATATAGCAGAATACTTACCAAAGATGAAGTTGGAATTTTGCACTTAAAATTCAAAATATCACATGTATTTTGTGGGGTCACAGGAATATGCTCTATGATATGTGTGTCCAGACTAAGTTGCTCTCTTTTCTGACATTTATGATTAGCAAGAAATGGTTCATGAATAAGCTGAAGACTAAGGGTTATTTACAGAACTATTCAGTCAGTAATTCTGAGTACCTTTGAGAAAACTGTCATGTTTTGAACACTCCACTAATGGAAAACAGCCAAAATTTATCAAAGAAATTAATTATAAATTATTTAGTGAGCTTTAGTCACAGTCTTTTTCTGCAGGGGCAGGAAAAGCTTGCATGCAGTGCTGTTTGATCTCTACTCCTTTGCAATGTTAGTACTTTAATGCAGAGGTGGTTGTGTAATTAAGGCATGGGACTGTTGAGATCACTTACTTTTAAGGACTCTTTTGGCAAGCTTCTGGGCAAATCAATTAGAGCTAGTCCCATGTAAGTTCCTATACCAAACTACTGGCTGGCTCTGCAGTCTTCCTTGTTCTCCTAGCATTGGCTTAGGGCCTTTGAATTGAGGTCCCAACATCTATGTTCTATCCACTCTATTTAGGCTGCTTAGACTGGACACTCTTGGGAGAACAGTGCTGCCACAACTAATAATCAGACTCAGATCTCAGGTGGCATTTTTGTGGCCAACATAAAAATAAAAAATAACTCCCTGATAAACAGCTGACCTTTGCTCTTACTCTACCACTATCCATCTGAAAATGGCATTCCAGTTGTGTTATCTACTGTTGTTCAACTCGAGGAAGAAGTTTTGTCTTTAATTAAAGTCTGTGTGCAACTTCCTGTACCTCCGCAAAACGGGCTGAGCTAGTTGGGTCAGGTTCCTGCAGGTTTTAGAAGGACATTTTGCTGCATAGCCCTCATCTCTTTAGAGTTTAATGTCTTTCACACCTAAATCTTAGATGAGACAAATGAAATTACTGAGTGCTGCGCAATAATGGCAAGTACAAAATGTTTTGTTGTACAATCTGACCTCAGAGCTGTGCCCATCTCTGGACTAGATGTTCAGGAATGCCCCTGCTTGTTTCCATCGCCTACACAGTTTTGTGAATTTGCTTAAGCCTATCCAGTTATTCATCTGTTCCACTCAATTGCCTTTGCTTGAACCTCCCAAGGCCACTGTAAATAAGACATTTAAATCATATCACAGTGGGCTTCAGAAAGGAAGGATGGAATTTCCTACCTCCTGGAAACAATGTGTTTTTAGCCAAATTTTCATACAAAAATGCCTGAGACCGATCCATATTCAGTCTAAAATGTTACATCAGATGCATTAAGAGTCAACAGGTGTGGCAAAACACTTACAACACCTGCATACTTCCACAGCAAACAAATGTGAAGCGGGAATTAAATCCAACAATACAGATGTCATCTGAACAACCGAAACAGCTTTTAGTGAATATTCTAGAGACACACACAGAAAAATAGAATAGAGTTTTAAGATCTAATATCCAAGGTTATTTACATTTATTTCTGGCAGCCTGGTTGCAGTGTTGGGAATTAGTTTGCACAAGATTTCTCAAGTTTTAAAATCTTTGCGAACCTTGCAAAGCTGATAAACATTTAGACTGTAAAGACCTTAGCAACAAACTAAACATCTTGAAGATGACACTTTAAGGGACGACTATCTAGGGTTAGAAGCATCTTTTTTGTTAGCACGCTGAATTCTCACCTACCCTTCCAGTAACTTCTAAAAGCTGTTCAAGGACAATAGTGGTTAGAACAATGTCATTCTGTAACATCACTCTGTCCCCTTTACTCTACCTGCTGACTCTATATAAAAAAAAAATATATAGGAACCAAAAAAACAGGAACCTAGGGTATCTTATAGCTTATTGCTCTGCTACTGTGCCAGGGAGGTGGCATGTACATGCATTTATTTGTCTCGCAAGCAGAAAATGGTTTGTACAGCCACGTTGTAATCCTCCTGCAGTTCAGATACCTGCCCCACTGTGGCACAAAGCTCTGGTTACCTGATGAGGCAGCACTAACACCGATGGCTGTAGCAAGCACTATCAGATTATATAATAAGAATGCATCCACATCAGAAAGGATAAAATTTTGAGTGTTTTACAGCCTAATGATAGGAAAGATGCTTGCAATAAATAAAATTAGAAAAATGAAGGATTTCATTGAGAGATGCTTCATTGTTAAAACACACACACACACACAAAACCATCAACAACAGCAAAACTAATTGGCTTATTTTGTGGTAGGATAGGAATACTCATATTTATGCAAGGAGCATAACTGTATGCATCCTACCTACTCATTAGAGGATATATCCCTCATTGACAGAAAGATTCTAATTGCAGTATTTCCACCTTTGGTCTAGAAATAATTTTCTGCTTGTGAATGTTAACTAAGGCACAAGAACAACTACTGAGCAGAGCAGTCCAAGTGTGTGATGACTGTCCAATTTGCACTCCCTATCCTGGCTAGTAGAAGAGGGAAGTTATGAGGTGTGGAGGACGAAGGAGGATAAAAGTAGGAAGGAAGCGGTACAGAAGATGTGTTTAAAACATTTTCATAATGCCAGTCAACACTCTGTCTTACCACCGAAGGGGTAATTTGAAACAACTCAGACTCAGTAGCACAAAAAAATTAGCAATGGGCTCACACTTAATGGCAATAAGCAACCATAGCAGAGATGGCCAGGATTCTCACATCCCTGAACCTCACATCCCTGCACCTTTCATAGGTGCATCCAAGCCTGGGGCCCCCAACACAGAAAGGATGTGGAACTTTTGGAAAAAGATCCAGAATAGGGTCATGAAGATGATCCAAGGGCTGAAACACCTCTCCTATGAACACAGGCTGAAAGGACTGGTTAAGCCTGGAAAGGAGAAGGCTGCAGGGAGATCTCATTGCAGCCTTCCATTATTTAAAGGATCATGTTAATGAACATGAGGGAAATCAACTTTTTACAAGTGTAGATAGTGATAGGACAAAGCTGAAAGGTTTTAAATTAAAGGAGGGGAGATTTAGATTAGATGTCAGGGGGAAGTTTTTTACTGAGCGAATGGTGAGGTGCTGTAACAGGTTACCCAGAGAGGTTGTGGAAGCCTCATCCCTGGAGGTGTTCAAGGCCAGGCTGGATGAGGCCCTGGGCAATCTGATCTAGTGGCTGACAACTCTGCCTGTGGTAGATGGGTTGGAACTTGATGATCCTTGGGGTCCTTTCCAACCCAGGCCATTCTATGATTATGGATAAGAACAGATGAGAGCCTTAAGAAACAGCTCTCTTTCAAATGAAATTTCCTTCCAAAAGAGTATTTCTTACTTAGAGCCGATCTCCAAGGACCTTAACATTCTGTAAAGTATGTAATTTCAAACATTTGTTTCAAAAGAGGAAGGCAGCTGTGGCTAGATCCAGGGGCCCTGGATTGGTTTGGTGGTTTACCTGGTAACAAAAGAGTGTCCCAAAGAGTACAGATGTGGATGAGTTTTCCCATCAGTTGAAGGCAAATTTTTATATGACTTTCTGCTCTATAGTGCATCCTGTATAATACCTTTCAAGCTGTGTGCCAGCTCTCTGGCCTTTTGATTCCATGTCAGTCCCAAGAGATGGGAAGTGATTTTCTAAAGCACCTTTCAACTCACAGGATGCTGAGAGCCTGCTGTAAGCTTTAAAAAAAATCTGAAGGCCTTGTCATACACACTTATCTCTATCTAATCCAAGAAGCTGTGCACCAGGTTGTGGAGGTAGCTTATTTGTTTCTCATCTTGAAATAGATGCTTGTTTACAACAAAAACGCTGAAACAAAATTACTGCTTTTTAGCAGTGTGAGCAGTGTGGCAATACCACTTGCCTGAATGTCACTAATAGGGATTGAAACACAATGGGAATATAAGTCTGAGCTCCACTAAATCTAGATCTGATGTCTGGAAACCTTAGGGAGGAATAGAAGTTTCTCAGCTCTTATTCTTAAACCTTAAATATAAATGAAATTGTTTCAAGTTTAATGTTTTCCCCTGAAAAATATTCACATCTTTATATATGTTTCCACGTTACTTTATAGTACATCCTTCTTTAGCAGTAATTTCCTCTGTGACATTGCTAAACACAGGAGGACTCAGCAATCCCATATATATATGTAACATATACATAAACACACAAGTATAACAGAACGCAAAGATTTAGAATCTCACTAAAAAATTTCTGACTTCCTAGGGCAGTTATTATTTAACTTAAGTTGTGATAGAAGACCTTCTCCTTTTGAATACTACTGAAAAACAAAACACAAAATGATAAAATGATCACCGACCTAATTTATTAGAAAGCCTCATAGTCATTTGTAATAGATTATCAACAGATCATGTTATGCTGTTTCTACCCAGTGTAGTACACAGGTGAATAATGCATCTCCGTGTTTAACACATTATCCCCTGAAAACTATAACTATGAAGAGCTGAGAGGAACTGAGTACAGTTTAAGGGGCTAGCAGGAAGGTGGTCTCAGAAGAAGGTAGCAGGTATATGAGCTGCATTGGAGGAGCCCAAGCTGCTGCTTTCAGGTAAGGGTTTATTTATTTATTTTCTGTATTCTGTATCAATTTTAATGAAGTTCATGTTGCTTGCTAGCTCTCGGACACGGGTACCATTTTATAGGTATCGATAACTCACTTTGTTTTTTGCACTTCAGTAAAACATTTTGGTGTAGTTACAAAATCGCATTTTCCTGCAACTGGATGGACAGCGTCAAGTGTTTAAAGAAAAACAGAATATTATTAAACAAGCACAAAAAGTAAAGTTTTCAGATTCACAAAACTCTTATTAATTTTACTTTCAAGTGCAAGAAACTTACCACTGATCTTGCCTTCACTCATATACATGCAAGCGTACGGTTAAAAGATGCCCACCAGAGGAACACAGAGGGAAAACAGAGAGCTGGAGGGCATCACCAGTGTTAAGCAGGTAGCTTAGTTCTAGAAAATGGTCGGGCCCGAACACATTACGACATTCAAATAACCATTCTCCCTCAATCAAAAGATTCACTCACCACAGATGTGGTGATGAAGCATTACACAAACCTTCTCAAGTATCCTCCACATCATCTGCAAAAGCAAGCTTATACTAATAAGGAAACTGGCCCTGTCTCCTGTATGTAATGTGATAATGGCACAGAAGTGCAGGTTTCAGCTGGAGAGATGAAATATATTAGGGAAAATCCATACTTTAGACAATTACATGCTGTTAGAATATGGCAAGCTCTTCCTGGTGGGAGTTTACCAGCTGGGGAAAACTTCCCTCTATGTACAATTTGCATGAAATGCTACAGACGATGATAATTCTCATTAAACTTTCACACATGATTTTAACTTGCAGCTAGGAGTGACTGAAAACGTGGTTATCCTTGCCTCCTGTGTGTCTCATTAAGTTGCACTGACTTTGTATCGACGACTTTACCTAATGACAGAGGAGGTAAATGTGACACAGTTTTTATGGACCTGTGTGCTCTCGTCTTTCAGTGTCTCATATTCTTAGCCGTCAAAGAAAGAGACTGCATAATCATATGAACTGCTCTGCTGTATCTTTCCCACTGCACTAAGCGCTACAATAATACAATGTCAGCCACAGGATGTATATTCTTTACACTACAGCTGGAAACAGAAAAAGGCCCCCTCCCTCATGTTCCTACTTCTACAGGAAGAGTTGTCATAAAAAGAGGAAACCAAGGGACATCTCACAGTTTTTTTCTGCAATCCAGGGGTAGAGAGGACTTTCAAGCAGAGATGCAGAGCTGTGACTCTGATGGAAAATGATGTCATCTTCAGCTCCCCATGTAACTGCTCTGGCTATCAAGCATGAACATAGCTGGGAGCTTTGTGTAGAAAGGCTGAGCATGGGAGGTTATTTGCAGAACAGTTCAAACAATCTCACTGGACCCGCAAAGGCTTAAAGCCAAGCTGTTGTTTATAAACTACTGTTTCTATAATGGAGACTTAACAAAAGCCAACAACACTCCCATAACCAATGACTTATCTTACTCCTGGGATAACCTCTGGTAATTTTAAGCATAAAACAAATACTTGGAGGGAGGCCCACAGTGTTTTATGACATGCTTTCACAGTATCTCTCTCACTCTTTTTATCTCAGCTGCACATCCCTAAAACTGCTTGGTTTGTGTTCTTTCTATTTTCCCAACTTGCTTTTATTATTTTTTTACCCTCTCCTTTAGCTGGGCTTAAAGGATGCTATATATTTCATCATCATTGCTTTTAAGCTTAAAAAAAGTTAATAAATGTCTGCAGAAACAAAACTGGCCAAGAACCATGGGAGTTGCTATGGGAACATACACTACAATTGAATCTGCTGTGACATCTGAAGGACCTCTATGAAATATAAGAAGACATTTCTTCAAAATTGGTTGAGTTGCTCTTCTTCTGTTTGGAGTCAGATTCTGCCTCAATAACTCCTTCTCCTGCTTTCTCAGAGAGTATTCTAAGAGCAGAGCACAGTTAGAATCTGGCAGTCGTGATCTAATTCGGTGGTGGTGGGTGTTCTCCTTGAACCACAGGAGAAAAGACCTTATGTCTTTGCGATTCAGAACTCTTATACCAGCTTTAGACTGTGGAAGAACTAAGTAGAGAGGAAGGGAGGGAAGGAAGGAATTGTTTTGCTCAGGGACAGGCTGTGAACCATATCTAAGCTAAGATAGTCATATTAAAAACCCACTGATACTTTGTATATGAATAGTTGTTCACTGATACAAGTAGAGCTGCTAGTATAATTTCTAAGGATATTTTTTCAGAAAATGGCAAGGAAAAAAAACCTCACACGTTTTACACTGTTGAAGTGTTTAAACCTTTAGAAGAGAAAAAATAAAGAACTAAAACAACACTTTTCAGACCAGATCACTTCACAGGAAAAATAGATTTTTTACCCCAATTTGAGAAGAAATTAAGAGATGAAATCTGAGAAGACATAATTACACATAGAAGATTCACAAATTGGCTCATTAGAATTTTTGAAGTTCCTAAATTTTCATCACCAAATTATAAGAACAAGAATGGTGCTATTACATAGAAGAACATTTTCTTCTTTGTGTTTTTCAGTGTCAGTTTTGTATCCATTTAAGAATAAGAGAAATTAAAAAGAAAAAATCAAAGCTTTGCTCTGTAGTTAAGACGATTGGAAGAAACGTTGGAACTCCTCAGATTATTAGAGGAGAATCATTCTTAAGGTTTTGAAAGTGACTCAATTATTGAACTATACATTTCTACTTTTTCTTACAGCCTATGTTTCCTCGGATTAACACATACAAAATTTTACTACTTGTCGTGCTGTTGGATCTAGTGTTAACAATAATTCATTACAAAAAAATGACAACAAACGTTTTTCTTTATTCCACAAAGTCCTCTTATGGTATACTATTCTGTATACACATATTCTTTGCTTGTATATAGGTAAACTTCAAAATGCAAACTGACATCAAAAGTTAAAGGTGAGCAAGTGCCACAGCAGTATGGAAGAGAACTACTAAAATGCCCTCTAATAAGCTGTATCTCATCAGATATTTCAGTTTCTGCAGAGTTAAGTTCAATTAAGTGTAATTTCTATTTATTTATTTTTAATTACAGACTCTTTATATGCCTAGAAAAAGACTATATTTCTGATGCTGCATATGATACTGCCATTTGCATTCTATCAGACCATGAGATTCTGCAAATTTCCAATGGGCTCTAAAGCTTCCTGTGAGAAAATACTTCAAAGGATCAGAGCCTTAAAAAATTTAATAAGGTTTAAACAGGTTTTCAATTATGAATTTTAATTAATTTATTTATTTAGTCACTCTATCTTGTATATTGCATCAGACAATTCAAATACAGTTCTGTTTTTTTTCACTTACACTAGTGAGAATTTTCATTCCTTAAGAAAGAGGGATTGAGTAGGACAAGCATCAGTTTACCATCTCACTATTACTCTTCTTTATGAACACTGGGAAAAAGCACAACCAAAACCAACTTTGACTCTAAAACTACAGAAAGGAAGGCAGGATGTGTGGCCTTCATCCCTTAAATAGTCTGTCTCTGTTTTTGTGCTGGGTCTGTCTGCTCCAGCAGTGCAAACTGTCTCTTTAACCTGTTGTAGTTTCATATCATTGATTTGTCACTCTCTAATTTTTTTTTTTTTCAAAGCATAGGCTTTCCACTGCCTGAAGGGTTCACAAGGTGCTTGTTTTTAGAGAGCAAGAAAGTAGGGGTTTCTCTCTCCATTGTGTTCAGACTGACAGAAGTTGGTTCTTTCTGTTTTGTAAGTTAATGTTAAATGATATCTCCACTATTTTTGCCATGTCCCGAAGCACCTACCCAGGATCCCAGCAGTGTTTACACATGCAGTCTGCATTTACTCCCTGGTCCTATCAGGGTTAAAAACAAGTATACTTACAGACTGAAGGTATGAAGGCTAGCAATGAGTATGACAATGGCTATTTTCGTCTGCAGGATGCTGAATGTGTTCCCAATCTGCCCAAGCAAGAAGACTGGCCAAATTTTCCCCTCTGATCATGACAATAAACAATATAAGGAAAAACTCCTGAAAACACTTTCCTATTTTGTTGTGGATGCCACCAGTAAGTGATGGAAGTTTTCTATATTACTGATGTCTCTGACTGCAGCAACAAAGCCCAGGTTCCAGGCAGAAGACCATGAAATTACAGTAAAATGAGGGAATATGTCCATTTTTTCATTATTTCCTCTCTCCACTTCAATGATAATATACTGTCCTGAAAAAGCTGAAGTTCATTGGTCTAGAGAACAAAATATATGGTATGTCATCATCTGGACCAAGTCAAACTTACCTTTTCCTCCTCCTACTCCAGATCTGCAGCTACTCCATCATCGACAGAAGCTCTGTCCCCGTGCTTGACTTGCTAATATGATGACTTTCTAATAATGACACTTCATATCTGCTCCATCTCCTGCCATCCTCCTCCGTTTTCCAAGACAGGGACACCATGCCCAGAGCTCTGCACTTTCAGGCATGTTAAGGTACACTGAGTCAGTGCTTGTCCATGCCACTTGTACTGTGGGACATGAGACGTTGTCATGGATACAACAATAGCATCAGCATCTAAATAAATTAGTTATCAGTAAGTTGAGAGTCAGGCTTAGGCTAGAACAAGGAAGGCTGAGGGAGGAAAAAGTGAAGACATCCGAGTCAGCCAGTTATGAATGGCCTTGGATCTGGAAGCAGTTTAGCTGCCTTCTCAAATGTAGTCCTAATGAGCAGTACTCTCAGTGAAGCAGTAGACCACCTGCAGCTATGAAACTCATACAACTCCAGCACTGCCTCCAAAGCACCGACACATTGCCTGCAGTGACATCCTTACTTAGAGGATGTCACTGCTTGTGACCGCTGAATAGATGTCTATCTCTCTGCTGGCTTTGAAATAAGGCAGATGTTCTGCACGTGGCTATGCAGCTGGGCAGCCAGATGGATGCAGTAGCCAGATGTACAAGCTGTGGATGTAAAGTGACGTCAGCACAAATGCATTTTCCCAGTGGTTCTCCTGTATGATCAGCAGCTGAAGATGCTAACTGGTACTAAATCAGTGGGAAATTTCAACTGAGGAAATATCAGAGCCTAGGCTTATTCTCTATGCTGTTATTTTCTGTAAAATTTATTCATCGTCTCATAGAAGTGTTCTGTACCAATGCAATGTGTTGAATTATCTCCCCTGCAAATGTAGTATTGAAGGCTTTTTACAATCCATTGATGTCATTTCAGTCTTAGCAGACAACTTATGAGTTATTTCAGTTTTCTAATGCTCTATCAGCATAACTGAATGTATTCCCTTTACATCCCTACTAAAGCATCTTGTACTCAATATATCATTAAGAAATATTGCATATGTTAAAAAGCACCCCCTCCACCCCCCCAAATCTACAGTAATTTTATTCTGTTACACTTTTATGGAAGGTTGTAGAACATTTACGGTTACCAACCATATAAGAGCTGATGGCTGTTTGTGTTTGAAGAAGCTTTTTCTGGGCACATGCCAAGCTATCTTCAATTTCTATAAACGCAGTGAAAATTACTACCGTCACAATTGCCTGATTGTGCTCTATTATAATGGAATTAACATAAAACATCTAAAGAAGCATTTCAAAGCAGTACATTTTCATACAATAATCTGATTTGAAGCTATCACTATCTGAGGAAAAACTACTTGAAGATTAACATGACACCCTGCGTTAATACAGAGATAAACATACTCATGCTCTTGATTGGAAGCAGCCAGCTGAATGCATCTGTCTCAGTGCAGTCCTACAGATCTGAGAGAAGCCAAGAAAACAGTGAGGACTGAGACAGGGGGAGCACAGTGTCCCATGACTGACGTCAACAAAAATTAATCAGATATCACAGATCTGATCCACTTCTAGTGTATAAGTTCTTTTGAAATAATACAGAATTTGTTTAAAGTTGAAGTCATAAAAAATAAAAAAAAACATTTCATGTTTTGCAAGCTTTCCGTTGCTGTGGTAGCTCTCATGCTCATTTTAGATTTCACAGCCCACTGCAATATAAAATATCACTTCCCAGTACCATATCATAGGCAATCTGATAAAGAGCCTACAATCCTCAGGCTCAGCTGTACAACTAATCACATCAGAGCATGCAAGATGTCAGCCAATAACACTGCCTTGCGGCCTGAAACAATATAGAGCAAACTTTCCATAGTATAATAAAAAATGTCTAAGAAGCAAGAGTCATACCTAGGTTAAAAAAATAAAAACAGTAGATTGTATGACAGTAGACAACAAATATTCATGTAGCTATCACCTGATCCCCTTGGTGCCTGAATCCTTTTTAGTTTGGCCCATATGCAGGAGTTAAGCTTCCCACATGGCAATGCTTCTCCAGAGTCAATGATCTGGACAGGTCCCAGAGCCACATCCATAGTCTGGAGGCCCTGAAGTGCTGTCACCAAACCAAAAGCTCCTGTTCCTTCTCTTGTATTTGACCCAGAGACTTTCACTTGAAGTGTTTCTGGAGCAAGGACTCAAATTAGGCCTCCTCCTTTGTGTGTCCCTATTTGTTTGATCTCTACCTCTCTAGTTTCCAAAAAAGATATCTGTGCAGGACAAATATTCCTCACAAACTAAAACTGCAACTCAATAATCACAGACAGTATGTGTTTTGAGGGCAATGTACGTCATTGCAAAAAAACTTCTCATGGCCCACAGGAAGCTCCCATATGCTACAAATGGCAGAACTTGAATCCCTTCTTTGAAGTATCACAGTAAACATCTCCTGCATTACCTCATGCCAAAGCAATCTTTTTTCAAAGAGACATTCAAGAAGGGAACACCAAGAGCCAGAGCCACACAAAGTGACAGACTAACTGCAGCATGCTCTGATTTAATGCAAACACATTCCCTGCTTCTGGCTGTCATTGACTCTAGTGGGAACAGGCTGGTATTATAGACGCAGCACATAAAATCACATGCCTTGCCACAGTGGCTAGGAAGATAACACATCATCATCATAACAGAGAAATTCATCCACACACAGGAAAGCAGACACGATACTTATGTTCAGGGTATTCAGCACTGGTTCACTGAGAGCATGGTGAATGTAGGTGGTAATAAGCAGCACCATGGATAGATGGATTTGCTCAGCAGGCAAAGTATCAGTTCTATGGTGTGGGCGGAGAAAGGACATCATAAGGAGAGATGCAGTTTAAATTGAAAACAAATTATTATTATTAATCTGAAAAGTCATGGTATGCTCTGTCACTCACTGTTTCAACTTACCAAATAGATAATTTAGCGTTCTTTGTTGTGTGGGTAGCTCTGTTATTGGCTGAGTGATTCTTTCTTTTAGGACTTAAGAAGAGATTTTCAAAAGAATGCATTTCCACGTGTTTCAGAAAATGACAGAAATTAAAAATTTCTTTCCATATGTGCTTAGAAGGAACTGCTTTTGAAAAAAAAAGAAAAGTATTTTTCATAAATTTTGAACATACTGCTCAGATGATGAAGATACATTCACGTATTTATGATACATATTTCTGCAGAAAAAAATATCTCCAAAAATGTCATCTTGAGGCAGTATCAGAGTCAATCATGCTAGCCTCCTTCTTTCTCTGGAGTGCTCCATATCACACTTTCCATTACTTTTTTTCTCTTCATCATAAATAGATTTTAAAATAGAGAAATGAACACATTATCCATAAAAATGCCAAAATAGACAACAGTTTTAAAACCACTTCTGCTTTGGTTTTTACATGAACAATTCTTCAAACTTGGGGCATATTTTGTAAACTTTTCAGTATTGTCAAGTAGGCACTTCTCAGATGAAAATAAGCTTCCATTGAAAAAAAAACTGTGCCCAGATTTCATGTTACATGCTCTGCTGGATGGGAGACAAAAAGCTCTAAACTTAAAGAAGTACTAAATCAAAAGAGGGTAAATTTTATTTAGATAGTAGGAAGGAATTCTTTACTTAGAGAGGGTTGAGGCCCTGGCACAGACTGCCCAGAGAAGCCATGGATGTCCCATTCCTGGAGGCACTCAAGGCCAGGTTGTACAGGGCACTGGGCAGCCTGAGCTGGTGTGGGTCAACTGTCCCCCAGCAGAGTATTGGGGTTGGATAGGATTTAAGGTCCTTTACAAACTAAACCATCCCATGATTCTATGAAGATCAAGTGACTTTCTGAAGGTCACACAGAAAAGATTAATACTGAAACTCAGTATGAAACCAGACACATCCTGATTGTTGGAATGCAAGACTTTCATAAAATCCTCCCTTTTAACAAGTGCCTTTGCAAAGAGTCAGGCTGGGAATGGCTGTACCAAAAGACTGGAAATGGTAGTCATCAAGATTAGGAGAACACAGAACTCATCAGTGTTCCTTGCAGCAAGGCAATGGGAGACAAAAAACAGCACCCATACTCCTCTGTCAGCTTTTACCACAAGCTCCTCTCATAAATTCCTAATTCAGCACCTAACTGTTATTAAAGTACTTGCATTAGGGATATATGACAGTAGTAGTATTTTGAGCAGAATTAGAAGAACAATTTATTGTTTTTATTAACTGTTCTTCAGCAACCTATCAAGGCAATGTTATTTATGCACTTCTAACCTAAATCAAGACTTTACTGCCTTTAAAGTATCCAACTTCCCTATAATGCCACTGTATATCATTTTCTGAAGGACTCATAGATTTAAAGCAGAACCACATCCCACTGCAGAGACTGCTCAGCAATTCAAGTCAAAGACATATATACCGCGAAGCAGGAATGAAATAGTAATTAAAGCACAGCTCATGCTATTTCACATTCATGACAGAGATAACACAAAGTGATCAGTCTTGTCAAATTAGATGTTTGAATTCAGGTAGCAAAGCTCTAATCCCATTTACCTTAAAAAGTAACACTCTAAGTAATTGACCATCATACTGAAATCAACGGACAGACACCGTTCTGTACTCAGAAAGCTACACTGTTTCAACAGAAACTAATACAGGTGCTGCACTAGATTGAGAAAGCCAGCTTGATCTTAAAAGACACCAGACAGCTGATCCTATTAGAACAGCAGTTACACACTGTCTAGATGTTGAAGTCAAATCTCACCTGAGGTCAAGGCTGCATTCCCTAAGGCACTCAAAAAACACATAAGAAAGAAAATCCTTGCCCTCTAAAGGTCATTTTCAAAGCTGCAAGGTAAAATGAGTTGTCTAAGATTTGACAGCTGCCAAAAGCACAGGCCTCACAAATGTCCAAACTTAAGGTCTTATGTCCCTTGTCCACCCTGCCAGGGATGAAACAAAAAACTGAAGAAAAAGTTGTCTTTGGAAGAGTCCATGCAAGATGATGCTTCTTTACAACAGCTTGATCTGAGCTGAAATATAAAATGCCTGTTTCCATGTCACTATATCCTCTTACGTAATTTTACTATGCTAGCACATGTATTCAGAAAGCCTGAGACATTAAAAATACATGCTTTTTTTGTCTAGGGAAAGCTTTCTGATCTGGAGCCTAAAATAGAGAAGACAAAAGGTAGCATTAGTGAAAACTGAACCTTCTATCAGAGCCCTCCAGAGCTGCCACGGCAGTGAAGTAGGTGAATATCTTCATCAGTACCAGCTTACCACTTGTGGTAGTGATAAGAACAGAGGGCAATGCACTACTTCTCTAGAACCTCCTCCATACAAAGGATTGTCCTTCCAGTTCCTCAGGAGCTGACACAACCAGATACTTTTATGGGGATTAGCATTTTTTTCTGGCTACTTTGGAAAGAGTTGTTGGCTTGTAAGGCAAATATACCCTGTGTCTGTTATCCTTGTATGCAGTCTTAACTAAGTTCAGGCTCAGCATGCCCTTTCAGCAGGTATTGCAAGGGTCCTTCTAGGGTGTTAAGCTATTTTATCACTAAAGTGCTGCCAAACTAAGCATAGAGTTCCAATACAAACAAAAAAAAATAAAAGAGGGGAGAAAAGGGTCTTCCTTACTGTCCACATGGCTTTCCCTCCAGTTACAGCAATTCAATTTTAAGGAAGGATGTTGGAATTGGAGCCTGAAATGCCTCCCTAACTGAGTTAGGGCTCCAGAGGAGTCTTGGCTCCGAACCTGACTTTAAGTAGCTCCAGTACTCTCTGCTGCCTGGCCTGTCCATTCAAATGAGCAGATTATCAGGCTCAGTAGTGCACGTGCATGGCTGAGATCATGACTACAGCTTCTACATACACAGGTTTGGTAAAGAATCTGACTATTCTCAAAGTCAGTAAGATTTCTACAGACTTCACCATGATCCTTCTCATCACTGCTGTGTTAAGGACAGGGAAAATAAGAACAAGTGGTTAGAGGAAAGGACTGTTGTGAAAAAAAGGAAAAAGGAAGAAAGTTGCTCACAGATATATAAGTACATGGAAGTGTCTGGGTTTTAAATTTTTTTGTCTCCTCTCCAGCTAATGCTACCATTTTCTCCTGGAACACACACTTATTTTTGTTGTCAAACAAACCTTAGCAGTGTTATCTTGGAGTTGGTATATTCCATTAGGAGTTGTGCACCTGTTCACCCATTTTAATCTCCAAAATCTACTGACAGTTTCTCCTAGGTGCCAAAGTACATCAAACCCCATCTACAGGATATGTCAGTTCACACTGGCAGGGAGTGATATTGGCATAAGGCATAATTCGGAATTACATTAAAACTTTTGGCATGCCATTCCTTTACATTCCACTTGTAATTAATTATGTCCAAGCCTACCAGATGTGATGTGGAGTACACTTTAAGAGGGTAATGCTGGCTTTTCTTTTGGCTTATTTAGACTAAAATTAAGGGCTTCCCTTTTTTAATCAGGAAAGAAGAGCATTGTTTGTGTCACAAATGATATAAAGAGTCCTTTTCAAAAAACGATATTCCCAAATGTGTAGTCAGTGAGAGCAGTTACCACAGTAACATAGTTCAGATTTTGTTTCCCCAAATGGATGATAAAATAATGATTAATTATCCTCATGTTGGGGCTGTTACCAAGTTAAATGAATTTATTTAAAACTCTGCTTTTCATGGACAACAGTATAGATTTTATCTACAACTGAGAAATAGATCAAAAGGCATGTGAACAAGGTCAAAGAAAGACTGTATTTCTCACAATTTGAATATATGCCTTATTATTTTCTGCTTTAATCCATCAGTAATAGTTGGTACCAAAATAGAACCTTTTTCTGTGTGGGATCCCTTAAATAATTTCCTATTATTGCTCATGCTCCTAAAGCTAGTTGTAAAACTTACATGAGTTCAATCAGATTTTGGCCATTGTTTAAAGCACTTCAGAATCACCCTATGAAACAACTCAGAGAGCCCTACAGTGTAGCCAGATATTTGCTGTGGATTCATCCCGAAGACCACTTCTAGTTGTGTGTGATCAGAATTCATCCTAGAGAACTGCAGTCAGCAAGCTGTGAAGTAAAATTTGTACTGTAAGTTATAGTTCTGTATTATATAGTAAGTTATTGTCTGCTTCAGCAGTACAGTAGTCTGACAGTAAACTAGGTTCCAGCAAAGATAGGTCTAGAGAACTTAAGGTGTCCACATTATCTGGCTGGATCTACATTCTAAATATCATAATGTATGAGATGACCACTAAAATAAGACTTTCTGAAAAATCCTATATTCTGTGAAGCCCTAAATCCTTCACAGAGCCACAGAGAGCAGAACTGGTGCTCAAATGACAGAATTTTCCAAAGGGCTCAGCTTACAATGTAGGTACAAATGATTTTGTCCCTCAGATGAAAAAATCTGCTAGCCTTTGAGCAATGTGAAGGAAGATAACAAATGATAGAGAAGGAGATATAGTTGCAGTGTCAGATTTTCCACAGACATATTCTTTAGGGAATTATGTGTTTGAGAAAAAAGGGGAAAAGGGGAAAAGGGAAAAAGGGGAGGACTGTTGCCTGCATCAGTAACGAGTCTCAAATATATTCAAATGCATTCAAGATGCCTCCATATGCAGAGTTCTTCACCCAAATTCTACAAATAGATGCTTAAGAACCTCAAAGAAAATCACCTGGCTCATACTGAATAGCTTCAGGAGCCCAAAATCTTCCTAACGTTCACTCTAATCATTTCAGAGAACTTATGCTTCCTTTAACAGTGAAGTCTGTGCCCATCAGTGCAAAATCTTGACAGGAACCCATTCATTATTACAGCGTTCTTTGCTGCATCAATCCATATTTCTGCAATTAATTCTCATGTTATTTACTTGCCTGATTTTATTACGACCATCACAGAATAACTGGTGCCCTGAGTGCAAACTCTAGCACCAAGCAGGGCTCCATTAGATGAATTTGGTCTGGATCTTGTCCAGCCAAGTTTTCAAACTCTCCAAGGATGGAAATTCCATAGCCTGCTCCAGTGCTCAGCTGCTCTCACTGGGAGGACATTTTTGTTAAGTCTAGTCATAATATCCCCATGCTGCAATATATAAGCATCACTTCTACTACTTCTGCTGTGAACCTGTAAGAGTTTGAGCTGCATCTCTGGAGCAATCCACACTAGGTTGTTAACAAACAGTAATTACCCTCTGTTCTCCAGGGTACATCTCCTGAAACAGCCAGGCCTGTTGACATTCGCACTGCAGGTTTGTTTCCGCACTCACAAGCAGCTCTCACAGAAACGCTTGCAATTGCTGTAGTTTTCTTATGAGAATGGTGAAATTTAAAGCTACATTGAAGCTACCATGGCACACAGAAAAACAACAACAACAAACCATCATCTGGTTCAGATGCCAGATAACTACTTTGAATAACAGCTTATCAACTTTAGGGAAATCAGTTAATTAAAATGTGGTGTGATCAGAAAACTGCATCTTCATCTGATCAGACTAGCCACCCCTTCCCACCCAATCATCACTGATGATTTCACAGATGTTTTGAAAATTATTAAGGCGGTACATGTTATTTTTAACATTCAGTATATTAGTGAATGTCTTTCTTCAGAAAAATATTTTTTCCCAGAGCAGCAAATCTAAACAGTTTTTTTGTTGTTGTTTTTTTCTTCTTTCCGTGTTTATCACAAGGAGAGCATTTCTTTCTTATGGGATCATAATTTACCTAGAAAATGTCCTCAGCACGTGAAATCATTAAACTGCACTGAAAAGTCCAGAATTGTATCAAGTTTTTAGAATATAAGCCAGTAACTGAAACAAAATCATATTCTGTATTGTTTATGACAAGTTGGACACAGTGAGGAAGAATATCAGAAATGCAAGTACAAGGTGAAAGTATGAGGTAATGTAAAACATTAAAGAGCAACAATCTTTTGATGGGCACAGTAGGAACTGTAAGTGATTACTGGGACTTGGTGTATTGAAAGAGTCCCTGATAATGAGCCGTTGATTCATCTATCTGGAAAAAAAATTAAACGGAATAAGAAATTTTAATTGAAGGGAAAGGGAAATCATACAATCAGCATGAAGAAAATAAAGGAGAATAAGATCACACTTATTTCATGCATTGATATGGATATCAAATGCAGCTCATGCCAATATCACTTCCAGGGCCTTCATTCTGTGTATGTGTATTGTTGAGCACTTCAGTTTGATTCACAGTGTAGTGTTAAAACAGCTGACTCAGTTGCTATATAACATAGTGAATAGAAAACAAGTTCACAAACACTACCTCAATCCCTCCTCTCCAAAATGAAAACAGAAAGATGGACCTCCATGTTTGCTGCTGATCATATACAAACCCATCACTAGACCTTACCCTCACCTGGAATAAACTGAACTAACAGTCAACAGACCTAACTTTATTTGCAGACAACTATCCTTTTCTAGTTAGAAGAATTAAGGAGCTACATGTCCTCTTCCAAAATGTAGGAAAACCAGCAAATTAAAATGCTACCACTAGTTCGACTAAAATACTATTTATCAGAAAGCTTTAAGAACTTCAGAGCCCCCAAACAGTTACATTTAAATTCCCTTTTTGTTTTAAACAGAGCTGGGTGATATTCAAACTTTTAAGTTAAACCATTTTTAAAACAAAGACCTAAAGTCACACAGGTTCCTTTGCCAAATGTTTTCCCCTTATTTTAGAATCCATATCCTTTTCCAGAAATAAAAAACAAGGGATAGTTCTTTACCAGTTCTCACTGACTCAGTTTTCATGAGTGACAATTCCACCTTCAGTGAAACAAGGCACATTCCATATCAAAAGTGGTCAGTTTCACTACCTTGCACATGCACTTTCATTTTCCTCCAGTATATTTTTGGTTGAACTGAGCGACTTGATACTGACATCAGACTAACGCATGATCTCTAGGCCAGGAATGCACTAAATACTCCTCTGCCTGAAGACACATGAAGGTGTCAGGAAGAAAAATTTTGCTCTTGAAACATGTGCACTTGTGCATAGAATACACTTTTAAAAATAATAGCACTTTACACTAATTTATTAGTGCTTTCTATGAAATCCAGTGATCAAGGCTGTTAATTATTGTTAATGATTATTTTGAACGCAAGTGGAAGTGAAACTCCCTTTAAAATCTTTTTTACTTTGAACCCTTTATTTTAAAGTTGCCAGAAGCATTTGATTTTGAATTGGTACATGCTCCAATAATGATCAAACAAGGCTGGTATTTCCTTTTGTTTCTCCCCCCCCTTCTCTCTATCACCAGTTTACATTTCTAAAACCAGGGATGATAAAATCCACAGGCTAGAAACTAGTATTCAAATGCAACTTGGAAAAAATACAATTTGTACAATTGTTCTTTATCTTACAAGCGGCTAAAATAATCACTAGTATTTCAAAAATGAAAGAGGAAAATTAAAATGTAACCATTACAATTGGGTTGGATTACAGATAACAATAACTAGGTAGATTCTGAGTGCACTCAAAGACAAGAGTCATCAAGAAGAGCTGAGATGCATTATCCTATATGCCCTAATGACAGCTTGTGAAAAATATTCCCCTATGTCATTAGATCACTTTAGAAGTGCAGCAGAAACACAGAGAGTGGAATTTTGGAAAGCCATGAATCTGACTTGATTACCAAGTAATCAGAGCTTGCAGACTCTGAAGTGTCTTTATGTCATCACACTGCAACACGCTACAGACTGATCTGCCTCCTTCTTTGTACAGCTACTTTTCCAAGTCTCTTTGTTTACTGGAAAAGTTTCTGGAGGCTCTTCTGTTTCTCTGTAAATTGGTAACACTGTTGTTTCAAGCCTTTCAAGCCTAAGCCTCGTGACCCCTCTTGCCTCCATACCTTCCATCCTGCTGCCTTGCAAGTTGCCCTCCTCCCTCCACAGTGTTTCTTCTGAACTCTCCTCACCTTCCTCTTTACTCCTACCTCTCGTTCCAATCATGCCAGCAGGGACCCCAGCCTAACAGGCCAAGCAAAATTTATTAATTTGGGACCTGCTGTAGAGGTCTCTTCCTTCAGTGCTTCAAACAGTGAGTCACTATTTCAGCTAAAATCCAACACCACCAGGAAACAGTGTTCCTATGGATTCCAGCTTTTATGATGCATCATTATTGATTTCTCTGTTGCTTCATGTTGATTCACCATGACTGAAATGTGTATTTCTGATATCAAGTAATTCTCTGTTGCCTACATTTTAGATCTTTAATTTGAGAAAATGACTACTAGTAAAAAAAGATACTTTTCAAAGCTAAAGCCACTAACTTCCAAAGTAGATTTGGAGAAGAGTCTTGTCATGTGGCAGCCACTATCAGTTTATCTGATGGAAAATTGTCTTTCTCCAGATAGCAGCACAGCTACAGCAAAGTTCTGCAGCAGCAGGATCAACACCTGCCCTCTATGTCATATCCAACAGAGATGTTTAGAGCCTACCCACAAGCATGGTTGATTTGGTGCCTCAGGTGCCCATTTTAGCCTGCTAACCTTCACTCTGATCAGACGCCTCAGGGTCCCGACTGAGAATACCCAAGAGATATTCTGTGGAGGAATATAAGAACAAGTCAAACATACAATGATGTTGCTCTCATATATTCTCCAACCTTCAGTTTCCTCAAGACGGATGCTGTTTTTACACCTTAGAAACCTTCACAGTATACTCCTCTTCAATAGTTTCTCTGGTCTTAATGTGAACCTGATAAACTTCTTGCATGAAGAGCAGCTTTGTCCATTGTAGATCTCTGAAGAATTGCCTGTATTTGCTAGCTATCCTCCTACTTCCTACTAGTTTTATCTGACAGCCCTGATCCTTCTTTAATAGACATAGCGAGCAGTCAATTCTCTCTCCACTCACACTGCGGAACGTTCAAGAGAATGAAGACAAATAATTTGAAAACTCAAATTAAGGAAACTGAGAATCATTTAAAACTAAATTGCTGAAACATTGTATTCAAACTATTTCACACACAAAAAGTTATTGGGTTTGAGGGATTTTTCGCAGGTCACAGAAAAAAAAAAACCCAAGCAAGGAATTCCTGGCAGTTGCCAGCAAAAGCCTTCAGACACTTAAGCTGTAAGAACATCTTTCTCCCCTATCAACAAAGTGCTCTATAAACTTGCAAAACTGGGATACAATCTCACATATAACACATCAGTTCAGTATGTTCTCCCATTAACAATATATTTTTTTTTAAACGGCAACAAGTATTTCACAGTTTCTCACATACTTTCAATGCACAAGTGCAATGATGAAAGAAAAGTCTCTAGAGATGGAGAGAAGATGTAATCCCATGCATCTAGGAGCTGCCTGCACTACGCTTTAAATGAGACTCTCTGGAACGGTCCTATGGATGAAGAGTGGTACTGAAGCCCCAGCATACTGTTCGAGTTCTCATCTACATTAAATAGAGATAAGTTGGCCACCTACTGTTAGTATTTGCATATCAGATGGTTTTGTCTCACATCAAGAGAAACTAAATGGTTTTGGATTTAAACAGATGGCAAACTGTTGGCAGGAGCTTTCAGAGGCATTAAACAATTGTACAGTAAAGTAGGACTCATAGGACAGATGAGAAATGAAATATCCAATGATAGAAAGTGACCTGAAATGAAATTTAAGGTATAGGCCATCAAACAGCAGGATATTGAAAACCTTCCTACAGATCTGCATTCTGCATCTAGCTGCTCCCATCTCTTTCAAGGACAGAGCAAAAGCACCAGGATAAAAGTAGATTTGCTTTTTGGAACAATGAAAATCCACATCCAAGTTCAGATCAGATTGTTTTCATGTTTCTCACAGATTGTTTCACACAGAGTTCCCATCTCTCCTGAGTCAGGTGAGAATACCTCTAGGTGAGACAGAACAGCTGAAACAAAACACTGCAAAAACAATTTGCAGTAATAAAAGCCCGTCTGTCAGCCTATCAAACAAGACCGTACAAAAGATATTCCTGAAAAACACACATATAAATGCCCTCTATCAAGGCTGTCACCTGCAGCTCACCTGACTAACATCCTTATTTAGATCCCAGGGGAAATACAGCTATGGGGATGCACATGCAGCTCAGCAAGCTTGAGCATACTGAGGATATCCCACAGCTGGCAAGTTTGGAAAACTCACATTTTGCCTGGCCTCAGTGCAGAGTCTTAAGCAGAGGGATCCCAAGGGATCATGGCTGATTTTTTGTCTGGTGCAGAAGCTACTGGTGGGATGGAAAGTGCTGCCTGAGGACAGAGAATGAACTGAGACTGTCTCTCCTGCAGGAGATGAATATGAAAGTTAACACGTAAAATTTCTTGCTGCTTAGAAAGAGAAGCACAGGACAGAGGGTGTTTAATTTAGTCTTAAGGAAGCAAGTCAGCCGGACATACAGTGATAGCTGTTATGTGGCACTTGGTTGAAGCTAATCCTACAATCTTTTACACCAGCGAAGAGCCCATGTCAGTTAAACTTTCCCCTACCATTGTCACACGCAATCAGTCGCTGCTCCTGACCCTCCTTCTAGCATCCTTATTCATTCCTTCACGATGCCTTGAGCTTTTGATGTCATGAAGTACCAGTAAACACCCCTGAATTGTATTGGCAGTAAAAACCTTTTTGGTTCTTATCCTGCTTGGAGCTTTGAATAATTACAAGTAGACAGTCATTTTGAGGGAACCCAAATTAAAAGCTTTTCTCCTTCTGAAGGTACAGACAAGTTGAGGAATACTTTGAATCTCACAGAATAGGATCCAAATGCATTTTAAAAATGCATTAAATTCCTTTTTCCAGGGCTTCAAGGCTTCTCTAATTCAGAGAAGATGGAAATGTTCTTATGCATAGATGTATTTTATCTACCAACTAGCAAACCAGAACAAACTGAGTAGGGAAGGAGAAGGACAGTTCTTTGTGAAAATGGCAGGTTCACATTCAGTTTCTCCTGTAATATGCCTAGGATCACATAGACCCTTCCCCTTATGCTTTCTCATATCCCTAGTGAGTCAAAAATGCTTTGCAAATGCTTTCAAAACATGCTATGTTTTTCTTAAGCTCTTTTGTCCTATGGTATAGTCCTCCACACACAGCTCGTTCTGGAGCCGAGTCTTCCTGGGCTTGTTTCCCAAATTCACAAAAGAAGAGTCATGGTTAAGTAAAATCAGTGCTTAGGTTTCCATTTTCATGTGACAGATTATGTACTACTGGTTTAACTGATTTGGCTACTGTTCTTACTGAATCATCAGAATGAAACTTCATTACAAATCAAAAAAGTTGCCCTTAAAACATAGTTGACTTAAAACACATTCACTTTTTGCGTCCATTTGTATGCAAGGCAAGCTGGCAGAATTGCTAAATATGCATACCCTACACTGCTAAATCTCTAGTTTTTAATAGAAATATTTTTCAGACCAAAAGTTTCACTCCTCACTGTTCTTGCTCCCTCTTTCTCTCATGCAATCGTTTTCAGTACACATTACTGCTTATCTCTGCATCTCCAATATCCTACTGCTGGAATTCATTTCATGTAGTAAAAAAATCTTTTTTTCTTTGCGCAGAAGTGCTGACATTGGTGAAAAACATATACATGCTCTTACAGGCAATTAGAAAACCAGCACGCAACCATAAAATCTTCCAGTATAATAAAAACAATTTTAAAGAAAAAGGGAAAAAAAAAAAAAAAGAAAGTAAACATTTTCTCAGAGAACACATACAGTTCCCAAGATGGTCTTCTATTTTTTGACTGTCTTTCCTTTTTGTTTCCAAATCAGCTCCAGCACACACCAGTCAGTTCTACTCATCTAGAATATGCGAATTAGCAGATCTAGCATGAGCACATTACCTTCTCTGATTTGTATGCTTGGAGCCCTTCCAAAGGTTATATACTTCTACCATATATACATATATTTCCAAGTATAGCACAGAAGCACTTACCTCCTAAAAGTCATAATCTTCTCTCCCCATCCTGATCCAGACCAGCAGGACTCCCAAAGCCAGTGCATAGTGTTAATATCAGCACTTCCTTTTCGGTAACTGAGAACAGCAGTAAGACAATCACTCCTTGCCAGGCAGTAACATCCATGAAGAACTGAAGGCAATCTACCAATCCTTTGAAGAGTTAAAAGTATGGAGCCAGGACCTGAAGAGAAAACACAGATGATTTCACAAATATTATATGTACATGCATATATATATATATATACACACATACATTCTTGTTTAAAATCTGTAGGAGAACAAACCTTCCCAACACACACACAGTAAAGCATGTAGATGTGGCCTGTCCTGCAGATGTGATTCACAGTTCCCAAATACTCTTGGGACAGCAAAACTAGAGGAAGCTCTCTACCCTAACTACAGGCAGAAGCTTCAGATGGGTATATATACTGCAGTTTGCAAACAAGCCTCACTAAACACTGGGCCAAATTCTTACATCCTTGGAATTTCATTGATTTTGACCTGATTTTCCAGGATGAAAGAACTTAGGATAGACCCAGTCTGCAGTGAATTTTGGCCTGATTTTGGCCTGATGGCTTTACCCAGATTAGCTTACCACACTCAGAATGCAACCTTGTTTCTTTGCTTTCCTGACTCAGGGAGGAAGGATGGATCAGGATAAAGTTTAATGAAGTAGAAGAGAGGCATTTGGGACAGGGGAATACCAGGAGGATTAGCACAGGTACACTCCCTTGCTATTAAAAGTAGTCATTCTTCTGCAGAATACATGGCCACTTTGTCCTGGCATCAGCAAATCCCTCAGAAAGCCAGGAAAGGGTTAATATTCTTTCTAAAGATTTCCAGTACTCACACCACAACACTTTGAAGCATATTAGATGCATGCAGCAAAGGATGCCTTCTTTAACTCTCATTAAGTGGTTCCCTTTTCTTTTCATTCAGTATCTGTGGGATTCTAGTATATGAATTGCCTCTACCAGTGGAGGCTATGGATTGGGATGGGATTTAGCTAAGTGTGGGCTTTTATCCTCAAATACCTGGAGGCAACCTGGTATGGACACTCTGTGGCATAAATTAACATCTATTATCTGTATCATTCTATTTGATTCAGCCAGCAGAGCATCCAAGCAAAAAGGTTTCTTTGGAATTCTGAGCCTGCCTAAATGCCTCAGGTGCATTCAGTAATTTTTTCTCTATGAAAAGTGCATCCCTAAATAATACAGCATTGCAAAAAGTGAACAAGAAACATATCCTGTTTTGTTCATTAGCAAACAGCACTGGCTGGGAACACAAGACCTGCCAGACTCTATCAATCTAGCTCAGACATTTCTCTTTGAGAGCAACTGATACCAGGTGCTGCAAAAAGGAGTAGTAAAAAAACAATTCAGATAGACATGGTTTTGCCTCCACAGTGGCCACTTGGATTACTACCAGCCCTTACAGATCCACTACAGTGCCTCACACTGCAGAAGCTGATCACCTTAACATGTCCTACTACAGAGTGAAAGTAATAAGGTCAGAAATGCAGCATGGAGGTAAGTACTTTCAGAACAGAGGACAAAGCATGCCCTGAGGAAAGAAGAACCACAGCACAGTGAGTCTGCAAAGTCTATCTGCCAGAGACCCCTAACATGGTCATTTAATTTTGGTAACACAACCAGAACTTCATCCACTGCTGACAAGACGATCCAGAGAACTTCTGGGCTGAAGCAACAACATTCCTCTTCTAAACCAGGGAGGGCTGCGCATGTGCTCACCACGATCCCTGTGTAAAGAACCAACCTAGAAGCTGCTCCAGGTTTTGCTCCCAATGAAATCACCTGGGGCTAGAATTTTAACAGACAGAATGAATCAGGGAAAAAAAAAAGAAAAGAAAAAGAGAGAGAGAAAAAAAAAAAAGAGAGAAAAAAAAGGCAGTTCTAAATGCATTTAACTGTATTTCAAACAGTTTTTATGTCTCCTCCTCCCATAAATTGCTGTCTTTCTGCTTCAGTAAGAGAGAATGAAAAACTGGCTGCACAGGATCATTGCTCAGAGAGAGAATAGGAATGATCTGTAAAGAAACTGCTCAGAGTTCAGCTATTAGTACTGAAGACTGCACGTTCATCCTATATTTAAGGAACAGAGCAGTTCCACACAAGAATAACTATGGCATGAAGAAAATGGCTAAATGGAGGGGAAAAGAATCAAAAATTAGGCTATCACAAGTCCTGAGACTGCTGAGAAATCAGGTCATGATGGAAAAAATAAGAAGAAAAAGAAAGAAAAAAATAGGATTTTGCTTTTATTTCTTGGTTTAGATGTTCAGGTTGTCAGGTTCTTTCTCATCATAGTTAGCTGTTACAACTTCCAAAAGAGAGGAATTTCCTTTTTATCCAGAAGATCGAGCATGAGTGTAAGAGAAGGATGATGTGAGCATCACATTTCTGAAACAATGGAGGGGAAAAATCATACTCTTGTTCTCTTTGGAGAGAAAAAACATTTTGAAAAACTGTTCATCCTAACATTGATTTTTCAGTCTGAAGCAGTTTCTCATTTCAATTTCTTTTTTTTTCAGATATAAAGTTCCTATAAAATCAAAATTGAAATGACACCACTAGCAAAACACTTTCAGACAAGCCTAAATGATTAATTTTTCCACCAAAAAAAGTGTATACTGTGGAAAATTATCAGCCCACATTCCCAGCTTTGGAACAAAGCCAAACTTCGGCACTGTGCCGTCTCTTTGCTCTGCCCATATCCTGGTCAAAACAAAGCTGAATATCTGCACAGATGTCAGGACCACACTCACTTCTACAGCAGCAGTGGCCTGGACTAAAAATAATTCTACGTCTGTGAAAGTGATCACTCTATAAATCAAACTAACACATAAATGGAATAAACTAAAAAAAAAAAAATCAAACACACACACACACAAGAAAAATAAAATTACACTTATGGCCTACTGGATATTGTGTCAAAAAAACAATATCAAACATGCTCACTCTGTGAGGAATACAGCTGAGTTTGAAAATATTGTATAGATACTGCAGATATAGATATTGTATTCTGTAGATGCAATAACAAGCAATATCAGGAAGAACTTACTGTGTGTGAGTAATAGTTTGCTAGAACAGTGAGTGCATCTTTTGTCAGGGAAGGGTATGCAGGCAGCTCCAGCAGAATGTAAGAAGAGGCATGGAAATGAAGGTAGGGTATAGAAACAGTTAGGATCTAACAGCCTATAGGTCCTGTCAGCATTTATTACCTATAAAGATGTGATAATATAAGAGGCTGCATTGTGCATAGCACCTCTATTTTCTAGATTATAGGCTTTTTTAAAATGCCTGAGTAGCATGTAGGGCAATAGAAATTGAGGCAGGATGCTGAAAAGACCCAGCCAGTTTAAACTCCTTATACTTCGTTGAAAGAAAATTTAGAGGAAAATGATAAGAATCAGAAGGCTATAATTTATCTTGAGCTCATCAACTCCAACTGAACAGCAATTGCTTAAGAAGCACATTACATATACTCTCATAAATGAGAGTATAACGCTGGCACGTGAACTTTCACTTACTGCAAAATTTACTCATCTATGTGATGCACCAAAGAGGCAGTCACTCTAAGTGAGTGGTTAAGACTGCAGTTTTCACTTGACCGCAGAGTTACAGAAAATATACGCAAGACTCTTGTAGTGAAAAAGCTTATTAATGAAAATTTGTTAGCAACAATTTTTTACCTGGAATTTGGCCTTGAGCTTTCTATTGTATGCAAGTGCTCACCTTACCCATTTAGATGCTCACAGGGCAATATTCTTAAGACCCTATAGCCAGGTAATGATAAGGAGGTAATAACGAGTAGCTAAACTAAAACAAAAGTTTCATGTCTGGACAAAGTCTGGGATAAATCTGAGTGGAAACATTCTCCAACTGACCACAAAGAAGTATGTTTTGAAAAAAAACAAACAAGATGAATAAGAAGAACAACAAAAAGCACAAAAAGATAGAACGTTATGTTTTCAAAGCATACTTTACATTACAGACATACATATATATATATATACACATACATACATACATACATATATATATATATATATATATCTGAACCAGGCAACAAGCAGTGGATTTGCAATTTCAGCATTGCCACAGTTACCAGTCTCAGGATAGAATTGTGTTGGGTCACACCATGGCACCACACAACTCCTCATGTCCACGGGGACCTGAACTGACATTACACATGTAGTACTGAGACAAACTATTGGAACAAATGCACCCATCTTCCATTCTTTCATTGGAATTTACATTCAGAAGTGAGTAGCTCAAGGAATTACCCTGCTCATATGGTGCAGCTGAAACTGAAAGATTGGGTTTCCCCACAGCCTTACACCTTGGCAGAACGCATACACAAGGGACCACATCATCTACTGTGGACAAGATGCTGAGAATCTCCTCCTGTCTCCACAGACTGCTGGAATCAGGCAGTCTCTTGTGGCCATTTCAGCTGCTTTACACAGCATTACTGCTTTAATTCAGCTCCCTATTCACTGATGCTAAAATCACAAGACTTGCATAAAGCTTCTAAGCAGCAATACTGTTATGATATTAAGACGGTCATGACAGGAGGAAAAGTGTTTTTTCTTTTCCTCCTTTTACAGTCTAGTACCTGCTTTTAGGCTCACTTTTCGGACATTACTCCACACAGATAAGAACTATAGTCTTCCCTTTTACTTTTGTGGGACATATCCAACTGCAGAGTCAGTTCAATTTCACAAGAAAGGCTTGAGAAAAAATCTTTCACTGACAGTGGTGAACAGGAAATACTGTGCTGAACGTGAAAGATACAGACATTTGATGTTGCTCACAGCTCTGCAGAAAAAGAGGCTCTTTAAGGCCAGGGGGTCACTTCTGCTCTCTCGGACACAAGCAGCCTCTTTGCAAAGCATCTTGAAAGACACAAACAGAATCTGAAAAAGCCTTGGCAGAGCAAATATTATAGCATATAATAATTTGAAAGCATTTCTGATCTACAGTAATGATATAGCAGTGGCTAATGGTACATCAGCTGAGTGCATTCAAAGAAGAGCTTACTCCTCCTTTAAGTGGTTTGAAAGTAGCAGCAGGAAAAGTATTTTGCTGAGTACAAAATGGCACAACAGCGCTGGGACCTACCCAGTAAACACATACTTTCTTTTAATGGATGCAAGTGTCTTTCAAAGCTGGAATCCCTTGGATTATAAAGGGTTTGTTCATTTGTTTTTGGCAAATGTATTTTTTACAGGGAACACAACCGGACTCAGTGACAATGGGACTGAAAAGAAGTTCTCTCAACTATGTAACTGCTCAGAAATTTTTGAATGCAATACTGTTAATGCTTGGAGACATTTAAGCAACCTTTTAATCTAACTGCGGGCTGTCTGTAAACTGCAATCATTCCATCTAGAAGAAAGATGGGTGAAGCATTCTGGAGATAAAAAACATTGCATGTCTGCAAGATTGCTATCAAGTAATTTTGGTAACAACGAACACTAGCAGAAATCTTATTTTCTGACACTTTCCTCATACAACAAAGATTACTGCCTGATTCCCAGTGAAGTAGAGGTGTGAATTTTGCTCCATCCACCTCAATAATGCTGAGTGCCCCGCAAAATCATTTCCAGGTAGATAATCCCCCGTCAAACCACGCTTCTGTGAGCTTGCATCACCTGGTTGTGGCATTTTTAAACCAAAAATAAAAGATAAGAATGAGCAAAAAGATACCAAGGAGGAGTAACAAACAAATCTGAAAGCAGAAAATAGTGAGAAAAAGCTGTCATCTCAGGAAAAAATATTTTTGCTTTGCTTTCAAGAGAGAAAATTGGATGTGGAAGCATTTCCATGAGAAGGTGTGATCAGAAAACCTGTTCCAGAAAAGAGAATGGAGAAGAAGAGTCAGCATTACAGCTCTCATCAAATATTGAGCAAAATTGTCCTAGGTTAACATCAATTAACATGGAACCCAGTACTGTCATTTCCAAAACAATTTTTTTTCCCCAGAAGTATTTATAACAACATTTTCAATATGTCAACATTTCTGCTATCTTCTTACTGTAATGATTAGGATGAAAGCAAGATCTGAGACACTTGATCACAGAACAGAAATCCTGTTTTCACAGCCAGCCCCTGCCTTTTCTGAAGATTTCATCATAAAGACATGTATTTCCTGGTTTGTCAGCAAGAACCCTTTCAAACTTCCTTGTATTTCTTCACCTTTAGTAACTCACGTATAACAATTCTATGGCATTTCTCAGTGATTTAAATGTACTTTTTCAATCATGTATGAGAATAGCAGGAAGGTTTAATCTTAACAAATACTTAGGTTAAAGTAGAGACTGGGAGCAAAATTTCCACAAACAGTGTTAGTTCATTCCTTCTATGAGGAAAAGTCAACTTTTGTTGCCCAGCATTCATGTTCTTGGTTTTTCTCATCATAAATGCATGTAACAGAGGAGCTTAAGAAGGGATTTCATTAAACGCCTTTGTTTTTTCAAACACAGAATGTGAATTCTACACTGGTGTATACAAAAGTATTTGCAAATAACATTTTCTTGAAACAGATCTGTTCAACACACACATTTTAGCATTCTACTCCACAGTCAAGAAGAGAAGTGAACACAGCAAAAAGCTGAAAACTATGTAGTACTCCCCAGATCCCTTGAAATCTGTCCTTATTAATTCATCTCAGTTATTACTGAGCTAGATTTTTCAGATAAACTCAGCACATGGTAGCTGAGGTCCAAAAGACAAAAAGAACTTAAGGAAACAGAACTGGTGTCAGTCACACGAATACACTCATGAATATATTTCACTTTTTCACTGAAGTGTTATTTCTCTCTTATGGCACTTTGTTACAGCTAACAAATTCTTTTTTGTTCAGTGCTCTATTTGACAAGAGAAACAAGGTTGTAGATTCTTTCTGTGACTTTTTTCACTAATTCAGGAAGGGAAAAGAAATAATTGCAAGCATATCACCTGTAGAAAACTCCTTCTAATTTATTTGCGATGGACCACACAGATTTGAACTACTTGTACAGTAACAATTGAAGCAAGAACAAAAAGCTTACTGGACTAATGCAAAGCAATTACAAGAAATGGGGTTTCTTTCAGAACTGAGAATTCCAAACTGATAGAAATAAAATGGGTTAGGAAAAGTTCATCCAGGCAACTTCAATAAAAAAAAAAAGTTAAAAAAAAATGTAGAAGCAGTGGTTTACAAATGCTGTGGGAAAGTAATTAAGATATTTCTGTTGATAGCCTCAGTGTCTAGATGTCTGCAAATAATCTAAATCAGCAGTCTACTTTAAAGAAATTGTACTAGAAGAGACTTGCTTGTATCATTTTGTGTTTATCTTGCTTTCTTCCTCTGTCATAACCAATCTCTCTTTTTTTTTTTTTTAGAACTCACAGTAAAGTACAAATACTTCTAAAACCTGAAAAATATAACGTAAGAGCAAATCACAAACACCAATATAGAGGCAGTTTTTCAATCGTTTCTTTCCCCATTTGTCTTTTTCTCTTGTTAGTCCCTGTCCAGTAACATTTCACCTTAATAAAAATTCACCCAGTACTGTTTTTCTGGAAGAACAGCAAAGCCTAAGAAGAAAGAAAACCATTAACAATACAACAATACTAATCTTCTAATATAAAACACTTATTACATCAAGTTTCCACTAAGTTGACCTGCATTCAAAGTTTGATAACAGCAAGAAAAATACTGAATCAGTAGATACTTAGAATTTCTTTCCTCACAAGACTATTCAGCTTTTTCAACAGCTGTCAAAACACAAATATTCTTCCAAGTGTTCTGGCCAAACACAGCTACAGTCAGCCAAACTCAGAGGGAAAGACAATGTATCACTTTTGACTAAAACCTCATTAGATATAATAATCTGATAACCCTACCATGTTAAGGAAAGGAATCATAAAATCATTTGGGCTGGAAAAGACCCTAAAGACCATGAAGTTAAAAAAACAACCTAGCATTACCAAGTCTGTCACTAAACTAGGCCCTAAGTGGCACATCCATATTGCTTAAACACCTCCCAGGGCTGGGGACTTCCCCACTTCCCTGGGCAGTCAGTTCTAATGCATAATCGCCCTTTCTGTGAATGAATTCTTTATGATATCCGATCCAAATCTCCCCTGGAGCTTGAAGCCATTTCCTCACATTCTATCCCTTGTTACCATTACAGTTCACACTGATGGACAAGTGAACCTCACCACATTATTCTCCCAGCCCCAAAGAAAGAGGCTCAAAAGCTGAAATTAAAGATGGGGAAATTGCTCACCAGTTACTGTCTGGAACCAATTCTTACCTAAAATGAGGCAGATTCTGGACTTTTCGCACAGAGGTCACCCTTGAAGCCTCCCTGATGCCCAAACCTTACCATATAAACCCTACAGTCACCTGAGTCTAACATCCACCTCATTACAACTTTTTGTCAGGTTGCTGTAGAGGACAATGAGGTCTCACCTCAACCTACCTTTTTCCATACTGAACAAACCCATTCCCATTTCTAGTCTCTTCACCAGCTTTGTTGCTCTTCTCTGAATGAATTCCAGTAACTCAAAGGATTTATTCTAGTGAAAGGCCGCTTTCTACTCACCCAACAAGACTGCTTAGCAGGGGAATTAACACACTGCAGATGTCTCATTTTTTTCCATCAGGCTCTCAGAACATTTTTTACACTCTATCCACATTCACTGAAAGGACAGCCACATATAACTTAATGTTTGCTGTCTCAGTTGTGGTACTGAAGATGGTATCTATATCTATGTATTGAAGTGGAAGAATAGTCCTGTTGGAAGTCCTAAAGGTTTCTGCAGAATAGACTTTGATGAAGCTTCATGCTCTATCAATAAAATTCATTTAATAGTCTGCCTGTCTGACATGACAAGATGTTAGTAGTTATCAGCAAAAATAACAGAATTATTACAGTATGAAAGATGTTAATAAAAATCCTAGTAAACACTTAACATGTAATCAAAATATCAAGGTACTGTCACATTAATATTTTTTCTAGTGACATTCTACACAACCTGGTCATGAATTGTCAGTGTGCCAGTAGAATTATTACTTACAGAGTTACTGCTGATAAAATTGACAGGTGATACACACAGAAAATTCAAGTAAGGGAAATAATACATAGAAGGGCATATAAATACAGGAAGAATATTGTACTGAGTACAAATATGTGAAGCCAGGAGATAGACTCAATCCTTGTGGTTAATTTTCAGCTCAGGATGCTCTGTGTTTCTACGATTCAATTCTCCTGTTGGTTTTGACATCACAGGTGAGAGACTGAGCATTCCTTTATAATTCTGTCTTAATTCATGCAATCACCTCTTTCCCTTGCTATTATTCCCTGATCAGGAATAAAATCAGAGGGCCAAGTTATTTCTTTTGACTATGTTGACGCTTTGTCAGCTGCAGTTTCCTTTATTCTTTTAGGTTGCTTTTCATTTATGTACGTAATTATTTTTAATTTGCTGTTTCTGCTTCAAATTAGCATAAGAACTGCAAACAGTTGAATGGGAAAGCCAGCTGTTTACCTCAGTGTCTTGTAGTCTCCTACTGTTAATCCTCTACTAACAAATTATTTTGTAATTCCTCTCATGTCATTTACATGCTTTTATTTATCTGGTCCTTTATTTTTGCAAACACAATTCAAGTACATTCTGCACATTTTATTGGTCTATTGGATTAACATTAACTGGGAACAAAAGGTGGAGAGTTTTTGTGCCTCCCCTCTATATTGTTGCTCTCTTTTGGGCAAATACCTGCACTTAAAAGTTTCCACATGCAAAATGATGAGAGTAACTCCCTGAACTGAGGGGAGGTGCTGAAAATATATTAGCTATGATTTGTAGAAGTTACTCAAGAAAACTGTCCTGAGTTCTATTGACAGGATCTGTTAAAGCTTACTTACCCAGCTCTTCCACTTGGAGTCTCGAATTGAATGTCATCAAAAAACAGTAATGCTTCTACTGGCAGTGTTTATCAGTTAAATCCAACCCTTCTCACGACTCAGAGAAGCAGCTGCTTTATTTCAAGTGTCCAATTTTATTCCTTTCACTACCAACTTAATGGCTTGGATTTATCCTTTTTATGACGGTAACCCAGTTTATGTAACAGTGGGACCAACTGGCAGTGAATCACACCACCAGGACCAACTTTTTCATAATACTTACACCGATTCAAACATGTAACTGCTTTTAGAAAGCTTTTCTTCTAAGCATACTGAAGTTTTTCAGCCAGCTACAGAATTTGACACATGGGGTCACCTGTCAGAAAACTTCAGCGGCAGTCAACAAAATGAGGTGAAGTTTTACTGGTTAATTGTTTATGGGAAAATTTAAGTCTTCTGTTCCTCCAAATAGATGCAGCAAATATTTGTTTATTTGAGCTTCCTGAGCAACTTTTAAGCCATCTCCTGGCTCTTTTACTCAAAGCAATGGTGTTTCCAAGCAAGAAACAGATTGGGGTCAGCTATATACATCTTTGGACTACTCAAAGACATCAAATTGAACATCAACTACTACTAGAACTGATCAACTGAGACTTGTCCTGATGCTATACAATGTACAGTGGTTTGGAGCACATATTTCTTTGTTACCATGCAGTCATACATTTGTGCTTTAGCATATAGATAGAGAAAACTTATACAGACTCTTTTCCACTGCTGCTTGGTAGAGAAAACATAGTTCCGAATTTGAGGCAACCAGACTGATTTAATCCAGTTGAGGAAATGTCCTGGTGTACATCGAGAATCCTACACACACTACTAAGCAAGGTACTGCCTACTATTTTTATTAAGAACATCCTTTATTTGTTAGAATTTTAAGAAAATAAAAATCATATTTATCCTTTTTTTCCTTCTTTATTTTTTTCCATAGTAATTTGGGGGATGCTTATAGCCTTCTGTCAATTTTCTTCAGGTTTTGCTGTGGAAAACCAAGCCATGCTGGTTCAGCTCTGGATCAAAATATGATGTTTCAGTACAAGTCAAATGAGAATTCAGCTGCACTGACACCCTTGTGGGCAACCCCTTTTTTCCTGTTTCTTTGTTCTTCTGAAACTGTACTATAGTTTTCACCATCTTCCTGATGTAGATTTAGGCCATGATATCTAACACTCTGCTTCAATCTGTTTCACACCCAAGAATCATCATGCTGGGTTTTCAAATCTTTGGCATTTCACAGAAAAACAGTTGTGTGTCAGATGGAATAGATACTAAGAACATGAGACACAAGGAAAACATACAAGGTGAAAAAGTTAAAACAATGTGGCCAACCATGACAGTTTTACAGTGAGCCTAGAAATATTTATGGGTTTTCTGAATCCCTATTATGTCCTTCAGATAACCTATCAGTTTTCTTTCTTTGACAAGCTTACTTATCTTTTTCTAGCCTTACTGTAAGTAGGAATTCTACGTACTTAACAAAAAAGACATATAAGAACATGATACAACACCCAAAGACCTTACATAGCCTAAATGTGATGCTTTTCAGACGCTATCATAATTTCAATGCTGTCTCTGTTGTAGGATCAATGGAGTAGCTTAAAACCATCTGTCTGTGGAGTAACAGTTTGACACAATTCTTTATCTTATTCCTTAGACCCTCATTTTACCCACTGAAAAAAGATCATATTCTGGAGAAACACAAGTGCATCAACAATGAGCACTTATAGATAGACGATTGTGACAACTTCTCACTAAAGCTGAAGTGTTAACTTTGGAATGCATTTTATAGAATATACCCCTCTTGCTTATTACTTTAGTGTTCCCTATTGCACAGTCTTATACAGGATTATTTTGTTTCTTCAAAATAAATTGAAACTCTAGGAACTTCCTTAGCACTGCCTATGAACAAAAAAGATAGAAGCAGACAGTACACTTACAATCTTTAAGCCACCAGATACTGTACTTACACATATGGAATAGGAATCTAGATGATAGATTTGATGCAACTTTCCATTCTGAATTCAGTCTCATATGAGTTTCCCCACTAATCTGTTACTAATCTGTACATCTCATGTCTGCATGCCAGTGATGAGCTCTCCAGAGACTGCTGCCTTTCATCTGGGAATAGATTATTTTGCTTTACGTGATCCCATTGAAAGCTGTAAGTCATAGCACATCTCAGGGTAATGGAGAATAAGAATTCTCCCAGTCACTGCCTCTGAGATGATATTTCTGTGATGATTGTCTCTGCAAGCAGATATTTCAGAAATACATAAAATAAGCGAAGGGAACATGTGCTTTCTTCAACACTTTTAGAGCTGGAAGTATTAGTGGTAAAAGAGTAGTACACGCTGCAAGATGGATAACATCAGAGTATCGTGCAGGTTTATTAGAAACCTGATGCTTTCTGTATATTCTACTTCCAATTTGTGCCCTTCATAGTCTCCTTTTCCTTTTATGAAGTTTCCATGAACAGATCCCTGAAATTTTTGTGAAGCTTATACAAGGAAACATGTCAGGATCAGGGAGAACTGTAAACATACTGGCTGTTGCCCTGCTCTAAAAGAGATCTGCCCAACTTATGTTTAGAGAGGAGCAGGGTATTTTGATTTTAGGTCACTTGAAATACCTCCAGACCATTATTCAGTTGGTTACATAACTACTTGTAGAAGGAACTGGGACTTTGCTGGTCAGGGGAATAAAAAGCAGAATGGATTGTTATGCAGATTATCTGTTATCCATCTTTACTCCAAATCCAGTAAGAAGTCTTAGTGTCAGAAGCGTGGTTAGTAATCACTTCTAAGACTGCGAGAGAAAGAAGAACCAAGAGCAAATTCCATTGGACGACACACTCCAAATTCTTCCCTTAGTGCCAATTACAAAAAAAAAAAAAAAAAGTAACAAAAGTAACAATAATGCTATAACAGTTTAAAGGCTTATATTAGCTTAAGGGAATAAAGAAAGCACATTACTAAGATGTTATAAATTTCCAAAAATCCATCATTACAGAATCAGTTAATATCATGAATAATTTCACTTAATTGCAAACTAATTTTTCTAATTTCCATGCACATTTTCAATTAATTCTAACAGTGTGAAAAGTTGAAAGTTTAAAGAAAACTTTACTCCCTGACTGAGGACCTTTAGGACAAAACAAAACAAAACAAAACAAAACAAAAAAAAACAGCACTGGCACAGATACTATATTTCTTCAAAGACAAAGCTTACAATTAACTTTCAATCCTAAACTAATTAATGGTTTCCTTGCAAATTCTTTTAAGGCTCTTTCTACCCTCAGAAATGCTGTAAACTGAGTCATAATCGGGCTTTGCAACTTGGGAAGTGAATCTCAGTTTTAAGTGTAGAATAAAACTATATTTGAGGGAGAAAGGCAAATGGTATCTTTTAACAAGGAAAAAGGAATTTCTGTATACTGTAGCTTAGTACTTGAGATGTGGGTTTGAGTCCTTCTCCCCAACAACAGCATACTTCAATCTAATGCAAACTACTGCGCTTGCTTCTGCCAAGCTGTACAAAGAGAGTCCTGTAAGTAGTATGATAATAAAACAGTTTGCAGATTGAAAAGTGCCTGCACTCAAGTTCACAGCAACCAACCACAACATTTTTGAGAACAGAGAAACTGTCCAGTTAGTGGCAGTAAGCAATAAAACTTGATAGCAGGAGATCTGGGGCTTCTCATAGTGAAGCATAGTTCATCTGGGCCAAAGAAGCTGATTCCTCAATTCACACTATGAAGAAAGAATATGCCAGACTTCTCCTTGGTCACATTTTCAGTTCCTAAACTTCAACATTAACCTAACTGTTGGAATACTCTCACAGCAAAATCACAGCAGAGGACATGATCAGATGTTTGCTGGAAAACTGGGAGAATTCAAGGAACCTAGCCATAAAGACTTCATTATAACTCATGAAAATAGTTTTATTTAGTCATACAGTAGTCACTATAGTATAGTGTAGTATGTGTAATAAAGTCACAAGTTCACAGTGCATATGGTGCTCGTGTCTACTTAGAATTAAACAAAAGAAAAAAAAAGTCAGTTGAAACTAAATGTAATATTAAAGAACAGTAGCATAGGAAAGATCTATTACAGCAGACATCCGACCTCAGCTATTTAAAGCATGGCTAAATTTTGGGAGCAGTTTGATATAAGCAGATGGGAAATGCTCTCAGACTGCCAGAACACTCTTCTGTTAACTTTACCAAAAACAGAATATCTACAAGAGATAATGTCATATATTCATTCTATTCTTCCTTGATTACATTCATTGGTTACAGGACACTCATGGTGCTCTTTCTCACCTTTTTCACCTGGAAATCCCTGAATTCTCTGCCTAGTATCTCTGCTAATTTGTTATTCTATACATTTAGACATGCTAAGAATTACTTACATTGATTTAGGCACACAACCTGTAACAGTTACTTGTATGATACTCATTGCTATCCTGTTCTGTCCCTATGGCTACTAGAAACTCTTAGCTTGCATTGAATAATGTAACTAGCTTCACTGTCATAGTAAGGATTAAATGATCGATCTGCTTAGATTAAATTCTGGCAGTTATAATGATTTTCCCCTTGAAATTATTCTTTTCAGCATTATTCTAAAGTGATTTCATAAGGGAAAGCAGACAGGAAGATGTGTGAATTCTAATACTTTCTCTGGTATGAATTGTGTGCAGAATGGTTTGATACTCTATACAGTCTAACAAGGTAAATGAGAGCAGTCTTTGAAGAAAAACTGTAAGTTGCATACAAAGCATCTTTTTCATTGGCCAATCACATTTTAATATACAATCCTTTATAATAATTCAAAAAAGTCACATGTTGCCTAAAAAGGAAAAAAAAAAAGTTGTCTTTATGTTACCACAAAGTTCCTACACACTCAGCATCATGCTCACAGATCTATGAGAGGTAGCTCTTACTCAGCAATGTGAGAGGCCAGAAATTTGGTGGCCTGATAATTTATGACTTAGGGGAATCTCTGCAAAATTATGTGCAAAATAGGAAAAAAAAAAATCAGTGCATCCAGTTCTCTGTGTTTTTGTTTGTTTTGAAACAGTAGCAAGCAGCTGTCTACACTCTGTGTTCATGTTTCAGCCTTAAGATTTTAACAAAACTTTCATGACACCAGTCCTCCATTTTAAATGACAGTGACCAAGGTGCAAAAAAGTAATAGAAAAATCCATGTTCTGCAAGGGAAAACATAATAGTAGCTATAATAGTTCAGATAAAAGATCATTCCAACCCAGTACAGGGTCTTTAAGTCAAACAGCACAATTCTTCCTCACCTGTGAAATCCCAGCTCCTGAAAATCGGCTTCTGTTATTGTCTTGATACAGAACTGCAGATCATTTCGTTCATTAGTACTTTATGTGTCCTACATTACACTGAATTGATATATATATACTTGAGCTGTCCTTCAAGGAGTCCCACAGGTTAGCCATCCATAGTGCAGTAAAACCTGCATCCTTTCAGTCATTTGTAAGTTCTTTTAAGTACTAGGTGTCTTAGTTCTTTCTTCACTAAAATACGTGACCAAGTTCATCCCATCCTTTTTTCTCTGTGTCAGCCAACATTTTACACATTAACATTAGATCATTTCCTCCAACAGAACAGTTAACACCAAGGCTCTCCAAAGGTCTGTTTCAAAAGGATGTTGCCTATCATACTCATTTCATATCATGGAAACAGATGGGATCAGTATGTTCAGATTACCAGGAAAAATTGTGATGAATTTTAGACGTAGCTGGCAAAATTAGGTTCATGTGAGATGAACTGGTGGAACAGTTCAATGAAGGACTGTAGAGGGGACAGGACACCAGAAGGAATGTACACAGTGACGATACATTGCTCATAAGAATTCAGATAGTCCTACACACTTTTAAAACTGTGGAAAAAAAAGTACAGAAAAATTGTACTGATATCTTTTAAATGAAGGAAGATAGTATCAATGTTGTATTCTCAGAGGGAATCCTATTCAATTCTGGTTATCTGCTAGAAGGAAACTAAAAGAGAGATGGAAGAGATTCTGAGCAGAGGAACTGAAAGAGCCAGGAGGCCCATCAAGACACAGGTTACCTGAGGAAATAAACCAACAAGGGAAGATGTTAAGAAGTGTAGAAAGTAATTGCTGCCCAAGAATATTTTTGAGAAGTTGTTCTCTTAGTGTAACAACATGGAGATATTTGATATTCAGTGAAATAGAAATGTAACAGATATGTAACAAATGCAATATTTGTTTCAGCAGGAAGAAGAAGCAGGACTTAAAACAAAACAAACAAATAAAAAAACATTAAATGAATAACATTCCTGAGCAGTACGTGATGTACTTCTCAAATCCTAATGCTCAAATCCACAGAATTAATAAAAAGGTATTATTTAATGATTTATGTTGTAATTTCTTTATAAATACCAAGCAAAAATCATCTCTGCTCCACTTTACCACCAATAAGACATTTCTTTGGAGAGAATGCAGATATGTATTAAAGACCTTTCTCAGCCTTAATGGTCTTAGGAGTTTGGAGAGGTTCCCTTCAAATGAATGCTCGTAAATGTCCCAATCTTCAAGACATATAAGAAAGAATACCCTGGTAATTACGAGCCTGTCAATCCCACTTCAGTGTCTTCCAAAACTATGGAGAAGGTTATTTCGGGAGATAGAGAAAAACAGTTGAAAGACAATACATTGGTCATAGTCAACAGAGATTCACAAGAAGAAAGTCCAGAACTTCATTTCCTTCTATGACAAATTTACCCATATAGTTGACCAAGGAAAATAAAAGGAAAGATGCTAGATGTAATCTCCATGGATTTCAGCAAAGATTTTAATACTGTTTTGCAAAGTATCCTTCTGGACAAAATGGCATGGAACTAGAAAAATATATATACTAAAATGAGTGAACAATTGACTGTTGGGTTGAGCTCCAAGGAATACAGTAAAAGCGGTTTAACCAAGCTGTGGGTGGGCTCCTCAGGGGTTCAATTTTAAGGCCAATTCTTATCATTGTTTTTATAAATGCACTTGATTCAGGAATGCATACTGAGTAAATGCAGTTATAGATGATACCAAGTTAGGAGGAGCTGCTTGACAACCTTGAGGGCAGAGAGGCTTTGTAGAGAGACCTTGACAAAATGGCAATCTGGGACATCAACCACACAGTGTTTAACAACAGGAAGAATTTTCCCTTGGAAGGGAAAACTATCTATGTACAGACTGCATATACGTACAAAACTTTCAGTCTTGCATAGCATGTCTAAAATTGCAAGTGGAACTTCTTTCATTAAGCAGATTCACAGAGAAGGAGGACACTTGCAATTTTACATACACTTCATCAGACTAGGAACTCTAAGTTGCCTGTGAAAAGAATAATTTGTTTAGTATTTTGTCTGGATTGAGTTCTGACTACAAATTCATTCAGCCTTTCTGCTGCTTTTCATCAGTGAGACTTTTTGAACTCATAATATTGTAGCCCTCTGCAGAAACACAAACAACTTGTGACCACTTGAATTGAATTCAAAATGTTTCTCTGGATCACATTATACAGTAACAACGTGTTTTGACATCACCTTATCAGTATGCTAATTTGCTTGTGGCTGAAGCTTCTGTATACATCTACAGGCAAGAAGTGTACACAAGGGATCCAGAGGATAACCTTAAAAAAAAAAATCATAATTTCCAACCTGAAGACCTAACAGCAATAGCTAGAGCATGAGAATTTTTCCAATTGTTGTGCCCTGTGCCCCATTTTATTACTGAGTACATTTTAAGCTCTTCCCTGTTTATAACAGTTTCACAATGAGAACAGTTTCTAGCATATAAAATTGAATTATTTTATTTTTCAGAAGAGATGAATCATTTTCATGTAGGTAGTACTTCAGCAAGCTTCTTAAAAATCTTAGGCTGAAATTTCTGGCAATAAGAAACAAATCCTGGTTAATAAAACACGTACTGGATGTCATAGTGCCTATGTTCAATATCACAGAATTGTATAATGGTTTGGGTGGAAGAGATCTAGATGACTGTCTAGTTGCACCTGACGATGGAGACCCCGGGATGCATGTCTTTGGGTCCAATAGACTTGTTTAGTTTCATCAGGTGGTCTTCAACCTGTTCTTCACTTATAGTGGGACAGATTTTGCTCAGGGGTTCAAGGACTCCAGTCAGAGAACACTGACGCAAAGAACTGAGTACCTCAGCCTTCTCCATGTCTGAGGAAGTCAGTTCTCCCTTCTCATTGATCAAAAGGGGAACACACTCCTTGGCCTTTCTGACCAATGTACCTGTCAAATCCTGTTTTATTATTTTTAGTATTCCTTGCCAAGTTCAATTCTATCTGTGCCTCAGCCTCTCTGATCCTATCTCTAAACTTCTAGACAGCAACAGTTTTTATTCTTCATGTTCTTCCCAGGACACACGACCTGCTTCCCCACTGCCTGTTCATTTCCTTATTGTCCCTCAGTCTGACCAGCAAGCTCTTGTTCAGCCAAGCCAGTTTTTAGCATCCTTTGCTTGATTTCTTACATTTCTTACCCTCACTGTGAAGAAGTTCTCACACACATTTGATGCATAAGAATGCCTCTAAAGAAAAAGAAGCTGTACACCTCACATGAGCTGTAAATTGGACATCTAGAATACAGATAATGAAAGATATCAGGTGGGAAAATGATAGAAGAATAGAAAGCAACACATAACTGTAGTAAGTTATTCTAATGCTTTGTTGGAAGGACTGTAGAAATGATCTTAGCATCAGTTTTGTAATGGAATTACTGTATATTTTGGAGTAGGAGGACGGATTTTGGTCCATCACAAATAAGATTTTCTGAGTACTGGTATTTCATTCTAACAGTGGGTGGAAAAAACATAGACCTAAATAGCATCTAGAGTTAATAAGGAATTCTAAAATAATTTTTAGATATTCAGTGATTTTTTTTTTCCCCAAGTATCCTATATATCAGAAATTGAAATCACTCTGGGTTTTTTTGAGGATTTTTTTTTTTTTTTTTTTTGATCAGTCTAAATTCTGCATGAGGTTTTGTATCCAGATACTGGATGTTTGCATTGAAATGTGACATTTACTCTGGCTTTTGTAAGAGTTGCTTTAATTAGTTCTGTTTCCATGGGACCCTAAGTATCATGAGATGTGGTTAATGGGCAAGGAAAATATTCATAAAACAAGTGAGGTCACTTCTGTAAATGTTTGCACAGCTTTTCCAATATAGGAACCATTATTGTCAGATGGCTTATGCTACAGAGGTTTCCACCTCAGGTCTTATAAGAAATAAGGTATAGCCCTGTTGCGTTCACCTCAAAATGTTAGTTCATTGGGATTGAGGAGGAGAAAAATACTAGAAATTATACAGATATTTTCATCTCCATCTCCATTCTCCTATGCACCTAAAGGAAAATCGGTTTTGTCAGCTTGCAAGACAGTAAATACCTGTCTGACAACCATAAGTAAGATAAGGGCAAAGGGCCCCTAATCCAGATGAGATACAAGGATGAGCACAGTGCACAACGGCTACTTCCCAGTGATGCTAAAGGGAAAGTTACAAGATATCAAATGACAGAGGTGAAAGTAAGAGTTGTAGGACTCAGACCCCTCCCACTCACAGCAACATTCCCTATAACCAAGCAGAGGAACACAGTGCATTGCAGGCAGCTGAAAGGCAGGTGGATACATGAGTTCTTACAAACTCATTTTATTGCAGTACTCCTTGGGGAAGGATGTAGGCAAAGCAAAATACACCATGGGCCAATCATACACAAGCACACCATATGTAGCATGAAGGAACAAAAATACAAGTGGAAGTCATCAATCACCTGATTCTAGATAAACCAAACTGTATTAATAAAGGCATCTCAAAAGTAATAATGTTTCAGTATATTTTTGTTTATTGACACCATCTGATACCCTATGATGCTGCTATGGTAACTGGGAAAAATCACGTTGGTAAAGGCATTTCATGTTAAATGATTGCTTTTAATGATGAGACGGTGTTAAAGGTTACATTCTCAGCAGAAAAATAGCTTTTGGAAAATGCCTGCTGACTATCCCTTGGAGACAAGTCTGGACCAGTCAGACACAGACTCTTCTCGAGATATTCTGAAAAGGAGAAGAGGGAAAAAAAAGTAATAATAATAATAAACACCGATTTTACAATAAGAGGACACTTCAAATTTAGTCACGGCAGCCAAAATGACTTGCATGGTGTCCTTAACACTAAAACTACTTGGAAAAAAATAATCAGCACTTCTTTATGTTCAGAATAGAGATTTCCTTTGCTCTAGTGACAGTTTGAAACCCTAGATAGTTTGAAAACTGAAACAGTCACCTCAGAAAAGTGCCACACCAGGTGATCAAGAGCACCTTTGCCTCCCTAACATTCCTGGGCCATGAAATGTCATTTCCTTCATCCAGTCCTGGCTTTGTAGGTAGAACGCACATGACCAAGCAATGCAGATTTACCCAAAGCCAAACACAAGAATAAAACCTATCTTTCCAGTCTCCCAGAGTGCTTTGTATATCTTCATAATACAGATGTTAAATGTCTTTAACCATACTCAATTGGGCCATGCTTCCATCAGCAATCAATGCCTCTAAAAGTCCCTAAAAAGGAAATCTATCTCTAATCTGCTTTGTACCCAGTCACCCTGTTACTTATCACTGCGCACTTAAACATCTGGCTCTGGGACCCTTATGTCCAACTTGAATCAAATGTTAAGTGCACTGTCAAAGTTTTCAGGCACATAAATGGCATATAATGAGGCACACGCAATTTATCCCTTTTTCTGAATCAGTCATATGGAATTATATTATTGATGAGTAGTACTAAGAAAACATCACTTTATAGACATGTTTCCTTGAAGTTTTGTCACAAACATATACCATAGTATGCTAAAACCAAATAAATACGTAGATAAGGTTTTGATTTTGTTGTGCCAGGCTACTGGCATTTGGGAAAAGCATGAGTCTTTGCAGAGACCTTCAATTTCCAATTAAAAGGGTAAGAATTGTTTTCTTTATCACAAAGAAAAACAGAAGCTGTTTTCTATAGTAATTCTGAAAAAAACACCTTCCTGTATTATCAATCCAATATATGAATTTGCTGCTGTGCTTGGAAGAATCACCATCAAATTAATCTATCTGCTGGTCCTTCATGATACCAGTAGGACATTTCAGTCAAAAGTACTGGATCTGAACCACAAACAAAGCAAAAATTTCATTAACAATCAGCTGTAAAATATACTCTGAAGAGAGTTCAGTACAAAAGGTTTGTCAGAAACAACATCCAGTTGACTAGTAGTCATTAGTTCCGGATGATATCATCTTCTTTACACAGAAGAGGTTCATTTCAAACTATTTTAATTCAAGGGGTCTCCTCATAATGAAAATGAATAGCCTGAGGTGAGAACCATGGCGTTTATGACTTAATTCTTCAGTTTTTATGGTTTCACAGCCATTTCAGCATCACAACTGTGTTAATACTTCATGTTTCATTGAAGATATTGTGGAGGATCCTCCTAGGCTGGAACTAACTGCCACCTATGGTCTCTTTGTATTCACATAAATGAAAACTCCACTTCAATCCTCCAGAAGACTGCTAGTGCTCTGAAGTACAAACTTTGATTTTAACTAAACAGATAGATAATAAAGAGCATGCTCTAAAGCACTGAAGAAGGCCCAACACTGTATGCATGAAAATCAAGCAGCTACTTGCTAAAACTACTACTTACAAAGCTACTTGCTAATGAGTTAGTTGCACAGAAAAACACAGTACTTAAAACAATTCAGTACACACGCCAAAAGGTAGTTAATTGCCGTCAGCTTAAAGTAATACGGGGAGAATGTCTTTGAGTCCCTCTGAATTCTTTTGATTTTATTATTTCATTTTCTTTAATTTAGAAGTGTTAGTCAGACTTCAAGGAACTGACTTCAGGCCCCAGAAAATAGACTCCATTTTGTCTGTTAACATTTTGCTCATTTTGCCTCATTTTGCTACCATTTTATTCAAATAGAGCTCTTCTTACAACAACAGCAAGTGTGATGAGCTTACACAGCATCACCTTTAATCAGAAGCATACATACACAACTCTACTCCTACTTTGTTTTACATGAAATGAAAAAGTACACTTGTACTGGGGAGTTCTTGTCATGCTAGAACCCAGGTTCTGTATACAGACAGTAAAGGTAATTAAAGTGCAGCTAACAACACACGAAGGCAAACCTTACAAATGTAGGAAGAAGTACCAAAGCTAGAAAGTTTTAGATTTACCAGTTCTTAAGTGTTGTCCAACCATTACAAGTTGTGTCTTTCCCCTGTTCAGTTCTCTCTCACTGAACACTAGCTTTGAAAGCACTGTGATTCTCAGATAGAAATGGTTTTCTAGATAAGCAGACAGAAGCATTGCAGCACTTATTTCAGAAACCTTACTCTTTTGAAGAAAAGGTATTCAGTCAAAACTTAAACTGGAAAATGTGGAAAAATATCCATCAGAGAAGAGCAAAGTTATGGATGGCAGCTCTTGATAAAGAACATTTATGTCATGTGAGATCCTGTCTCTCCTGCTAATTATTGTTTTTCAACTCTGGAAAAAGGAAGTTAGGACCCTTTAGTAGATAGATCTTTTCAAAAACATCTTCAACTGCCCTTTTTTTAACCAGTATGGTTTATATTTGCACAATCTCTTATTTGGAAATTCTTAATAGAGAACTGTATTTCTCCAAGATACCTTAACTCATTCATTAAATGAGATAGAAGATAAACAAGATCGTTTCATTTAACAGAATCCTTTTTAAGCCTAAGAAACCAGGAAGCATCACCAGAAATAGCCAATTGCACTGAAGGATAGAGTAAACTTGAACTTGAGCAAATTTTGTGTTTGTTTAAAAAGTTGATACCTAGACAACCTATTTAATTTAAAATCATTTGAAAATTCCAAGATATATTTGATAGCTAAGAAAGAAAATGAAAATCATTCTTACTCATAAGTCTCAATGTTATTAACCTTCCTGAATTGAAGAATGTTCAAGGTCTATTTCAAATAAACGTCTTTGTGACATGTTTTCTTAGTGAAAACATTGGTTCAGCTGAGCAAATTGGTTCAAACAAACAACATTTTTGGTGTAGACTCAGTGTGGCTGCTGTGAAGTGCAATGAGCTGGAATAGAAGCACCTGCTACATACACATCTGTAACCCCAGGTATCTATAAAATCCTAGAGTTTTGCTGAATTATTAAGCTATGATACCATTTCAAAAACTATTATCAACCACAGAAGACTATAATTACGGGATTGTCATAACAGTACCAATCAATTAGTAATCTGAAAGCTGAAATACGAATTCTGGGGACTGTGCAACAGAGGAGCAAAGCAGTAAGAAAGTTGCTAACAGCAGCAAAGCTGCAACAGAAATTCTGCTATTCTATTCTGGGCTGCATTGTAGCTTCATAGTAAAACTGCACCATGGCACTGTCTTGTACACGTCATGGACATGGCAGTTTTCGGGCCAGAAGAGTCATGACTATAGAGTATATGAATTTGAAAGAGACTCTGCTTTGGAGGGCAACACACTTCCACTGGTAGCTCTGCTTCAAAGGATTCCTTTCAAAAGCCTTCAAAACTTCCTCCAGACTTAGTTAGTTCCTTTGCCACAGGCACTGGATTCTTGAAACTTTCCACTGAGATGGCAGAGACCTCCTAATTTCTGTGCTTCAATAATACAAAACAAACAAACAAACCCTGTTTGTTTATTTATTTATTTTTGTAACAGATAGGGCCTTCAGCTTCAATGGCTTTTCTCATGCACTGGTGCTGCTCCATCTAAGATGTTTACATAGATGATACTTCCTCAGTTTTTATTTTAACAGACCAAGCTAGCACTTCCCACATTCGACATTCACCTGTCTGCTAGCAGTAGACCGACAGGTATGCTGTAAAACCTGAGCTCCCATTTCCACAATTGCATTTTAGCAGCCAAAAGTCACTCTGGAAATCACCTATGTCTCCTCAAAGTTCTCACCATGGTCTTTCCACGAATGCTACAAGACTAGAGTATTTCTTCAAGGTCATAGTTAGTATTAGTGATTTGGTGTAAAAAGACCTCCCATCACGAGAAAATCCTTCCAATAACAAGTTTACCGCATGAACATGTACCAGTTTGTATTCTAACTGCTTATGAAAATCAAAAATATTATCAAATTGTCCAACTGAATCAGAACATTTTTTTTCCTAATCTTAATTCTGATTTTACATGCTGCAGGAAATGGGAAGGGTTTTGGTGATATCAGGCCTGTTTTTTTTTAAGTAAGACATGCTGATGCCCTCCATTTTAAAAACTTCCATTGTAAAGAATTATTTTAGTATGTGGTTAACAAAAACAACTCATCATCTAATACAGTAAAAAGGAATATGACTCCTCTTTTTGCAGGTAGCTGCTATGGAGGAACAAAAAAATCACATTTGGGTTTGTGCAATGACAGGAACAGAACATTTTCCATTTTTCTTTCCCCGTACAGAATCTTCCAGCCAGAAAGTGAGCCTCAAATGAAGGATAAAATCTGTTGGTTAAATGAATTCAAAGGGATCAACTAAAATCTTGAAGAGCTTTTAGAAATTCAACTCAAAGTGTTCTCCATATATTAGAGGTAGTAGGTTAGCACTGAATTATTTAAAAATTCAGTTAGCTTTCTTTGCTTTATCAACAAGTGTTATTACATTTTAATGAGTAAAAATGCTGCAATAAAACTAATGAAGTTGGTTTTACTAGGAAAATGCAATAAAGAACAGGAACTTTTATTTTAAAGGAAATATGTGTTTAGTTCAGTTTGTTTTATAATTATAATAAAAGGAAGATTATTGGTTTACATAGTTTTGGCATAACCATTCAGCTTGCAGTGAGGTCTATAAGTACAGCAATATCCTTAGGCAGCCATCATGTAAACACTTGCTCACATAAGCAAGCTTTCTAAGCAGAATCTCAAGGGAAAAGAAGTCATCATGAGAAAACTTAAAGCACCTTCTCACAAGTGCTTATGAGTTTAGTGCACTTGCCCAGTGCCATTCTTTAGGAAAAAAATAAAAATCTGATGACAAAATAACTCATGGAACATTAAGCCATCTGTGTTTTAGATATAAACCAAATCTTAATATCCCTTTCTCAGTTAAAGCAGCCTTGGAACCAGAGTGTGTGATAATCTGTAACACAAACTTTTAACTTGGGACTTGACATCAAATGGCATCATTGCTTTTTAGGCCCTCTGGTATCCCCTTGCTTACTATTGCAGAAAGGAAACAGAAATGTTAATTTTCTGATGGCCTCTAGACTGGTCTTTTCCTCCTTAAAAGTATCACATAGAATAATAACAATAAACATCTTGGAACTGTTTGTCTGCAGGTATGTTTATACCTTCCTCAGATCATACAGAATTCTTCCAAAGCTGTTTGCATGGCTATTTTGGGCAATCAGATAGCATGCTGTGAGTACAGTGCTGCCAACTATCATATTCTGTGCTGGCTTTCTCTTGCAGTCTTTAGCTTGCCTTGGCAAGTCTCAGAGGTTGGGCTCATGCTCAGGCTTGACTTCATCTTTGCTAGGGATGCCAGTGAATGCTTTGACACCTGCCACTTAACAGCTGACAAGAGCTGTCACTCAGAAGACAGCAGATAGCAAGGGTATATTGCAGCTCCTGACAGTGCCCATTACCTCGTACAAGAACATGAATGCTTACAACACAATCTTGTGTGTTAGCTTACTGAGAACAGTCACACTAGTAGGACTGGAACTGTGCTGAGGGACTTGCTGAGGACCACAGGAGCAGCTTTTCTATGCAAGGGCATAGAATGTGGCAGAGACCACATTTGGAGCACCTACCAAACACTAGGGGGAAAGAGTGTGCTGTTCATTTGGCAGGAGACAATACCTGATCACACAGCCTGCTGTTTCTTTGGACACTCCCATTATGGAAGCCCAGGCATCTTACAAGACAAGAACAAAAACATTCACTGAGATTACCAAAATCAGTCAGGGAAGACAGACACCTCAACTTCACCACAATTTCTAAGGGATGCCCTTGGCCCATTTTGGAAACCCTACTTCTCAACCTTAAAATCTTCTAGAAATCTGGCTCAAAACTTGATCTGTAAAATATCAACAAATGCATTCAACATTCCATACTAGGTACAGACCAGGTATGCTTTCCATATAACAAAGATTGAGTCCAAATCTTTACAGTCATGCTTTGAAAACACGCAAGAACCATGCTACACTGAGGTATGAAATCAGATATCATAAGTGTTTAGTACAAATTTGTATTTCTGTTATTTAGAAAAATAACACTGCCTGTATATTCACTAAGCAGTTGGCATTAAATAGTAGCTGCCATTTAGAGCTATGAGTGTGATAAGAAATATTGGAAATCGTGATATAATTATTTCCTCTTTGCACAGTCTTTGCCAGCTAAGAATGTTGCGTTGTCAAAGTCATATGCTTAAAGGGATAAATAGTTTAAAGGGTTTAGTCTACACTTTCACAGTGTACCGCACATATGCAAAGAACCAGTCAGATTCTGCATCATCTGTCTTCTTTTCCCCTATTGAATGACTGTATTTCATACCTGAAGATTAAGGTGCTTCACCTACGTGATCCCACAGAAAAAGTTGAACTAGTCCTTGCTAGTTTTCTGGCAAGATTTCTTCACCTTGGTCAATGAGTGAGATTATCTGAATCTGCTCACAAAGGAAAGAACTTTATGTGCGTACCTAGGAACATGTTCTATGAAGAGATAAGTACACAAAGATGTACATCTTACAAAAACAAAAGTAGCTTACAAAAACTGAAGTTTGTAACTGATCAACACTGCAGAGAAATAGACAAGTTCTGCTGTGGAGCTACAGCTGACATCCCAGTAAACCTGGGAGAATAAGGAAAATACAGCACAGATCACAGTCTGATTCTGTGATCAAATACCTAATACAAAGTTCTTGTCTGTTATTTTCCTTGATCAGCTCCAAAGATTTAGCTATTTTCTTCAACAAAGTACAAAATAAAAAGTAATTCACTCCGTATGAATAAGCAAAATTATGTAGAAAACTAGAAGGTAAATAGTTGTTTTTCCTTTGTTAGAAGGGCCTGTTTGAACATTTTAGAGGTAACTGTTTAAAGTCAATGACATCAATACCTTTTGATAGGAGAGTACACGCTAATTTAGAAGTACTACTATATAGTATCGTAGTTACTATTACAGATAAAGCTTCAGAGGCGAATCTTATTTACAGGTAATCACTGTTGTATTGAGCTGGGTCACAAATTGATCTCAGTGAATACTGTAGTGACTCTGAACACTGGTAACACTGCTCACCATGGGTCAAGAAAAGGGCAGGAAGATAGCTTGCCAACAACCATCACGAGTGAAGCAGACTCATCTTAGGGAAGACTAATTTAATTTATTGTCAACTGATAACAGAGTAGGGCAGTGAGAAATATCCTGTACCAAAACCTTGACACTATCTGCCTGATGACAGTACATAGTGAATAAATTCCTAATTTTCCTTTGCCTGTATGTACACCTTTTGTTTTCCTTATTAAACTGCCCTTATATTGATCCACAAGTCCTCTTGCCTTCCTTCTCTTTTCTCTCTTTCTCATGGGAGAGAGGAACAAGTGAGGAACTCTGTGGATGTTAGATGGCTGAGCAGAGTCAACCCAAAAATCTTCCCAACAATTTTAAGACTTCCATGAAAAGTAAGTTTAGAGGAAATTAATATAACCTCTGCATTCCTCCAACATTTTTTTTTTTAGTAATAAAACACACTTTCATGCATTCAATAGTAATCACTGCTGTCTTATTTCCCACACAAATTTATAGCACCAATTAGCTGTATGGAAACAAATTTTATCTTTCTACGAATGCCTGCTAGCACCCTACAGATCTTCCTCTGCTTTATGGCTGGAGCTTGGCAGCTTTGGTCACATTAATACAAAGTGACTGTCAACACAAGGAGATAACACACATACAGACATACATAAACACAGCCACTCCTCTAAAGAGGGAAATTCCACATAAACATACAGATTAAGCTCTTATCACATATACCATTACAGAAGGACAGAACAGCAATTCCACATGTTTAGTACATATTTAAGTTTAATTACAGGATCCTTATTAGCTTTCTACTGGTCACACAATAGCTACTGCTTCTACTATTTCTATTTACATGCAAGACTAGACACATCTTACTGATCATATGAAGACAGGAATTTTGTTTATATCTCATTCTGTAGAAGTTGTTTGTCAATCCAGCAAGATATTCATAATCAGAGGGTTCCTGTTCATGTGTTTCTCTTTTTAATTTAACCAGGCAGAATACGAGATCAGAATAGATCTGGTAATGCTACTGCCTTATAAGAAAACTGACAGCATTCAATAGATAAGTTCTGTGCTCTCACCCTCCCATACAAAGCCCCTGTGGTATTAAGCAGTGTATATCTGCTGCACAGAAATCAAGATCTAACTGAGTCACAGGAAATGTGTTTCAATTAATTTGAATAACAAAATTCAAAGCCTACTCTATTTTCAAAATTAGTATTATATATGATTAACTCAAGTCAGCATTTCATACATTATTGCATATAATTGCTTTCTGAGAAAAAAAAATATCTAATTTGAAATCATTTATTACAACACTTGCTTGGAAGGACTACATGTAAACTAAATCTACTTCTTCCTCTTCCATTGGAATATAAAACTACTGAACATCCCTAAGAATGAAAAAAAAAAAAAAAAAAAAAAGAAGAAGAAATCCTGCATCTCCCTTCAGTGTTAAGAGGAACTCACCTTGAAATATGCTTAATGAAAATTAACCCAAGAAGATGCTGGGGGCAGATTCTCTGTTGCCTGATACAGAGCAGACTTTTGCCCTAGTTCAAATGGAGCAAAGGCAAGGACAACAGACTAAATTCAACCACAGCAGTGAAAGGCTTGCATACATGGTGCCAAGAGGGGAGATGATAGAATTCTAAAGATTTCAGTAAAATACATCTTCAGATTTCCTTTTGGTAACCTGAATAGTACTAGATGAAAAGCCTCCAATGAAGCAAAGGGTACATCCGTGACATTCTAGTTCATTTCGATTTTTCTCTTTGAGGTAAAAAAATATTAGGGAAGGATCTTTTTTAAAAACAATATCATTTATTCAGGAGTTTAACTACAAGCCACTATGTGTAAATGTAACTTCGTCTTTTCTTCTATGAATAGAATAAGACAAGCAACTATGAACAGTGGTATTACTCAGTCATTTATTAATACAGATCATCTCAGTCTATGCTGTTGGTAACACTGTTATCACACTCGTCTTCCAGCAGACTGTGTCTCAGTTGGAAATGTCTGAAAAAGACATAGGCGGAGGATAAAGGCAAAAAACTAAGAAATTCTCATGCTGTGTTTATACTATCTCAGTTTTCCTTCACTATAAAAGACAGTATGAGATACTTAATTTTTTGTACAGCAAGCAAATCATCTTAATTCAACAGGGCTTTCATTTGAAAACATGCTGGAGAGCTTAAGGCTGAAGTCCTCCGGAGAAAAAGACCCTATGATTTATATGAGCACAGTAAGAAGTAGAAGCAATTTGCAAGGTTGTGCATGAATAATGCAGGCTAAGAACCATACAGGATGAAACCACTGAAAGAAAGTAAATGAAGTTGCCTTACAACTAGTTGTGCATAGAAGAAAAGGTTATGTATAGAAGAAGGTAATTTTAATTATTTACCAGTACTGGTGATACTGCAGAACCACCTCAGATCAGTAATTATTTCAATTCCTGGGACAGCACTGTTACCATGAATTCCATAAAAATCCCTGCCTCCCCCATATGCATAAATGCCTATGAATACGCAAGGAAATACACTAATGCAGGAAATGATGCATAACTTATCTAAAGTGCAATATCAAGCTTATGGACTTGAAACTAGGATGCAAAACCAAATCCAGCTCAAGGGGTAATAGAAGAAATTGCTTTACTTGACCCTCCCTAAAAGCCACCAGAGAGCAACACAAACAGGGACCATTTCTGTGGCACAACAAAAAGATTCCCAATTCTAGAACACTTTCGGTGTTACTACACTGGACTGTACAACCATATGCATTTTTTCATTCCAATTAAATCTTCCTTGAGTAAATATGGAAGCATCTTAATTTGTCAGGCAGTTAAAGCAGTGAAGTGAAATTAAATGTGTGGATGAGGTACGCTGGTGAATTTTAATAGACCATGAAGTCCTTCATCTCTTGGTTATTGGTTGAAATCTAGGTAGGGTTGTTAGGAAGGGGAAGTTATTATCAACCAATTGCTTTTTGAGAACAGTGCTAGGAGAGGAGAGGGCTGGTAACTATGCAAACTCACAGTGAATAGTTGACTATTCAATCACAATCTGTCCTAATTACCTGACAGTCAAACATGATAGACAGAAGATAGCCACATTATTTAAACTAATATTAATTTCTATTTATGTAATCTTAAGATCTAGTTAAAAAGCCAGGCAGTGACAATGAATTAAAACCTTGTCTTACCCCATCATGCATGTGTGCAGGCAGAGAACTTTATGAAGCGAAGACAAGGAGTGTAAAAGCAGGCCAAGCCAGGGACTCAGCTTTAGGCCGGGCTTACCTGAAGGACCTACAAGTCAAGGCACTGTATTCTCAAAACTGATTTATTGGTTTAAGAGCCACTGCCTCTTCTCTGCTGCACTACGGAAAATAAGGACAGTCCCCCTTTGAGTGGTTTGACATTCCTGCTACTGTAGGATTCACCTTGAAAATATCTCCTGCAAAACTAAAAATCACAAGTTGATGCTTAAAACTGAGATCAGACCACCCACACTGACCTCTTCAGCGACATCTCTTTCTAACCTAGTATAGTTGTCTTAGCTGTACGCATTTACTTGTGACCATTTACTCTCTTCAAAGAGGTCACAAAGGACAGTCTGCTGTGATGTCTTTTGTTTGTGCTCTGAATAAACAGAAGAGTTCATTTCTTGAGCTCCTTAAAAAAAAAACAAAACAAAAAACAAAAAACAAAAAACAACAGAAAAAAGCCCTAAATTCAACATAAAGCCCAAATTTATCAGGTAAATAATAGCACTAATTCATTATTGTTTAATTCCCATTTTATATCTGTGTAGCAGTCATTACATTAGCAGTGCTGTGTCATCAGTCAAGGCAACTGAAACGGTAATGCAGATATCAAACAGAAATGTTATTAGGACTTACAGTGGCCTAGTGCATCTTTTTGTTTGTTCTGTCACTTTGTGTTCTGATGCACAGCAGAGTGACCATGTACATTCACAGATCCAACAGATCAAGATGATCGTCTACAACCACCCCACAAAACAAATCCTTTTTAAAAGAAGTAATTGGTTTTAAAAAATCCACAAAAAATACATTATTTTAATTTTTTTTCTATAACCACCACAATCTGGTTATTTCAAGCACATAAGTCTAAGTCTAATTATATTGTAACTTTAGCGCACAATCCAAAGTTGTCCTTTCCTCTTAGGAGAGGTTTAGGTTTGAATGAAACTATACTTAGACTTCAAAGTAGACCTACTCTCTGCTGAATAATGTCTAAATAAGGCCTCTGTCAATCACTCTGAAGGAGTACCTGGCAATTCTGAACACTTACATACCTTCTGTTGGGTTTCTGGATTGTAACTGTTCTGCTTCTCAAGTGCTGCCAGGAGTGCAGACTTTCCGGTTCACCTAAACAACTGCTCTGGTTGTGCTGGAAGCTATTTAGTAGGGCTGTTGACATAAGACAGAAAATATTCCCTGACTCTGAGAACTAGGGAGGGTATTTACTGCAGTGCTAAAGGTTCTCCCATGGATCTAAGCAAATGACAGCAAAAATCAAGCAACCATTTTCAAACAATTTGGCTTTTATGGAAGCAAGAAGCAATGTATTTTAAGTATCTTATGGACTGACATCACTTGATATTGCAACTCCCAGTCTGTTAGAAATGTAAACTATGAGAGCAGAGAGACCTATAGTACTACATGGATAATATTCTTACACGAAAGTGCAGTGTGCAAAAAGAGAAAAAGAGAAAGACATCTGGACCATTCTTTTCTCCAAGAAAGCAATATTGGTAAAGAGATTGTGCAGAAATATATTCTTCTCTCATCATGTAAAGTTACGAACATTTAAAGAGCCTTTGTCAGAATCGAGACCTCTGCAGTCATCCTAGTGGAAGAGAAACCACACTGCTTCTATGCATAGAATCATTTCTGTTTTCTACACTGGAAACACTGTGAATGCTCTGCTGTGTTTGAATCCTTAGAACCAAAACACAAAAAGAATTATCACACATCTTCTGCAATGTCTTTTTATGCCCAAGTAACAAAAGAGCAGTTGTCTACTGAAATCTGCCTAGGGAAATAGAAGGTCATAGTCTGTGCAGCCACCTGTGAGAGATGAGTCAAACTCAGAAAATGGCAGCTTACAGCAAGATCAACAGTACAGAATCCCAAAGCAACTTTTTTTTTTTTTTTTTTTTTTTTTTTGCTTTATATATGTTTTTGCTATCTAATAGAAGCTCAACAAGTCAGGCCACTCAGTCCCATACCACACTGATCATCTGCGGATTACGTATTTAATGGGAGGCAGCTACTGCATCTGGAACTAGTCAAGTAGTCTGAAAGTTTACTGGAATCTGTCATATAACAGACAAAGCTAAATCAACATGCGTTTGTGTGTTGTCCTCCTCGGGGAGGCTGCAGGAGTGCAGGCAGAGCAGATATCAAAGGGAACAGGAAAAGACAGTCTCCAGTAGCATTAGTTACTGTCTGCTGGCAAGCAGAAGAGAATGGTAAATGTTGCAAGTTTCTCCCAGTGAAAAGCTTCCACTCCTAGCTGATCCCTCCTGTAACAGGAAACATTACAAAGCCTGTACCAGAGAGGCAAAGGACGATGACAGCTGTTTTTCCTCTAGTGCAAGACTGAACAAAGGCTGAGCTCTGAATCTTCCAAGTCCCCAAATACTTACAGTACCTGAATCACAGAGGCTGGCCTACAGCCACAGAGGAAGTCTTAGTCAAGGATAGAAAGTTAGGCTGTATTCCCAGACTTCTCAATCAGTACTGAAACCACTAAGTTATGTTTGTAAGAACTGAATGAAGGAAGAAAAGTGGAAACAACTGGCCATTGCTACTGCAGAGCAGCTATGCATGGGAGGCATAGCCACAAGTCTTAGCGTGTTTGGTATCTCATACTCATCAGTTATACCTGCAGTAGCAGATACACCAGGCTCCTGCATCAGGATAGCAATGTCCTTGGTTCTCTCAAGGCCTCTTCTGCACATCTCAGATTTGCAGAGCTATTTAAGCAAATGGACTCTTACTAGCAGATAGCCTCAGCTGAAGAGATGGGACACTTTAGCATGAAAAGGCTGTATAACAATGAAGAGGAAGGAGACAGCTGAGTGCAAATTTTGTGCCCACCTTAAGAGGCACAGCTGAAGAAACACATTGCTTTTTCCTTCCTGCATCAGCCAGAAGCTATTTTAGTGCACTTGGTTGCCTTTCAGCTCACCTGCCTTCTTATGGCTAGCAGCCCACTATTGCTTCTTTGTCAGAAAAGTGCTTTGAATAATACAGGTGGTGATGGGTAGCTGTTCCATAAAGAAAAAAGTACATCAAACCTAACGAATTCATTTAAACTACAGTTAGCTTTTGGGGAAAAAAAAAAATAAAAATCCCACAAACTAATAATGCAAAAGGTCCTGTTTAGATGACAGATTTATGGTCATTTTCTGTGTGCCAGTTGAGCATCAAAGACTCCACAATATTTTTACATCAATGGGTTCTCTGCTGCTTTAAAACAACATGCTGTGAAGTAGGCAGGCAGTGAAAAGAGACAGCATCAAAGTATGCGTTTAACAGTATTAAAGCCAGATAACTGCAACTGACTGTTGAATGTGTAATTGCTACATTTTCAAAGAATACATACCCAGATGTGATCTTTCAAACAGGCAGCATTTCACGTACATTAAGTGGGATTACTTTTGGCAAGATATACTTCAGTACAAGTCCACTTCTAAAACTGTTACTCACAAGCCAATTAATAGGATAGAGAGTGGGCAGGGGGCAGTAAAATCCTCATTAACTGACGTGACGCAGCTTCTCTAGGAGTTATACGTTCTGAGGTTTTCTCTAGTTTTCTTTAAAGTTCTATCTGAGTTTGTTCATGGAAGTGCTAATTAGCAAAGACGATAAATCTGGAAACAACAGAAATCCACATTACTTCCTACTCGGATCTCTTATATGCTAGCTTAGGGACAACCTGTATATGTCAAACATTATCAAAAGGCATGCATATCTAATGTCCAGAGTGAAGATCACATCCCTGGAGGAGTTCAAGGCCATGTTAGATAGAGCCCCGGGCAGCCTGATCTTGTTGAGGGAAACCAGACAATGGCAGTGGGTTGGAATTATTTGGGTTATAAGGTTCCTTCCAACCCAAGCCTCTGATATGATTTTTTCTGTGATAAATTAAACTCTAGGCTTAATTGACCTCTTAAAGCAGCTATGAATGGAGAAAGCATGGGATTTAAACCCAAAGGTTTCCTACACTACCTGGCTCATTCAACAATACGGACAAGAATTACTGAGAATATTGCCCTTAAAAATAGGGAGAAATTAGAGATAAAGCTACAAATCTCAAGTACTGGTTTCCAAAGAAGGAACAGTAACTAAGAAAGCAGATCTTAATGCCTGTCTCATTTGAAAAGGAATCTATCTTCCTTGCATAATTCCTCTAATGAACAGTGTGAGATGACATTATCCAGTCCACTGAGCAGAATTTTCACAAGTGTCCAGAGTTCATTTTGATTCAGATATGCCTTGAATTACTTTATTCAAGTTGCTGTTAGAGAAGCAGCTTGCCAAACGCAATAGCCTGAACTTCAGGACTTGTTCAGGCACAGTATAGTAGCAAAGCAATAAAGTGAGTAAATCTATAATCTATTGCATGTTTTCACTCTCACTCCAAGCCATTCAAGCAAGACAGCAGTAGATGGTATCAATCTAAGGTTATAAGACAATTTAGTAGGCAACAGTTCTAAAAACAACCTGAAGACAAAGCAAATCCTTCTGGACTATGCTTGCATACTACAATGAAAAATATTTATCATCTGATATCCGGACAGTTCAGAAACAATATAAGTAAAGATTGTAAAACACAGTCGAGAGATATTAAGCTTCTAAATCCATACATAGTAGAATTGCAACAAAAGTTTTTCATCAAAATAACTTCTCAGGTCATCTGAACAGTTTCATGGAAAGCTCACAAAGCAATCTTCCAGCAATCCTTCCGCTTCTTTAAAGTCATTTTTTCAGAACTCTTGTCTGTGGGAAAAAAAAAGTTTCCCAAACAGATCTGGAATATCATCCTATATTTACTTTCCTTATTGATTTTAAGGCAACGATACTACACTTCTATTCTAACAAACTCCCAGTTCTTTACCCAATATTGAGTCTCAAATAAGTGATAACTAGTATTTTCTGCCGTAATTAACTAGCTCTAAGGGAACAACAACTTTTGCACAAAAAAGTCAGTCCTGCATCACATAAAACTGCAAGGTATTGAAGGACTTAGCCTTAACATCATTGAATAATAATGGTCATAGAAGTGAGCTCTGACTATGACACAAAAATCAGCCATATCATTTTTCTCTTGGAAAACAGTAAACTGCAGAAGACTTTCTACAAACATCACTTCCCAATTACATAAAATATACATACACTGAGAAACTCCTGGTAAAAAAATACACTAATAGAAAAGTTTAATATGTTAATGACTATTAATGTCAGAATCACAGGGGAAAATCTACTGAGAAGTACCATCTCCTTAACACCTGCAGAGCAAGTAAGTCCTAATGGAGATTTGGCACCTACTTATTACACATACCAGTATCGACATTATTATTTATCTGAAAACAGTGCTCTGGAGACCAGCTCTCTCCACTCCCTGCTGCAGCACAGCAATTAGCAGTTACTGATGCATTAAAGTTAAGTCTTCTGGCTCATAGGAGCAAGGGCTGACTGATGGGTATTTCCTGTGAGGCAGACCCCACTTTGGGATATCACTACTAAATGAAAAATTCTACATCTGACCTCAGTGTAGGTCTAAAAGTTAGACTTCCAAATAAATACATCACTTAAAAAGTTAATGGGATTAGAAATGGGCTGAATGATGTTAAGTTCACCATGCCTTACTGCAATTTGTGGTGAAATTCCAGGTCTAAGTTCATTAAGCAGAGCACTGTTCTGTCACGGTTACAAAGATATCCCTTACTTTGAGCAATTTAACGATGACACAAATGGCTTACCTGCTCATGGACATTGCTACTAAATAGCATGAGATGTTTTCCAATAGCATAACCCATAGGAAGTAGATTCATTTCTGTGGTTGTAAGTCATCTTCTGTTTTAACATCTAGAGTGTAACGTGTTAAACATCCCTTCCAATCAATATAACACAACTGAATTTTGATTAAATCCACTGACTGTAATAAGGTCTTACTTAAACAATAGGAGTATGAATCATTAATGACTGGGACAACTCCCAGCACTTACTTAAGTGCATATGTTGCTATACAGATTCCAAATGCATTTAAATTGGATTTAGATACATAGTTCAGTTGCCTGAAAGCTCACCTTCACCACAGCAAAATCCAAACACGCATAGGGTCACAAAAATCATCCAAAAGATGGAACACCTCCCCTGTGAGGGCAGGCTGAGAGAACTAGGGACATTAGCCTGGAAAAGAGAAGACCCCAGGGAGCCTTTCAATATCTAAGTGGGGGGCTATAAGTAAGAAGGGAATAGACGCTTCACTGTAGTCTGTTGTGATAGGACAAGAGTAAATGGCTTCAAACTAAAACAGGGAAGATACAGATTAAATACAAGGAAGAGGTTGAGTTTTTTTTTACAGTAAGCATGGTGAAGCACTGCTACAGGTTGCCCAGGAAGGTGATGGATACCCCATCCCTGGAGAGATTCAAGGTCAGGCTTGGACGATACCCTGAGCACCCTGATGTAGCTGTAGGTATCCCTGTTCCTTACAGGGGACTTGGACTAGATGAGCTTTAAGGATCCCCTCCAACTTCAACTACTCTATTGTATTTCCAAAAATCCTAAAGATAGTACATTAACATCACTGAGGAAAAAAAAAATCACTTTATGCTCATCACATTAAACATAATGGAAGCTTTACTCACACATCAAGACAAATGCAGTAGAGATGATTACAGCTTTATATAACATTATTCACAGGTTGCCCTTACCTACAAGGATTAGAGCACAGTCTGTTCTTCCTTCTTTGCTCCATACAGTCATTACATTTCAGCTTCCCCAGCTATTTAGCATCATCTACAGCTTCCTACCCACCCAATACAGCTCTTCCTTTCTCTCTCAAAGGTCATACAGACCCATTCAAGCATTTATTTCACAAGATAAATTAATTTTTTTTTCCAGCTTGCTCAATACTTCCATCTGTCTTTTTAACTTTCGATGTCCTTTTCACAGCAATCTTCCAGCTACTCCCAAACAGCTGCTCCAAAACTAATTCATGCCATTTGTCTAGGCAAGAGCCCTGTAAGCTGGGTTTAAGTTTCTTACAGTGACTAGGAAAACAGCTTCACCATAGTATGCAGCAAGCAAAAAATTAATTCTGCATTGCTGTACAGCAAGCCCAGGTACTTCCCAGACATACCTGACAATATTGTTATACCTTTCAGACTGACCAAATACAGCTTTGAGACGTGTTTGTGAGCGGAAAGATTGATGTACGGGTAAAAAATAGTTGCTAATAGTTTATGAGGTAAAGCAGCTTCAGAAGAACTGCTGCTCTATTGCCCAGCATGTATTAAAGTAGACTTTCAACAAGACAGGTGAAAGAATGACCAAAAGAAGCCATTGAACACCTTTCTTTGTGGAATATTTTCAGTTGATGTTGTTTAACACACAGGTCCAGCAGCAACACATGGTGAACACACCAGCAGTGAGAGGATGAGCAGTCCTTGCAGCCCACTTCAGCTGGCAGTGAAAATGCCTAGCCGCTTCAAGCTCAAATGCATGTCAAAAACTACCACATGTAAACACGAAAGAATCAAGTTAACAGGAGTATGTGTGGCAGGAAGTGGATGGAGAACCTTGGTGCAAAACATAAGCTGTTTTAAAGCGAGAAGACAACAAAAATGAAAGGGGGAGTGTCATTCATCCACATCTAAAATCTGGAGGAGGAGAAGGTTACTACTTTTTGGTTGTATTGTTTGGTTACAGATGAATGAACACTGGCTGGAGTTGTCTGTGGTAAAACAGACTTAACAGGTGGGTAGGCTTCCATAAAAGCAAGGAAATATTTCTAGAAGATTAAACCAAAATGTAACTCCAGTCTTTTTTCTTTTTTTCCTTTGTTAACTGTCAAAACCATAGCAGCAGTTGCTTTCAGCAGGCCCAAGGGAGCAGCCTTGTGATTTAGGTGAAATTAAAATGAGGCTGCTGGGAGAAACTCCACCTTCATCACACAGATCCTGCTGAAGTACCTTTAACATTGTTATCCAAATTATCTAGAACACAATTTCAGTGCTAGTTAGTGATGGCACAGGGAACTGAAGAAAAAAAGTATGCAGTACTCATATGTTTCTTGACAAATATACTTAATTAATTCTAATCTCTTTCTGAGGCTAATATTTAGCAAGGGAACACAAGGACACAGATCCAGTTTTCTTTTTTGTATTACAGTGTTGTTTATACTGTCCCCAATGCATTTATTCATTGTGGTTTGAAGAGAGGGCAGAAGATGGAATGGATTTTAATAGACTGAGAGACAAATTTATTCCAGGGATATACACAGGTACAGTTCCTACTGAAGTCTACTAAACTGCTGCACAGTTTAATGAAGTCAGCTAAGCCATCAAATGGCAACATCTTTTGGCAACTAATCCATAAGACTTGGTAAGTGGACAACAGCACTGAGAACCTACTCAAACATACATTTTCAGTTCCCACTTAATCACCCACTGTGGTACAAATATTATATTCTGCATGTTTGTAAGATACTGTGGATTTTGGAAACACAGTCCCTAGTGTCTAACACACGTAAAATGCCCACAGAAGAAGAAAAAAAATCACTGAGAAAACTGGGATTGTTTAGTCTATGGAAAAGGAGGCTGAGGGAAGACCTCACTGCTCTCTACAGCTGCCTGAAAGGAGGTTGCAGTGATAAGGATATTGGTCTATTTTCTCACCTTGCAAGGAATAGGTGCAAAGAAATGGCCTCAAGTTCTATCAAGGGAGGTTTAAACTGGATATTAGGCAGTGGTGGAATCCCTACCCCTCAGGTTGTTTAAGAAACGTGGATATGACACGAACGGACATGGTTTAGTGATGGGATATAGCAGGTCAGTTCTATGGCTTGAAGGTCTTTGCCGTCTAAATGATTCTTGGATTCTAGAAGTTTCAGTTCTGTTTTATATTAGCTCAAATCTGTCCTTCTGTGGTCCAGAAAAATTAAAAAAAAAAAAAAAAAAAAAAAAAGTAAACTGGAGCTGGGTGACATTTTAGGAAACTGCTACTGCTGCCTCTTGCATGTTTCTAGTTCCTGGAGTGAGGCTCCGTTTCTTACTAAAATACACAGATTTGAAAGAATACTGTACCTCTAGGACAGCTTGAGATAATTTGGTGCTTCTCATTCAGTCCATAACCCATCCACTTGTGCTGACTATCCATGGAAACCACAATTACTTAAAACAGTTAGTCAGAGGAATCATAATGGTTGGAAACTGAGCGTATATATAGTTTGGAGGACAAAAATATAGGAACAACAACAACAAAAAAAAGTTAATGCATGGTCAGGTACATATGGACAGTAAGGATTTCAGCTTGGATTATCCTAGGTCTGTCCATGGTAAGGTATCTAGCATGGATGCAGATTTGACATTTTGCCAGACAAACCACGTAGGAAGCTCAGGATGATGCTCAGAACCACATATGACACATAAACACACAAATAAACATTGAATATTCTCAAAGGACAGCTAGGCTAAAAGCACAACTCCTACAGGTTTCAGCACTGACTCCTCTGTCTTCTGAGACATCCAGAGCCTTGTCTGTGTGCCCATCAGCACAACCTTAACTGTGCTTTTACAGGAGAGACAAGCAACAAATTTGCTGTGAGTTAATTAAAATCATAAATATTATGCTAATGCATGGGATGGAACAGCAAATAGAAAGAAGGTATCTGGCCGTCAAGTATATCATCATCAGTAATTCTGTAAGCCTGGAGTGCAGCACACGCACACGGAAAAAGTCATCAAACAAGGTCTAGATCGATCAGTACCTGAGGTGCTCTGCAGGATAGGAGGACGTATCTTCCATAAAGAAAGACACACCACTGTCCAAAAATCTGTCACTGTGAAGGCACTGATGATTCATGTTAACAGAGCTATTTGAAAGCTAGCTGAATTCTGGCTCATACAGGGATGTACTAGAAACTCAATGGGGAATGCCTGTGAAGTTTATATCCAAGTTAAGAGTTTTTTTCTTTTTTTTTTTTTTTCCTCCTTTTTTTTTTTTAAAGCAGTGAAAGTTCATTTACTGCTAGTATTCACACATGAAAAAAAGTTTCATGTATTTTCAGAGTGGAATATGGGAGTTATACTAATCTATATTTTCACTGTACATGCAATAGCCATACTGTGGTTCATCCCAAGCACAGTGTTATTCAATGCATTCTTTGTAAATAATTCCTGCAAGGAAAAGAGAAAATGGTTGCACTGGAGACTTGCTTCATACAATGGAAGACCAAAATGTATCGTTTTCTGTGTATCCTTGGAGCAAAACAAATATTGCCCTTTTCTGCAACTCAAAGATTGCACACTTTTCATCAATCATTTACTAGAAACTGAAAACAATGACTACAAGAAGGTATATGTGATTATCACAGTTAATAATGATCTGTTTGCCCAGAGAAATTTTAATCTTCAAAAGAGTATCAACAGAATAACGCAGGTGATGTCAAATACTAAAACCAGCCTACATGGAAGGAGAGTGAAACTACTAGCCGAGCAGGGACAGAATTAATCACCTAGCATCTGTGTTCAGAATACCACAATTCAACAAGAAAGGATTTCTGCAAATTAGGTACAAAAAGTAGAACTATTGCAGCAAGACAATACCCAAAATGAGGAGACATTGGCATATAAGAATTAAAAGAAAAATCAATCTACTATTGCCCCTTCATGACCATGTAAAAAGAAATAATCACTACGAAGGTCAGGAGAAAACAGCAATAATGTTTAGAGACTCATGTGGGGTTAAAGTGACCAAGTCATTTTGCCCCAGAACTTGTCCATTTTTATTCCTCTCCTTTTCTCTTTCTCGTTTCCTCATGTCTTAAACAAGCAGGCAAACACTACGCCTTCAGTTCTCAGGATAAAAAATGAATGCAAGTTTGATGGATAAAGCCTTGAATCTGACCCCTAATTGCATCTAACATCTGCATTTTGGAAATATATGCAACATTCTGCATTTCCAGGAAGCAAACAGGCAGGACCATCCATCTGGCTTCCTCTAGATTAAGCATGACACAATGTGCTGCAGAATGAGGATGCCTCACCTCTAAATCAAGAACAGAATTTAGGAGTTATTCAACTTAAAGTACATGCCTGGCTTAAGCTTTTCCATGTCTAGTTTCCTACTGGGATCAGAATCAGACTCCTCTGTGAAATGTCTCAGGAGTCTCATTCACCTGCTTGGTGATTTCTAATAATCAGAGAGTCACTTAAGATCTATGGTTGGCAGCTCTTCCAGATCATTTTGTTGTTAACTGTGGCAACTCATTACATGTACAGGAAGACCCAGGTCCTTTCTTAACTTCCAGCCATCTCCTGGCCTCCGAACTCCCATGAGAGATTTCCCTAGAAGGGGAAGTTAAAAACCACATTCCAAAGTCAGTTTACAGAGTGCCTGCCTCCAGATGGATAATCCTGTCTGCCGGGGATTGACATGCTTGGCTCTGCTCCAGTAACGGCTTCAAGTAATCAGAACTGGTTTGAAAAGAGTTGGGGAAAAGTCTACTCCACAGGGGAATAATTATTTACTCTGAGTGGTATGGAATGAGTAAAGCATCAGGCAACATGCTTGATCAAAAGCTCCAGCAGATTACTGTTGCAATTATTCCCTTAAGAGGGGTTCATCAAGACATGTGCTACTGCATGAAACGTATAGCCACAAGTTTGATATAGCACAGTCATTATTTATATGAATTAAATTAGTGGTATATGAAGGACCCTTCAGCCTCTGCCTGTTGCTCCACAGGTAGCTTACATGAGCTGCTCTTCACAGTGAACATTCTGTTAATACAGTCATAGAATTAAATCTTAAACACAAGAAAATATTCAAATGGAATACTCGTTTGTAGCTCTCATCTATTTCTTCCTCTTGCTTCTCTTCTCCAGGATTTCTCATCTATTTTTAGATTTACAGTAGAAAATGTTACTGCTTGCTTTAATGCCATATACATTTGAGTCCTTCAAATTGTACAGTTTTTATCCTAGAGAAAGATTCTCTAAAATATGAACTAATTCTTGCTACTGTCAAAAAGAATCAGTGTCATAGTAAAGCATTTCTTCCTAATATCTAATTTAAATCTACACCCTTCCAGTTTAAAAATCATTTCCCCTCATCCTGATGCTAAATGCCTTTGTAAACAGTACCTCTCCAGCTTTTCTGTTGACCCACTCCAGGTACTGGAAGGCTGTAATACAATCTCCTCTGAGCCTTCTCTTCTTCAGGCTGAAGAGCCCCAGCTCTCTCAGACTGTCCTCACAGGGGAGGTGCTCCAGCCGTCTGAGAGTAACTGATGAAGATGCTATCATTATGATATGACTACAAAAATTGAACACTACCAGGACATTCTAAGCATTCTCCTCAATTCTTACCCCACCAGAAGGACCAGCTTAAGAGGTTTTATTTTTTATGTTCTCACTTTCCCCCTCAGCACAGCTGCTTGGCCATAGTAAGTAGAATGGTATCTCCAATTCCATTGGGAAGTAGATTTATAGAATCAAACTGTCATTAAAGTTGAAAAAGACTTCTGAGATCATCCAGACCAACTGTCCGCATGTACCAGTGTTGGCCACTAAACCATATCCCTCAGTACCACATCTACATATTTCTTCATGCCTCCATTGACAATGACTCCACCACTTCCCTGGGCAGCCCATTCCAGTGTGTGACCATTCCTTCTGAGAAGTTCTTCCTAACATCCAACCTGAACCTCCTGTGGTCAAATTGAGGGTATTCCTTCTTGTCCTATTGGAAGTTGGTGTGGTATAGAAAAGTTGCGTTTTAATCCTGTGACATGCCAAGCAATTTCAAACAGCAGAGTCACATGATTATTAGCAGATTGTCAGATTATATCTAGGATTTTTCATCAATACAGTTTGGCAACTAATCTCCCTCACCCTGAGTGTTTCTCCTCCCTTGAGGTTTCACTATCAATTTTTGTTGTATTATGAGATTTTTCTTATGGTAGATTCATCTTTTGAAAGAAGAGGTTACCAGAAAAAATTTTACAGGGAGCACAAGGTGAATTTTCCGGATTGGTTAGGCTGCATTAAAAAAAAAAAAAAAAGAAGAAGAAGACCACCAAACAAACCAAAAAAACAACACTCCACACCAGCCTTCTGCAATGGATGTTAGCATGGTGATGTATGAGCACAGACAAGACTGACCACCTTACATCAGTCAACATAAAGGTTCAAGGACATCCCAGCAAGGGAAACTCACCAACCACAGCTCCAGAATGTATTCAAAATGAATTTATGCCAATAAAACTGTTGCCTTCATGCAGAACTCCACTCAAAATTTCTCACATTTGTTTAAGACATGTCAATAAACATTATTACTACAGCAAGTGCAGCCTTATTCCATGTGGCTGTGTGCTACATCCAAAGGCTGCCTGCTGATGTGTATTACTAATAGCTGTGCACACCATTTTATCATTAAACTTGCCTAAGCTGTGTATATATGCTTATTATCCAGACCATTTATAAAAAAATAAAAATAAAAATAAAAAAATAAAAAAAAAAAAGGAAGAGACTGAATAGTTTCCAAGTAGCTTAAATGTTTTTTCATGACGCATGAACTTAACAACTAGAGACTTAGGTATTGAAAATTTTCTGATAGAAAGAAGATTCTATGGTCGGTGGGAGAATAAATAGGACAAGACAGAGGATCCATGAAGAAGGCAGACAAATACAACTGAGCTGAGATGTAACATAAAACTATTCAGAAGATATAAATTGATAAAAGAGAGCTGTGTGACAAACAGGCGTAAGAGCCCTCAGTACTTCCTGTATATGGTCCATTGGAGATCTCTGTCATGAGCATTCATCATCCATGTATGTATAATTCAGGGCAGATTAAAGAGAGATCCAAAAGTGGCATAAAATATTTGTTGACCAGATGAGCTTACAACAGTATAAGCTCCTCAGCCTGCTTGTTAGTACTGCAGCTCTCTAAATTAGGGTAGGAAAAGCAGGCCTGAGGAAATAGTGACTGAATGATAAAGGCTGTCCCCACTGACTGACAATGTGTAGTCAATTAGCAAGAATTGCACCAGGCTGAATACCACCACCAAGAAAAAGATCACACAACTAAAAACTACTAATGAATTCCAAGATGAGAAAGAAAAACTGAAGAGAGTAACTTTGGCATCCCTGTAACTATGTGTTCCACAAACACAGAGTTTGGTGAGGATGAGTTTCTATGTAGCTTAGTTGCTGTTGTGAAAGTTGCCATTTTGACCTGCAGTGATACAGCTCTGCTCATCCTCAGCACAGAGAGCAGAAGATCTCTGTACTCTGAATGCCACCAAACAGCTATTGAGCCTAACTTGCTATAGGAATTGGCCTGGCTTTCAAAACTCAGTTAATGTACTGAAGACAAGTTGCCAGTGATGCAGAATTGTGCACTGGTTGTTCTATAAATGCATATTAGAACAATCAATTATTTTGTATTGACACTCATTTAAATGGGGACCTCTTGCCAGCCCGGTATATTATTCACTGTGCTGGCATGGTGCGGTTAAATAACGTACATAAGCACAATATCAGATTACCATGTGTGTTTACTGCCAAGTCAATGCAAGACAAATTGTTTGAGAAGTCATATAAAGCTGTTTTACTTTGCAGTGAATACCAAGTTACAAGGGTGAAAACAAGGCCACAAATATCTACTCATTCTTTAGTATGACTGAGGAACAGCAACTGCTTAGTAGTTGTTTTTACAGATACCTGGTTTATTTATTTACTAACCTCTTCAGAAGTTTGGAGTTCCATATTGGAAGTTTCTGTCCCCTCATTTGCTGTGGCAACACAAAGCTGATGTGAAATTCAGTACAACTGTGGGAATGTAAACCTCCAGTGGAAAAACAGAAGGATGCAATTGTCAATTCAGTTACAGCATGCACTTATGAAGCACAATTAGCAGCCCTACATGATGATAAACTGTATCTATGGGAAATAGAACTACAGATGGGCAGTTCAGCTCTCAAGTCCATCCCTCTCTGAAGCTGCAGATACTGAATCCTTAAGTGCCCTTACTGGAAAGCTTTGCAGCTGTTAGAGCGCAGAGAAAAAACAGTTTTCCTAAAGCCATTTAAATGGCTTCTAGGCTTCTTTGACAGTGTGCTTCAACTGTAGATTTCATTCATCCTTTTCATGATGAGTTGGATGCTTGGAGGCTGTAATGTCTGATGGTTAAAGAACAGTTATTTTCAGTGAGGATGAATGAAGCTACATTGAAATCAAACAGCTCTTACTGGAAATGTTACAGTCTTGCAAAAACATCAACATTCCCAGCAGGAATTGTTCTTGGTGGTACTAAGAGTGCCCTGCAAATCACCTATAGACTGGGTCCTGTCTGTATACCATTATCTAGCACAACCAGGTAGGAAGAAATGCTTTATGGAACAGCAGCAGAATTCAGCTCTTAGGTCTAAATGCTTGGCCATGTCCCACTGCTTGCTCAGCCCAGATTCTGAGAATCTGGAAGTGGCATGAATGTTGCTAGCATCAGGACAAGAGCACAAGTCCCTAAATACAACATTTTTCTTATACTGCAGAACCCAGCATATTTAAGTGCCATATAAAGTGAAGGCACACTGCAGTAACAGTGTAGCTCCTCTGCAGCACTACTCAGAGATCAATCCAAGGAAGACTAGCACTAGGCTAGAAAGCACACACAAGTAAACAGGCAGTGAGTGGTACTGCTTGGGGATATTGTAACCAGATGCACGAGGCACTTCTACATTTCTGCACAATAATTAAGGCAGAAACGTGAATCTTCTAGGACTTTGGAGAGAAGTAGTTTCTATGCCTATTGCTACCAAAGAAAACCTGACTGATTTTGCTCATTTGCACAGCAGAACCCTACTCTTCTTTTCATACTTTTGCTAGGATTGTGCTTTTTCTTTTGCGCAGGACTATTTTTTAAATTGTTATGTTTAGCTGTTGATTATTAGAAATTCATTTTTATCCTAACAAAGCAGAAAAATTTTACTACGTCAGAAATCTACACGGATGAATTTTATTTTTTCAACTTTTTCTAAGTTCCTTCTGCTTCCCATTGCATTGGCAGCCAAGCACACATTGCCTAAGGTGATGTCTCTAGTACTCAGCTTATATCAAAACAAAGAAACAATAAAGTAGGCCTTTAACTCTGGCATCCAGAGAAAGGGACAAGGAGCAGCACGGTGAAAAACGTTATCTGTTCACCATCTCCATAAGGGCACACCTTTCCAAGGATGAAAAATATCCTCAGTTGTGAGGATGAGTTCTCCAGTTTATTGTTTCCCCCTGTTGTGCACTCAGCCTTCGAAGTTCTGCTATCAGTTTGGTCTTTTAATTTAAAGCACATGCATAAGTAAAGAAGCCTCCTCCCTCCAGGTTCATTAAAATCCCAAGGTATTTGGCAAGCCCTGAAGCAAGAAAGAGACAAATACACTTCGGTATCGAAGCTCTCTTGATTCACAAATAAATCAAGCTAAACAGCCTTCTAAAGTTACTTCTCCCCCCTCAAGTCAAAGCTGAGCTCTTAGCAGTAGTGAGAAAGTTAAAGAGCCTAATTTTAGTGCTGATAGTATCTCCAGGTTACCTAGATTGCCTTCAAATCATCCCTTTCTTTACATAAACACTGTACAAGTTACCACTGCCTGATAATGAGAGGAACAGAGGGAAATTAAAACAAATGCCAATACACTTAACTGTATTTGGCTTCTTTTGATAGTGCATCACCTTCCTATTGTTTATTGTTATTAGCATAAACTTGATTGCTCACTTCTTTAAAACTAATAATACCCCTTAATGCTGAACAGGTTCACTTCACAGAATTGCAGGGATTGGAAGAGATCAAGTCCAACACCCCTACTGAAGTAGGTTCCCTACAATAGGATGCAAAGGTAGATGTCCAAATGGGTCTTGAATATTTCCAGAGTAGAAGACTCCACAACCTCTCTGGGCAACCTGTGCTTCATCAACCTTAACATGAAGAAATTCTTCCCCGTGTTTATATGGAATTTCCCATGTTTAAGTTTCGGGGCGTTGCTCCTTGTTCTACTGCTGCATACTACTGAGAAAAGCCAGGCCTCCTTCATTTACCTCCCACCTCCCTTTAGATACTTATAAATGTTAAGCAGGTGTCTCCTCAGTCTTCTTTTCCACAGGCTGAACAGACTTATGTTACTTAGCCTTTCCTCATACAGGAGATGCTCCAGGCCCATTATTATCTCTGTGGTCCTCTGCTGGACTACTTCTAGGGACATTCCTGATTATTTTGAAATGGGGAGCCCTGAACAGGGTATTCTATATGTGGCCTCATGAGAGCAGAGTAGAGGGGGGGATGATCACCTCCCTCGATCTGCTGACCTCTTTTTAACACAGCCCAGGATACCACTGTTAACTCATGGCCAATCTACTGTCCAGCAGAACACCCAGGTCCTTCACTACACCGCTCAAATAATTAGTGTTTGTAGCTGAGAAAGCACACATCGTCTTCAGCTTATAATTGGTCAAAACACATTCAGTACTCCCTAGTTTCTCATTCTCTCAGCTGATAAAGCTCTGGTCTCCAAAAACACACATTCTGTAGGATTTCTGCTTAAATCACTCAAAGCAGACTAAATACAAAAATAGCAACAAATAAACACCATCATCCCCCAACATGCTTTTCTCACCCCTCTCCAGTTAAATCCACTCCCCAGATCTCACTTTCCACACAGGTGCACAAACAGCCATGCCAATATAATTGAGAAAAGTAGGATAAAGTACTAAATCATGTAGGTGCTACAGAAGAGCGGGATAGAATCTCCTGGTTTGTCCAGTGCAACACGCAATACTTTTGTACGCGTAACTGTCAACATATATATTTTGATTTCCTTCACAAACTTGCAGGTCAGCATGTTCCAGGAGCTTAGTGCTCTGAAAATATTATGAAACAAAACTGATTCATCCACCCTCAGGCACTCCCTTGACAGAATGGGAATAATTCAAGGACTTTAAAAGTGTGCATTTAGTCACTCCTCTAGGACCTGGCCTGAACCCATCATCAGACATTTCTGAGTCATTTTATCACCAGTTTATTTGATTCAAAAAAGGATTGATACTGCCAACAGTTTTAGCCTTTCCATTCCCAGGCTGTCCTTTTGTAATTTTTAATATTCAAGAGGTGCATTGCTAGATAGACATTCGATTTAGATCTGACAATCAACACAAGTGTGACAATAACTAGGTAAAACTCTATTCAAAGTATATGCTGAGCTTTAACTGGCTGAAATAAAGAATTCAGTTCAGAATAAAGAAGGAGTGTGGAAAATCAATAGTGCATCTGATCAAATGTAATAATTCCAAATTAATTTTTTACCTTTTCCAGAGCAAAGTTTATCAGCGGTCAGCAATGGGTGTTTTTTACAGAATTCTGGGAGCTGTAGCTCGGATTCAACATGATCCCAGTTTTACTCAGTATGGTAATCTCATCAAGGGCATTTTTCCCCCATCCCCATTCTCAAAACCAATAAGGAAATAAAGAGCAGACAGAAAAACAAACGTAGTATCTTACTAACTCTTATTCCAAGCATGATACAAGAAAAATACTCTTTCCAAAGCTTCTGAATTTCTTCATCCCTTTTAGGATGTCATGTCATAGAAGGCAAACATATCTGTACATATTAAGATTTTAATCTGCATTTGCAGGAAAACAAGATTTCTTGAAGGTTCTTATCATAGAAACACTGAGGATGGAAAAGAGCACTAAAATCATGAAGTCCAACCCCAACCCATCCCTACCATGCCCACCTAACCAAGTCCCTCAGTGTCACATCCACCCTTATCTTGAACACCTCCAGTGACAGTGACTCCACCACCTCCCTGGGCAGTCTGTGCCAATGCCTCACCACTCTTTCTGAGAAGAAATTCTTCCTGAACCTTCCTGGCTCAACTTGAGGCCATTACCTCTCATCCTATTGCTGTTACCTGGGAGAAGAGGTTGACCCTCACCTAGCCACAGCCTCCTTTCAGGCAGTTGTAGAGAGTAATGTATCCCCTGAGCCTCCTCTTCTTTTGACCTGAACAATCCCAGTTCCCTCATTTGTTTGTCAGAGGACTGGAGCTCCAAACCCTTCACAGCTTTGCTGCTCTTTGTTATGTCTTAGAAGACCCCCAAACACATGTTTTCACAAGTTTAATACCTGAAATACCACACCGATGCTCAGATTATCTTCCTTGATATGTAAGGAAATGCATGCCTACCAGGCTGTGGCTACAATAAGTTGTGGGAAAGAGTAATCTTGGACTCTTCCCTTTTGAGGAAGTGGTGCCTCTCAGAATATTTTCTGCTAGCAAGAACCCCTGCGACAGACAAGAAGCATCACATACCAAAGGAGTATCAGTAAGTGCCAAAAAAAGGTTCATTTACAATATAAATTGCTTATTTGTAAGCAAATAAGGCAAATACACAGTTTAAGCAACTGCTTTGGAATACAAACTAAACCGAACTCATAAAGTTGTCGGCACCCTGTAAATTAGAGCTCTGTAATGCTATTGAGCTGTGAGTATAAACCATGTAGGAACTTCAGTCCTGGCACGCATTACATATGCATATGAGTATCTGCCTTAAGGTAAAACAGGAACTTAATGGCAGAGGTGGGTAGACAACTGTATATTTTCAGAGAAAAAGCACTGAAGGTCAAAATGAAACATAACTGGAGTGAGAATGGGAAGAGAGCAAGGAAATCACAAAAGCAGAAAACAGTAGGTCAGAAAACAGCCTTAGAACATAAGGAACACAATATCTGAATGCAAATGAACCCATGGTTTATGAACTCCAAATTACATATTGAAGAATGGGTTTGCAGTGATTTCAGTCTCTAAAAGACTGTAATTCTGCATCTGCTGGAAGCACACACCTTGGATAGCAAGGTTGGTAAAAGACTGTGCACAGTGTGCATTATGATCTCCTGCCTTCTCAGTTCTGGCAGAGAAATAAGGATGCTCATTTGCTTTGCATTATCATGGTCATGATGATATTCATTTACCTAAAGGAAAGAAGAGAGAAGGCAAACCCAAGGTAGACAATCCCATATCAAGTGCTGACTCCTTACTCAGGTCTGACATTTAGCTCTCATGAAGAGTTACGTTCCTTACAAAGCATTAGTGGCATCTAAAGGAAGAATTCCTTCATTTAGGATACCAAGATACTTCTGATATAACACAGGGAGAGGAAAGTTTAAACACAGGAATTGAGGAACGTAAACTACTTCTGCAAGTAGTGAACATCACATCAGACTGGGCACACGTCTTCTACATTGCGCTTGTTGTAGCAGAAATACCTCTGTAAGGTTTCCTACACCACTTCAGCGCTTCCGTTTTTAGTCAAATTTTATTTGCTTCATTCATATTACCAGGATGCCCAGGAAAAGAGTGCTATACAACATGCAACAATTTAAACTTGGACTCAGAACAAGGCATTAGCTGCAGGGATATGAGTGCTCAAGGGCAGCATTAAGAAAAATTCCGAGTTGTGCAGTAATCACCATCAAAATTAGACTCACAAAAAAGGGACTTTAGCTTTTCTACCTGTGGAATTAGTAACGTAGGACCAAAGACTGACTTGGAGCATTAAATCATTCTCCTAACATTCAGCACAAGCAACATCACTTAACTCCTTTCCAAAACTGTTCTACTTTCATAACAGGTCCGTATCAAGCTCTGGCAGATCTGCTTCTGCTTCTTTCTAAATGGATTCAGAACGTCTCTGAGACCCTAGATTCCTTCTTAAGATCAAGTGGAAAGCCTAGCTTTGAAGCTAGCCCTTACTAAATGCCAGTATACTGAAATTCCACACAGCTGCAATAGGAGACTGTCACTATTCCACCTTTTACAAAGCCACTTTATTTGAATTGGTCATAAGACTCTTAATTCATGCTGCTAAAATAGAAACGGTAAAGAAGCTTTACAGGACAGAACTGAAGACAGTGTAGGAAAAGTTTGAAACAATCTTTTCTTCAAGGTAAGCCACTGGATCTTCGGTTCAGTGGGTCCTGAATACAGCCACTAATCCCCTTCTGCACCTGCCCATCCAACTGTCTCCCAATAATGTAAAACTCTCCTAACCACAATGTTCTTGTTCCTAATACATTTAAGAAAGTTTAATATAATTTGGTGATTTGCTCCTCATATTTCTCTTTGCCCTTTCTGCTTCCATTCTGAAGTATTATTGCATTAGAGAAACTGCGAGAACTTCATCACAGGATGAAATAAGAACAGGAAGATAAAATATTGCTCATTAAAGAAAATATCAGATGTTTCTGCAGAGAACCTAGGTGATGTATTTTTTTTTTCTTTCTCATGTATTTTTTCCTTTTTTTTTTTTTTTAATAAAGCTCCACTACTCATGCCATAGGTTTTTTTTTATTCTCCTAAGATCACCTTTTTCACATTTCTGCTTCCTACACCGAACACAACTAAAGCAGTCTGAACACTAACCTAACTGCTGAGGAGCAAGGGGATCAGCAAGGCGAGATTTATCTTGCCTCCTTCAAAGATTTTCTCTTTTGAATGTTGCAGCCCAGGGGCATGGCGTGTTTCATAGCCACCCTGTGGTCTGCACTGCCCTCAAAGTAACACTCCTCTGCGGTACTTCGAGAAGCCTACCTTTTCAGATACAAGAATTTCTTATTTCATGTCTTGCTATTGTCTCAACTAAGGCATTTACTAACAAAATCTTAATTCTATTGCCTGAAAAATATCTTCTTCCACTTCAATCAAATGGGAGTTCTAGTGATGTCTTTGAAAACACTGAAGATGCTCCAACTACAACGTAATTGCCTTCTTCCATTACTAAACAGCTTTTTAATAAAGCAAATTACTTCTAGCTCTTACTGGCATTTAAACTCTTACCCAGGAACGTAACATTAGTAGGTTCTGTCACGTGGTCTACATCCATCTGACTGCATGGAAATCTTTCAACATTGATATCCACAAATAGTGGGAGCATTAGCCAAAGAACATCCCATCAGCATCCAGTAAGCGCTGCCATATTTGTTGCGGATAGCTTTCTACTAAAAATAGTTTTCTACTAAAACTATTTCTCCAGCAGTTCCACAAGATACCTAATTTCAAGAGCAAACACTACACATCTGACACTTTGTTCCAAGTCTGCAATTTTTAAGATTTTTTTTATTCCCTTTATATACTGTTCAAGGAGGGGATGATATTCACTTAATTTTATTGGTTATTCTTCTAGTTCTTAACTGTATACAGCTCCAGTAGGTTTTCCAAGATCGCATTCTCCACGAGGCTTGTGATGGTCTTGTAGAACAGACGTGACAACACTAAAAGCAAAGCAACAGCCATACATGAACCAAAACCTCTTACCACTGTTAATTGGGACTGAAAACAGAACAGGAGGGGGTAAATGCATGGAGGTCACCAGTGACTGAATGGCAGATCTTGGTATATCATGAGTTTTGCTTTCTTGCACAGGACTATGGGGCACATTTAATTCCTCAAGTCCATGGGGAAGGCAGAGGTTGAGTAAAGTGAATAAGGTGGAATGAGGAACACTTCATGTTTTGTGAAATAAAAATGTGGAGAATCCGTGCACGATACTAGCCTAGCTATTTCTACTGCAATTTCAGATTCCAGAAAAGTTTTCATCTTCATAAATATTTATTTTTGACTGTACTAGATTCACTTTGGTACAGAAGACAATCACTGACTGTGTGTGTGATTTATAAATCCCATGCATCCAATTCTTGAAACACCTATCCTGCAGGGTATACAGGAACAAACTCCCTGCACAGGAAGAAGCTGCACAGCCTGCTGCTAAGTGAAAGGATGGCATATGCTATTCAATCTCTTCAATCTCCTGTTCAGAAGATCAGGCAAACAAAAAGTAAATGTTTCAGACAACTTTTTAATTATTCAGTGGGTGATGATAAAGACAACATAAGAAGAATAATCATGTTCTTAGTAATATTTTTAGAGTCTGATCCTGTTGAGGATCTTGAAGCAAATACAGTCCCCCAGCAGAGGCAGTAAGTGATTGGAAATGTGATTGGAAACCTACTCTGTGTCTTCACATCAAGTATCCTCAGCAGTGTTTTCACATGTGCAGCTCAGCAGGTCTCTTTACAACTAGGTGTGCATAGCCTCTCAATTACTGTAACGTAAAAATGCCCTCAGTATATATCTGTACTCTGAAGAAGCAGGAAATCACAGTCCACATTCAGTCGACATTTGTCTCAAAAAGCTGTGATGTCACTAACAATATTTTACTTTACAATTATGGCAAAGACAGAATAATCACACAGTTGGTTACCAAGGATCAGCCAGCAAGCAGACACTTTCTAAGTGACCATAAAAGTATTATACTCCATTGAGAAGTCATACCTATATTTTCAGGAAAGCAGTTGTAAAGGAGATGAAAAAGAATATTTGTAAGGAACAAGCCAGCCTTTCCAGCAAGAGATCAAAGCTAACAGTGAATCAGCATTCATTTCATCAGGCCCCTGGAGCAGATTTCCCCCACTCTGCTCACAGCATACGAAAACTTTCTATGTGAGATGAAGCCATTTTGCCTTTCACCAACGTGATTAGCAGTCCAGGGTAGAAGCAAAGTGAGTTGGATTTTACTTAATGGAGAGGGAATCTCTCAGATTGTTAGAATACAGGAAATGCCTATTTCAACCTTCTAGCATCAATGGTTACCTGAGGTATTTGAAAAACCTTTCAATTAGGGGAGTCTCATTAGCATGACAACTTAATTCAGCTTCAGATAGAAGCTTTCACAGCTGAAGTAAAAAACCTGCAACATTCTTACCTCAACACTATAACTGAGGGCACTCTCGCTTTCCACAATGGGAACAACAATTCCACCCACTAAAAACAAGCAGATACTTAGTCCTATCTGAACCTTTCACTAACCTAAGTAACTTGTAAGTTTTATAATGTTGATCTCCATTGTCCTTAATTCTACAGAAAAAATAAAAAATAAAAAAATAAAGAAGTGCTATCAAGTAGACAGCATAATATCACATGCAGAGAAGTTTAAACAAATGTGTTTCCTTTCCACATAAAAATAAAAATGGGAGGGGAAAGAGCAAGTGGAAAAACTGTAAGAAAGCTTGCAAGAGACCTGAAATGTTAAGATAACAGTATTTTGTTTATGCTATGGTTTTAGACACTAGTTTATCCTGTGCTTACGGACACTGCAGCTTAGAGGTTATATATCTCCAGCCTTCTTACACTTTACATTCTCTCTTTACAGATGCTTCTAAAACATCTTGAGTGATGTAGGATGAACTCAGAGCTAAGGGCACTCAGGAGAAATGGCACAAAACATCTAAACCAAGAACATTCCCAGAAGTCTCCCCTGCAAAGCTTCCCAGAATTCAGATGTTCTATAAGAAATTAATGAAAACAGAACCTTTGTCCCATCCAGGGCAGAGGAAAGAGAACAAAAGGTTCTCTTAAACTTTATTTTGTGGTATAGACACATAAGCAAGCACAAGGAAGGGCAAGGCTGGCGCAAATCTGTCATTCTGCCTCCGGCAGAGGCACAAGAGATATCAAACAGTGGCATGAATACTGATCACCTAAACTGAAGGAAAAGGGAGGACAAGGGAATGAACAACTTGGAGTAAGATAGGGATGACAAACTGTGAGGCAGATGGGCATATAGCACTCTGTGGAGAAGCAGAGCAGCATTCACTCGCTGAGCCCAATTTTTCCTGCTTTTTTTTTCGCCTGAACCCCAGTGCAGCAGCACAGATTCATGCCAAGAGCATCCCTTAGTTGAAGCACTTAACAACAAATCAAATAAAAACTATCAGGTATCAGAGACATGTAACCCTGTTGGCTGATGCTTCATTGTTGTTTTCTTTTCCTCAAAACTTTAATTATTTGCTAATTCCTCCCGGGAAATTTGTGTCCTAGTTTTCTAAGGAAACATAGGACTTCATAATTACATAAAACTGACAACTTCACAGTTAAAGAAACAAACCTTGCAAAAGAAGTCTGTGAGTTGTAAATGGTAAACAAGTAGGAGCTAACGGCATAAAGATGAAAAAGACAGATTTATTATTCATTGCATTAATAAAAATGAATGCAAAATAAAATGTAAAATGCATTTACATCACTTTAGGTTCACTATAATTTCACTTTGATTTTGAAACGTGCTTTACTCCTTGGATTGCGAGACAGCACATTTCTCCGCCATGTGGATTTTCATTTAAGTTGTTCTGCTTTCAAACGCCCTTCTCTACAGACTTAAACAAAAACAAAACAAAACAAAAAAAAAACCGAACAAATCAAACTTATGAAAAGTTTGTGAGCTACTATGTTTGCAAACTACTTAATGCAAGCATCTGCCATCTGTTATGCAAAGGTCCCTTTTCTATTACCCACTCTGTGGTTGAAGTAACAGAAGGAAATACAGCAAGCTCAACTACTTAGTGCCCTCATTCATTTTCTGACCCAGTACCCTAATAAACTGCAGAGCTCTGGTTAAACTGATATGCCATATGAAGTCCCCAATATATTATTTTGACCTTTAGTACCACCTTCTAACTTCACCAAGAGCAGGTGGAGGAAGAATTCTGTTCCTAGCTGTTTTACTCCTGCATTTATTTTGAGAGAGTTCTTCAGCCAACATTTGCTTCAGGTTTACTTCAGATTCCCTGCCTTATACATGTAGTTTTATTATGCAAAAGGTGATTCCAGAACTCACTCATCTTGAACATATTTCCTTGTTGTCTCACATGACTCAAAGACAGGTTATGAAGAGAAAGTTATACAATTCCAAAATGCAAATCTACTTCTGTCCTCAAGCAGGAAGAGACACAACATGGGGCTAAGGTCCCTGACATTCCATGGTCAGTTGTAGTGCATTTATAAGGGATCAGTTGGTGATGTGCCTTGGCAGACTCCTTGTGGAAGCACTAATAGCGATAGGACTCTGAGCAATGTATTATTCATTAAATATCTTTGTTTTTGAGAATAAGCATGTGCCTAATTTACCTCAGGCTATGCAATAAGAATTCCCCAACATCATATTTTTGTGCTTCACAGCAGCTTTGTGATGTCTTCAGCAAGATCATTCCAAAATTCCTCCCCAGCAGCTAGGCAGGGGCATATGAAACCAGCTTTATTTACACAAGATAACTTATTGCTACAGTGTTATTATAAAAGGGACTGAATGTAGAAAGAAGCCTTAAAGAAATTCAATCTTAATAGTGGTCTCTTACTGGCAGACTGATGGGACCGCTTTAGAAAGACAAAAAACTACAGTTAAGAACTAGCTATTCACAAAGTTGGTTTAAAGAAACAAACTCAAAAACAACCATAAAACTATTTGCTGAGCAAGAAAAAACTACCTATATAAGTAGGGTTTCATTCATTTTTCAAGCAAGAAGTACTCATTACTCTAAAGAATTTTCTGGCCTGCCAACATACAAATTTACTTTCTGACACTGTAAAGTTAACGATTCAGAAAAAAAGAGGACAGGCTACAGGATTGGGTCACAGATGTACTTTAAATTAGAAAACCAGAGGAAGCCCTGATAGATATAAATCTAATTTAGTTAAATGAAACCCTAAAACAAAACCGTTAACTAATAAAAGTCTTACAGACAAGCTTCAGCTGAGCTTTCAGAAATGAAACCATTCTCAACATTACATAAGATGTACCAAAATGACTCTTCCTACTCTTTCATAAGAACCACTTCCTTAAGGTAGGAGGAAGACATATGGAGGTGGACAGAACTAAAGCCAAATGACATTAAGAGTGCTATGATTGTGCTTTAAAGAAAATCACCCCACAGCCCCATATGCACAACTCTGAGAGTCACCTGGATGTTGCTCCAGGTGGTACATATGTTTTAAAATGAACAGCATGGGTAGAAGAAAAGTTTGGCCTTAGGATTTCTCAAATACAGAAGAATAAGAAGCACTAAGATTACACTTGTGTTAGGATATATATTTCTCTTCTCTTTGGCATAGTAAGATTTAAACCAGCCCAAGCACAAAATAACTACAGATTCATAGAATACACAAAAGTACTCCACATCAACACTGTAGTCAGATTTGTCTCAGGTGTTTAGCATCCCACATGTGAGTAGAATTATAGCAAAACTACCAGAACAACAAGAAAATACTGTTATTTTGAAGAAAAAAATATGCAAGTTTCCACTCAGTTTACAGGGAAAGAACTAAGACAACAGCAGGAATGCCTTAGCCCATTTCTTTTTGCCTAACCAATCCCATAGGCAGGATATTATCGGTATCTGTGGTAGATGTGAGCAAAGTACAACCAAAACAAATAAAAAAACCACATCTTCACTGGTCCATAACTGAAAAACCTGTCTTAGTTCTGCATTAATGGATAAAAGCCTCTCCCCTGTTTACTTTTGACCTTCAGATTTCCATTACAGAATGATATTTAATAGACCCAAATTCTGCCTGGAATAGTAAAAGGTAGAGAAAGAGAAAAGAATGCAGTCTAATACTTCAAGAAGAAAAAGACGAGAACATAAACCATGACATTTACAATTATTCGGTAATTTTCATTCCATTCTGTGTTCCTCTATTCTTTTGGTCTTCACAGAAGACCAAAAACAGTAAACACCAGAAATTTTGACTACTGAGTGTTTTCAGACTTGTGAGAAAAAACACTACATTTCAAGGTTCAGACTAAGTGTTCTCCAAACCCACAAAGTTATTAAAAAAAATCTCACAACTTTTAGAGCACAAGATACCCTTCTTGAGTGTTCCGTTTCTCCCTTTATGCTTTGTGAAAGTCATGTGTCTATAGAGAACGCAGATTTTCAGTCTTAGGGGATAGGAACACGAAATTCAGAGTATACTACTGACTATTCACCTATAGGCTAGGCCTCCCCAGTCTATGTGAACAAAATCCTTTTCCCTTTTGTCCCCCAGACCCCTGATTCCTCACCCCTCCTCCGGAACTGGCCACAGCATCTCTGCAGATCAGACAGCTTGTGAGTCTGCATGTACACAACAACCTCTAGTGATCAAACAGGTAACTACAGATTATACAGCCAACAGTGACTTAGTAGCCAGACTGTGAGAGCTATTTCTCACTACGAAAAAACACGGGGACAAAATCTGTGACAAAATCCAAAGTATTCGTAACATCTAGGAAGGATAACAAGTACTGACAACATTCACAGTGAAACTCTTGTAAACTGAGCACTTAAAAAAAAGAGTTATTTATTGAATAAGAACACCACAAGCAGATAGATTTTATGTTCAGGTAGACAATTAAATTCAGGACATCCTGTTTCTCATGAAGGAATGAGCCTAAAAACTCACTGTCCCCACCTAAAGAAATTTTGCTTTCCCCCAGCAGGACAATAGCTGAAGAGTTGAAAAGCAGTAAGGTCAGGAAGCACTTTATTGCTTCTTAGGAGACAGAAGAACGTGAACAGATTTCTAAACAAATCCTTACTGGATGCAAGGAACAAACAGGAACCCCAGCTCACTTCATTTAAGACCCTAGTGAGAATGTGCACTTTCAGGGGAGTATGGTTTCAAACCTTCTATCAAAGGTGAAGCCAAAACACTTGTCATAGAACTGTTTATTAAATGTTTATTAAGAGCTTGATCTCCAAATTAATAGGCAAATCTTACTATCTGTAACTCCAGCTTTTGTACCAATTCCTTCTGCTTACACATAGACTGTAAGAAAAAGAGCAAATAACATTCATACATTTTTTCAAGTGTTTTGATGGGTGAAAAAGGACTGCTTAAATAAAAATCATCACTTCTGAACATACTTTTCAAACAGTCTCCCACTTTGCAAGAACAATTCCCTATTAGTGGCTCCTGTCACTGAACTTCCCTGCACTCACTAGGAAAGCACGCTTCTTGACACATCCATCAGGAATTGCACTCTGGAAGAGACTTCTACTAATTCAGCAGCTACAGAGAGAACCTAAGATGCATACCATTTCAGCCAGGTAAGCTTTGGGCAGAATCAACCTCGGCTAACTTCAGACGACAGTCCCAACTCCGCCTCAAGTTCAGGCTATGTTCTGCTCAGCTGCTTTAGCCCTTTCTGTCAACGGGCTTAGTAAGTCCTTATTCCAATGAGACAGTCAGCAGCAGACTGTTTTGATAGTCAGACACGCAAGAAGGCCCCTGACAAAGAGTGAATGCAGTCATCACCTCTTCAGCTTATGATTTTCTCAACCATAATATTTATACAATCTCACTAAACCTACACTTCCATTCATCTATATAAAATAAATGAAAAGAAGGAAAATACTAAGTTAAGATAGCAAAAAGAAAACCTACACAGACTGTAGAGATTGCTAGTTACAAGATACTGAATAACTTAAATAATCAAGAAAGATAAACTCCTAAATCCCTCTAAAACATACATGTTATTCTAACAACAGAGAATAGAATGCTTATTTCTCTGTAGAAGCATTAACACAGACATAAATCCCCACAAGTTATGTTGAAATACATGTGTGATGACTGAGGCAAAGACTGAGCATCTATCCTAAAAAGCTTTTGGAAGGTTCTACAGCCATCCTTAGTCTTAGTTGACCAAGTTCTCATACCAAGGAGTAAGCAAAATTAATTCCTCTTGCTGCCACTAAGTAAGAAAGGATAGATGTGGCCCCCTAGCCCTAAGAAGAGAGAGGCTTTATGATTTTTGCACATGCCAGTGCAAACCCAACAAAGAAAAAATCCCAACGGCCTACCAAAACAAAATCAAAGTCCACCCTTAAAATATTACACAACTTTAAAAGCTGCCATGAGTTTCAATCTGAAACAGCAAAGACGTGAAGTACAAGTTCCAGGGATAAATCTTTGATTGTGACACAGATTACATCCAGTAAACTCTAGGGGAATAAGATCTTCCTCTACTCTCTGTCCATGGTTGAACACAACACTACACTCCTGACACAGCTCTGCTACTCCTTCACTGACATCTTAAAGCAACTTTTTCAAGTTTTGTTAAGTGCTTTTTGGCTGAAAGTCTTCTCCCATTTCAGAAAACTGGTCCCTACTGCCCAAGCTGCTCACTTCTTTTCATAGCTAATGTAGGAGAGAATTACTACTATTATAATCATTTCCTGTTTAAGTGCTATAGATCAGATACACCCCCATAGCAAAGACCACCTTTTTCAGTCATGCTTGTATGTCATTTGACAGTAAGGAAATGCTCTGTGGCTTTTAGGAAGCTAGTAGATTTAGCAGCATATATTAATAAATTGTGCTTTAATATGTATACTTGTCAACGTGCTGCAATAGTGAAGTGATTTATAAAATGAAAAATCAATATAAACAAACTAGTGGATAGACACGATGGATTTATCTGTAGAAATGGATAATGAAAGGCTGTCTTTTTGCTGTTTCTAACAGAAACTCTTTGCTGTTTCCAGCTACAAAACAAAGTTCTTTTAACATGAAAACGCGGTTTTGATTATTGCCAGTTTAGTACCACTGAAATCTGAATTTTTGTATCCCTCACCCAAGAAAACAAAAAAAAATTACCCTTCTTCACAAATCCAGCATTCTGTGACTTCACAAGGAACAGGACTGCTACAGAAAGAGCATCATGCCGACAAATTATATTCAGTCATTTAACATCAAAGGTAATTCTCTGAAGAATAGATTTCAACCAGCTGGCATATTTACATCCTTTCAATCAAAATACCTTTGGCAGTAAGCACGTTCAATACACTGAAAAACAAAAAGTCCATTTACAGGAATATTCAAATAATAAATACCCTAAGGAAGTATCTGGATCTGGCGTTTAACTTTAGATCTACCTCTGGTTAGAAAACCATTCCTCTGATAGAATAGAAAAACTACTGGCCTCCACAAAAACAAGCAGTCTTAAGAAATACATTTCAAAGAGCACAAGGACACAAATTATCAACATAAAGCCGGCAAAAAGAAAAAAAAAAATTCAAATGTGGAAGTCAGAACAATCTTAGAAAAGCTGAAATTTTTTTAATGAGTTTCCTCTCTTTTATATCTCTGCAGGTTACCATCCTGGAAAGCAAACCTTGAAAACGTCCAGAAAAAAAGATAAACCACCATGCCTGCTCTTAATTACAGCTTCTGTCATGTAAACTGCAATCTGTGCTGTGGATGAATTCAAATCAAGGGAGAAAAGCAGCCTTAGGATTGTTAGTACAGAAACTCAGCTGAAACTCATCTCTCTTTAACAGGAATACACCTAATGATATTCTGCCAGCATTTGAGCTGTAGATCAGTTGATTCTCACCTAACTTCATAGGACTTTTAATTGTTGAGTAACAAAGCTCATTTCCTTGACCTGACTATTGCATATTCTTATTCTTTGTTTCAAGTCATGTAGCTTTTGGTTTTTTAAGTATGTCAGTTCACTGGGCCAAGAATGGTGCTATATGTAGAGAGAAACAGAGCAGAAGGAGAAGAGGAAAAGACAAGATTGTCATACTCTTTGAGGCAATTAATTTTAAGCAAAAATTAAACATATGACCACCTCACCTTGCAGAGTATCTGTCACAGCTTCTCAGGCATATTAAGCAAATTAAGAATACAAACATAATGCAACAGCAAGGACAGTGGAATTCTCTAACTCACAACCCTTAAGCAGAGTACATTTACAACCCCTCTTTGTCTACCGGAAAAAAAAAAGAGCTTTGAGGACATCCTTAATGTTACAAGGCCTGAGAGGCACTCAATAAATTGGTTTCAGAGTTCTCCAGGGAGAAGAGTGCATACATCCTTTGGTCTCTCCAAATGTTAATGGCATGTTTCACAGTTGATGTCAGTAGTGGCAGAAGAACATGGCTATAGAGATGGTCGCACAGTTTTTCTCCTGGATGTATTTTTTGCCTGCCTTAAAATTTGTGCTCTACATAGCACCGAGAGGCTCTACTGTCAACCAAAATTTCTGAATGTTATTTTAAGATAAATGGACAGCAGCACACATGAGCAACACCAAAGGCAGCTACAAATTCAAAATGTAACCACTAACTTAGTAGTTTGTGTATTTCTGCACAGCATCCATTCTGCACTCTGGAAGCTGGGATTGTCCTTTTTTTTTACATATAGATCTCTATATAGATCTCCTTTCACATATCATATTAAAAAGGACAGTTATCATGCCAAAGTTGCTGACTAGCAGCCTTTACTATGGGTTCCATGTAGTCTAACTGGAGAGCAGAAAAATTGCATAGGAAAAGATACTATTATCTCCTTCTCACTCTCTGTAAAGAAACCATCTCTGCCTCCTAACTCTTTCCTCTCTAAAATGAAATTACACTTTCCTCCATCTAATGTGTAAGGGGAAACAAGCAGGTTGCATCCAAACAGCATCAATACGTGGATCACATTGCCAGCTCTTTTGGCTACCGAACATCACATTAGTTTTCCCAGATGTTGTCAATGAGCAAATGGCTCCAGATTATTTAAAAGTCACATGTGATTTGCATAGCAATGCTTTTCCCTGCTTCTTTAACAAGTACTGCTCTGTAAACAAGTGTGAAAATGTCAAACTGATGTATTAATGTTTGTATTAGCAATTAAATTGAAAGATTTCCCTATTTAAATACATGACAGAGGCATTATCATCTCAGTACACACTCACTTTCTGTATCATTTTGGTTTACAAAATTAGTTTCTTTTTCACAACAACATTTTGGGGCATGTAATTCAAGGTTAAGATCACCAGTACTGTACCAAATCATCTAGGCTGCCTAGATGAAGAGAAATCACACACAACTTCACACCCTGCGTAACTACGAGCTTGTCTCAGGCAGATGCAGGTAAAGGGTATAAACTTTTACAGAGTGTATTCTCCATGCAGTGTTTGGAAAAATAAACAGTTGTGTTCCTTTTGAAAAACAAAGGAGAGGAAAATAAACACAACCACAACAGCAAAGTGAAAATAGCTTTTTACTGAAGATAGGAAAACTGCCAAACTATGGTTTTGTGAACTCCCTTGAACTATGTGAAAAAGACTTTTAAAGATAGATACTCCCAAGATTACAAAGTTTATCCTTTGTGCTATATCTGCTGGAAGAAGATGGAGTAACTTTAAAAACACCATACACTTCTACTGACAACAATATTTTTTTCATCAGCTAAAACACCTAACTGTCCCAGTCATTCTCAAAAAGCATCCACCAGTTGCACCTTTCCAAATGAGAAAAGTAGAGTCATGAGTAAGTCTTCCATCCTAAATGCATGCCTCTTTATGGAATTAATGAGCCATTTCTCCAACAGAACTATGAAGGAGATAACCAAAGTGCTTTATGTGGCAGCAAGAAACACAAAGGTCAGTTGAAGGCATTTTCTACATCCCAAATCTCTCACTTCTATTACTGAAATCCATGCTGACTGATTTGGCTTCTCCGTGGCAGAGTGGAAGGATTATTATTTCTCTGAGCTGCAAGTAAGCCGTAGCATAGACATACACTTGCACTGCAAGAACTCCTCCTGTGGTGGATGTGGTGTTCACAATGGAACAAAAATACTTTAGAAGGAATAACGACGGCTAAGAAGATCTATAGCTGCTTGACAGGCACAATGAGATTTGCTTTTTGAAATCACATTAAAAAAATGTTCTGAAAGTCTAATAGTCAGGATGACGAAGAGCAAGAGAGTACTGTGGTCAGACAAACAGCAAAAGGCTAGTTATTCTCTTCGGTGTGTTGGAGAAAACCAGAACATCTCCACCAAAGTCAATACTTGTTTTATGGATTTAAAACTAAAATGTTTAGATTACTTGCCTGCAACTTCCTGGTCTGCAGTGTATTACACCCAAAACAGAGAATACACTGAAATTCTGGTAAGAACAGGACTGAAAGAGAAAGATAACTACTTCAAGGTGAATCTGTATCAGTCTAGGAGCAAGGTATTCTATTTCCAAATCTTCTCTATATAGATGTTAAGGAGGCAAAACTAAGACTAACAATGCTAAATTCCTTACATGTTTTGATTTACAGCATACAGCATAGTAAATGATACCGAAGGACAAGTTACATGAATGCAACCAGCCTTCCCTGCCTATAATACATACAATGTTCACTTCAAAGTTCATCTATTGAACTAAGTTCACCACTGTTTTACCACCTCTTATGACATCACTATACTTGTCATGACTCTCATGACTCTTATTCTACATGCATTGTAACTATCAAAAAGATGATACGTAAAATCCTCAATATCCATCAAAACACATAAGCTCAAGAACTGTTACCCCTAAGGGTGACAGAAAAAAGCTTGAACCATGAGTGCAGATCTTTAAAACAACAAACAAACAACACCTATAAATGCAAGAACAGATGAAAAAATATTTTTATACTTCAGTAAGATTGTTTTATATTATGTAACTTGGGTAGGGAAAGCTCATACTTTCCAAGAATACCTGCTATTGAGGGTACTATACCAACACAATTTAAAGCACAACTCTTTCTTCTAGTCCAGGCATGCTTCCATCGATCATGAGAAGAAAGAATACTCGTTTTTTTTAAGAGAGTAGATAGTCTGAGATTATTAGTTTTTCAGAAGCTGAGCCTCCTTTATAAAGTGCTGCTGTGAATGTATTAATGTAGTTATGAACAAATGAGACATTTTCAGACACATTAAATTAAAACAAGTTCCAGATTTATGAGCTGTGCAGTAGCACTCAGGGTGACACGCACCTTCTAAAACAATTTCTGTTATTTTTAATGCAAAATTACAGAACTGGCATAAGCCTCCAAACACTGAGAATTTAATAGCTATATTCTGGATACTCTGGGTCCTAAAAGAACTCAGAATTGGAGGATAAACATTTTTCTGAAAGGAATATGGAACCATAATGAAGGCAAATATAAATGTATTTACTACAATTCTATTCTGATTCCAGAGCCACTCAGTTCATAGACTTAAAATTCCATGGGCAGAGGAAGCAAAACAACAAAAATAGCAATAAATACAGTTTGGCATAAATTTCATTTTTTTCTCTGTTAATTCTAAAAGAGTTAATGAATTTTCTTACCCTAACAGATGCAAGCCTATCTGAATAGCTTTGGATTTGGGATGCCCAACCAGCTTTTGCAAATAATCAGTTATTTACTTGGTTACTCACTTCTCCTACTTGTTTCATATGCAATTCTTTTAATGTGTGGCAGATTGCCATGCAATCAGCATGACACAAGTGGAAATTTAACAAACTCAACTTCAAAGCAAACTCTTTTTGGGGAATTTTTAACCATAACAACCTTAATATTTGATATTTACCAATACTGTAATTATGTCAGTATAATTTCACTCTTATGCATTCACAGAACATGATCATCAAAAAGACTTCACTTTTGATTTTAATTAAACATCTGTGAGCAAATGTACCTGCTAGTACATGACATCTCCTGCTTCCCAGTTAGAAGAACACTGCAGAAGTGGCAGAAAACAAAATGTCGTCGCATATATGCTTCCTCCACAAGAGGAGATGATGGAAAGATGAACGGCACGCATCTGTGAGAGGAGAAGAACCGGTGAGTCACGTTCGTCCATATCACATAGGAAGTTTTTTTTGTTCTATGTAAAAAGCATTTTTTGACATGATGTTATTTCATAGGCACTGTAACTATCCAGAAGATGCCACGTAAGATTCTCAGCTTCCATCAAAACATGGAAGATCAAGAATTGTTACTCCTAAGGGTGACAGAGAAAAGTTTCAACCGCTATCGTAGGTCATTAAAACTGTAACTCCAGATCAGCTTATCATCCTATTTCAAAATACTCCATTCTGTTCAGGATAGAACCCACACATAAACATGTTTGTTTAAGATGCTGGAAGACATATACATTGTTATCAGACACATTCTAAGGAAAATAGTTTGAAATGTAAAATATTTTTTTATTTTAAAGTTAGAAGCACTTATAATGCTATTTTTTTCTGAAAGGAAGAGAAAATTCAACACAGTGGCCTTATTTATTTCCCTCTACCATTCATTCCAAGGAAAAGAAAGTGCAATAACTGCATGTTAGAGACTAAACATCTAGGTTTCTTGGAATTGCATGACAAGTACAAAGATGGTGACTAGATGGATGGTCTAGGAAGCTTTGTGAGGCCATTTCCAGCCCCTGTGCTTTGACTCTATGCTCAACTGTAGCACTTCTTTAGCGACTAGCTGTGAAAAATGTGTTACAGATAGCAAGGATAACTGGGCAGTTGAGCTCCATTTTGATGCTCATTCACTTAAAGATAAGGTTGTCCTCTACGATATCATTAGAAAAAAAATATATATATATATACAGAAGCCACAGATGAATTTCTGTATTGGCAGCAACACACACATGAATTTACAGACAGCGTGAATTCTTTCCTGCTAAGTCTTCTGAACACCATAACTGAAATTCCACAAAAAAGAACTACAAAAAGCAAATAATTTTGACACTTCAGAACAGCAGAACTTGGCTTGTAATCAAAGTTTCCTACAGAATCACTGAGTTTCTCATTTTCTTATACTTTCTGATCTCTGCAAACGGTGATCAACTGAGAAATCAGGCACCCTCAGCTTAAGGGTAAGATGTAACACATGCTACTTCTCTGCTCTTTCCTGAAAAGTAAAAACTAAACACAGTTGACACTGTAGAGACAGAGGAGAAAAGAGAAGAAAAGGTGCTTAATTATAAAAAAAAAAAAAAAAAAAAAAGCTTTATACGTTCTTCAGAGTTATAGAAATAAGTTTGTATGAGCTGGCACAACTCCATTGAATGGCATTCTACCTCTCTAAAACTCTAATCCTGTAATTTAGGGGACAGCAGCCTGAAGTATAATACCAGCCTGGACTCCAACTCATAGGAAATAATTAGATGAAAGCCAACTACATTGCAACTGTCATGATGTTAAGATTTTTGTTATCAGTATTCCACATCATAACATCATGTAGTACAGCGGGAGTTAAAGAGCTGATGCTCCAGTTCCAAGGATCGTTGATAGTTCCATGCATACCTGTCTCAGAAGAGAAGAACTACATACCTAAGAGGACTTCGCATTACTCTGTGCTTTTCTGTTTTCCATTCAGAGGGAAAGATAAAACTGTTGCAAGTCACGAGATCCCTCTCCTTTCCCTTTTGGATCATCCCAGCAGCGCATTTGCTCCTAGCCATCTCACCTTCAGCATTAGAGTAAGGCCTTCAGTTTTTGGACACTCTCTCTCATTTTGATTTATTAGCTTTAATTCCAATTATATTGTGTTATTTTGCATTCCAATATCTTATTTAGTAAATTAGTTTTCCTCCTCAGATCGTTGCATTGCTGCTGTTTTGTTTTTAGGCCTATCTCCCTGCCCTTTCCCTTTTTCCCTTTCCTGGGGTGTGGGTCTGTGGGTCCCTCCCACTCAATTCGTCACAGAACCAGCCTGTAAACCACAACTGTGCTGAATTAATTGCTTCAAACATTGATTTTTTTGCAAGTTCTCAAATTTCTCAGGAAAACCTTAGGGAAAACAGTGCTGCATTTGCTCACTTGCAAGGAAAGAAAATCTAAACATAACTACTTGTTACATCTGAAATTAAAAACATCAGTATATTGTGCTGATTTCTTGTTTTCCTAAATTTCAGATAACCTGTAAAAAAAATGAGGAGTCATGACTTGCTCCATTGCTGTGGTTTAAACCCAGCAGGTGGCTTAGCACCACCCAGTTGCACATTCATTCTCCCCAGAATGAATTTTCTCTTTAGAAGAGGGAGAAAATCAGAAAAGTGAAAGCACAAGACATCATGAATTGGTGTAAAGTCACTTTACTTGGTAAAGCAAAAGCTGTGCATGTAAGGAAAGCAAAACAAACAATTTGTTTGCTGCTTCATGTCAGCAGGTGGATGTTCAGCCCCTTCCAGGAAAGCAACATGCTCATCACGTGTAGCGGTTTCTTAGGTAGATAAATATATTGCTCCCAACATCTTCCCTTTCCTCCTTCTTTACCCCATTCTTTACTGCTCAACAGGGTGCCAAATGGTACAGGATATTCCTTTGCCCTGTCTAGGTCAGCTGTCCTGGTTCTGTACCCTCCCAGCTTTCAGTATCTCTCCCCCCACAAGTACTCGCTGGTGTAGTAGCATGAGAATCTGAAATGTCATTGGTTCTGTGCAGCACGGCTCAGCAACAACTACAAAATCCTTGTGTTATCATCACTATTTTCATCAGGAATCCAAAACAGTGTCACACAAGACTCTGCAAGGAAAATGGTCCCAGACAAAACCATGGCATTTATTCATAACTAATGAACAGGTAAACGATTATCAAAGTCAACATATCCCATTAAAGTGTTCATCTTGTAAACCCACACTATCTGCCACAATTTTGCAGTTAATAAATAGTTTCCAGGTTATGTGGGAGACTCAAGGCAAGTTAGACTTAGTCAGATATTGGACAGTCATCGCACTTCTGGCACTTGAATGACTTAGATCTCTAAAGGCACTCATCTAGCATTTAAGTGGCTTCACAAAAAACCTAGAGACAACATGCAAGACTTGGTCTCAATGTCTAAAAACTTTGTTAACTTGTTTAAGTAGGTCTAGGCTTTTTTGAAGTACCTGTGCAGTGCTTAGCTTCAATGTTTAAAGGCTGGCTATCTTACAGAATTGCCTGCTGTATATATCTCAGTTTTTCACAGCTGAGGTTTTTTTCAATACATTTTCATGACTGCTCGTATCTTCCTAGGTCCAGTTGCTTCCCTCACAGGTGTTGTTCGTGGTCCAGCTGGTTTCTCTTTTTAAAAGTCTCCCAAGCAGAGACTGTGAAATGAGGCACCCAAGGAGGGTTATAAGTCACCCCGTCTCCTTCCAACTCTGAAAAGAATGTATCTGATACTTCCAGGACTGGGCTTTATATCTTCTGCACGCACTCTGACACTTTAATGTCTAGGTCAACCCCCCCAATCATCTTAAAAACAAGGCTATATAGATTTACATCTTATCTGCCCTTTGTAAATAAAGGAGTTACTGCCACTCTGACAGCAATAGAGTATCAACTTTTTCTCACAAAAGCTTCCAGACATATAAAACTGATATGGAAATCACAAATATTTTCAGCTAACTAATAGACTCACTCATGGTTATGTTCCCATGTCTGAAACCTACCTAGCAACATCAGTGCGATAATTCATGGATGAAAATGCCACTTCAGCTTCATACAGCTTCCTAATAAAAATGTTGTGAACAGTGGAATCCCATCTTGCGACCTGGCTAAATTCATACACTTTTAATGGAACTTTGAAATACAGCCCTGCAGTACAACTATTCTTTTTGCAAATCACAAAGTAATGATCAATTATCAAACAATCTCACATTAGTTCCGTGTTTGTTTCATGATACCGAAACGATAAGTGACATAGATGAGCCTCCTAACACAATGAAGCTAGCTGTAAATGAATGATTCATGACAATATACATCTTCTCTTTACCCAGCAAAATAGCTCTGTAAGGTAACAGTGCTTCTCCCCTGCTGGACACAGGCACATTTATCTCTAAACATTGTGATGCAGGGCTGACATTTCATTTAATCATACTACCTTGTTGCACCCTATAATGTGCCGTAACAGAAGGATGCACTGGAGTGACAAGCTGTCACCTCTAATAAAAATATATAGAGATAGATGTACTTTCAGTTGAGGAGGCAAACTTTTACTACCTGCAGAGGTGTGCAAGCAGAAGGCAGTGCTGCAAACATACCCTACACTACATATTGGGAATTTGAGATGGTGAGTGATATAATGATTTGCAGAAGTTCATTTACCTGTTCAGTACAGAGTCCCAAGACAAAACTTCCTACTTTCCCCCAGACTGAACCATATCACAGGTTCTATGTTGAGCAATGACAAAAAGAAGGAAAAATACCATATTCAGAATTAAGTTTCGCTTGTGAAATAACTGCAGTTTGCTCAACTGCCTTCTTGCCAAAATCAGTCCAATTATTCCTTCTATGACCTGTCTATAACATTGTGGCCAGATTGAGAAGGGTCTCAAACAGGGAGAGCTACGCTAGCTAGGCTTGAAAGAAGGTCAATCTGTCTGAAAGTATCATGGTGAATAGTGCCTTCCAAACGATTTTCATTGACCTTCTTGGTAAAAACGAAACAAATAAGGGAATGAAACAACCAGGGAAGTATAGTTATCTCATGCTACCAAGGTCCTGCCATGCCTAAACATAAAACATGCTTCTTACAGGAAGAAATCGTTTTCAAATTAAATTCAGGAGAGGCACTGGTGTGGTGATGCAACAAGGTCTTGGCACAGAGAATTCCGGGACCTGTGCATTGAAATCAGTAGCACTGTAGTAACAACAGCTTGATCATGGTCTGCATTTGTGTAGTATACTGCACTGCAGTTTGCTGCCATGTTCTCTGTTCAGCAAGAAGTCAAGACAGACGCTTGACACCTAGTCACTGTAAGAGTCTCCTTTAAAAGCACAAGGTATGTTGTTAGGTTTACTGTAACAGTATGAGAAAAAAGAATACTGAGGGGCCTTTTACTCCCCCCTTAATACTTTCCACCTCCTGTAATCAAGCCTGCATCTCTCTCCATTCATGTGTTTGCTGAGATATCTAACTCCACCTTCACACATTTCCCTTCTTTGACTGCACTATTAGTTACCAGTTCTTTCGACCATTAACAGTGTAGGTCTCAAGACAGACACCAGTGAAAACTGTATTTCTTTATTTTTTTACTCATATGCAGTCAAGTGCTATTTCCTGTAGTGTTCATCGAAAGTAAAGTGTTCTGTAAATATTATTTTTGAAACAAAAACTGAAAAAGTTTAAATAGGTCAAACATTTAATTTTTTATCTTTGTGGAAAACATTCTAATCCCCTATTTTGAGATTATTTTCATCTCTGGATTTTCTTTACTTAATATTTATAAATTACTACAAAGAAAAATTTCCTCAAGTGAAGTTAAATATATTGTTTTTTCCACCCTAATGTAGCGCTTGAGGGACAATTTAGTTAACAGAGAATTTGCAGAAGAAAAAGTATTTCAAATAAAGAAACTTAGCTAAAGACATGCCCTCTCGTACAGTTTCTATGAAAAAAAGTCATAGCAGTAAGATTTCATGAAGTGAGCTATCATTCTCTCAGCTGAAAACTGAAGACTGTTTAACACTAAATTTGCTAAGGGCTATCACACAACAAAATGCTTGTACATCCTTTCAACCATTAATAAAACTGGAAAAAATCTGAGAAATGCTTACATGCTGAAGCATATAGTTAGTATCTTATAAAATGTTCATCATCCTCTAAGTTTTGAAAAACAATCGTTCCTCAAGTCTCACGAAAACAATGAAGAGAAAAGGTGAGGTGAAAACACATGAGTAAACTTCTCTCAGGTCCATGAATTAAATATCACCTATGCCAAAATTTGACATACAGGCTGACAGACTTAAAAAAAACAAAACAAAACAAAACAAAACACCAAGACATAGAGAACATCAGCTTACTAATCTAGCTAGAAATCTAGAAAGAAAACTAAAGGAAACCATGCAGCCTATTTTGGAAAGGAATTGCTGATTTGCCATATAGATACAAAAATCTAAGCATATGTAAAACACATCATGTTTGTAAAATTCCAGCTTGAATACTAGGCTTTAGGTATTTGAGTCTAAGCCATATTTGGGGAACAGTCAACTATACCGTGAAGGATGACAAAATCCATCTACCAAAGAAACAGAGTTATAAAAAGAGACTAATAATTTGGAGAATGAAAACATATCTTGTATTTGGATGTGTAGAGAACAAGTATTGAGAAAGAGCAAACTTATCTACTGCATTTGAGGTTGAGAATTCAGAATTTGGTTAATGCAGAATTGGTACTGTTTTCAAAATTGGAATGATAAACATATTTCAAAGGGTAACACAGCAATTTATTTCAAATAACTCAAAGAGGAATCGTTCTAAAGAAATTAAGAGCAGAAAGAAAGGTCACTAGACTTTGGAATGCAGAATACAAGCTACTGACACTTCTACTCAAGTTGAAATGTTGCTATGTGCCAACTTGATACAAATATTGGAAAGGAAGGAATCCTCTGTATTCCTGAGTGATGAGGGAAATACATAGGGATTTATGCTTTTTGTATCCATGTAACTGGGCTTTCACAATGATTTCGCTGCAATTCAATGCTCCCTTTCTTGATAGTTTTTGGTTCTTTTTTTAAATCAAGTTGAAATCATCAGTAAACTAGGAAAAAAACTGGGAGAAGAGTGGCTCCTACTTTCAAGGAAATCTGCTCAATTTCCCTCCTCCTAGTCTCAGTTTTCTACTTCATTCTTCCCCTTCTTTCATTCTTCATCTTTCTTCTTTAATTCCTCCCCTTCTTCTCACTTTGTGCTTCTCACTACATGTCCTTCTAACCCCAACCCTCTTATTCTTTTATCTTTAATCTTTTAGGTAACTCAATCATTACATACTGTTGTGAAAAAGACACTTTTTACCAGATTTAATTACCTAAGGCAGCATCAAACAGACACCAGTGAACTTTGCAACTTGCTGACATTCTAAAGGTAGACCTTTACCCTAGACTCAGGTAGGATATACGCAGTCAGAATGAAAGGCCCAACAAGACTGACTACAAGTCAAATACTTTGCTTCAAAGACTCTGCTTATGCATCTACAGCAAAGAAGTGGTGGACTTTGGCACAAGCCTCCCAGAAGTAAATACGCTGATGGGATATCAAAGACAAAGCAGCTTGTGTCTTGAAAATATTGATGCATTTTGCCATAGGACATCTTACGATGTGCTGAGACCTAATCCAATTCCACTATATTTCAGAGTTCATCTTACTCTAAATGTGAAATTCATAGGCAGAATAATGCCAAATACGTCCAATTAAATAGGAACTCTGATAAAATTCAGCACTGCCTAATTATCTGATGAAGAATTACAGCTGCAACTGATGATGCTCCACAGCAGGCAGCTGAGAGCCCATATTATCACAGAAGTCAGTAGCAGAGGCCTGGACAACAGTGTTCATAATTCATAACCACAGCCTATTATTTAGGATAAAGCTTTCCACTCTGAAGAAAAGATAATGACAAGTGCATTTAGCCATGAAGAAGGCAGACAGTCTGCATAAGGAGTCCTCTCGGTCCAATTTATTTCTAAGACAGAATAAGAGCTGCATTTTTAAAATCAATTATTAAAATGAATTTTCCATGAGGGAAAGAATCTGAATGAAATTCTGGTCCAAATGAAGCCAGCGGCTGTTGTGATAAATAGGACCAAGACTGATCTCCATAACCTCAATTTCTGTTTAGAGCACAAAAAGCCAGCTTTCACCAAGCCAGGAACATCTAGCTATTCCAACCCTGCTGTTTATTATCATTGTATCACTTCCCTATCAGCAGACCATCTTTTTTCACCTTTATGGGCCTCTGCTTGTAGTGAGATCATTTTGTTTCCTCCTGCTAACTAATTTTCAGTTAGTGATTTGTGTAGGATTGACAGACCTTTAGAACAGCATTCTGCCAAACAGAAGTAGATCATGTGTCATAAAACATCTCTGAGCACATTTTTTGGATGCATTGTCTACATACAAGAAAAGACTCAGAGGCACTTCATCAAAGACAACAGTGCCGGGTTTTGTTGTGTGAAAGAAAAGAGGGAAGATAACCCGAGGAGCCTCTAATTCGGCCAGCTGTGTGCTCTCAATTTGCTGGTTAAAGAGACAAGTCATCACTTTTTTTTTCCCAACCGCTCATTAGAAATAAGGTGAGATTAGAAGGGCTGGTCTTAAAAGCTTAGTCATAAGCCTGGGATAGAGTCAACTGACTACAGGAGGAACAGCCCAGAAACACAACAGAAGAACTTGAGAGTATTTTCCATATCCCACTTACAGCTCTTGCAATGAAAACTGCTGTGCACTGGGCTAACAATCAGTTTGTTTGCTTTCATTTGTTGTTTGTTTTGTTTTCACATTTTCCATCATCCTGTTGATCTTTCCCAAGTGTCTCATATTTCAAGAGCTGTCACCCAGGGTAGCCTTAACCAGCTTTCACAGCATTTCCCTTGCCTTTTTATTTCTTTTTTTTATTCCGTTGGAAAGTGACTGACGTGAAAAACAAACAGAACCCATTGCTGCTAAAGGATGAAGTATCAGCATGCCAGTGAAATTCTAGGGAAAATTAGTTACAGTCCCAGAATTTGAAGGACTTCACATAATTCTTTTCTTGTGTGTACAGTTCATCAGTATTTTTGTTGCATGCTGACTTGCTATTTGTCTTTGAATAGATAAAGGGGTTATGGCAGTGCAGCCAAATCTTCTTGTACTCTGTAGTTTAGGGACCATGTACCTCACTCTCAAATCTCATCTCTTCTGCCCTTGCCTAGTCTACCTCATGACAATGTTCAGGAAGGGAAAAATTAAGAGCATCTTCTACTCTACATCTCTAGAGGGATTAGATCCCTCTAGTAAAAACTAGGAGCATACAAAAAGCTCCTCAATTTTTTTTTTTAACCCATTAACACTTACCAGATGGCAATGACATTACCTACAATTCAGTCACTAAAATTAACAGTGAGATCTTAATGTTTTGCACCCTTTAGTGCTGGAAAAACTGGTCATCAAGCATTTCAAAGAAACCTCTCTGCTTGCATCTACTTTCTGATTTTCAAATTGTTAGCAGTCATTTCTTGCTTAAAGATTATGTTAGTCATCCTTGTCTTTACTTCACCTATAGAAAAATCAATGACAGTGTATTATGATCAACATTGTAGCAATTTCCCTTTAAGCTTGTGATATGTACTTTCTATTAATTATCACTGAATAAATATACATATATATACGATTTAAAGTTTTAAATGGAAGCGCAGTATAGTGACTACCTTCACTTTACAACCTGAAGCCTTTCAAAAAACATCAAATCAGCTCTTTCGAAGTCTATTAAAAAGTATTATTTCATAGAGAATCTTCATTTTATGCCTCAGTGGCATATCATCTTTCTTTATACTGAACTGTGGAAGGACAAACTTGTAAAACACAACTCCCTCTTTTTTCCTTATTGTTTTGTTGGTGCCATTTAGTTTCAGAACCAGGCTTATGTATGGGCACAGATATCAGCTTCAGGAATAAGAAAAGGCAAAAAAAAAAAAAAAAAAAAGGAGTAAAATAATTTAAGAAATGCTTCTTTGAATTTAGAGCTGTGACATTTAAGGAGTTTTAATTGAACATGATTACTAAACAAATAGAAGAATCACCACGTAGCCAGCATCCTTTAGCCTATAAAACATTTTAACAGCATGCTCTAGATTCATGATAATTTCTTGAGATGTGTTTGGATTTTTGCTGCAACATAACTGCTACCCCATGCATCACATTTCCCCTTGTGAATGTTAATGACTAAGTCTAAAGACTCGGTGCTACTCATCAGCTTGGTCTACAGAGCACAGTGAGTTTCCAGCAAGCAGTGGGTCTGACAGTTTGTTTTGGGGCTTCAGGTGAAACAGGACACAAAAGGAAATGAGTCTCCAAAAGCCCCAAGGATCTGTGCAGTTCAGTATGGATGCTCAGTGCTTTTTTCCTTTTTTTTTTTTTTTTTTTTTTTTTTTGAGTCTACCACTACTGTCCTACTGAGTGGTTGTTTTGAGTCTTTTGTGTCTCTTTACCATGGGGAACTTGGGTAAACCAGAGCTGAAGAATTGCAAAGAACTGAGTAATCTCACCATCAGGTGAACAGGACCTAGGGGATATTTTGTCAGAAGACTTTCCCATACTAAAACACACAACTAAGTGCCAGTGCCAAAATGACAACAAATCAAATTCCTGGGCACAGAGAGAAAGTGAAGAAGACATCAAGCCTGGGTTTGTTGAATGACATTAGCATGACTTTTACCTTCTCCCCTTGTCTAGAGTCCTCTGTGGATTATTCCAGACTGATCTTTGAAGTTTTGTAACCGATCAATACACAGTGTGTAAAATGGGCACTTTCAGAGGTCTTATCTTCTCCAGCAAGATACGTTTCCTTTGCCCCTTCCACTTATTCTAATGACTATTTGCATATCCTCATCGGCAATACTGAATTATAGCAGAAGCACTAGGTCAGGAGGTAGTAGGCATTTTCATTACAATAAATGTTATGTTTTTTTTGCTGTGCCTACTACTTTGAAAAATGAAGATGCCTAACTGTCTCTCAAAGAAATGCATTAAGTTATTTTTGCTTTACATATTTTAACAAGCACATTCAAATTTAATCTAATTCCCATTTGGATATCACATAGGTAAGAAATTATTTTTTCATGCTCTGCTACAATTATAAAGGAAAAAAAAACATCTTTCAGTATCTCATTTTTCTGCTTTGCCTTTCTTCTGCAACATTTGAATAATATATTATTATTGCACTATTATACACTGCTCGAGCCTCTACTGAATCTAGCCTGCCTAAATCACATAGTCATAAAACCATAACAAGAACTAGCTGAAATCTTAGGATCATCTAATTTTGAGAAGACCGACAAGATTATCCACTGCAAACATTAAAGTTAAACTGACAAGTCTACCAGAAAGACTCACCGTAAGCACCACATTTACACATCTTTTGAATACCTCCAGGGATGAAAACTCAACTGCTTTAAAAGACAGTCTGATGCAATGCTTCACAACCCTTTTGATGAAGAAACTTTTTCCTGATATCCAACATAAACCTTCCTTGGTACAACTTGAGACTATTTCCTCTTACCTCGTTGTTTGTTCCTTAGGAAATGAGACTGACTCCTGCCTTGCTGTAACAACATCTAAGGTAACTGTAAAGTGTGATAAGGTAACCACGATAGTCCTTTTCTTTAGACTATATAACACCAGTTCCTTCAGCTGCTTCTCCTACAGTTTGTTTTCTAGATCCCCTTCACCAACCTCGCCGACCTTCACTGGGAACTCTTCAGCACCTAAATGAATTCCTTGCAGTAAGGGAGCCAAAAGGCATCACAGTAGTCAACATGAAGCCTCACCAGAGTGAAGTACAGGGGGACAAGCACTTCCTGAGGGTTGCTGGCTACAATATTTCTGATACAAGCCAGGATACCATTGGCCTCCTTGGCCACTTGGGTACACTGCTGGCTCAATTTCAACCAGCTATAGACCAATAATTTCAGGTTCATTTACTCCAGACAGCTTTCCTGCAACTCTTCTCCCAGCCTGTATCATGAGTATGTTGTGAATGAAGTGCAGGACCTAGCAGTTGGCCTTGTAGAACTTCACATAGCAGGACTCCACCCCTCAACAGCAGCATATCCAGATCTCTCTGCAGAACCTTCCTCTCCTCACACAGATCAACAATCCCAGCTAAATTGGTGCAGTCTGCAAACTGGCTGAAGATGCACTCAATCCCCTCATCCTGATCACTGATAAAGATACTAGAGAACTGGCTCCTGTACAGAGTGCTGAGGGACACTACTCGTGACCAAACTCTAACCAAATTTGATTCCATTCACAGCCACTCTTCAGGTTCGGCCACCTAGATAGTTTTTCATAAAGGGAATTATATGTCTGCCCAAGTTTTGAGCAGCTATATTCTCCAGAAGAACACTGTGAGAAACACAGACAAAACTTTTCTAAAGTATAGGTAGACAACATCAACAGCTTTTCCTTCATCCACTTAAGAAAGCCATTGTATCATAGAAGATCAGGACCTGCTCTTCATAAACCCAGGCTGACTGGGATACATCACCTGGCTGTCCCATATGTGCCATGTGATGGCACAGAGGAGTCCCAGTTCTCTCAGCCTTCCCACATAGGAGAGATGCTCTAGTACTCAGACATTTTAACAATCCTTTGCTGGGCTCTCTACACTATTTCTGTCTCCTGCATACTGCGGAACCCAGAACTGGACACAGTAATAGAGGTGTGTACATACCAGCACTGAGTAGAGAGTAAAGATTATACAGCAGACGGAAAGGAAAACACAGCATTTTTTTAGTCTAAGTTAGATTAAAAGGAAGATTCTGTTTTCGTAAGGACCTTCTAAGTTTACATTTAAGAACAGAAGGCTTTTTGTTTGTTTGGCTTTCAGCAATTGAAGTTGAGACAGGTATACCCGGAAATATCAATGATCTATGGAGTTGGAGTATTAACTCTTTAACTCTTAATGCACTACGTGTTGTTATGATGTGGAATACCAATACCAAAAATCATAAAACCATGACAGAAGTAAAGCTGCTGCTCTTCCCAGCGAAAGCCAGAACATTTTAACCTAACAGTTCACTCCATGTTGAAAAAGAAAGTCATTCTATATTAAAAATAACTTTGAGTCATTGAAGAACAGCTTGATTCCAAGATATTTGCTTAATGTACCAAAAACATCTGCAAGCCAGCCACCATGCTCGTGTAAATTTACACTGTGCTGTTGGCTTCACTGGCATGAAGCTGGCTGATGCCAGTTGAGAAACTGGTGGACTTCTATTTGATGGCATCTGCACAATTGTTGTCCAATTTGACTGGCAAAAAGAGAAAGAACAGCAGAAAGTGAGCCTATCTAGCCCAGCTGGCTAAATGTATCCTTGCCAACAGCTTCAGTCATCAAAACATCATAACTTGTGGTAACATGGGGGAATGCACTTCCATCCTGTCATTACACAAGCTAACACTAATAACAGTTACAAACTCATTAGTATTTCTGGCTCAACAGACAGTTGATGGAAACAAGACTTGCTCAGTTTTGGTACTGACAAGTTTTCAAATCTAGGACACAACACTTTAGTTCCAGCACTTCTGAACAGCAATGAAGTTTGTGATACTTCACCTCTCAACCAGTAACAGTGCTTCAAAATATGCTCTTTGCATAAGTAGGTATGTACACCTCAGTCATAATTTTCTTCTCTATCTCAAGTCATTTCAGTAAGTTTTCATACATTTTGTTCTGATCCCAAACCTGAACTTTAATCAGTGGATTTTACAGCATCTGAAGTGATGTTTTATTCCTTCAATAATATAGTGAATACAGAAGCTTAAGTAAAATCCTTGCTTCTCTAACTTAACCCATGGCAGCAGACTACAGAAACAAGGCACTCCTACAAGGGTTGCCCTTGTTTTGCAGCTGTGCAATTAACCAGATCATTCTACAAGATACCACATGCTTTGTGACCATCAGCATGTTAGGCTGTTTTCCTACTTTTTCCTGAACTAACACTGTGTGATGAAAACGGTTTTCTTATCTGACATGCTCAATGAAAAAGAAAATATTTTCAAGCAAAGAAACCTCATTTCAGGCTTTCTCATCCCTAGAGTTCACAGTGAAGTGATGACAGTTGTAGCCTGACTTTACTATCACTTCATAGTGGTTTGCATGAATTAAATTTGTATCTGAAATAGCGGTTAGTAAAGCTCATTAAAACAAGTCTAGAAAAAAGATCCAAAGAGCAATTCTGAAATGCTCCCATCTATTTCTTCATTCTCATTATAATATGGAAAGAAAAGAAAAAAAAAAAAAAAACTGATCTCTTCAAACCTCCACCTTCTGACTTCCCATCATCAGCATGTCCTCAAAAAATCAAAATCTAGCCATCATCCATTTGACCCTGCAAATTGGGTTTTAAATAAGGCTTTTCTTAATCATTGCTTTCAGGATTTGGTGCCTTGAGGAAGCACTTAAATTAAGCTTTAAAAGCTTTCTCTCCAGAACAAAATTAAAATATAGCTTGATTTAAAAATCAAATAAAAATAAATGCCATTTGCAAGAAATCACCTGACCCTATTTCTGGACTTCATGGTCCTGTGGTGGGGGAAATAACTTTTGAGCATGACATACATGCAAATTACAAAAAAAATAAAAAATAAAATAAAAAATAAAAAAATCCCAGGCATCACTAGCTCAGAAGATAAAGTGTTTTTGCCAAATACAAGAGCTATCCTCAACCATGGAAAATATAACTGCAGAGTACACAAAGCAACTCCAACTTGTGATTGTTCAGATGAATGCTGCACATTGACCCATACCTGGGTTCTCTGAAGTAATCAGGATTGGCTTAAAACTGATACAGAAGACCCCGGTCATCACATGGGGGGCAGGGCTGGTCTGAAGGCAGCTGTGCAAAGGTTTCTGTCAACACACAGAACTTAATTCAGGAGCTAATACAAGATGTTTTATTTTGGATCTAAACTCTATTTTTGAGATGTTGGTTTCAAAAAGCATGCCTTTTGCCACTGTAGAGTAATTTTTATTTTTTATTGAGGTACTGAAAAATCTTTTTGTTCAGATCAAATAAAACTTTCCAGATAAATACACAATTTTTTTTTCATTCTTTCACTTCATTCCAAGTCTCTAGAAAATAGCTATTTCAGTTCTAATACAACAAACTCCTCCCTCCTAGTTTTTGATTTTTTCTTGTTAGCTTGTTTTTAATCATTATTATTATTCTGACATTGAACAACTATAAAAAGGCCGTTATTCACTGAGCTTGTCTGCATTCTCACACTTCCACCTTCTCTTCATAGCCTCAATTCATCTGCCATATCATTCTGTCTCCTGCACACTCTCTACATCAGCTGTAGCATGTGAACGGTCTATGCGTTCATCTTTTCCCCCAAGGTCAAGAGTAAGAGGTGGCTTGAAAGGCAGGTTTACAATGTTGTTGTGTTTTGTGAAAAACATAGCCATTTAATCTCCCTAATAGCTGCCCTAATTAAGGATGCAAATTTTCAATTAATCTGGAATACACAGTAGGTTTCACAATTGAGTGAAACAATGTGAATGAAATAATTGGCCTGGGACTACAATTTATCTTTATATTCTCTCCACAAAAGCACTGCTTTGCTAACAGTTATGTTTTATTCATACACTTGGGTGCCAAAGCCGTGGGGATTTCGGATATTTAATTATGTCATATCCACACCCCAGTAGCACACAAAATGCTGACAGCTCATAGGAGGCTTTCTCTGTACTCCCAGCATGGCTAGCACACTATCTTCTCATTGCTCTCCTGGGAAAGAGGTGCATGGAAAGACATGGCTTTGAGAATGCCTATTTACAAAGTGCTTAGAAATTTATATCTCAAAGTCATTCTTTTGCAAGGGTAAGACCAACAAATTATCATTACTGTAACTACACTTTGTATTAAAGAATTTCAAAGTGTGCTCATAATGGAGAGAAGTAAATCGAGGAGCAACCTTGTAACACAGAGAGGACTTCTAGCACCCTGCAACAGCCTCAGTCCCATTGGCTGGGACTCAGGAGGTGTGAATTTATGCTTCATTTCTGCCCCAGATCTTGGATGAACTGTTGGATGCATCTTCTATGCATCCTGAAACTGTTGTCACTTACTGATGGGTACAACATTTCCTTTTCCCACTCTAGTTCCTTTATGATAATGATAAGCTTTCTGAGATAAATACTTCTCATCATATGGAGGTTGCCCATGGGACACAACAAAGACAAATTATACCTGGTGCAATCATAGAAAACAACATGTTAACCGGAACAATTCATTCAACTCAACTCTATCCTGGACTCTGTCACAGAGAAAGGCCTCAAGAAGTAAGCTTCTCCAGTGGGGAGGGATGCTTGGATGAGTCTTCTGTCTCAGAAGCTTTTTGCTCAAACGTTAACAGGGAGGCAATTTAACTGGGATACCAGATTGAACACCCCACTGCTTAGTGATGTGAGTTAAAGATGCTTTATTTCTCAGCAGCTGCTCAGATCAGGCAGTCTCTTTTTTCAAACAAAGGAAAGAAATATCCGAGGCATTCTCAGCCAGAGGAACATTCTGCCTGGCTGGAGAACAAAACTAAAAACCTGTCTATAAAGCTCTGGAACAAGCGCATGAAAATGAGTGGTAACTGCTAAACATCAAGTTCCAGGACATCTATCTTCTACCTTAATGCACTTCCATCTGCAGCAAACTGCAAAGCCTTCATATTTATAAATGCTAATGCTGCATGCAAGCAGTCAGGTGATGTGTGCCCACATTTTCTCTTGACAAGACACATACAGCATGTCAAGTTCTGTGTCAGAAATCAAATCCTGCCACTCTCATCAACTGCACACTGGAGAGTGGGCTAGAAAGCATGAGGCAAGCATGTAAACAGAGTAAAAACCATAGAGAAATGCAGTACGTGTTGGATCCAAGCAAGAGTAAGATCTTATGTAGTAAAATTCAGTTGTGCAGAGGAACTGCACAAAGCCCACAGTACAAGAATGTCAGTTAGTGTGAGAATTTAAAACTACTGTAAATCTGCATTTTCTTTGGAAAAAAAAAAATAACAAAATAATTTTTGTTAGTTTCACAAAAAAGATAACTGTGTAATACCATATTCCCACTTTTTTCTTCCAAGGCATTCCCTGAAGGCACCTCTTCAAGTTACAGGGTAAAATCAGATGATTTGAAGTCTTTTCCAGTACAACTTAACACTCAACAGGAAAGATGATGCACATTTTCCCTTCAAAGCTTCACCAAACCCAATATAATCTGACTGACATGCAGCACCATAGAACATTGCCCATTTGTTTAGAAAAGTTCATGAAGGCATGCGAACCTACAGCTGCAGTCACAAACTTCAGATTCATAGGACAACTGAACTCAGGTATTACTTGCTAACCCTTGAACTATGCTGTGAGTTCCAAACCCTCATTACAAGTTTTAAAAATCAATTTTGTAAGAAATTCTCATTATTTCAACAACATCAATTTTATGGTTCTAATCAGGTGACTGGAAAACAGAAATAGGCCTTATTCTTCTTGAAGATGTATCTCTTAAAAAAAAAAAATAATAATAACCTTCTTCCTAATATACTTAGAGTCGTTCTAGGTTTTTTCCCTGAAAAACTGTTCTCCCCAAATATCTGGAGGAAGATAGAAATTCCACATTCTTTTCCAGACAAATAAATACGAGGGATCTACATGACACTAACTAGATCAGAAATAAGTATTTATCAATTTTTGGATAAAAATGGAACTCTTCTGCTTACACATACGTATATATTTTTCTTCTTAAAACAAATAAGATCTAAATCCATTTCAAAATTACCTTAGCCACAGAACTAAATTCAACTCTTATAAAACTTTACATAGGGTTAGTATGTCAATAAGGAATGTTTTTAGAGAAGGGACTGTGCCTTCTTACTTCGAGTTCTCAAAGCTGGCTTATCACTTGTAAATACTTACACTGTTCCTTACATCTCCCCAGAAACATTAGTAGTAATTCCTTTTTCTGCCATTATAAAAAAATAACCAAAATATATAACCAAAATAAAGCCAGTGGCTTGGCACTTAAGAATAAATACTAAAATAACAAACACATATAAATAAAGCTGAAGAGAAAATCCATTTCAATAATAAAACACGTTTCATTTCTAAGTTCCGGAGATATTATTAAAAAGAAGGACAAATAGGCAACGAAACAAAAGACACATTGACAGAGTTCTAGTAAATATTCAGAAAGAAATATAAGGTTAAGATTATGCTCATGTTACAGTTGCTGTAATGGCATCCATCAAGAATGCCTCAGACAGGTTTTCATTACATCTAAAAAGCTTAATATTACTATAATCTTCATTTAACGTGTGCTCTCTCTGATTGTAATGCTTATTTAGAACATGAAATCTTATAGTTACTGCCCTTTTTACTTAGCACAGTATCAAACAATTTAACAAACAACACAAAAAAAACTCAAAAGAACAAACTTGCAAAACCAAGCACTCGCAAGAAAAAACTGCCATAATTTATTACCGTCATCTGTCAATTCTCTTATGTATAAGAATACAGAAAAATAAACCATTTGATCTCCAGACTTTACTTTCTGCTTTAACCATTTTGTAACTCTGTTTCTGTACCTAAAAAAAAAGAAATTCACCTCAAACTAATAGGAATGGTGTCAGTAAGGCCACTTGCACAGTCAATCTCTGTCACAGAATGGCTTGGTTTGAAACAGACCTTAAAAATCATCTAGTTCCAACCCCTTGCCATAGGGTGGGTACCAGCCACTGGCTCAGGCTGCCCAGGACCCATTCCAACCTGCCCTTGAACACCGTCAAGGATGGGGCATCCACACCTTCACCACCTCTAAGAATTTCTTCCTCCTTTCTAATCTACCTTTGTCAGTATACTCCCTGATATAGTCCCTGTCCATCTTCCTTGCAGGCCCCCTTTATGTACTTGAAGGATGGTATAAGGCCTTCTCTTGCATCAAACCTGTAAGGAAGCTAGGTTGCTCAAGCAGCAGCATTAAAAAAGCTTGAAGAAATACCAGTGAGGAAATCTTCAGGATTCACAAACACTTCTAGCTGCACAGTAGACGTGCAGTCACTACCATAATTCGTCACTGCCCTATCTGGGTCTAGTAGTTGCCCTGCTTTCCCAGTGCATATTCACACCTCAAATTTGGTAGTACACTTAAATCTTTCTCACTTAACCTGTGGACTTAAAAGAGGATGGTGTTCTCTTCATTCATGGTGAATGCCCTGCTATGAAAGTCATGGAGGCTCTTACTAACCATAGCTCACATTCTGTGCTGCAGAAGAAAGAGTTAAGTGAACACGGGCTTTTATTTCAAGTAATCTGAAGAGAGCTGTAGAGGCAGCTCTTAGGCTATTTAATGATATTTGATTCTGAACATGTTTTTCCCCCTCTGTAATTGCTTGTTTACTTTTAGTATCAATAATTCTATAGCAGTATGGAGTCTGTACTCTCTATATAAATCAGGAATACTTAAAAATGCAACCATCAGCATTTTAACAAACCAAATGAGGGACAGCAAGCTATTTCTGTATAGGATTTCTAGGTGAGGTATCCTCAAAGGACCGTGTAATCATTAAAACAAAGAGGTTTGAAAATTGAAATTAATAATGCACTTCAACTTGTCAGGGAAAAGCCTTCCTTGATATTATATATTTCTCTTAGCTCAGATGCTCTTACTTTTCTATGATTGAAATCACTTGGTTATTATTTGTGTAGATGTCAGGTGAAAGACTCTCATGCCTTTGTAATCACTTGAAGGTTTCGCTTTTCTGTTTTGGAGTAGTAGGGAATTTCAAGTAAAGTGTAATAAAGGTCAGAAAACTCAAAGAAAAAAAAAAAAGACATGGGAACAGTCACACTGGCAAATGCCTAAATGTAATCTATAATGCCAGGAACTCCACCTTCTGTAAATGAAAGATTAGTGGATTTTGCAACTTCATTTACCATGAGTAAGAGATGTATTTGGGTGGAACAGTGAAAGACACCTAAGGGAATTAGATACTGAAATCCCATTAAAAAGTTAGGTGCTTTTTAAAATGCCGTCATTCAAGCTTAAAAGAAATGTTCCTACCTGGCCTTATTCCATACAAAGGAAAAAATCTGAGCAGATAATTACTTACATCTTCCAGAAAGGCCAAAGAAGCCTACCATATTGTGGTATTACAGAACATCCAAAAATGGACTACAAAGACGGTGACGGATCTGGAGAGGAAAAAGTAAGAGAAGTGACCGAGGTCCCTTGGTTTGTTCAAGCCCAGAGCAGAGCAGGGTGAGGGGAGGACTCACAATGACTTACAGCTCCTCACAAGGAGCAGAGGGGAAGTGCTGAGCTCTGCTCTCTGGTGACAGCAAGAGGACTTAAAGGAACAGTATGGAGCTGCATCAAGGGAGAATTGAGGGGGGGGATTAAGAACCCCAGAGGATGGTGGGCACAGCCCAGGATCCCTAAGACAATGGTCACAGCACTGGGCTGATGGAGTTCACGGAGCATTTGGACAACATGCCCAGACATAGGGTTTGATTTCTGGGTAGACCTGTGTGGGGCCAGAAGTTCAACTCAGTGGTTCCAATTTGGAACCAAAAGAACATTCTGTGATTCTGAGAGCAGCACTAGCAAGGAGCTCTCAGCCTTCTCTGGTCAGTACAACTGCAGCCTGTCCTTTTACCGGTGAAATGAGTTTGCTTTTCACAGAAATGTAAAAGCCAAATAACAAGGTGAACAAGCTGAGATTTAAGGTCACTTGTTTCTGAGTCTCGGCTCAGGAAAAGTAAAATTCTTCACTTCCAAAATTAAAGAGGAACAACATTCAGCACAATCACCAACCATTTACCAAAGGAAAGAAAATGAGATTCAAATGCACCACATCTTTCATTGATGCTGGTGGCAACTCCACCCACAGGACTGTTGAAACTATGATCCTTAAGGACCCTTTCCTGCCATAGATATTCTATGACCGTAGTTGTTCACCCATCTAACTCTCATGTAAAGATTGGTATAACATTGAGCAACCTCAAGAAAAAGGTAGCTGTACTTTAAAACTTCTAATGTACTATGCCCCAGTTTACTGCCAGTGGTAGAGATGGGGCTCTTTCTTATTAAATCTTGTAACATTTATTACCAGCTCTCAACAGTTATGGACGGCACAGGCTTGCTGCTTGACTGAAAAAATGACTTCTACTCTCCTGGTCTTCCCTTCTTAACATAAACCTATGGTTTTTTTAGTTACATGACAAAATAAAGAACGAGCAAGTTCTCACTGCATACTCACGTTTTGACAATTTCAGTCCAGCTACCTTATGCTTTGCCTTCTAAGTATATTATTTCCTGAAACTTTTCAACATCCCTACTGCTCTCTTTTCTCCAACCGTATTCATTCTGCTCCTGACATTTTTCCTGCAATATGAGCCATGTGTTTCTTAACAGGAATAGACTAAAACTAGATGCAGCAGTCCTGTTCTTCCACAAATACATGCTTTCAAAAAGCCTTTGTAAAACACCACCCAGTCACAACAGTGAGGACCTGACTGATATTTCTTAAGAGAGATCAAAATGGCGCTGTAAATGATTAGAAAGACTGTAGACCCTGTATTAATATCAGAAGATCAGGCTAACATTTTTAATCTTAGTCTACCATTTACCAATTATATCATCACGCAAAGCTCAGGTATGCAAACTTGTGCTCTAGAATTTTAGCTGCTATTAGAGGAAAAACTAAAAGAGTAAATCAGATTAGAAGTTAGGAGAAAATTCTTCATTCAGAGTGTGTTGGGGCCTTAGCCCAGACTGCTCAGAGATGTATCTGGGTAAGGATGAGTGAATGAGGTCTTGCATGGGAATATAGTGGCTCCCACACTTTTTGTCTCCGATGTGAGAGGTCATAAGTGTCCATTAGCTGAGCAGGTTGATAACCAAAGCCCAGGGAACTGTAGAGACACTAGTCTCTAGAGCAGACTGCAAGTTTCCCAAGTGTGGACCAAAGAAGATAAGAGGATTCCAAAACAAGTTTGCATCATTCTCAAACTTATTAGCTTCTCTAAACTCATGTAGGTTTCTCTTTCAGGTAATTAATAAACCCTCTAAGTTGCTATGCAACACTTTTTCTCTGCTTGCAATATCTACAATTAATTTGCATTTTCTCTGTGGATCACTCTTAAGAAATCTGAATTTTATTTTTTCTGGTCTGCTAATGATCCGGGATGTCCTTATTTATTAGATCATAAATATTTATTGTGCTTATTTGCTGACTGGTTTCTATTTGGTCCGTTTTTCCAAAGAATTTTGAGGCGTCAAAACAAACCAACCCGTCTTTCTGTCCCCTCCAGCCTCACAGAACTAATTCTACTGATGTTCTTCTTGCCTTTGATTTCCAGACCTAGGTAGTGCTGTTGCAAAGTTGAATTCCTCTGTAGTATCTGCATAGCTACAGGAGTCCCTACACTGCAGAATGAACCTGACAGCCTATTTGTGTCATCTGCACAGGTGGGAAAAGGAAGAGAGATGAGCTCCTTGCTGCTCCTGTTCTCAGTGGTTTGGCAAACATTAGCCCCTGGCAGCAGACAGGCAGGCAGAAAGAGCACAGTAACAACTGGCCTTGCTCACTCCTCTGATACAGCAGGTGCTGGGATGCCAAATGATGGCTGGCTGCTTGCTGATCTCATCTTCTGCCATCTGCACCGTGTGGTGATGCTGCCTTGGAATAAGTTCACACTGGGTGGTGAACAATTGATGAGTACAATGTGCTGCCTACGTGCCAGCTTTTTGACCTAGGCATTCCTTGAATTATTTGGGCTGCTATAACCAACTGAAGCAACATGTTTCATACAACAAATTCTGGAGACTCATGCAGTCTACTGACCATGTACAGTAAAATACAGCCATCTCATAGTGGGCAGGACTTCCCTTTATAAAAGCTTAGTTTCTCTTTCTATGAAATAAAGCTTTTTTTTTTTTTTGAGCTATTTAAATGCCTCATCCATTAGGATGTAAAGTTTACTGCCATCTCACCTTTTCTGTATTCGTGTGCCTTTCATTATGCTCTTAATCACTTTGTTCATATCAACAGCTTATGAATGCAATAGCTTATGAATGTCCTTTCCAAGTTCACTGCCAGTGCAATTTCCCTAAGGGAGTCACCTAAAGTTATGATAGTGAATTTAATTGTGCACTCATCACAATTGCCTGTAGAGATTCCAGGCACCCTACTTCTATTAAATCTTTTCTTCTATGCAAGAATCAAGAATAATTTCCTGTCCTATAGATATTCAAAGTAAAGCTTTCAAAGAAAGTTCAAGTCAATTTATTTGTGTTGGATTTCTTTATAAAAAAACAAACAAAACGAACAAAAAACCTCCCCTCCCTCCCACATGCCACTTGGTTTGACCAAAGCCTACCTAGCTCTAATTAGCTCTAAGCTTAGAGATATTCTGTCATTAAAACAAAAAAAAACCATCAGGAATGTCCTTATTTTTACTAGCTCTAAAGTGTAATCAACTTTGACTACAAGGTAAAGAGGGGAAAAAATAAAATGCTGGATAAATCTGAGTGCAATTACTGAGATTTCAACATGCACAGAGATGTTATTTCAGGATTGGAGCAACAAAAAAAAAGAAATACAATTTGGAGAAAGAAAGAAAATGAGTAAGTACTTCTGCTAAAGAAAGTGAATACTATTTGTGGCAAACACCTTTCTTGATGCTAAGATGTTCTGCTAACTAACCAATAGAAAAGGAGTGGCAGGCAGCCAGAAGTCTGGCTGACCGCATGGCAGAAGTTCTCAGCCATACTAAGGAGAGCTATCAGCAACCACTGAGGAGTTGACCAACTGCAAGGAATGCTACTGCTAACTTTCTGTAATCTCTTCAGCAGGCTACTACCACACAAAGCACAGCAACAAGAGCACCATAGATTCATAAGGTTGGAAAGGACCTACAAGATCATCTAGTCCAACCATCCTCCCACCACCATCCCTACCCACCAAGCTACTAAATCAAATCCCTTAGCACCTCATCTAAACGCTTCTTGAACAGCGCTAGGGACGGTGCCTCAACCACCTCCCTAGGCAGGCCATTCCAGTGCCTGACCACTCTCTCAGAGAAAAAATTTTTCCTCAAATCTAATCTAAATCTTCCCCGGCGCAACTTGTGGCCATTCCCTCTCGTCCTGTCATTAGTTACCTGGGAGAAGAGGCTGACCCCCTCCTCACCACAGCCTCCCTTCAGGAAGTGGTAGAGTGCAATGAGGTCTCCTCTGAGCCTCCTTTTCTCCAGACTAAACAATCCCAGCTCCCTCAGCCACTCCTTGTAAGACTTGTGCTCCAGACCCCTCACCAGTTTTGTTGCCCTTCTCTGAACACGCTCCAGGGCCTCGATGTCTTTCTTGTAGTGAGGGGCCCAAAACTGAACACAGTACTCGAGGTGCGGCCGCACCAGAGCTGAGTACAGGGGGATGATCACCTCCCTGCTCCTGCTGGCCACACTATTCCTAATACAGGCCAGGATGCCATTGGCCTTCTTGGCCACCTGGGCACACTGCCGCCTCATGTTGAGCTGAGCATCAACCAACACCCCCAGGTCCTTTTCCTCTATACACTCCTCAAGCCATTCTGCCCCAAGCCTATAGCATTGCATGGGGTTATTGTGGCCAAAGTGCAGGACCCGGCACTTGGCCTTATTGAACCTCATCCCATTGACCTCAGCCCAACTGTTCAGCCTATCCAGATCCCACTGAAGGGCCTCCCCACCCTCAGGCAGATCGACACATCCTCCCAACTTGGTGTCATCCGCAAACTTACTGAGGGTACACTCAATCCCCTCATCCAGGTCATCAGTAAAGATATTAAACAGTATGGGCCCCAATACCGACCCCTGGGGGACACCACTCGTGACAGGACGCCAGCTGGACTTGACTCCATTAACCACTACCCACTGGGCATGGCCCTCTAGCCAATTCTCAACCCAGAGAAGAGTGAACCTGTCCACACCACGGGCTGCCAGTTTCCGCAGGAGAATACTGTGGGAGACTGTGTCAAAGGCTTTGCTGAAGTCCAGGTAGACTACATCAACAGCCTTTCCCTCATCTACCAGTCTGGTCACCCAGTCGTAGAAGGAGATGAGGTTGGACAAGCACGACCTGCCCTTTGTGAACCCGTGCTGGCTGGGTCTGATCCCTTGATTGCCACACACGTGCCGTGTGATCTCCCTCAAGATCAATTGCTCCATAACTTCCCCTGATACCGAGGTCAGGCTGACAGGCCTGTAGTTCCCCAGATCTTCCTTACGGCCTTTCTTGTAGATGGGAGTCACATCGGCAAGCCTCCAATCTTGTGGGACCTCTCCAGATGACCAGGAATGCTGATAGATGGCAGAAAGCGGCTTGGCAATCACCTCTGCCAGCTCCCTCAGCGCCCTTGGGTGGATAAAACCACAAAACGAAGCAGTGAGATTGCCAATTTCCCAGACTTAACCTATTGGGTTTTGCTCAGGAAAGCCTTCATGGCTGCTAGTGGCTTAAACCAATGCCCACAAACCGAAACTGCTCCAGACATTGTGCTCCAAGGCACAACCAATGCGATGCCAGAAGGGTGAAATTCACTATTTGCTGTAATGATTTTTCCAGTGCCATTATTCTGGTTTCTAATTATGACCACTATATAGAGAACCAGTCATCCAAAAAGAGTACAAAAGGGAACCTTGATAAAAGAATCACCTATCACAATGGAAATAATCTAACAGGCCTCAGACTTGCTTTTTCTCTTTCAGAGGTTTGCAAGATAAGATGCAGCACCTAAATCCCACTAACAAACTCCATCCCCACTATGTGCCTGCAGATGTATTTGCTGTCACACTGCTGCTGATTTATAAATCCATTTCACTACAGTTTCATAATAAATACATTTACTAATTATCCTGTACATATTTGACCTCAGTCATTAACAGTGAAGAGAAAGCAAAAGTAAGCCACGAATATGGTAAAATAATTTTAAAACTTGCAAAATCCACTCAGCACTGCTGTCATGGTTGTTGGAAAGATGCATATAAAACCATCTTTGAAAGTAAGAATCTGTATAACAGAATCCCAGGCTGAGGTGATTTAAAAAAAACATTCAGCATTAATGTAGATGAATATTTATTTATTTATTTATAGATTTTTATATATAAAATCCTTCCTTATAGAGGAAGTATACAGCACTTCCAGAACATTTACAAACTGCATGAAATATCAGGAACTTCATTTCACCAGGTACACTCACTTCACAGATGAAGCAGCTCTGTGAAATGGGGTGGTAGGTAGAGGGAAAAAGCAGAACAATAAAGAAAAAAATAAATCAAGTGAAACTTTGTATGCTTCACACCTCTCTTCCCATGTTCTCCTTATATATATATATATATATATATGTAAATGTGTATCTAAAAATATTTTTGAAGAATTACAACCAAATGTTATATTAAAAAAAGGCACAATCATGTTATAATGGCGAAAGCAAGACAAAAAGTTGTGAAAGAATTCTCTGAAGAATGGCTCCTTGTTATCCATTTGACGTCTGCAAGACCACATCCCTCAGATTAAGAGGCTTGCTCAGGTTGACATAAAAACGGCAAAATCAGGTCCTGAGGCTTTCTGCATGCTAACCCTTTTACAATATCAGTAGGATTCAGTGCAGCCATGCAGGATTATTTGCCTAGGTTTCTCACAGGCTCAGTTCATTAATGTTTAACATGGTATCCATGAGCCTGCTTCAAGTTGCAGTGTAACCACACATACCCTATACAGATTAAAAATGTGGAGCAAATATAAAACCCAGATACCTTGCAAGACAGTGCTAAAGTTAATTTTTACCAACTGAGCACATCGCTTCTTAACTATTTCTCTTTACCGTTGACTCAAAATATAACAGAGCAAACATTTGTGACAGCTAAGGTATGCTGAGATGCTACTGTACCCTTACATTATGTTCAAACCTTGTAATAGAGATCAGAATCCACAAGTCTCCCAATCATAGGGTTGCTTTGTTAGGTGGCACTCAATTGTCCAGGTTAGGTCTGCTCCCTGAAGCACGGGTCTTGAATGTAGTTGCACATGTTACTGAAGGTCTTGGTTACAAAAGGGGATGTGTTCAGATAGATAACTTCTGTGTTTAGAGAAGCAGGACTGGGAAAAAGTGACCAGACGTAAACAAGGAAGACAACAGCAGAAGAATCTGTTTTTTGCATAAATAGGAAGGATTGTAATGACAGCTATAAATAAGTCTAGTCACTCTTCATCTTCTAAGGATGTCCGTGGTACAGGGGAAAATAACTGTGTTAATTGTATCCAGACACCGTTGCTCAAAGCAGCTAGAAAGATTTTAGTCCCTGCAGAACTCAGCAAGTTATGTGACATCATGCAAAAACTTCCATCATTGTTCAGCAGGAAGGAAAAGGGATAAGGCAGTTGGCTTGTTCACAACGTGACAAATAGAAGACAAAAACAATAGGGAACAGTGAGTGAGTCAAGAGGACTCTGCAATAGAAAAAGCTCTGGTCATTCACTGCATGGAGGCTGTCCAAGCACAGAACACATGAAACAAAGCTCCCCTAAAGGTAGATATGTTGCAGTACAGGAAGGATTAACATCAAGGAGGGAAACCAGCTTTAAAATAGAGGTAAGCATACATATTATGATAATTACATATAATCATTGATTTGATAAACTCAGGATTTTTTAAGTAACTGTGAAAACATGCATCCCTAAGCACCACCAAAGCATACCAAGCCTAGGTTAAAATTACGACAGATAGGATGTGTTCACCCTGAAGCAGCCTCAGAATATTCCTAGACAACAAGTGCAGGCATGCTTTGTGTCTGCAGTTTTAATCTTTTAGCCTACTTGCTACAAATCCAAGGCACAAAGTGACAACTGAGCTTATGCACTACTGTATTCATGAACCAACGCATTTAGTTCAGCCACAAAAACATCACAATGTGTTTTTAAGGCAAGAAACACAAGAGGGAAAAGCAGCAAGAAACAAGAGGTGGGATCAATTTTTCAGTGCTGGCACAAAAGGAAAATTGACAGAATGTTATTCCTCGTTACAGCAATGTTTTCAGTTTAATATTTTTCCTGTCAAAGTCCTGTATAAGAAAAAAGAGATAGATCCTCACTGTCACTAGCACTGCTCTGAGCAGAGAGCGATGCTTTGACTTAGACCAGACAGCACCTCAAAGCACGAAACTGCTGGGAAATCTGTCCACAATGTCTGAACAGCCAGGCAGGAGGTGCAGGGGGGAGTGGAGGAGTGCTTCACAGTACAGCCCCATGTCTGGACTTTGACAAGCGACAGTTGATTAACATTTCTCCCTGTAACTTTCTTTCACAGTTTGAAATATATATTTCAAGTAAATATGCATATTAATAGTTGATCTTAAAATGCAGTTTCACAGGGGAAGCTGTTGACATAAAAAAAATGCAATGTTGTATTTTATTGAAACTTGTCATTACAACAACAACAACAAAATAACTTCCTGATCAGCTCCAGAACTTATCTGTGTGTCACAGTACCCTACCATGTATTAGTGCAATTCTGAACACATCCCCTAGAAGGCAAAACATTACTCATTTTGTTAACTTTCTTCTCATACACTACTAACACCAAAAGGCACTGCTTCCACCCTCCCACATGAAATTAGCCCCAAAATAAAGAAGTTCAAGACTCTTACATTTTCAGGCCACTCTTCCTACTCTGATAATGCAGGTCTACCTTAGTGTGGCTGGAAATTTTTGTCATATGCTAAGGAATCCCTACAGTGCTAGAGAAGTGTAAAACTATTTAGTATAAGTAAGGATCAGACCTTCACGTGTTCAATATCAGTTATCACTTCTACTCTCCTCATTAAAGAGAAACTCCATTAAAGATCCATTAGGAAGTCTATTTTTTAATCAGGACTTTAATTACAGTGCACGCTGCAATCAAAAGAACTATTGTGTGGTAGCACGAACTGCAAAAGCTGTATATAAAGCAGCAAAACACTGAAATAAAAATACATTATTATTCTAGGCACAGTGTAAGAAGATAAATTTGCATAACATTTGGGTACCAACCAGAGCTACGGGCACATAAACTTTATGCTGTTGATTATTCACCAGCTTACATAACGCATTTGTTTAGACTTCTGCAATTTTGTCTAGCTGCTCTTTTCCTGATAATAATGAATCAGACTCCTCATATGCATTATAGCATCAGACATTTGTTTTAAGTTTGTAGGCGTATATTTTCTTGATAGAAATCTGTATTTCCCATTGCAATTAATAGGAGATGCACATGCACACATCATCCTTTGAAATCCTGTCTGTCAAACTGCTTTTCTTTGCCTCATGCAAATCCCCTGCCCACTCACAAGTACATACTGCACTACTGCTCACTTCTGGCATTTAAAAGAACTGTAAACATATTTTTAGCCCTATTGATTGCAGGAAAGAAAATCAAACAAAAGAAGCCCTCAAAATGCTAACCTACAGGTGACAAAGAAAAAAAAAACTACCTTCTTTGTACTCAACATTCAATATTTTTAAATCAATTCTGACTTGTCATTTTTTTCTTCCTGTTCCCCACACAGTTCCCATGGGACAGGCTTCTTTCCTGGTTGATCACACCATTCTGCTGCTTCCTTCTCAAGCTTCTCTCTCAAGTGCCCTGCCTCCTTTGGTGTCAGCCTTAGTAGCTCCTTCATGTCTCCATTTCAGTTGGAATATTTCTTTTCTCCTGCAGCTGACCTGAGTTACAGCCCATTAACAGCACTGGGATAACATACTGAGATATGCTTAGCTATAGAAAACCATGCAAAAAAATAAAACTAGATGAAAGATCTAATACATAGAACTGATCAATCATGAAAGTGTATTAAGAAATAAGGAATATGTCCATACAAATACACTTCTGTTGTTCTTTTCTGATCCAACTGAAGTCAAAGCTACCAGGATCTCACTGCCTTTAGCATTTCCTCAAAATCCAGAAATGCAACAGCCTCTCAGTGCTATATGCACAAGCAGAGAAGCTATTCATTTGTTCCCCCAAAGCAAAAAAGCTGGCTTACAGATGCTCAACACCTTCCACCTCCACTCACCACAGGTTCTTGAACTCCAGACTAAAGAGCCCAATTACATTTCCTTATCAGCAACCCCAACCTTATCCCTGTCTCGTGCAGTGCAATGAGCTCACACCCGTTGCCCATCTGCTGAGACAGTGCTGTGCCCACTCACAAGTCTGCCGTAGGGCTTAGGTGTTCAGGCACCATAGACAGGCAGCTGGCACAAAGCAACAGCTTCATCACTTCTCCGGAAGCAACGAAGCATTTCCAAAACATTTCTTGATTTTCAGTTCCAGAAGTCTACTTCATTCTTAATATTAATTTCATTTCTTCTCGTTTTTCAGACTCTCGTTATTGAGATATTTGCTTGCATTTAACTGCCAAAAACATCTTGCTTTTTTTTTTTATTTTAATGTCATTAACCACATCTGTGCCTTCACATTAATTCAAACCACCTCTTTTCTCGAAAATGTGTTGCAGCCAAGGGCTCTGCACGTTAAGCACTGACACTTCCACTGGCTCATCATCAAGTGACATAGAATACTCCAAAACAAAACTCCCAGAAACATGCAAGTTCACAAACAGTTGTTTCTTTTTTCTCTCAGCAGCATCCTGTCAGCAATGTTCTGGATTGCTGTCAGTGAGGTATACCCTCTGATTCTTTCTAAATTCCCAACACTTTCCCTCAGCCCAGCTGCGTGCAAAAGGTTTTTGTGTAATGCAGAGGTGCACCTCAGGTCTAAAATGAACCTGGAGATCTGAAGAGACCTTCAAGCTTCTCAGGGGAAGCTTTCAGAATTCTATAAGGTTATCAAAACAGCAAAGTTCCCCTTACGTCATCATTTCACACTTCTTTCCACAGCAAACAGCATCTCTGTCAGATGGCTCCTCCTAGCTCCGTTGTAAAGTCTGTAGTAGTAAGTACTGAGCAAGAAGGTTGCCCGTGGTTCTCCAGCTGCTACTGCTACTTGATAGAGAATTGTGCGCATCACTAGTGCTATGGCAAGCAGGAGCCAGCAGCTGGAAGGGTTGTAGGGAAGAAGACTGTTCTAGAGTCAGGGAGCAAGCCACTGAAAAGCTGCTCACTGAAAGAACTTGCTCCAGATCTGCCTGTGCCTCTTCTTTAACTGCTTGCAGGGAAAGGGAAATGGCTGCAGGCTAATGTAGGAAATAGGAAAACGTAAGAACAAATCGAAATCAGGAATGAAAATCTCCCAACTGCCTCCTGCTGCATAATAAATAGTGAGCTTAGGTGAGGATTTGGGGAATTACAGCTCTTAGGTGGTTTGTGCATCAGGAGAATAGGTGACATGCCAGGTGATGCATGTCTGGTTTCTACTGTGCATTTGGCATCCAAGATGAGTGTTACTGGTTGGGCTGTATGCCCCAGCAAGATGGTGAGGGCCTCCAGAGGGAAGCGTGGCTCCTCGCTCTTAGTGAAGCCAAGGGTAGGGTTTGAAGTTGCCAAAATGCATTCACCGAAAAAGAAAAGCACAGAGAACAGATCAAAAAGCAAGCACCCCAGGGGCTCTATCCTTCGTGAGAATCAGCCACGTATGTTGCTTTTTCACTGCATTCCTCCCATTTTCTAAAAACATTGGGCGTATTATGTTCCACAAAGCAGTTAACAGTTATTTTGCTGTCTCAGTAAGAGTAACCACAGTTTTTCTTGGGCTTGTTTTGATCTGGAAGGAATTAATGACACCAGCAAGTCCTCTTATCAACTTACGCCAGTAAAAGTTTGCCTGTATAACATGCAGTTCTATAAACCAAGAAAGCTTCATTGCCAGGACACGTTCTCATAAGGCAGCGATTACTGCATCTTTATTTGAGCTGCTGTCAGTACAGAACTTAATTTAAAATATTATTTTCAACAGATGTTACAGTGCTACACGTTCTTACGAGAGACCTCATCGACCTCATGGTGAGTCTTTTCCTCTGTCACCAGGAAATGGTACAGAGAAGTCCCTCCCTTTCCACATCAGCTGGCATAAAATCAGCCCCTCTAATGAGCAACATTTACACCTTTGAAGTTTGCCGTAATGTAAAAAGAATATTAATAGAAAAAAAAAGCATTAAAATATGCATAAATTATGCATTTGCCCCTTACTACTGGCTTTAAATGCAAAGTATAAAAAACCCCGTGCACAGCAATACCAAACAAACAACTATCACGATGATATGCTGACCTTTGAACTTAATGGATCTAATCAATCAGTAACAGAACTGGGACAAACTAGCAGCAACACACTACAGACACTCTGTGTAAGTTGCCCATCCAAAACAACTGGTGTTTTGAGAATCCAAGAAGCAGAAGACATGTGAGATGACAGAAGAGGCAGGGAATTGGTGAGTTTATGGCAAACTATTCAGGATCTTAAAAAATAAGAATTAAAATCCCCTCCACAACTCAAATCTTCAGCAAGCGGTACTCAAGCGCAAGGTCCAGATGCATAAGTTAGATATCTGCTCTGCCTTTTCTATATTTAGCTCATACTCTCCCCACAAACACAACACCCAGAAACGATCTTGTTCCACAAAAGGGGAGCAGGAAAAATTGAAGGTAACAAAAAGTAACAACAAATCAGCCCACAAGCTAACAAAAAACACCCCACACAAGTCTCTACCTTAATACAGGACTGAAACTATCCAGCTGCTCCTAAGTTGTCAATCACACCCAACACTGATGAGAAGGAAACAGCTAATCTACACTTGTCAACTTGACCTAGAGGAAAACTCTTAACTCTATCTACAGGTGCACAGCTTTTATCTAAAGAGGGCAGGCTGCAATCAACATCCATTTCTGTGGGAGGCTGATTAGTACAGCCAATAGCCTGCAAACCTAATTACACATGGAGAAATAAATGAGTGGGGGAAGGACACTAAATAAGCGGGCAATACAATTGCAGATAACATTCCTAATAAAGTGAAACAACAAAATATAGCCCCATTATAAGTGTACAAAATCAGCTTCTGAACTGACTCTTCTCAGGAAAGAGCTGCAGGATAAGAACACCCAATTCACAGAAATCTCAGTTCATCATTCAGGAGTGGTTAAAGGAAAAACAAAGCAGAAGTTCTGAATTATTAGGAAACTAATAAACAGTACGTTATGGCATAAAGTCAATTCAGCATCAGCATTTTCAGTACCAAACAGGGCTCTGATCTTTTCAGAAGTGACAGTAGAACTGCAAGGGAGGGCAGAAGATAGTTTCAAGATGACCAAAAGCCTCAGCAAAAGGAACAGATTAAGAGTGAGGTTCTTCAGCCTCAAAAAAAAAAAAAAGAAAAAAAAAGGGTACAACATTCCCCCACATGGAACTTGTTTAGAAGCCTCTCAGTTCTTCTGTACCATCAGAGAGAAGTATACATGAAAGAAGAACAGAGATAGTTATTTAAACCTTTGCAAATCTGAGAATAGTAAAAGCTTGACTGAGGTAGAACATGGAAATTTTGGATCCTGAGGCTCTTTGAAGACAGAACACTCTTTGAGGCTTAAACTCTACATCCTGGATCAGATCACAAGCAGCCTAAATATAATGATATTATTAAACTGAATACTCAAAATGTGCAAATTAGGTATCAAACTTTTCTTCTGAAGTCCCTTGAGAAAACTTAACCTTACACACATTTAAGTACCATTGTGTCTGTTTACTCTGCTATGCATCCAATAGCAATGCTTACAGTAAATGAGTTACTTTTACTTCAGTATGAACACAATGCTTTCAAAGCCTCATGATTTAACTACATATAATTTTCTTGATATGATACTGGACTTATTTTTAATGCCTTCAAAGGGCAGCTACAGTAAAGTCCAAACACATCTTTTAAGCACGTTTGCTCAAAGCGGTTACAGATTAGACAATCAGAAAACTGCCAAGTCCCTAAACTCTTTTGTCCCACTGAGTCACTCATTCACAGCAGCATCACAGCACCTAGCATGAAGTGCTGTGATTAACAGCAACCTGAGACATCCTAGAGAAGTGTATGAGAGTGCATGATGGGATGATAAGAGTGGAGCCATGCTCAAGTGTATTGTTTTCATGGGGCTTCAATTTCCTCAGACCACATTCTGCCACACCTATATCTAAAACAATGAGGCTTAGAAGAGAAAAGCAAAAAGGAAACTTCAGCTTCTGAAGCTGGAAGTACAAAAAACTTTATAAAGCCATGACAAGTTGGTCTCAAATTCTGTAGATTGGTGCCCATTATTTATACTTCATAAATGTGTTAAATATTCTTTAACTGCTTAGAGCATTTTGCCCTTCCCAGATCACAAGGCACATTTTATCTGAAGATCTCAGTGCTTAGGCTGAAAGTTATAAAAAGGAAAACATCTCTTTTGAATTGGAGGTTTAAAAAAAAACAAACAAACAAATAGTGGCATCCTTGAAAGAGCCACCATTAATAAACAGTCAAAACCACTTCATGTCTAGATAGGACTGAACTTGAAGAAATTAAAGGGTGCACAAACTACACCCATAAATCATTAGCCTGTCTTTCACTTTTCATTCAGGGAGTGAAGTCAACTTACACTAATTCACCTAGCTATTGATGTGGCAATTCAACTTTCATGCTTCCATCAAGCTTGGTAGAAACTTACTGGAATTCTTTACAGGTGGTTCAAGAAGTTGCTAAGGTAATTGATGTGAATGTTAAAGACTGCATACAGTGGGTATGTGAAGCTTCATTAAACCACCATGAAGTACGGATGGCACTTCACATTCTTCCATCTCCATGCATTTAATAGAATGATACAGTGCTGAATTCTGCAGTCCTCCAGCTCTGCTGACCAACCTTACCAAAGTCTTTCAGGAAGCTGAACTCATTTAGTAGCGGTATTTAAAAACCAAGCTTGTGCTAGACTTCTCTCCAAAATTATGATTATTTTTTTTTGTGCAGGACTAAATTACTAGTCAGTACTACTACTGTACGTATGTTTTGAAGAAGCGCTGAGGGTTTTTTCTTTGATTCTTCAGTATTTGTTTACATTGAAATACCTGCTTTTACACATACATACCATCCTTCTTTACTACAGCTTGCTTTGTCAAAACATGACTAGAGAAGAAGGTACTATTTAACAGCAATAGGCCTGGCTGGGATCACCAGTGCAGCTGTTGCTTGAGGCTACTGCAGAGCATTCTCCAGACGTGTAGTTGTCACTGAGAGTCAGACTTACCAAAATGCCATGAAGATTATTTGAAAAATTTATCTAATCCAAGGACATCTAAAATCGTCAAATCCTGACATGCAGTCTACTAGCTTCAGTCCATCAGTTCCAATAAAGGAATACACAGGTAAACAGGGTCATTTCTGCACAGACAAGACTCTGGCTTTATGATGCAGAAACTCAGGACAAATCACAATCTGTCCTCACTGGTCAGTTAGAAGAGCAGCAGATATTGCTCTGTCAACTTGTCAAGGCAAATGAATCACTCCAACTAACAATTCTGACCCCGAGAAATAGAAATGAATTTATTAAACCTAGAATCCAGCAGGCAGAGGCAGATGAGCTCAATACCCAAAGAATATACCTCCATATGAAAGACTCTTCTTGCCTGAAGGGAGTTTCTCCCCTACACATCATTGCAGGCTTTTGATTGGATCCACAGTATATGTATGTAAGGAGACAACGCGATTCAGTACCTAAAACATCATGCTTTGAAGACAGCATCCAGCACTTCTCATCCCTCAACAAAACAAAGAGCTGGAAGAAATAAAGCCACATTACTAGTTCTGTTCCTTCTTTCCCAGAAGGATATACTGAACCAACTTTCTCTGTATCAATCAACAGTCCCAACCTCTCATGCCTAACAGGTGTTACTCTATTCATCATTTGTAGGTCTCTTTTGCTTGCTTCTCTGTAGTGCAGCACCAACCAAATACAACAAGAAGAACACCTGTGCTTTCTTGTAAGACTGAGGAGGATTTGTACAGCCAAGTTTAACAGGTACTGTGTTTCCTCACCTGTCCTACACAGTATCCTCATAAAAGTATTCAATGCCTTCAGAATTTTAGCAAAGCTTAAACATTAGTATAAGAAATTATCTTTATATTGTTGGTTTAACAACATCAGATTCCTTTAGGTTTCTAATTATGAATTTACAATAACAATATTGCTATTGTAGGAGTTGCAAAGCTGACTCATAGAAGAAACTTTGCATGCCCTTCATTTAAATCAACAGAAACCTTCACATTCATTTGCCAGGGTTAGATGAAAGATGTCAGTTCACTGTATGGCACCATCTAAAGAGGCTCCTTCAGCTCTTCGAGACAGCCCAAATACATCAGAGCAGTTTTTTCTTCGTAACTCCAAATAATCTTGGCCAAGATTCTAGGTCATGACTGGATTTAATTGATGTCTTTGAGTTAATGTCTTTGCTTTGTAACTTTTGTCTCAAAGTGTTTAATGAAATTAATTCTGTCAAATAACATGCATGGTAATCTCAGTAACTGCAGCCCCAGCCTGCCCTTCATTCTTTTTTTTTTTTTCCCCAGCTGTAATGAGGGCATCTCCTATTCTCAAAATAGGTATAGGGTCTTAGGTAAAACATCCAGAAGAGCCTCATTTAGAACTACACGTTTAATGTATTGTAAGTCTGGGCTAAGTACACTTAAAGACAATAACAGATTTAAAAATAAGAAAAAGAGATTAAACAGATCTAAAACAAAACTCTGTCGGACCATCCTTATCAGCAACTAGCTCCTGCTGGATGCAGAAAAGATTTTACTTTTCTTTCATGCTTGCAGTGTAAGTGACCATGGAACCTACTTGCTTTCTAGCTCTAAGGAGCCTACAAACAATGCAGGTGATGCAGTGACACAAAACAAATCCCAAGGCCCATCAGCAATATTTAAAGAAGCCATTAAATGTAGGCTGGCAAATTATAGCCTTGTTATTACAGTCACATCTATGCCTCTTTGTTTCAAAAAGATTTCCCAGAATTTGGAAGGGCATTTTCAATCCACATGCACAGCCCCTCACGTAGATAAAACAAAATAAGACAAAGGGTATGGCTTGGGGCTGAGTCATGAAGGATTGCAGAGGTGTGCACACAGGAGAAACTGATGTTGACACCAGCAAGTAAAAAGGAGACCCAGATTTGCAGAGGAGTCAGGAGAGAAAGGAATAACAATATCTGTCCTGCATGAGTTCCAAAACATTTGTGTAAAACACTGAAATCCTCATATGTTAGATGGATTAGGAATTTTACACCTGAGGCAAAAAACTGAGAGGGCTGGGTAATCAACAACCACGTGAATTTTAATAAGATCAAGCACTGAATTCCATACCTTGGTTGGGAAAACCCCGGATTTCCATACAGACAGGGGTATGAGAGACTGGGAAAAGGGATCAGGGAAGTTCTGATCGACAGCAAGTTGAACATGAGTCAGTAGCATGCACAGCAGCACAAAGAAACAACATTATCCTGGGGTGTGTCCAGTCCAGCACTGTTCTGCCGTGCTGTGAGCTGATGTAGCCTCACCTTGAGAACTGCCTGCAGTTTTGCGCACCTCAATGCAAGGACAAAACTATTAGAGAGTATAAAAAAGGCGGGGATATGGAGATGGTAACTGGTCTGGAGGGCAAGATGTGTTTATTTTAATACAACCTCCATTGTAGATTTCAGGCTGCGCAGCTTCCATAAGAAGAATTTGCAAAGGTAATGCTGATGTAAAGAAGGAAAAAAGTCAGTTCCTTTTTAAGACCTTATGGAAAACTCAAGGATCAAGATGCCTACCAACCACTGCAAATCTAAGACAAATTTTGATGTGGCTGATAGGAAGACAAGACACAATTAAGCTACCTCTTAATGATTCACGTACTTAATGACACTCTATTGCTATTTATAAATTTGCAGCAGTTATAAGTAGTAATGCTATTAGTGATACCTCATCACAGCATTAAATATAGTGCTTTTACTCCACAGAAATTATAGCATTAAGGTTGGTAATAAATCAGTTTTCTTGTCATCTTGTAAACTTAATTGGGAATGCTTCTCGCTAAGAAAAATAGGTTGATTAAAAAGGTGTCCCACTTAGATGAAGAACTGGCATTCAGGTTCAGTGGAAGGACCGAGATTTCAGTTTCTTCAAAGGTCAGAAGATGCAGATCACCTTGACATGTTTCACTGCTCCTTATCCCAACAGTCACTAGGTACTGTGCAGGAGAAGAGAGCAGATGGTGGGCACTCAAACCCAGCAACAACAGTACCTATGCTCCAGCTCTTGCAAAGACATCAGCCAACCATGCCAAACTCTAAAAGCTTTCTCCACTTCATTTTCAGAACGTACTGTCTGGGGCTCATCTAAGTACAGGATAATCCACTGGCAAGAGAGCTCCATTAATTTCAAGGCTCACCAGAGGAATTCACACTTGTTAGTAAAAGTTGGAAGAAAAATGGTGTGGTCACTTCTACATGTGCGTCAACCCAGAGTCTTCAGCAGAACTACTCTTGACTACAACACTCACAGGGCAGGACAAAATCCGGCCTAGAGAACAGCAGCCCTTAACCAACAACAGCATTTATCTCTCACACTCAGTCTGATCAGCTTTTTTGCTGAAATTTATTATCTGCTGAAGGAGGCAATGTTTCCAAAGGAAAAAAAAAATACACAGAGATAGATTCTCTTCATAAGGCAGTAGTTTATGACAGGAAGAGGGATGTCTCAGAGTGAACGCTGTGGCAGCGTGCCATGCCACTGTACCATTTCAAAAGCCATGCAGAGTAAAAGGATGGGACCTGGTCTGACCTCCTGCAACTCAAAGCTTCACACTCTGTGTCTCACTGAAGTGAGCTGAGAAGCCTGCAGGTTACGGCAGAGCCATGTATTTATTTTTACTCGAGTATCTTCACTTCCATCAGAATAAATCCAACAAAGGCAATGAGACTCTGTAACAATGCCAGTTAATATATCATGCTAGTCAAGCATTCTATATCTGCTCTCAAATAAGAGGCCTTGGAGTTACCAAAGTAAGATTGGAATCTGAGTTTTACTACAATTAGTTCATTTTAGTTGCACAGAAATGTGATGAGCTGCAATAAGGATGAGCTAGATGCGCTTCTTCCCCCACAGCACTGAATATTGTCAAATGCAATCTTCAAGAACAAAAACAAGAACTGACACAACTGCAGGCCAACACTTCTCACAAATTCAGAATGCAGTTCACGGCACTAATTGCTACTACCTGTTCACCTTTTCTAAAGGAAAAAATAAACAAACCTAATAGAGTTTCAAACTGCCCACAAAGCCTGCAACAGCCTCATATGTTATAATTCCTGCGAAGATTACGTGCTGCTGACAACAACAAATGAGGTGCTAGAATGCAATTTGAGACAGTACCTTCCTTAACATTCCATCAAGAACAGAAACAGTACCTTTCCATAATGCTTTTCATTGGCACCATAGCCATAACTGGATAAATACTTTATCTGACAGTTTAAGAAATGAAGCATATGTGAAAAAAACATTCTCAAAAGTCTAGAACCTGAAGTAGTTTAGCTTCACATTCAGGAGATTTCCTTGCTTAGTGCACATTTAGATTGTAAAAGATAAATTTCTCAATCTCTGGTCTGAATTCACACGCATCTATTACTACGTATAGAACTTAATATTAGCACTTCTAGAAAATTCTACACTGAAAACTACCAAACTTCCCTGTACAGACTAAACAAACTTTTCTCATGAGGTGGAGTAACACGCAATCTTTCTACAACCACAGCTCCTGCAATTCTGGTTCTTCCTGCACTCCTAGACACCAGAAGTTCCTCACAGTTCCCCAACAGGAAGAGCTGTCTTGACATTAATCGTTGGCATTCAGATGTTTCCACAAACCAGAGTTCTGTCCGACAAAGGCAACAGTTGCCAATAGGACTTGACATGTCCTGCAGAGAGGCATCTCTACTGTCCCAGCTACTTTACAGCCTGGGTTGAGCTGTACAGAGAACAACTTCAATAAATAATTGAAACAAATGTAAGAACTCGCTGCAGTGGAGGATGCTGTTCAAGTACTCCTCAATTACATAGAGGTGCTGTGAAAAATAGTATGACCTACCCTATGCCATAAGGTAACACGATGCAGCAAACATCCAGAGCCAGGCTGCAGAGACATACAAGGTGTTTTCAGTAAACAGTCTTAAGTAGTTTTGTGTTTCATCTAAATTCATACTCCTATGTATGACAAAGAAGCCAGAAACAAACCTGCACAAACTCTAGCACCAAAACTCAGTTTTGGTGCACAATTTGGTGCACAAATTCTAACTCCAAAACCCTTTCTAATGGAAGGAGTCTGATCCCTTCAGAGTAAGATGCCTTGTGCACAGATATATGAGCACTTCCACTGCAATCAACAACTGTTCACAAATGAAATCTGAACCCTTTTTTCCCTCTGCAGTGAATAAGCTTTGTAGTGAGCAGCACACATGCAACTACCCAAAGCAGAGCAGAAAGCAGTTCACTTAGACATATTTTTTAACTGACACTACTGATGAAGAAGCGCATGAACTTCTCTATTGCAAACTATCAGCAATCGACTATCATCAGGGTCTTGCTTATGTCAGCTAGATTTATTAGTGTCAATTAGACACTGAACCAAATTAAAAGCTCTGAACAATTTAGCTGTAGTTATAGCTTACTATTTAAGTGATAGAGTGCATAAGCATTTCTCAAGAAAAAGGTCAGGTCACTCTCTGAAGGACAGTGTGTGTAATGACTTGCACATTTACATTTTCTTATTAGACATTTTATACCATGCCAGGGGCCAGCATTTGATTTCACTTGTGTTTTAATACCATGTGACCTTAATTTACACCAACAAACGCATATTATTTTTTTAAGTTTCCTTTAGGAATGTGGTGTTGAGACAGTACAGAAGAAAATGCCTATATATCTTGCAGAATTCACAACAAGTTACCTGTAAGAAACAAATTAGAAGACCAGACTCTTTGCTCTGCAAGGGATCTGGGTGACATAGCAACCCAAGCTCAGGAAAGCTCCAGTGTTTGCGTTTCCTTCAGTGCTTAATATTACTCTTATGCCATGTGACAGCCAATAAGAATCTCAGATGTGAGTAATAAATTGAAATTGCACTGCAATCCTGTCCAAAGCCTGAACACCAACTTGAGACACTGACATTTACTATAATTGATAGGTAATGTCACAATTTCTAATAAAAACAAATGTTAATCCTCTAACGAGCTGTCATAAGGGGAAGAAACACAGACAGTAATTATGTGAGGATCAGGAAAGCAAATACTTCATCTTTTATTAATTTTACTACATATTTAACAATTGAGCAAACGACTCCTTTACCCATGCCTTCACTTGTGTCAAAGTTTTTATCTTTGAAAAAGGAAGATGCTGTAAAACCTTACTTTTGGAGAAAAATAGTAACAACAAAGTAAGGAACCTAAATACTGAACAGTGAACTACTGAACAACTAAGGGAGTCAGAATGTTGAAGAGTTCAGAGAGCACTATGAAGTACTATTTGCTAACTTCGGAGTCAGTGTTCAACTAGTAGAATGGGAATTGCAAATCTCTTGATGAAGCTGATGCAGGTTCTTCTGTAACACTTTCAATTATTTTGAGAAGATCTTTATTTTTTTTATTTTTACACATTTTCCTCTTACCCTCAGAAGCACAACAAATTCACTAATACAGACTTCTACATCAGAAGGATGTTCAGTCTTTATTGAAAGCATTTATCTTTGAAATGAGGAGGGAGAAGCAAACCTTGTCTCTAAATTATAGTCCTATCACACATACAAATTCCAGGACAAGCTCATGAGGTGATTACTCACACTACATATAACGTTACCATCATACACATTACCACTTATCCACAATACAACCGATTCAGTGCCTGCAGCCTGAGTTTCAAAGCCTGCAATGAAGGCTCCTGTAGAAGCTCCTGTAGAAGAGAATCCCAACACACTCGTTCTGGTATGTGATTATAATCAGAAAAGGCTACTGATTAAATAAAAACATGCTCAAATAATAAAAGCTCAACTACAGTTTAGATTACTCAGTACTTTCAGCGTGACCACAGAGTGAACTCAGCCAATTAACCTGCAATGCTGTCTTCTAGCTCCTTAATTATATATACCTCAAGCCACGTCACTGACAAAAATGGAGATGCAGACCTACTTCCAGAGACAAGGCTGTACACGCCTGAAATCATCATTTCAGTGCAGAAGATTGGATGAAAATAAATTAACACTGACTAACAGGACTGAGGTCAGAGTAGTTTGTTCTAATTGCTTTCCCACCTCAAGAATCACTTTATATGTCTAGCCTGTCACTTTAAATTCTGTCTATTAGTACTGTATTAATGTATTCATTATTTTAAATGCAAAGTTTAATTAGAACACCACAGAAGCTTCTTCAGGTATGTCTGAGATGACGTGCCACAGTTTATTTACACTTTAACCATTGTGAAGTAAAGCCATAGCCCCTCATTTAACCCTTCCAACAAGTATTTTTCAGACCTGATTAAAAAAAATATAGTCTCATTCAAATCTGTCAGATCAAACTTCTGAGTTTCAGGAGAGATGAACTGCAGGACAAAAAGAAACAAAAAAAGATATCCATGTTTTCTGTGTCCATTTGGGAAGTCACATTAGGATACAAAAGGGACTTCACAATGCTGTCATCTTTCTTACTGCTGCAGAGACAAGGCCTAAGAAAATAAGTAGTCCCAGAATGTTTTTTTTGTTGTTGTTTTTTGTTTTTTACAAAAGACTGTAACCAGCACCTTAAAACTCATGTGGAGGCCCAGGATTGGTCAGTTCTGCCACTTCTAAGCACACTTCTTTCTTATCAAGGAAAGCACCCTGTTATTCACTTTGGCTTCATAACAGTCCCAGGTAGAGCTCCTTGTCACCAGATGATGTAAGCAATAATAAGCACAAGCAACGGAAGGAAGTAAAGTTGGATTGTTTTTATGCATTCAAAATCCTTGCCAGTTTCCCAGAATACAATTGAAAATATCAGATACTGGACTCCACACAGAGCAGCCTTTATTGACTAGGATGATTTGCAACATTACCTTGTAAACCAACCCAAGACTTTATACAGTAATTGTACTTTGTGGTAGCTGACATTCTCATGCCTGAGATGTTCTGGACGCTGCAGGAGAGCAGTCTGAAAGATAGATCCATTCCAGCGTTTAACCATCCATTGCTGAGTTTGACTTTATACTTTAGATTTGATTAAGTATGAATGCTGAAAAAAGCCACTGTTGGAAGTCATTGTTAGGAAGTTAATTAGATAACGTGTGGCTGTTATTTTCTGAGTTGCAGAAACACACAATGAGGTCAAACGAAATAAAAGATGAGATATAATTTGATGACACAGTTTCACCATAAAAATGAAGGGAAGATCTAAAAGGGAATTTGCACTGCATCACATAATGCCTAGCAGAGAAGAATTATTCCGTGCTTAAGTGCTTGCAACAGTAATTTCATACACTCAACAAGATATGACAAAGACTGTTATTTCCAGATTCAGAGAAAAGGAAAGGATATAGATGTTTCTATAGCTCACAGAATGATTAGCAGTGTCTGCTGCATTAGGACAAGGGGAAATTGTTTCAAACAGAACGAGGAGAGAGTTAAACTGGAGATAAAGAAGGTTGTTTTGTTGTTTTTTGTTTGTTTGTTTGTTTATATATATATATAATAAAGTTGGTGAGGCACTGGTACAGGCTGCCTAGAGAGGTGGTAGATGCCCCATCCCTGGAGGGGCTCAAGGTCAGGCTGGATAGAGCTCTGAGCAACCTGACTGAGCTAGAGGTGTCCCTTTTCATGACAAGGAAATTGGACTAGGTGACATGTAGATTCATTTGAGTTGGAAGGGATATTTATTTCCAACCTAGATGATTCTGTGATCCTATGCTGCTTCTCTGACTCGTACACTCAGATTCATCAGGATCCCATCTTTTGAAGAGACAAGCTGAAAAACTACTACCACAAAGACTCAGGATATGACCCAACTCTATGCAGTACGTATAGTACATCTTTCTATGAATTTAAACAAACTGTATAACACTTGATAAAGCTCAACTCTTCAACTGCTTATAAGGCATTTTTGTTATAAATGCTCTCTCTCTCATGCAACATAGAATGTTGCTAAGATTTTAACAAGCAGGATTTAAATCCTGAATACTGATAGCAATTCTTTTGTAAATATAGTTTAGAAGAAATTTCCCCCAAACCTGTTAATTCACTAAGAGAGCAACAGTTATTATAGGACAAAACTATCAATGGATCAAAAGGGGAAGAGGAAATAAGGCTGCATTTTATCTCTCAGAAAAATAAATATGTTGAGAGAAAAATAAAACAAGGAAAAATCTTAGTTTCAAAGCTATATCTGGTCTTTTTCCTCTTGATAAATACATCAAAAGTAAAGAAAAATGAGTTCTTCAGTGAAAAAAATGCATATGGTTGAAAAGCAACTGATCGTCAGGTTTAAATGAATCCTCAACTCAAAAATGGAGTCTGGGGTATAAATAAACAAATAAATACCAACTACAGGATAGCCAGGTCTGAAAAAAATGCATTGTGAAGGTGAGGGTTCATAAGTGCCTGATATGTCTGAGCAGCCAGAGGTTTTGACATACAACCTTCAACAAGGCAGGCAGGAAACCATGCTAATCTCTGGCTTTCTGGCACTGGAGAGAGATGTCTCTGCTCTTTGCCAGTGGCTAGTCCCCTCCAGCAGACACACACAAGAGGGGAAAAAAACCAACAATTTCCTGTCTCACCTCAACTCCAGGTTTAAACAAATCCTCTTCCTCACATTATTCTATAACAAAAGATCCTCCCCACAGCAGTCCAGTATAACACATACTTCAGAACCTAAAACAGTACACCACAGTATCACTGCTTCTGTTAAATTTACGTAGCCTAATAAGAAGCTCGATCTCCTCATAGGCTACTTTTGACAATATCATAGCATAGATTACATAACTGCCTAGACATACCACTCCACCATGTGTAAGCTGGATTTAACTGATGTTTGACAGCATTTCTTTTTAGGAGACACTGATATTTCTATGGGTAGCAATGGAGTTTCACTTCTACTTCCACAGTTCAAGAAAGGAGATCTTACACTGCTATTGCCTGTAATGAGTTAGCTGAATTTCAAGACAACACTTCAGGATATTTAGAGCAAGTAATCACTTCAATTAAAACATGTGTGGTTTAAATGCTTCAAAGGAGTCCATTTAATTCTCAGTTCCATGGGGTACCTGGCTGTTCCTTGTAAAACAATGGAGTATATTTAACCACACAACATTCGCTGACAACTTTGACTAACACCACAGTACCTGTGGGTTAACAAGTTCCTAATTGCCTTCAAGTGAAATAAATCAGCCGTTCCTGGCTTCAGCCCCACAAACATGCCTCCCACCAGACCATCTATTTTCTTGTTAGCTGGCACTCTCATTTGTTACTATCACCATGTGTACCCAAAAATCTCCCCATCCCTGTGAAGAGGCAGCAATCAATACTCCTTCCACTGCATGAAGGATTCAGACTAGCAATTCATAAACTGTAGCTCAAACACATTCATAATTTCTCAGAGACAGTGATGAAACTTTTCCTTGAAAACTATTCTCAGAACTTCTATACTATTAGAAGCACAAAAGTGTTCTGAGGAGGCAAAAAAACCAAAAAGTCTGTACAACTTTTAGCTTGAGCATTCGCTCTGTACTGACTGCTTTTCCTGTGTGAGGAGCACTGTGAGCAACCTCCGATAGGAAAGTCTGCCAAAGCGTTCTGGGATTTTTAGACTCGACAAAAGCCAGGAAAAGTAAAGTAGAACAACAGTATCTATCGTGGCAACTTAATTGATGGATATTAGGGTGATAACGGATGAGCCTAATGGAAAAATAAATAAATAAGACCACAAAACACCACACTTGTGATCAAGATGCCAGGAAGTTTTCTTAAATGGCAGAACTGCTTGCAGCTTTATTTGAACACGGCTCTGCCATCAAACAATTGCATTTCAGAAACACAACGGCTGGGCCTTTTTCTTCGTGCATAGAACTTGCCAGGAAGTTCTGTTGCTTCTCGGAGTGTTTTAGCCTCTAGCACCTAATTATAGAGCATCACATTAACATAGGTTATTAACAGCTCGTGATACTTGCTATCCATCTTGCTCAAATGAGAACTGCATGCAACAGTTCGAAGCTCAACTTGTAATTGCAGCCGAAAATCCATCCTCAGCAGACAGACAGGAAGTACAGTATAACCAATGGTTAAAGATAGGTTTTGATCAGATACACCTCAGGATAAATTTGCCCTTATGTCTGGTAGCAATCATTATCCATTCTAGATTACAGTACCTAGTAATGAATCAGATCACTGTAAAAAAAGGCAATGCAAATATTTTTCATCTCAATATGTTATGTGCTCCATTTTCAGTTTTGTGACATTTAGACTCCTTGTTTGAAGTGACTGTATACTACTATGTGACAAAGCATACTGAAGGGAAACTTGTTATTAAAACAATATTTAAGACTTGGAATGTTAGGTTTAATGCCATGGGGGTTCAATCCCCACCTGATAAAACATGACTCAAAAATTCAGCTGATCTCTGCATTCAGGCAGATTCCCAAGTATTTCTAAAATCTGCCGATATGTTACACTGCTATAGCTCAGCCAAATCTCTCTCAAAACCTCTCTGGCAAATATGTGCTCCCCACAACACGCAGTTTAGCGCACTATTTACTGTTATACTCACTTAATTGAAATAAGGGTTCAGGGGACCAAAATGCATATTTCAACAGTTCTGTTGCTCTGCCTTCTCAGATATTCCCTGGCCACCTTGCAGAGCTGCTGACAGCAGCATGGCTTACTTCAAACACTGCTGAAGATCTTTCTCCCCGTAGACAACTTTTTATCCAGCGAACGGTCTCTGAGCTCTGTCTCAGTACCCGTGCTACTTGTCCCCCCAAAGTGGGGGGGGATAATTTCCTGTATGCCTTTCACATTGGTAGCACCCCACTCCACTGACCTAAAAACAATTTTTTTTTTTTCTAAAGTCATCGCCTATCCAACGTAAACTGTCACCAACTTCATTTACCATCTCAGAACTTCACATGTCCAACTTGGCAATGCTTTATTAGTTTTCTTAAATAAGACATTTAGTAATCGTTTCCTTTTCTGTATTTAGTTTAAAACAGGACTTCCAAGGCTTCAGGCAGCAGAGCAGCTCTTCACAATTTCAGCAAATGTTTTTTTCCTCTTTAAGAGCAGCAGTTAAGTTACACAGCAGGTTACAGATTTTTTGCCACAGCCTCCTGCCCAGTTATGTTTAATTAGAACAGCAGCCTTTCTCATTACTTAATGATTAAAAGTATTCAAAGCCTCATCATATTGGTTACTAAGAGAGGATGGATCCACAAGTAAGTCCACCGGATACCAAGTACTGAGACATTTTCTAACCCCATTTTACACTGAAACAAGCAATTGCCTTGCAGACCCAGAATCTTCAGGCAGCAATTCCCTGTTTATAAGATCACATTATGTTTTTAACTCCAGTTCTCTTGTACAACACTATAAAAGAATACTTGTGCAGATGACTCAAACACAACAGTGTTAATCAAACGCATACAGATGTTCTCCCAATATTTCATATGACAGTAAACAGCACTACCAGGCTTAAGCTATTTATAGGAATACTGCCTTAGCCCTACACACTGCAACAAGCAAAATATATTACTTACCTAACAGGTGTTGTAAGCAGGACATGCTACATACAGAGTACAAAGCACATGAAAACTGTGCAGTTCTCATGTAACGAATGAACAATGTAAGGAGAGGAGATGCACAAGAACTAAGCTAGTTAACAGAGTACAAGGAACAGGATTTGGCTGAAACTATTAATGAAATGTAAGCCACAGTGTATCAAGTATACATTCACCAGCTGAGCAGATTGATGCATCAAAATAAAAAGAAACGAGTGACATTTAACTGGAAGAGTGGCAAAAGCTGCAGATGTTGTATTTATTCTCAGAGTCCAATAACATGAAATAGTTATGATAGAAGCACAGGCTTCTAGAAATACTTGTGTGTTTTATTTCATTAGTTTCTTGTGGTCCCAGTGATATCTAAGGTCAATCCCATTTGCAGGTGATCCTTCCCAGGATCAAAGATTTCCTTTATTAACTTCAATATTGAAAATAAACAGAGTTTATCTTCTTTTTATTGCACTACAGAGTTGATGTATGTTTCTCTATACAGATATAAAAAATCTTCAACAGAAATTCAAATCAATTACACACATCTATCAAAATGCTCACATTTTTAATTCAGAACATGTTTAATATTTGATCCTATATGTGCAATAAATGTCTTTATCGCATACAGTAATTAATTTCTATTCACAGATATTTATGTGTGAAATTAAATATTTCATACATTCATTAATTTTATAATTTTAGAAGCTAGCCACTTTGAGGTGCACTAATCAACTTCTCCATTTTATGTGAAAGCTAATTCTTTAATGGGTAGTAATAATTTTCTCTGCATAATAAGTCACAAAACGTGTTCCGAATCCTGATCTCTTTAAATATAGACCCATCTTTATCAACTTCAGCAATATTGTCTTGCATTTTTATCCACCGTAATTGATTAATCCCTTCACCATCCTCCCCTTACTTCAATCTTCCGAGATTAATCAGGCCCTAAAATGGTTTTGTGCTAATAAGTTTCTTGTTTTTCTTATGCATCCATCCCAAAGTGCCCCTGCCCATCCACGCTGCAACATCTTTAAGCACTAGCAGGAGGTATCCCTGCTAATCAGGGCAAGAGCAGGACTATAGCCTGAAACACCCAGCCAGGAGGCTTTCAGTAAAAGGGCACTTCCTCTCCTCCTCCTGTTTGACTTTCAGCAAAAAGCCTTCAGCATTGCTCAGCTCCTCCCAGCTCACCCACCGACAAATTCACGTAATTCACACAAGCAGCTTGCTTATTTTACTCTCCCAGTAAAACACTGGATAGAGTAACACACCTTTCCTCTGAAGCTCTATTTCATTGGCCAAGCTTTCTGGGGTGGAATGGTTTCAGATTAGTTATTTTCTGTCCCAAAATACAAAGGGGACTTGTCATACCACAAAAATATCTATCTGCATTGGGCTGAACTGGCTGGCCATCCAGGCTACTTGCTTATTCCCACTCCTCAGTAAAAGAAGAAAACAGAATGAAGAAATCTCACAGGTTGATAGAACAACAGGAAGATAATCTGCCAATTATCACCGTGGGCAAACCAGACTCAGTTCAGAAATAATTTAATTTATTGCCTATTAATAATGGAGTAAAGTACTTAGGGCAAACTTTACACCCATTACCCCCATACCCATTCTTCCCAGGTTCAAATTCATTCTCAGTTCTTCCACCTTGTGTCCACACCAAGTAGCACAGTGGAATGGGGAACTGAGGTTGCAGTCAGTTTATAACTCTTCATCTATGATGCTGCTTCATCCTCACACAGCAGTAGCCTTACCGGTACTAAACACTCTGTGCTGTTCAATTAGCAACCAATTCAAATCCAGGTTTGGTTTTGTTCACTTCTCTGTAGACAGAACTAATCTGTATGTGACCCAGAACTAAGATAAAGCAAAGTTTCTATACTTCAGATGCAGAAGTTTGGGATGAACTGAGCATTGAAGTCAGTGAACATTATTAATCATGTACCCATCAGTTTTCCCTTTGTAGTTTTTACTTTGAGTTTCTTTTACTGAATCATCAATAAAAAATACACCAAAACCCTTTTTTTTTTCTACAATTCACACTTCTACAATACATCAATGTAAAGTTCCTTAAAACCTCCAGCCTTCAACACATCTGAGGTTTCTCCTCCAATTCGAATTTGGGAACTTCTCATAACCTGAAAAATATGCAAAAGCCTGATCCAGTTTGTCATGTTACAAGCTTCTTAAAAACTGAATCCCCTGATCGATGTTTCCTCTGTGACAATGAAACTGAATAAAACATATTTCTCAATAATTAACAAAATGTTAGAGCTTGAGACAGAAAAGAATATGTGGAAAATCAGTTGCACACAGTACTTAAACTAAAAATACAGAGGCAAGTTTTGCCAGGATGAAAGATATCTAAAACAATTACCCCGTTAACTGTGAGCCTAGATAATAATGTCATCTGCTGGAAAAAGAGGTAGCTTTACCTACAAGATTAGGTTCAAAGATAACTGTTCCCATTCAGCACCATGACTTCCTTTTATCTCTTTAGCAACACAAGAAAAATAACAGAAATGACAGGTGCTATTTGCAATTCTTCATTCCTCAAGGTCTCTAAAGCACCTTTCCAGTTCTGCTTTAAGTCCCACATTCCTGTCCACATCTTCTGAGCACTAAGCATAACCAAACACTCCACCAGGGTGTGTTTAGGTGGCGTGCTATATCAATAACTGTGTAAAATACAGTGATTTAACAGAAACTGTACAGCTCTGGAAACTAATGGTGATATATTTTTTTTGTATACCTCTTGAGTTGTTCTCACTACACGCCATTTAAGAGCAGCATAAACAGGTTTTTCCAGGGGAAATGATTGGCCTGAGTTCCCCTTTCAGCAGGCACCCTAGCAGCATGTTCACTCACAATGAGTTACTAGATAAGAAATATCTATGTAAGAAATATCAATGCACTGGACATATGTTTTTATTTGGCTTCTGACACCCATTCTTTGTGAGAGCAGGCTACCAGAGAGTTTTCAGGAGCTCTAATGCACATTGACACTGAAGCACACATCCTACCTTCAGTTTTAACAAGCCCCCAGTTCCGCAGAAGCCTGACTTCAGCCAGCTTGCCAGCTGGATACTAGCCACAAAGGCAGTGCCAAAGAGCAAACAATGCAGCCTTTATATTGACTTTGAATCTGTGGATCCCACACAGTGGCCAGATTCAACCCTGTGAAGGTCATATAACATATCTTGAACCTATCACCTGTGAAGTGGAGGTAGTTCTAAACGCACACTGTGGAAAGGAGAGGTCCTTCCCCCGTCTTCAACTGACCAAGCTCATGAAGCAATGTGCAAAGCCAGGCCAGCACTGCCCTGTCCTGCTCCTGGCAGGGAACTGCCAATGGTTCATGGGCTGGTTTGGCCCACTTCCGTGACAATTGGTGTGGGGGATCCGCAGACCCACACCCCAAGAAAGAGGAAGAGGGAAACGGAAAATGGAGATGGGCCTAGAAACAAAACAGCAGCAACGATCTGAGGAGGAAAGCTAATTTACTAAATAAGATATTGGAAAGCAAAATAACACAATATAGCACAATATATTTGAAATTGAGGCTAATGAATCAAATAAAATGAGCATGAAGGCGGACGGCTGCAACAAACACCCACTGCTAAGTCGATCCCAAAGGGAAAGAGTGTCCTGTGACCGTTATCTTTCCCTCTGAGCAGAAACACATAAAAATGCAAAGCATCACACAGTCCTCTGGGGAACGTAGTTCTTCTTTTCTTCTGATACAGGTATACCCAGAACTGTCAATGATCCACAGAGCTGGAGCATTAACTCTTCAACTCTTAATGCACAACATGATGTTATGATGTGGAATACCAATACCGAAAGTCATAAAATCGTGACAGGAATGGATGGCCCCAGAGCACACAGCAACTACCTATGCCTGCCCTTAACAGCAGTTTCACAGTCTGGTTTGTAAGATTCCACTCGCTAAAAACACTCACTGCAAAAAGTGTTGGTAACACGAGATTCATCTTGAACTGATAGACCCATATCTCTGTCTCCCATTTAAACTGCTCCATGAAGTCAGCTGCAGGACAAGCAGGTATCTGCAGGACAAGCAGGTATCACCACTTCATGCAATTGCCTGATGTTTTACACCCTAAACCCTGGTATCTGCATCTTGCTCACTAACTTGACTCCTATCCTGCTGCACACCAACTGCATATTCACTTCTAAAGACAAAACAAAGAAAATGTAAGTTTACAACACACAGTCTGATACTGGAGAAGTCATGAACCACATAGGTCCAGTCTGCTTTTCCATGACACACAGACATCCAAATATGCAATAGTCTCTGCTATGATAATAACCTCTAAAATCACAGAACAATCAACAAAGCTGCTGACTTCTGATCATATTTCTGGATACATATACTTCCTACTAATGAAGTTCAGGTTTATTTTGTAGTTTCCCCTACTCAACTTTTTTTTTTTTTTTTTTTTTTTTATGTCATTTAGAACTATAGAAGAGACAAAGAAAATTCACATTAAAAAAATCAGAAAAGTAAACCGGATGATGTACCTGAATAAACTATAAGAGAACAAAGACAAGAAAAAGGACTGGTGGCATTAATCCTAAGATCTATTTAAAACCCTGTCCCAGTGGTCTAGGTAAAGAGGGTATCACATAAAAATACAGTCCCTGTCTGTATTTAATCATATTTCATTTAGCATTGTGCCATTTATTTTCCTTCAGCGAATGATATTTCCCGCAGATTCTTTTCAGTCCCGAACGTCAGGGGTCCGCTCCGAACATCCCAAAAGATTAATGCACCTAGGAACATGCAGATCAAACATTCTGTATCATTTCAATTTCTCAAGTGAGACACTTTTGAGACAGCATTTCTCCTTAGATATCTGGAAACCCAGACTAACAAGAGCATGCTGAAGAGATCAGAACTCTCTCCTGTGCTGAAGTTAAAGCATAATATAGCTAGAATACATGAAGCACATGAAGTGGCAGAGAGCAGCTACATATACATATACTTTTCCTACTGCTAGATTTTTTCAAGTAACTCCAATTACCCCTATTAGAAACATAAGAAAATCCAGAAGACACCTCTTCTGAAAACAAATACCATTCTTAACAATGTACAAACTTCGTGTGTCAGTTCTTAGCCACTCTTGCTCTCTACAAATCTTGAAAAAGCAGACAATCCAGTAGAAATCACACTTGGCTAAAGAACTGGGGAAAAGCCTTGAAAAGAAGGGGAGAAACTGTTGTTTTCACCCCATCCATGGTCACCTCCTGCAACTCCAGCCCCAAAAATATCTTCGTTCCACAGATAAGGAGTGGCTAAGAAAGGGTAACATCAATCAGTTACGTGATTTATGACTCCACTTCCTGATGCTTGTAAGTTTTTGAATATGTAGTTATTTGTTTCAGTAGCAACACCAGAGTTAAACAGGGTCAAGTTTCACAGTGCTTACATGCAAGGCAGGACTAAAAATCCTTGGTCTGTTTCAATACCTCTGGTGTAAATCTTATCAGACTGATAAGCATATCAGCCATGAAAAGAAGATACTTGCCATAATTATATTGCTATGCCTAAAGAACTGCAACAGGAAAAAAAATATCTAAATTAGTGGTGTCACAATGTTTCCAGTCATTGACGTGTATAAATTAATTGTTGAATGTCCTGCCTGAATGCTGTCACTTACCCATATAAACAAAAAGAGTTTAAATTGCTAGTGTCAAAGTTATACACTAAATGAATTAGTTGCTGAATTTACTCAAGTCAGACTGCTAATAAATACGTTCTCTGGACAACAGCGCTTAATTAAAAGTGCCTAACTGTGTCAGTGATTAAGTTTGAGAGCTGGTTCATGACTGAAAACACGAGGAGAAAAATACAACATCACAGTAATAGCAAGGTAGCATAAGAGAAATCTAGAGAGCTTCCTTATGATTATGAGCAAAGAGTTTCCATCCACCCCTGAGTAGATGCCTACTGCCAGAAGGGCATCAGATGCTGATAGGAACATCTTCCCTTAGTGTATCCTATGCCAGGTTTTTGAGAACTCTCAGCAATGCATTAAACCTGGTCTCACCTGACACTGTTGGTAAGCACAGCTGGATCTCTACCTTATTGTGATACTATATGGAAAAAAAAGCAGCAGTAACACAAACATGAAAGAAAAGGAACTGATCCGCTATCTCTGCAGCCAACACAGCCCCAGTTTCTTACCTGGCACACTCCAGCTATTCAAAGAGGTTTTAAGCTCATATTTCTACAGCTATGAAGAATTCTCATTTTTCCCCAACTGCACTGCTTTATTTCTTGCTCATTAAAACAAGATCTTTAAATACTGCATCAACTAGCAGCAGGACACAGGGAAAACTGGGGAGTATCTGGCAGTCCTAGCCAAACACAAACAAGCATGAGATTCTGAAACAAACTATTCAGGAATTTGATTCCCAGTAGGCAAGCACATACAACACCTCCATCCATGCACCATCCCCACCAGGCCGTGCTCTTCAGAGAGATAATTATAATTCCAAGGGGAAAAGACCTCACTTCTTGGCTCACCAGAGGGACACGGGTACATTTGTCTTTCTTGTAGTGAGTGGCCCAAAACTGAACATAGTACTCAAAGCGCAGCTTCACTGCAGTTGAGTACAGAGGGATGATCACCTCCCTGCTCCTGCTGGCTGTGCTATTTCTGATACAAGTAAGGATGCTGTTGGCCTTCTTCAAGTGCCCCCTGTAGGGCCTTCCCATCCTCAGGCAGATCAACACTTCCCTGCAACTTGGTGTCATCTGCAAATTTACTGAGGGTGCACTCAATCCCCTCATCCAAGTCCTCAATAAAGATATTAAACACAACAGGCCTCAGTACCAGCCTCCAGGGAACACCACTTTTGACCTGTCACCAGCTGGATTTAACTCCATTCACCACCACTCTCTGGGCCTAACCCTCCAATTCTTTACCCAGCAAATAGAGCACCCGTCGGTCACATAGCTGATGGGAAGCAAGAACAATACCCAGTCACTGTGACATCTTAACACTTCTCCTTTGCTTCACACCAAAGTGCAACCCCTTACAGAAACAGGAAAAAACTCTGAGAAAGAAATACAGTGTTGAAACTGTGTATCAACAGAACGGCTCTACTGATTTATCTGAATCAGCAGCAAAATCATTCACTGAACTTCTGTTAAACACTAACAAATTAAAGCTCATTCTTCCTTCCTTGTTACATATTCACATTTTTAATATGGAGTACTGAGACACAATCAGGATGATATCAAATGACTTTGATCTACCTTTAAAATTATTCAGTGCTTACAATTAGACTAGTATATCCTGTATCTACATGAGTAATACCAAAAGAATTCACTATGATTAATGTTTGTACAATCAATGAAGTGCAAGTAATTTGCTACTTGTTGCAAAGTGTTGCCAAATTATCCTTCTGTAATGTTTTGATCCTATATATTCCATTCTGTATCATCAGTATAAATGGAGCGATAAAATCCAAGAGGCAAGAATGAACAAAGACAACTTTCTTTTTTTTTTTCCCCCCCCAATTAATTTGGTTCTTGAAAAAACTCTTTCCTTGAATCTGTTTTCTTCAGATTTCTTTTTTAAGTGATGCTTTTTATTCAGCCTTTGTACTTACACACTCACTGATGGGGCAGCTGGACAGGGATTTACAGGCGAACATATTCAGGACTCACTCCCAGGGCAGGCTGCTAAACACTAATTCCACAGAGGCACCTGAGGAACCACCTGACAAACAACTCTGCCTACAGCCTGGGGCTACACCACACAAGCATCATGAAGGCAAAAGGTCATTAGTTAGTTTCTTGACCTCTCAAAAAAAAAAAAAAAAGACAGACTTTTCTCCCTACCTCCTCCTGCACAAAGGATGACAAAACTGGATAGAAAGGTATTCAGGTGCAGTGGGATATCAGTGGAAGTCGGGCATTTATCACACCTAAATTGCTGACCCATTCATGCCATGATCAATTTTGCTACTAGCATAACCTTCTTGAAATGTTAAATTTCTTTAAGGGGTGAAGTGGGGAATGGAGAACGTTACAATCTGTAGTGTGAGAAACGTGGCTTTGGAGTGAAATGGAAAAAAAAAAAACAGGTATATTTTTCACTTAATTTAGGTGCCTTTTAGGGATGGAGAAGTGTACACACAACCAGAGTATTTGAAGCTAACACACATACGCAAATGGACAAAGTAAAGAGAGGAAAGTAAGCTAACTCAGCCTGAAGAGGTTAGGGAAAGAGCGCAAGAAACAGGTCAGAACAAAATAGACTGGGACAATACACCAGCAAGAACCAGTTTCATGTAAGCAGAGTTCTTGAGCCAAAATCACATCCAATACCATTGTGTAATGATCACCAGTTAACTGAATTCTTACTGTACTTCATGCACACTCTTTATCCCCTCTGTACAAGGCTCCCCTATTCTCTCCTTTTTTCAATTCCTCCTCTCCTAACGTCTAACGACATCTTTACTGGGTACATCACATACATATCTTTTATAGTACAGGTAAGAATCCATGCACTTATCGGGAGGGATGGCCTAACAGCTAGTGCTACCTGAAGCTCAGACCACAGGGCGAACAGGAAGGCCTCCTGCAAAACTTTCCACCTACAGAAACAAATTCTACTATATAGTACATCTGACGATTCTGCTGTGTTTACTTGTCCTCCATCTTTTGTTTTGTTTTGCCACCAAGGATTTAATGACAGGCACTGGGGCACTGGAACACTTCCAGGCCGTTATTTCTTCCTTTATTTCATAAGAAGTCCCTAAATCTAAAGGCAAAGGGATTAAGTCAGTAAAATAAATAAATAAATAGAACAGAAACCCTCATTTATCTTTGGCATTCCTAGGGTTTTAACAATTTTACGTTCACACCTTTAAGACAAGATTGGAAAGGTCTTAACGGCAGCTGTTAACTGCCAGCAAAAAACAGTTAGCCTGCACTGCTTTGTGCCCTTCCTTGCCTTATTACATAGGCTTGCCTTTCCTTATACCTGCCTGTCAACACAGCAGGGACCAGATTTCCAAAGGGCACAACTCCCATGCAGCAAATGAAAATGAAGCAGCCAAATGGCAGCATCAGATGTGCCACTTACTCTTAATAGGAGATGTTGGATGCTGAGACTTTCCAAGACTCTAAGAGGAATAATTTTCATTTCAGTAAGTTTCCATAAGCCTTTGCCTGAGGGTTGCCAGAGGCAATGTGCCCCCTTGATCAGGCTGCAGCGAGCAGCTTGACCATGCTGCTGAACACTGAAGAGCCAAAGTAGAAAACCCAGAAAGAGAAAAAACTAACAGATTCAAACATGTTATAATATATATGCACTTTGGAGTTTCAGGAAAAGGAAAAAGGTCACAGCCTTGAGATATTTCCATAGTATTAATATGAGATTTTAACCATCTGAATGCGCTTCAAAAATATCAGTGCCACAGATCCTATTAAATATATACTGCAGACAGAACTTCACTTGAGCATTGCTGCCAGAAAAGCAAATCAAGTGAGGAACCGGCTACGAACCTCCCTACTCACAGATGGACAATATGTCGAAAATACATGTTTATCACATTCTTCTCATGTTCTTTTAAAAGTGACAGTGAAGGCAGGTGCATGCGAATAATCACTTTGCAGCTCTGAAGTGTTCATTTCCAAAGTTCTTAATCAGTTCAAAAGCACAAGTCTCAAGGGTATTCCATTAACTACCTGATACCACACAGCTTTCCATGGGGAGGTTTTGTGCATTTTACTCTGAATACTCAACTACTGAACGCTGCCAGGCAGAGGGTCAGAGCAACACCCGCACCTTTTGTGCTTCCAGTCATCATGTGGGCATGAGAAATGAAGATCTTTAAGACAGTAGAACAACCCAGTCCATCAGCAGGAGCTGTACAGCAAGAAGCATCAATCAGGTTCCAGATGCTCCATTTGGAGATTTCCCAGGGTATCTAAAACCAACACAATGTAATCCTGAAAAATCAAACCTCTAGATTTCACAGTGTTGCATTAGTGCTTGTCCACTGCAACTCAGCACCCATTTTGACACTCAGAGTTCAGAGAAGGGATCTGCATCCTAAAGTGAAACTGTTTCAAGCATGCTAGGATTCAGTGGAAGCAGGTGCACATTTATAAGCAGCCCCCCCACTCCCACCCCCCCTAATCTGCTTCCTATAGAAGTTCCATAGAATCAGGGGAGGAGGAAGTCAGCATCTCCAGCCTGGTGTCCAAACTGTTAAAGGCAATTAGACATTAAGAAAATCCCAAACAGTACGGTATCTGCCACAGTAATTCCACTTGGATAAGCAGCTCCACACAGCTTTGTAAGCAGTGCTTAATGAGATCTAGTCCTGCCATAGACCAGCAAGCATAGTAGGGCCATCTCTATTACCTCTGTCAGCCGTGCAGAAGCACACACATCAAGATATTCCCCTGTTATCAAACTGTTACACATCACCACATTGCATCTGAGAGCTCAGCCTCCCATTATCCTCAGATATTTGACCAATGCACCCATTTACAGTTGAGTAAAATAAAGTAGTATCCCATTCCCTAGTACCAGATTTAGGGCATCAGAGTATCTTTTTCCAGCATGATTGAGAGAGCAGCCTGTCATCATGCTGAATATCTTAGCCAGTCATTTTCACTGATTTGCTAACCCTTCAGCACAGATATGTTATGCATTTTACTTAGTTGCCAATAACACAGTAATGATTTCAGAGCCTACTAGTGATAAACTTCATGTTAAAAATGTTAACTCCTTCCATAAATAAAAAATTTTCTTAAAAAAAAAAAAATCTGGCAAAGCAAGAAGAAAAATGAAAGCAATTGGTCGATTTACATCCTTATTAAAATTAAGTTTGATATTAATAAAAAATTGACATTTTATTCAGACCTTTATATACAGAATTAAGCAGGAAGTAAAGGGAAGGTAATTTATTTAAGAGGAAGTAGCATATATAATAATGTATTGTCATTATAGAATGGAAATAAAATCACTAGCTTCTTCCAGTTTAATACCATATTTCCTTGTCCTCTCACTACACGCCCTTGTAAAAAGTCTCTCCCCAATTTAATTTTTTTTTTAATTACCTTTTGTTTAGTGACAAACTTTGACCAATGTACACTATATCTGCACAGATAAATCTGTAGCAGTTCTCATCCCTTCCTCTGAAATTTCACCCCTTTCCAGGTACTGTCTCACTCCCCATTTCTCATACTAACAAGATAATCCAGAACTCTTGATATTTGTGCCAGAGTTCGGGTTCCAATTCTTTACTTCCCTTATTTCTAAATGGATAGTAAAATTCCTGACAGCCCACCTCTATTCCCAGATTTTCTCATCTGGAACATCACCTATTTTTCATACCCATGAACTAGGTAATAAGTCAGCCAAATAACATCAATACTATGGGAGTATGAACTCACACAATTGCACTGTAAAAAACGTTCTAAAGCTGAACAGTCCCCAATATACAGGCTGAGATTTGCTGAAGATGACGACCTCAGGAAGATATACTAAGCCCTAGCCTCAGAAAATAAATTCATGTTTTGAACTCTCAAGTAAATGAACTATATTCTTGACAGAGTATGTATTGGCAGATGGAACAAGTAGCATGCCTGTAATCAATCTCTCACAGCTGCAAAGTCTGTTTTAAGCTGATAACCATAAGGCATACACGTATTTGTGAGTCGTCTTTTGCCTGTGCTCAAGTGCAGTTGCACTGCCATCACTGCCTGGGCCTGTTTTGGGATGAGGGTCTGCTCACAAGCATCCTTAAGAAAAGCCACCTGCACCAGCAGAGAGCCATGGCAGCAGGCTGCTACTCCGCTATGTTTTAAATGCAATTTCACACAGACTTCCATCTGTCTGCAAATGATGAACTAGAGCAGATTTATTTACTAACACATAATAGCTGTTAATATACAGTGCACGCACAGGCTTTGCAAAACAACTTGTAGATGCAGTAAGTGGTTGTTTTACACAGCACCAGCTGAATGGCCTACACAGCCCACTCAGTGTGAGAAACACACCATTCCTAGTTTTCCTATGCGCTTTGCAACATTCAAGACCTTTCTCCATCAGGTCCACAGTCTCACTCAGGCTGCAGGAACATTTCTTTCATATAGGTATTTCTGGAAGGAAATTGCTAGAGGCTCTGATTTCACTGATGTTTATAAATGTCTAAAGCATGGACAGGGTCAGACTCTTTTCAATGGCATGCAGCAACAGAACACAGGGAAATGGACAAAAACTGGAGCACAGAAATTCCATATGAACATGAAGAAGAGCTTTCCTGGGTGACAGAACACTGGAATAGCTGCCCCAAGACACTGTGAAGTCTCCTCTGCAGATACTAAGATCCATCTGGACACTTTCTTAGGTGACTTACTGCAGGGAACTGCTTTAGCAAAGAGATGCACGGAGGGATCTCCAGATATATCTGTGTTCAGTGGAATATGTTCTTCCCAGGAAGCTGCTCTGATGGACTATGAAGGAAAGCCTTCCTGTCAGGAACATGGGCAGGGGACAGATTTATCTCGCATTGCGCATCTGAATTTTCTCCATTTCTTATTCCAATAAAACATCTGTAGAAAGTTCTTCCGGTGCAGTCTAATGAAAAGGTGAACAGTCTGGCTAACTTCGGGCCCCAAAACAGACAATGTCTGTTCTTTAGCAAGCTCCAGGCCACAGTCCCTGTCATTTAATCTCTTAAAATTTCTGAATTCCTTTATCTCACTTCACCATTTTCCTGCTCTGCATGATCTAAAACCAACTTCTACCTATGTCTAAGCAGTGCCCTTGGTTCCTCATTTTAGGAAGAATGAAATCAATAAAATGAACATGTCTGTCCTCTTGCAACACAGGCCCTTGTTTTCAAGTCATAGGTTCTCCTTCCTACAACAATTCTACAATCAGGTGCAGCCAGCTACAGATGTTCATTGAACAAAGGGCCCAGTACACACTCTTTATCAAGAGGAAAAGTAGTAACAGGTTGGACAGCACCTGGAAAGGGATGATGACAAATTTCAGAGGAAGAGACAAGAACTACTAGAGATTTATCTGTGCAGATATAGGGTACATTGGTCAAAGATTGTCACTGAACAACAGGCAATTTTCTAATTTGACAACCCTGCTAGGCCCAGCTGCAGAGCAAGTGTCATTAGGAAATATTATGCAAGGCTTTCCGCAAAGAAGCTGCACAGCATGCAACCCAGAGCAGCAGCGATACAGAAAGGATAGAAGAGAACTTTCACCTGGACCTCTGTGGCTTCTGGCTATGTCATTATCCTCCTTTCCTTCAGCAAAATAATAAACCTGCTTTCCTTTCATTGTCCCCTTCATCTTGCATCTTTGTTCTCCTCAGGCTACAGCTGTGGCTCAGAATCCTAATGAGTGACAGGAAGACCCTTCCCTGGGCAGACAGATTTAAGTAATTAGATGGCTGCTCCACATCTCCTTTCTTGCTGAGTACTGAGCATATAATATGTGCAGGCATTTCCTAGTTTTTGGGAGTTATTAAGTATTTAATCAATAATCTAGGTCTAATTATTTCTTCATTTATATGATGTAGAGGAAGATACAACAATAGCATTTTTTAGAAATAATTCTTAATGTTATTTGGGACCAAGAACAGCAACAGCATGAAATTGCTTTGATCACTGGTTACAGTTATTTTTATTACACAAATGTATTACAAATCCTTAAATCTCAATCCTGAAACATTAGATGGATTTCTTGTACTTTTTCAGAAGACCGATCATCTCCCTCAACACATCCAAACCCACTTTGTTGATTCACTACAGAACCTATTGTCATACTGACTGTGGAACTGGCTTCAATTATGAGCAAATACACTTTGCTTCCTCTGCATGCGTTTCCCACACCTTTTGCACTCCCAAACATATTTCATGCAGGAAAAAGAAATGCAGGCCAATTTCCTATGTCTAACATAGCACAGTGCATTAACAACTGCGCTGAAGTTTCAAGCCATGCACTTCCTTCTTCTATGGTGAAGATGTTCCTCTGAGCTGACAAGAAGCAGTACTGCACTGAGATACAGGAGCCAAGCCTTTGGGGTTTCTTTGCTGTTCTGATGTTTCTATGCCACTGAGAAAGATGCAAGTGTCTTTAGCACCTAACTTGCGGGCCTCAGACACAGCATTTGTGAAGGACACAGAATGATGTACCACATAACCAATATATTGGCAGGTTCTGGGTAACTCCCCATTTGAGTAGAAGGCAGTGAGGATGGAGATCAAACTCATTCCTCATATGCCCTTACCTCTTACCAGAATCAAAAGGTAACTTCTGATTTTGCACCCATCATTAGGCACCTAAAAAGGTTTAAAAAAAATAAACTGAAGAACAAGACAATCATGAAACCAAATACTGAGATGGAGATTTTAAGTTTGGCATTTTGGAAGGTGCTGTATCCACTTATTCAGGGGAAGAAACCTGATCTAAGATCATTGAGCTTCCTCTCTGCAAAACAGGAATAGCTCCTCCTTGCTTCACAGCATACATAAGCTCCGCCATATTTCAAGATCAACACACTAAGACAATTACTGAGAACCCTCATAAGCTGAAGGATCATATATGCACCTAAAATGCAGAGAGCAGAATAGTCTGTCTCGCTTAAGGCGGCCATATACCACCCATGTGATGCTGTGCAGGAGGCCTCCAACGTAAACATCCATAGTTACTAACACAGATAGTGCATTGAGACCACCAGGCCAAAAACCCTACTAACTAAAGAAGGTTACACCGTAACTGCGATCGAGTGTCTTAGCAGCTGAGTCTTAGCACATCCAGTGGGGAAAAGACTACTTTGGTATCACTCACCTTAAGTTACTGAAATCTGCATACAGTGAGATTAGCAGACTAACATCAGCTTCACACAAATCCTTGTAGCAAGATGGTTGGAGTGAGCACTTCATATTATAACGCACCAGTTTGTTGTTTTTTTGTGTTTTTTTCCCCCCTCAGTTGGTATTTTAAGTCCAATTTGGTAAATTTGGTACTTCAATTCAGATCACAAGTGCATAAAATGCTATGAAAAATTTTGATACAGTTTCCCAGCAGCTTCTTGGAGCTTCCTGCTTTGAAACTTAGGTTTAGAGAATTCATATCAGAGAACTCTGCAAGACACTTCAGAAGAGAGGAGCTGTGACTGAAGAGCAGACCATCCAAGTCTCAAGAAATCTCAGTGTCCTCAAGTACTTGCTTCACAGAAACATACCTCAAAGAGCTGGTTCTAGCTGGAACTCGGATGCCTGACCCACTGCAGGCTCCCTTTGACTACAATTTCCACTGCAGCCTGAGTATGAGCATTGTTCCAAAGGGCTTCTTAAGCTCAGAGCACTTGAGCAGTCTGAAGACTGACAGGAGACTAGATGCCTTGGGAAATAATCTTTCTGAGCATCATATTTGGTGTCCAAGTGCCATTTTATTATAGAATCCTTATTTCTAAACTTCCCAGAGTATTTTTTTTTTACCTTACATACACTTGTGTTTGGTTTTGTTGTTGTTTTGTTTTAAATTAAGACTCATTTTCACTGCAAAACATTATGGTTCCTTTTGCTGTGATTCATCACGAAGGAAAGCTTTCCTCTTCTGATCAGTGCCAGGGTCTGATAACATAGCCATTTTAATAGAAACAGTGTCTCTTTTCTATAAGGATCTCTTTCTCAGCAATAGCTTGAGAATATTGAGCAATTCCAGAAACAAAGCCCTCTTTGTTTTGTGAATTGCTAAGAATCCAGCTCAAGATTTGGCAACCTCAAATACATTTCTGATAAAATGGCCATCAGGCAGTCACAAACAAAACACAAATCACAGTTTGTGCACAACAAGAAAGGCTAAAAGCAATTGAATATGTTAGTATTGACAGAACAGCTCACCCATCTTTGTTCTGAGGATGGAAGAACATTTTGTCTATTTTTGACTCACTTATTTTCTAAAGCTATGTTAAGCTTTTATTCCATATGTCTCTGGAATGCAAGTATTTGGCTCAAACCAAAGCATCAACATTCCTCTGCTCCAGCCACCTTATTCAGCCAGAGCCTTCTAAAACTAGTAATTGCAAGGTACAGAAACATATTTTCACAGCGCTTTGAAAACAATGACTTTCTTGGTTTTTCTTTGTTCATCATGCACCGAACATCATAGCCTGAAAACAGCTGAGCAACATGCCAAAGCTGGGCTTTAAGAAGCCTAGCAATCTAGAAATTACCTCCACGAGGAGAATCTTATACATCCTCAGGTGCAATCTGAGCCCTCCCTTCCACTTACCAGTTAAAATTAGTTCGTGTTAACTGTCGCTAACACCTCTTGCACTTGAGTACCATGGGGACTGGCACAAAGCAGCTCTGCTCAACTTCTCCACTCTTGCCCAGAAGGCTCAATCGGTTGTCTGGGGGAGAAATCCCATTGCTCTTAACTCAGCCTATTAAAACCAACTGCATGGCGTACCATACCCTCATCTTCCAGTTTTTGCCAAGAAGTCCATATTTGTAGACCTGACAAATCCTAACTAAAATTGAGACATTAGGTTAAGACTGATCTCATCAGTTTTTAAAAGAGTTCAAAAAGATCTCTATTTATGTCATTGTTGCACGGATTGCGTTATATCCAGAGTTTTTGAGAATATCTGTAAAGCTCTCCCGCTATCCCACAGCTCTGTTCAGTCAGGCTCGCTTGTCTGCTTAGCCACAGGAGGCCGAAGTAAAAGCCAAGAGGCATGCTTCAAATATCTGTTTAAATACTGAAATAACTGATCCCATTAAAAATAATAAAAAAAAAAAAACACAAAAAAAAACCTGTTGATCCTCCAGCAGCTTTAGAGGTAAGTCTTAGCTTTGTATGAGTCCTATAGGACTCTCAGCCTGTGGATATCTTTGTTTCTTTTAGAACAATGACATATTCTCTCCAATAGAGAACACAAGGTGCAGGATTCTCCCAGGAAATCTTTTCTAAGTTTTTCACCCCTTCAGTGTGACTCAGTAGATATATAATAGCAGCCAAAACATCGTTGATTTTCAGTTCTTTGTTTAAGTTGAAAGTTGTTCGTTCTTTTCTTTATTGCACAATTGCGATGGATCAGAAACTAGTGGACTTATTGAGCCACAGAGAAAAGTGAAGCAGTCCATTTAATTAGAACAAATATTGCTATTCATTAAATAAGTATTGTCTCCATTGTGGGCTTAGTTTTTTCCAGCTCAGTCAAGCTGGATGAAGTTTCCCTCTCAGTCTTTGGAGTTTATTTCCTTTGCTTTCCAACTGAAAAATAATTCATGTTGCTGTAATCACCTGTTTTTCCCCCTCTCATCCTCTTTTAAAAGAGGGAAGGTAGATACTAGTCAGCTCAAAAACTAGCTCAAACTCATCTATGAGGAGGAATATATAATATTCAAGACAATAGTAGACTACATCCACACTGTTAATCCCTATGATCTAGCACTTATATCTTTATTCAAGCAAAGAATGCTACATAGCTAAACAGAGCACAAGCATACTGTTAAGTGAGGTTAACCTTCATGGGTTTGCAGAGTTCTGCTCTTCTGCTCCCACCCACTCAGGGTCCATTGGTTCACAGTCTCATCAGGTGCAAGGACCACACTTCCTCAAAATAGTACCCACAGCTTGCACCCTACAGCGTTTGTTTCTGGTGACTGTCTCCCACCTTAGGAGTCCCTCCCATCAGATAATGTCACTGGAACCAATATCTCCACATTCTCTCATTAATTAGCATGACTGACCAGACTCAGTGCCCATCTACTGCCTTCCTCTCGTGCCTTGGAAAATGGCCTTGAGAAGGTACACAAAAGGAGCAGACACTCTCCTCCTACACACCCTTTTACTAACCACCTCTGAATACATTATTAATGCAAACTTACTTTGCCCTATATCGAATCCTAGCAAGAGATAGTTTGCAAAGCAGGTGTTAGTAATAGCTTTGCAAGTAGATTACAGAAAGCCACTGACTGAATAACAAACATTCTCTGTACTATCTCAAATACACCTGAACACAAACATATGATCTTTTACAAAACTGTACCTCAGCTGATCCTGAAATGCTGCCAGAATCCCTCCTGTTCCATTCAGCAACCTGAACCCTCAGCTAGTCCCTCATTTCCTGAAAGACTCCACTCCCCACCGGACTGATGGAAGATATCAAGGTCTCCTCATTTCCAGAGAAAGAGCCATCTTAGCAGTAGTAGTAGTACAGTGCATAACACTGCTTCAGTTATATTAACACTCCTTGGTGAGGGGATTCCCAGGTGCAGTATGTGCTTTCCTCCAAGACTGAGCTGTTTCTGATCTTGTGCGGTTCAAAAGACTAAATTAACAAGGGGAGTAAGAACAGAATTTGAATTCCACCCATCTCTAATCAGCTAAAAAAAATATGCTTCTGAAGCCTTTCAAGTTTCTTATTCACTTTGAAAACTGCTTTTATTGAAACAAATATCAGATGTGTCTCCTAGGCAACACCAGCAAACAAAAGAAGAAATAGTAAGGAATCAATACAAGTAATAAAAAATACAGTCAAAAGACAGCTCCCATACAAATGTAGATATGGCACATAGGCTGAAGACGTTTAATTTACCTTCATCCTTGAAGAACAAACACTACTTTCTCATTTGATGCGGTAGAAAAACCCAACATGTGATATTTTTGTAGTAAGTTTTCAATAAGACACTACTCCAGCATCCTCAGAATCCTAAACTATTTAAGGCAATTAATAACTTATTCTCCTGTCCATATCTAGCGAAGAAGAGCCTTGATGCTTCTAGTCACAGTTATTTCCAATTGTTACTCCTAGCAGCAAGAAAGGGACAGAAAAAAAATCCAAATACTCACCAGCTAAGTAGAGTGAGTATCAGAAGCACAATGGTATTACTTGAGTGTCAGCATTATTTGTGACACTTAACTGGTACATCAAATCAGCAAAAAAAAAAAAAAAAAAAAGCTCTGTGATGCGTTTTAAGAAGCTAATCTACAGTTAGTAGTTCTTTTCTGAGAATACAAACCTAGAATAAGCTGTTACTGAACACAACCACTGTGGCATTTTGCCACTGTTAATACATAATTAAATCATCCACTTACAAAGTGCTTCTAGAGTCCATCACGCGCACAGCAATACGTAGCAGTATTCTGTGCTACTGGAGTAGCCTTCAGCTGGCTACATGGGAAGCACACAAATTGTATGCACATATTTAAAATCCCTTCTGACAGCGTTATACATTTCCTATACCTTCTGAACACACAAATACCCCAATACGCTGATGAGCATCTGCTTCAAGTCTGGCTGAGTTTCTGAAGTTCCTTTTAAGAGGGAGAACTCTGCTGTATAACACAGACCTTGAGCAGCCAGGTTGTGTCTGAACAGAGCCGCAAGCTGACAAATGCACAATCGGGAAGTGGAAACTGTGAAAGTGAAGTACTGGAAACTGTAAAATTTGGGCAGATGGTCTTTCTCCTCAGGGAACACAAAGACAAACCAGAAAACCCCAACAGCTTATACTCATGAAGAAGTCATGCACATTCACCTTTAACTATCCAGTAGTTCCTGGAGAAATTTGAGGAACCAATCTGATTATCATTATTTTCTGCCTACCTGCTCCACATTCTGAAAATCTTTCTCTGAAACATTTGTGTTTTGACAATGGAGGCATTTGCATGCAAGCAGTATGTTTGCAACTTACTAATTTGTCTGCTCCTGCTGTTCATTCCTCACCTGAAGTTATAATGTGCTCTCCTTAACATCATAATCACCTACACAGCAGCACATGCTGATGTCACAAACAAAAGCTTATGACTTCAGCTGAGAGATCAGTGGGAACAGAAGGGCTCACATAAAGTGAGATACTGTCTGCATGCAAATGTGTCCATTTAAGAGGGAAAAAAAAACCATGAGTCATTAATCACCAGGAGATATTTTAGCTGAATTGCATTCTCATGGAATATTTTTCAGACTCTATGAAGCATTCGGTGAATCTTAAAAATAATTAAAAAACAAGCTGGTTCCAAATATCCACTGTTATCAACTAGAACAGATCACTGGATTCTAGCCCACCTGCAATCTGCAACAAATTGCAGTTTGCTTTCTGCTTACTGTATGAGGAGGCTGTTGATTCATTGTATCTGTATTTATCAGCCAATCTCAGTTTAAGTTCTGTTCTTTATCTGAAACCCCTTGTGCTCAAAGGCTGTTATATGCCCGAGTTGCACTAGAGCTTGGCATCATCTGTTATTAAATAAAATAGCTGAACAGCAGATGGGCATTAGAGACCTTACTCGCTCACGCAGCAGGTGCCAGTTGAACTCCACTGCTACTGAGAAAGCAAATAAACTGCAGAGAAGTTAGTGGTCAGGCTTCTACCCTCACTGGTTTCATTCAAAGGCAAGAAGCATGAAGGAGTACCTATCCACTGAGGGATGCAACCCTCCTTCCTCAGCCAGGAGATTTTCTGCATTGGCCTCTGGTCCATACTATCAGCTCATACTTTATTTGGGTAACCTTTAAACAATGGAAGCTGCAACTTAATGGCAGCCCAGAGACACAGGGATTACTTCATATTCTTCCCAAGACTCTTCAGTCTAGCAACCAGATGGAATTCTACTGGGAGGCTGTTAATTAAAACCACTCTTAACTTAAGCTGAAACAGGGCATTATTTCTACTCCCTGTTTACTGAAATCCTGCCCAAGCAAAAAAAAAAAAAAAAAAACAACAACAACAAAACAAACAAAAAAAGAAACACAACAACAACAAAGATTAAGGATAGAAGTAAGCAACAGAAGCTAGATATTCATGTCAAAGGCCTCTTGAAAAACCTAATCCAAAGCCAAGAAGGTGTCCAAGGTGCAGACTTTCCTCATGTAACCGTTTGCAACTCATTAAACATACTTGTTCTCAACTCCCTATAAAATCACTTGAGTCTGGCATAGGCAAAGAGTGAATGGAAGCAGAAATATCATGGTCTACCCGTTCTTGTCTCATTCCACTGATTGAAGAAGCTCAGAATGACTGATCTTCTGGCTTCAGTGTCTCAATTTAGTGCATATGATCAGTGAATAAATTCATACCTAAGATTAATTGTCACTTTCTACATAAATTTATATTATTTCATTTACACATCATAGAAGAATGAAGTTATATTCTCCATTAAAGAGCACTAAAGCATAAAATCACACTATTGTAAACATTACAAAACATTGAAGTATGATACTTTATATATAAAGCATTTCCATTCTGGTCTTTCAAAGGAAAAACCGAACACCTGATAGATGAAATACTTGCCCCGTACAAACAGCAAAAGCAGCAGCCACTCATCCTTCCCTAAACCTGTGCTACTGGGAAACATGTGCAGCACGTGTCTCAGCAATGGATCCAGTCTGTCAGACATACATCTGAAGTGCTTTTACATATTCCATGTCCAGTCCCTATATAAACATTTTGACTGCAGCTAAGCAGTTGTTTCTTCCCCTCTTATCAATTTAGTGTCCACACCAGTGACTGGGATAAAGGTCGATGTAAAACCCTGGTTCTTTATATTCCCCATAGAAAATGTACTTAGCTTTTAAATTCCACATTTCCTACCAAAACACAGCAACATGCACCAGCAGCTTCAGCGAAGACTGATAGTCCACTGGAAGCAACTGCTGACAGATTCACTCGCAACAATTCACACCATTATAGGCTGCGCTGAAGATGCAGGGCAGTGGAACAAGGTTGAGCTAGGTGACAAAGATCTTTAAGCCTGCTGGAAAGTGTTAGCAATAAAAAGTCAGAAGAACTTTCATGCCAAGCAATTAAACACAAGCCTGATTTTACACCTTACTTAGAGGCAGAATCTGTAATAACCTTATAAACCTTTAAAGTCATAATTAAACTTGAGGTTCAGGTTGGATATTAGGAAGAACTGTTTCTCTGGAAGAGAGGTGTGGCACTGGAGCAGGCTGCACAGGGAGGGATGCCATCCCACCCCTGGAGATGTTTAAGGAAAGAGTAGGTGTAGTACTTCAGACCATATTTTAGTAGGTAATATTGGTGGTATGTGGATGGTTTTACATGGCAACCTACAGGTCTTTTCCAACCTCAATGATTCCATGAAGTACTGTTTCTACTCTTACATCTTTCCAATGCTTGCAATTAGCCTGAATTATAAGGAAGGTGCTGAGCTCTAAATTCACACTGTTGCTGAAGAAATCTGTTGAAAGCAAATTGCTTAAAGCTCATTGAAGAGGAGTATTGGTGTTTCAGAGTTTCCATACAGAAACTTATTCAGAAAAATCTCAATGCCTGTAAAACAGAGTGGCTGCTTCTGTACTGCTGTCTCTAGTGTTTGTTCTTTTTTCTTAAAAAAAAAATAAAATAAAATAATAATAATAATATGGACAATGTAGTAAAAGCTGTGAAATCACAGACTATATATATCCAGCCTTGGTCACAAAGCATAACTAACTACCATTAAGTATGACAGGATCTTTTTTCTTCATGTACATCAAATATGCAAATGTTTTTCATCTTCTGTTCTTTGCACACGTGGTTTTTTTATTTACTATTCCAGGAAATGCATGAAATCTAAACTGCCTTTCCTCAGTAACTGAAGTGATTGATATGACTATGGGCTCTGACCAAGGTTCACTATCAGCACACCCTGAGCCATCACCTATCTCAAGGTAGCAATTCAGGCCCTAAACACATAGGACCAAATGTGCATTGTAGCTTAACTATAAAGGCTCGGGAAATACTGCAGAGGCTATTCAGAAATTCTTGTCCAAGATGTAACACACTACAGTTCACCTTGCAGGTGGTCTAGTGATAGAGTCCTAACAGCAGTAAAGTAACTCAGATCCCTTTCTCATGTCACAAGAAGCAGCCAGATACAAATGATTAATTTCCTAGTTCAGTGTCATCACTCACTCTGTCTGCTGACCAAATATATGGGCTACTAATACATAGATAGTGGGACTTGTCAGCAGGGAACCTCAGTCTAAGTGGAGAGATATTGTGCTGCAAATCACATTTTCAGTTTCTGTACACTTGGGTTACAAGTAGTCCTGATCTTAACATCCCACAAATTATTTCTAGTATAGTACAACAGGACTGCTATTTCACTGCTTTATCCCAACTTTCATTCAGTTATGTTCTCACCTATTCTTTCCGCTAAATCTCACAAGAACTGACAGTGTAGAAAAAACGTGTTGAAAAAATATATCACTAAAAGCATAAAAAAAACAGACCAAATAGCAGCACTAAATAGTACAACAGTAGAGAGAAAAAAGATGTACATCAGTGTGCTTTTGCAGCTCGAAACACCAACGATATTCCGGGCTCCATCAGAAGAGGGACAGCCAGCAGGGACAGGGAGGTGACTGTCCCTCTCTACTCTGCCCTTGTGAGGCCCCAAATGGACTACTGTGTCCAGATCTGGGGCCCCACAATACAAGAAAGATACGGAGCTGTTGAAGAGGGTCCAGAGGAGAACCAGGAAGATGAACAGAGAGCTGGAACACCTCCCCTACAATGACAGGCTGAGGGATCTGGGCTTGTTTAGTCTTCAGAACAAAAGGCTGCGAGGAGACCTCACTGCAGTCTTCCAGTATTTAAAAGGGGATTTTAAAAAGGAGGGAAATCAGCTTTTTACAGTAGCGAGTGATTTGACAAGGGGGAATAGTTTTAAGCCCAAGGAGGAAAGGTTTACGTTGGATCTCACGGGGAGGTTCACAGAGAGAGTGATGAGGTGCTGGAACAAGATGCATGGAGAGGCTGTGGATGCTCCATCCCTGGAGGTGTTCAAGAGCAGGTTGGATGGGGCCCTGGGCAACCTGATCTAATACCAGATCTGGAGGTTGGTGGCCCTGCCTGTGGCAGGAGGGTAGGAAACTTGATCATCCTCAGGTCCCTTTCAACCAAAGCCATTCAAGCATTTTATGATCTATAAAGTCGTATTCTAAATGAAAGATGTTAAGAGAGATAGTACACACTACTCCATGTAATAGACACATGGAGGCATTGCCCAGAAAAGTAAGCGATACGGAAGTTGTATGTGCACATAAGAAATGATAGACTAAAGCACATGGCTAGAAAATTACATGCAACTCAGGGCTGATATACAGTAAGCAAGGAAAATGCCTTGAAGAGTATAAAAAGCTTCCCTAGTGGTACATTATCTGGAAACTATCTGTGAACTAAGAGGTGCATTATTAAAACCACCCCAGGAGAGCTATGTTTTAAGGCTATGTATTTTCATACTTTCTAAAAGCAATAAAGATGTCCCTTTGGATTATTTTCAGATCCATTTAGAAGACATTGCTTAGAGAATAGGGAAGTCTTGTCATGGTGTACAGTAAGTACACAGTCCCGGAGAACTGACAAGCTACTGTCATCACATCCTCAGGAGAGAGAGGCAATGGAAGACAACTGGACTCCACTGCTAGCTGCTTCCATTCAGAGCAGTCACACTGTCTTGAGCTTTTTGGTCTGCAGTCCACTTTCCAAAAATACCACACTTCAACCAAGCACAGAAGAAACAATTTACTAAAAATATCTAAGACTTTCAAAGCCTGAATTGGCTTTGAATGTCTGGTGTCTGACCTCCCAAATTTTATCAGAAAAAAATACAACTATGTGAGGACATTCTATTGTCATAATTTCTAGCTCTTTCTAGTTCATCAATTCAGATCATCATTCCAAATTCAAAAACCCTCACCAGTGTGCCCAGGTGGCACAGAGGGCCAATGGCATCCTGGCCTGCATTAGAAATAGTACAGCCAGCAGGAGCAGGGAGGTGATCATCCCTCTGTACTCAGCACTAGTGATGCCACACCTCAAATACTGTGTTCAGCTTCAGGCTCCCCACTAGAAGAAAGACACTGAGGCCCTGGAATGTGTCCAGAGAAGGGCAATGAAACTGGTGAGGGGTCTGGAGCACAGGTCTTATGAGGAGTGACTGAAGAAGCCAGGATTGTTCGGTCTGGAGAAGAGGAGGCATTGCACTCTACAACTTCCTGAAAGGAGGTTGCGATGAGGAGGGGATTGGACTCTTCTCCCAGGCAGCAAACAGGACCTGAGGAAACAGCCACAAGTTTAACCAGAGGAGGTTTAGATTGGACATACGGAAAAGCCTTTTCTCTCAGAGAGTGGTCAGGCACTGGAATGGCCTGCCCAGGGAAGTGGTGGAGTTGCTGTTCCTAGCAGTGTTCAAGAGGCATGAGAAATGGTTTAGAAGCTTGTGGTAGCAATGAGAATGGGTAACTGGTTGGACTAGACGATCTTGTAAGTCCTTTCCAACCTTGTGATTCTATGATTCTAAGCAGCTTTGCAACCACAAACGAACTGTGATGCTACTGAGGATCACAACAGCTAGCAATGAACTACCCTCAATCCATCTCCAGCTCAGTGCTAAGGAATGATGTTAACTTGAGCTGACGCTGCATTTCTTCAAGCTGTATTTGTATCTCTACAATAACTGCCCTGATAGATGCATTATACTAAGTTACATCCAATGGAAAACACCACAGAAATTAATCATCTTTCATGGAGTATATGTTTAAGTGCTTGCATTCAATCTTCCAGGAAGACCTGGCAACGTTGTTTTTTTTTTAAAAAAAAAAAAAAAAAAAAAAAAAAAAAAGAAAGAAAAAATTAGGCTGGCTCCAACTTATGCAAACAGCCTCCAGAAGGTTTTTAGAGGCCTGTGCCTGATATTTAAAAGCCTAAATTTACCAGGACATTTCTGAGGGCAGAAATGCCGAAGCCTGGCTTCATGGGCATTCTTGTTCCTGGTAGACTCCGCAAGAAAATGTACTGCTGTCTTTCCCTCAAGGAGGTGCTGCAGAGTTCTTTCTTAGCTACTTAGGCTTCTTAATGAAAGCAGACAAACATTTTTGACTCCTCCGTTCTGTCAAATTGGATTGGAATAGGCAAATATATATATTCACACAGCTATGCTCACTTCATGATTGTACTGACCACGTTTCTTATTTTAAGCAGAAATCTGCCCTTCTGTACACAGCTGCAGATTTTCAAGCTGCTTGGACCACACTCTTAGCACCTGCAAATGATTTCAATAGTTGCATGCAATCATAAGGATTCTGTCTGAAATTAACAGCACTATTTTTAATATCCAACTTCCGTTGCTTTTAAGAGGATTTACCACTTCATCCACATGGAGTATCAGAGCAGTAGAGGCCCAACTAATACTAATAGAAACAGAACTCAGGCTTAATTCTCACGTACCTTTTAGAAACCAATTGTTGAGAGCCATAATCTCACTGCCCTTTAGTGATGTTTGGTCCACAACTTTAAAAGTTTCTTCTTCAGAGTAAGTTAAAATCTACCTTTAATTTTCTTGTTCAGACATCTCACACACACAAGCATTATTTCTAATGACTTATTATAGGAGTGAGAATTAGACGTTTCCTTTTTGTTTCCACAGTATCATTTGTCTAGGCTAATCATCAGTATAAGGAGGTGACAGAAAGAGGTGTTTCTTCATGATCTGCACACAAGACAATCTCCAGAGAGATTTGCAGGGGAGAGGCAGGAAGAGCAAGTCTGGGTCAGCATTTCGTCTGTTGTAAGCTGAAAGAACAGTACTGAAATAAAGTCAGTGAACCTTGAGAATCTGCCCAAGCCTCCAGGCTTTACATTAATGAAGAAGTGGTATCTCAGCAGTTACATGCACTCACACCTGCACAAACATGATTGGAGATGATGGCAGAAGTGCTCATTTGTAAAAGCTAGGGTGGGTGGCAAATGAATCTAAGGGAAGACTAAGATCATCAGACATGCAGAAGAATGACAGCACATCCCAAACGCAAACATAAGTGATTTAATGGGAGGAAATATATTTAATTTAGAGTGACGTTGAGATGGGAAACAAAGCCAGAGGGTGGAATATAGACAGGCATAGGAAAAATTACGGAGGGAACTAAAGCATTCTGGGCAGCTCACGTTACTTGAAGGATGAATAGGTTTAGGCACTAGCATCTTTCCAAAGACAGCCTGTCAGTGGCTTGAGACCTCGACTGATTTCAGCGTATTGCTTTGGAAAGTGCCTGAGATATTATGGAATAACTTGTGATGCTGAAGCAAACAGATAGCGCTAAGAGTGTTTTCAGCAATGAAACAGCAGAGAGAAAGACAGTTTGTGAGGGACCTTCCAATGCTTCTTTTTCATCCTTGAATAGTTTAATGTTCCTCCATTTCTGTAATTCATCAGAAAGATGGGGATTCCTTCACATTAGCTGTAACGGGGCACAACCAAGTTCAGTCTCGGCCTGAAATGCAATCCATTGCTCCAAAGAAGTAAATCAGAATGGGGTGCCTCATAGACAAAGAAAGGTGAAAAAACATGCCTAAGGTTCTCTTAGCCGTTTGATAAGAGCCCATTGCAAGCAAATGACTGGACAGACTAATTTCAGATCCTCCCTCAAAAGCAATCCAGAATATTGATAAAGCACATGCAGCATCATACAATATAATCTCAAGTTAAATGGCAATGTACAGATGAATGCATGTTGTGATGGGTTTCAGAGAAGCAGCCTTAGCAGTTTGCATCACGGGTATTTTGTTGTTGTTGTTACTGAGATAGTAGTGCAGAAACGAGACAAGACCCAGAGTTGCCTCTATCGCTTTCCATTTTACTCTTGCTTAAACAATTCTGTTAGAAAATGGGAGAAAACACACGTGTACAGAATGAGGAAGTATTTCCCAGGGAAGAAATAGCATTTTCTAAACTTTTTTCTAATTCAGGACACAAGCCAGTCCTCGTGGGTAAAAGGAGGTAGAAATTAAATGATCTGAATCTACTGTCAATTCAGTAAATTCAGATCTTGAACTTCAGTCACTGCCATCACATAAATACAAATAGCATTTTCCGTTAAGTCATATTTGTATCTTTTGTTCAGGGTTGAGTTTTGGTTCTGTTTTGCTGTTATTTTTATTTCTAGTTATTGTTTTCAGGATATATATTTTTTTGCATAAAATGACAACTGTATTGTCACCCCATATCAAGACCTCCTCCCAATAATAACAATAAAAATACAGTAGCAGAAGAAAACCTTATCTTAGCAAACTCATTTTTTTGAGCATTTGAAGTCTAAATTAGCTCCACTTCATTGATTAAAAATATTGCTTACAATGATTTGCCAAAAAAAAGTGGTCTGAAATTTAAATTAGTAGAATTATTTTGTAGCAGACCACCATAATAATTTCCTTAAGTAATAAAATCAGTTATCAGAATTAATGATACATAAAATTCTTTTTATGATTTTACTTACATTGCCTTTTACATCCCTCCCTCATCTGTTTTCAAATCAAGCTGCACAGCTTTGTAATGTTCTTTGACACCATACAGCGACCCTTCTTGCAACTAAAAGTGTTGTACTGAATGGAGTTGTCCTTTTAAGACTGCCATGATTGTACAGAACAAAAAATCACAAGAAAATACTAAAAAAAAAAAAAGTCAGCCTTACAGAATAGTCTTAACTTCACAACAATTGAACAAAAAGGTGGCAGAAGTGAAAACCTATTTCCTTTAATGTCATAAAAATAGTGAAAGGCAAAATTAAGTCCTGGATCTAGCTTTTTTTTTTTTTTTTTTTTTAAACAGAGTAAATGAAGTAGATGCTACTACCAAGATATGCTAAAAGCATAGCAACTCGTAAGAACAGCTTGCCAAGTTACAGCTAAAGTTTCTCTCCATAGAATTGCTTCTTTCCTAGCTCTGTAGAAAGCTTCCTTTCTTGACAGCCCATACAGTGAAGCAGTCAGCTTCTTTACTACTTGTCAATCTTGCTCTTGTGTTTTACTTGTAAGACAGAAGCAATGAAACAGAACTATGGAAGTTATCTCACACAGACAAGGTGAGAAATGAGGGCATAGTGGCTCATGAGTAAAGCTACCACTGACAAAAAAAATTTAAGAAGCGCTTTCTATCCACTCTTGAACTAGGAAAGGAGGCAAGATGATTCACAGGCATATGCAGTGAATTGTCATACTTCCTAGAAACAGCAGCATGAAGCTATACTTTTGTTAGCGGTATCTTTAGTCTATTATATCAGTGTGATGAGACAGATCTTGTAGAGCTGGGAAGTGTAAGAGCTATTTCCCACCACAAAACAAATAAAAAGCAGTTCTATTTATGAGCTCTGTGTAACCACTTGCTCAGAACAGCAGAATGCTCTGCCCAAAGCCCAGCCATCAAGATATGAGATGCAAGATTCCGGGAAGTCCAAGAGAAGGAACAGGAGACCAAGAACACAGCTCAATAGCAGATCCCAAATAAGAGGCAGCTGCAAACAGAGGAGTTAGCTTTCTGATATTCAACTTCTTCCATGTTCAAGGAAACAGGAATATATGTATATATGAAAAATACTCCTCTTAAAACATGCCTATTGGTTTCTATAATTTTTGAACTGATCGGTGCATTTTGATATTTTTTATTCAGATCTGGTTTTATCTGCTTAAAATGATCCATATTATCAGCAAGTTCTGAGTACAACTGTCCAGAACACTGGATTCCTAAAGAACTCAAAAGCAGACACTCACTAAAAGTGGCTTTCTATGTTTTCAGTGCTACAGAGCTGAGAACAACATAATCCCAGGGGCTTTGAGCTGTTCACCAGATGCATTGCTTTCAATTGGAAAAGTTTAAGTAAACATGCGAGTAGGATCTCTCACAGGATGGCAATGTGTGGGGCAGGAATACAGGAAACCCTGTAGAATATTTATACAGCTGAGGCACCCAAAGAGGTCAGATTGACAGTTTACAGTGAAAGTGAATTCAAAGTTCAGATTTCAAACATACCTTGACAAAAAATTTACTACTATGCAATTAAGAAGTAGAAAATCTTAACATGAGCACTATTAATAATCGGCATAGCTTGATTTGTAAGATCCCATGGCACATGTGTAGGTAGTTAAAAGCATTATCTGTGACAAGGCCACAGTGAGTCACAATTCTATAGACCTGGCTGTGTATTTTAGAGGATAACCTGCACATTTCTTACTTTTAGCAGACGTTGAGGATGACTGACTCTAAACAATTTTTCCTAAGTAGGTGGTAGGTTGCTTCCTGTGTGTCCATATTCAAATACGTGAAATAAAACCACTAAAGTAAAGTAGAATGCTTCTTAGTCATTCCAGAACAGTGGGATGGTGAACATTTGATCCAAGCGATGAACACAAATATAGCAGCAAATAAAAAGTGGGATACATATCTACCTGAACTCCCTACACCTTCCCACCACTATAAATACTTCAAAAAGGCTTTGCAATAGGAGAGTTGACCTAAATTTTCTAGCAGGTTTGACAGATTTTTATTTTTTAAGTTAAAAACACGATGAGAATGATGTCATTCTACTAAATAATCTACACTGATGATATGTCAATACAACCACTTCTGCAAAGTAACTATGGTATGACAACAAGGCTACAGCCTTAATAAATCATACTGTGAGGATCAGGGAATAAGAAAAATAATATTTTTCTGTGAAAGAGGACTAAAGGATTGGCCTGGATGAGATAAGCAGATAGGGAATCTGCAGTTCTGGCTACTTGGGACTGCCTCAGGCAAGCAAGGATTTACACATGCATTTTATATGATCTCACAAAGGGCTCATTGAGTTTGGCTGGAGTCAAGGTACAGCAGATCAAAGCCTGCTCATCTTTCTGATCTAGTTCTGGTTCCAATCAGAATATTTTTGAGTCCTTCCATTTCTTTCAGCCCCTAATGCACTCACATTTTGAACTAATGCAGAGCAGAAAAATACAGTATATCATGCAGGAAAAACACATCCTTTGTATTTTTGTATTCATTTCTCAAACTACCTCTATTTCTTTTCACAATGTGAAGGCTTAATGGCTTCAACATGAATGCTTGTCCATTCACATGCAGATTTGCTATGTAGATAAAATGTGACAGAACTTTCCACAAAGAAGAGATTATATTTTATGCTATGACATTTCTATTCTTTTCTTCCTATGATGTTAGAAGCTTTTTAAAAGATAGAATAGATAAACTCAATATGGAAACTCTTGTTTCAGAGGGGAAATGTGATTGCCTTTTTAAGAGTGAAGGGAAAATGCTATGATAACAAAGAAAACAATTAATAATACTCAGTGTTTGTAAACTGGCTTTCATCCAAGTGTCTCAAAAGCATATTACAAACAACAGCTAGGACTCACAACAAGCCTTTGTGATCAGATAGCATTCTCTCTGTAATAGGTAATCTCTACCAAAGGAAAAGGAAACCTGGCCTTCCCTCTGCTGTAGGAAATAAAATATCCATTCTGGGGCAAATACCCATTCTGGGGAAAACACCAGAGGTGGACACAATAGAAAAACCTCTAAATGTATTAGTTCAAGAGCTCAGAAGCCAGGAAGTACTGAAGGTTGGACACCTGTAGTAAGAAGACATGAATAACTGATGTTGCCTTGATGGTAAAACAGACGAAAAACAGTCCAGAATATACTTCTGGTTTAATTCTGATCTCTGTGGCATCTGTGTGAATATTATGTCCCAGTAACCAAACTGCTTACCAAACCAGTGTGCAAAAAAGCAAGTTTAAGGTCAAGGAAGAGCAGGATGAAAGCTTTAGCCTTCAGTACTACTTGATTCCTTTTTAAACACAAAGGTGTTTGAGCCAGTAATCATTTGAATAAACTCCTTTAAGTAGTTATATCTGGCTGAAAATCTTGAGGAGAGGATTAACAGAAAAACACCTGCCATGCTTCCAATCTCTTGTTTCACATTCTGAGATATTACTGCAAACCCACTTTTCACTGTCCATTAAGGCAAGTATGTCGGACTGTGAAAAGGAATGCAAACTCTGCAGTTGTCACTGTGAAGAGAGAAACATCCAGTAAAATGGAAAGGACTGCAGAGTTTCAGTAGCTGTTGTTGATGAGTCCAGAAGAGGCTAAAGAAGCACTAGAGAAAATATCAGAAGTTTTACTAAAGGAATAATTGATTTGTATTTCATTTCAGACTCTGACACTGGGCTGTGCTATATTTTGTACATTCTGTTACTGGAGATGCTTTGCACTCAAGTAGTTCACAGACTTGAAAGGCCATAATATCTTTGCACACTTGACCCATCTGTCAAATTTGTCTGAGGTGAACAGATGCATACAGAGATTATTGACAATAGCTTGAGGAGAGGAACAGCACACACAGCATGGACAGCAGACTAGAAATGTGGTTGCTTGATGCCCTCTATGAGGATCTACGGTCCTGAAGTCACCACAAAAGAGCTCAGAAAGGCACAGTAATACCCTGAGTACATGGAAATACAAACAAAATGGCTTTCTGGTCTTTGTTCACGTTACTGAAAATATTTGGCTAATTAGACTTGGGTGGAAATTGAATGTTGGTGTATTTCCCAGCCTGCTTGTAATTACATGTCCTTATTATGAATAGATATGCAATTATAATGCAACTAATTATGGTTCCACTACAGAGACAAAATACATTTTCTCCTTTTGTCATACTGAACTTTCAGTATTTCACAGGTTAGCTACTAGTTTATTCCCACTAAGCAAAGCATCCAATTAACAGGTCATTGCAAACAGAACTAATGGATAACAGTATAATCCTACCTACTATAAGAATGAAGAGTCAGTTACATGCTAGAGCACAGAGCTTCAGTTCAACTGATTGCATTTATTAGAGCAACAGTTAGTTTCATGAAAGCCACAGAGAAGTTCCATTAGGAGTTTTGGCATTAAAAAGCCATGTGATAATTAGTAATCTTTCATCCAGATGGCTTGTTGCTAGTAATAAGGTAGGGGCAATTACTGACATCCAGCTCTCACAGGACCTGTTTAATGGTGTGAAGGAACTGAGGCCCTCTAGAAATCCAGGAGTGCATCAAAAGTTGTCTATATGCACCATTGTAGATGGTCAGAAGTTAAGAACACTGGTGGAAGAACGCTAGCAAATGGATTAACACCAATGGACCCTGATGTCATGGGGCTTTTACAAGCATTGTATGTTTACATCTAGTCAACAGATCAGCACACACAAGAAAAAAAGTAGTGCAATTATTTCAGGTAACTAAAAACATACTTCAAGAGTTTTCCCAGTTGCTCTAGAGTACATGTGTTTGGTTTTGTTGCCTGGTTGTTTTCAATAAAGCCAGAAAGCTGAAAAATCATATCCTGAACCAAATAACATGCATATTTGAACAGCCAAATGCAGACAGAAACAACACTCAACTATTCTGCAAACTATTCTGTTTATGAAAGGACAAAGACAAGAGAAAAATGCAGAAAAGCATTATACCTAGGCACGGAATAGGTTGGCAGTTCACCTTTAAGATGCTCTGGAAGAAAAGCACTCTTTTAAGCAATAAATGTTAGGGAAAGTCATCCTCTGCCTTTTTAAGGTAACGTCAACTTCATAATTTTTTGGTAAATAAGCCAAAGCACATCAGAGAAGGAAAATATTAATGTGGACTGTTCCCTTTGGTAGAAAATACTTGTGAAGTCCTAAGTGACATGGATGTGTTCACATCAGAAATTGTACTGCTACACATTAGTATTTCCGTTAAAAATTCCTACCAATTACTATGATAAGAAAGCTTGTTCCTGCTCTCTAGACACACTTCTGCTTTACACCAAAAATCAACAATGGAGTACCTAAAAATTAGTTCCATAACTTGCTCCACTGAATCAGGAAGCTTCCATTTTGGAGCACATCATCCTTTGCAAGCAAAAAGCAGAAACAAGAATCTAAGTTGTTATAGAGATGTTAACTAAACTCTGACATCAACATAGAAACATGTTATCTTAGCTCCTTCTGTATTAGGATGAAAGTTCTGTATGCTTGTCAACTGTTTACCGGGCTGGTTCTGCCCGATTCCATGACAATTGGTGTGATGGATCCACGGACCCGTGCCACAGGAAAGGGGAAGCAGGAAAGGGAAAAAGGAAATGGGCCTAGGAACAAAACTAATACCATTGACTAATGGATCAAATAAAATGAGCAAGAGAGAGTGTCCGATAAACCGAAGGCCTTACGCTAACGCTGAAGGCGGATGGCTGCAACAAACACCCACTGCTGAGCTCCATCCCAAAGGGAAGAGAGACGGTCCTGTGACCACAGACAGTTTTTATCTTTCCCTCTGAGTAGAAACATGTAAAAATACAAAGCATCGCACAGTCCTCTGGGGAATGTAGTTCTTTTCTTCTGAGACAGGCATATCCATAACTATCGATGATCCACAGAGCTGGAGCATTAACTCTTTAACTCCCAATACACTACATGGTGTTATGATGTTGAATATCAATAATATAACTGAAATCATAAGACCATGACATTCCACCCCATATTCAACATCAATACATCATGTATATCATATATATATATATACACACACAGAAACAATGATTAACAAGCACTAAATACAAGCACGTACAACATATATATTCATATATACATATACACACATATACATATATGCATAGAATTACTGAGGGCACTCTCCCAACATCAAATTCCCTTGTGGTACACATTGAACATCCCCATTCTTCTGCATCATCCACCAGGTAGACCCAGGTCCCTGAGCAAAAACAGTTCCACAGAGAGGTTTGCCCTCTCCAGAAGCTGGAAGGACCCAAATCGCTTTTCCCAACATGTACTACAGGGATTTCTACAGAAGGTAGAGAGCTGGACTGGGCAGAACCATCACGACTGATGGATCCTCAAGTGTTGACCAACCAGGTGGCATCTGACAAATTCTTCTCCCAGTGCTTAAATGTTCCGCCACCCATTGCTTTCAACATGGTTTTTAACAACCCATTGTACCTTTCAATTTTACGAGAAGCTGGTGCATGATAGGGGATATGATAAATCCATTCAATGCCATGATCTTTGGCCCAAGTATTTACAAGAGAATTTTTGAAATGAGTCCCATTATCTGACTCAGTTCTCTCTGGAGTGCCATGTCACCACAGAACTTGTTTCTCGAGACCTAGAATGGTGTTTCAGGCAGTAGCATGGGTTACTGCATGTGTTTCAAGCCACCCAGTGGTTGCTTCCACCATGGTGAGCACATAACGCTTACCATTGCGAGATTGTGGCAGGGTGATATAATCAACCTGGCACGCTTCCCCATATTTATACTTTTGCCATCACCCTTCCTTCCAAAGAGGTTTCATCCTCTTGGCTTGTTTAATTGTGATGCATGTGTCACAGTATAGATAACCTGTGCAATAGCGTCCATAGTTAAATCCACCCCTCGGTCTCTAGCCCACTTATATGTTGCATCTCTTCCTTGATGGCCCAAGGTCTCAAGGGCCCACCAAGCTAGAAATAATTCACTCTTATGTTGCCAGTCCAAGTCTACTTGAGCCACCTTAACTTTGGCAGCTTGGTCTACCTGATGGTTATTTTGTTTTTCTTCAGTTGCCCGGCTCTTAGGAACATGAGCATCTACATGGCACACCTTAACAACCATATTCTTTATTCGGGCAGCAATGTTTTTCCACAGTTCAGCAGTCCAAATAGGTTACCCTTTATTTAATTTATTTATTAATTTATACCAAATTACCCCTTTGCTGCCAGTCATTTTGTTCCCACTGCTGTAGCCACCCCCACACCTTAACAACCATATTCTTTATTCGGGCAGCAATGTTTTTCCACAGTTCAGCAGTCCAAATAGGTTACCCTTTATTTAATTTATTTATTAATTTATACCAAATTACCCCTTTGCTGCCAGTCATTTTGTTCCCACTGCTGTAGCCACCCCCATAAAGCATTTGCCACCATCCATGAGTCAGTATACTTGCACAATCTTGTAATAAATAAGCAATATCTCTCCTAAGTGTGTGATGACTGACTTACTGCACACCGGTCAATCCTCTTTCCAACCAACAAGACATAACCATTATGCTCAAGTCCAAGATAGAATCAAAAACATGTTTAATTCACTATCTACTCATTCCCAGTACTGTTCAACAGAGCTAGATAAGTTGTTTAACATTAAGCCCAACATTAAGTGCTGTGTTCTGAACAGGAACAGAGGTCCACCCTAACTGCACTCACACATATGAATCATGTCAACTGTTACAAATATGGTGAAATAAGCACATACAAAACTGCCTGAATGATTTGGGAAAAAAAGGATTTTTATCCCAGATATGTTACACTAGGGCATTTTGTAGGCAAGCTTCTACCATTGCGTAATTTAAAAGACTTTCAGAAGAGATGCTTCTTGAAAAGAGCAGGGTATATCATGCAGGGAATATCATCCAAAGGACTTTCATTACTCAGAAATTCACATTAAAGTAGTTGTTTCCTAGAAAATACATCTCTGATTAGTACAATAGCCTCAGATGGCATTGTACAGCACTGTCAAATAATAAAAACCTGAACATGAAAATCAGAATATCGACAGGCAGATAACTTGATTGTTGAGTAAAATTCTTATTAAGTTATAAAATAACAAGCCAGAGAACGACTGCAGTTGAACGCCCAGTTCAGCGAGAACTAGGCTGCAAGGGATGCTGTACAGTGAGCTCAGCAAGCTTAGCTCTGTCAACACTTCACAGAAGGCCTTCTCCCTGGTGAAAACCACAGGCTTAATACGTGCCCCCTTGAGTTTAAGGAGAACTGGACTACTGAAACAGGATCACATCAAAGTCTGTGCAAAGCTGCGACCTCCTTCACATGGGCTGCTAGCACACCAAGACTACACTGGAGTGATGAAGTGCAATAGAACTACAGCTTTAAGATTACCTACATAGGTACCATATCTAGGCTTACAAAGAAAGGAAGAGAAATATTTCAGTAAAACAGCAGCAAGACTCCTGTAGCTTCTCTCACTCCCTTCTCATACCAAACAATATCACGATGTATAAATGCTAGATATGCTGTGTCCATTTTTTTGGTTCATTTGCCTACCATCTCATGTTTACACAAAGTGTGTGTTCAATACCCAGGGGAATTTTCTGACCTACTTACCGAAAGCAGCACTAAATGTCTGCTTTTCTTAAATGAAACTAGACAACTTCTCAGGTTAAATGTTCCCTGTTTAGTCTAACAGATAAAAAGATGAGGCAGATAGTAGACCATGACAACAATTTTTTTTCTCTTAAGGTCAGCAACACAAAGTACTACTTCCACAGATGTGCAAGCAGCACATCTCCCTTGGGCAACCATATTCGTAGAAGAGGTTTTCATTCTTCTCCCTCTTCATAATCTTTGTGTCAAGATATATTCATGCAGTGCTAGGAGCACCATGACAGGAGTAGCCAAATCAACACTGTCCAAATGGCTTAGATGCTGTCATAAAACTAACCTGTCAAGGAGCAGGAGTCATCTTTCTTGTTCTCCTTCACAAGAGTTATCTGTTCTGGAAAGTAATTTAAGTCATACCATGTTTTTGATTGGTACTAACACTAAGTCAAAGGACAGGGCAGAAAGGTGTTGCATTCCATCCTTACAACAATATCTAAGTATTCTGGTTCTATTACACTTCTTTTAAGTGAGAAATGAATTCAAGTATAACTCCCACTTACTTGTTATAAGTAGTCATATATTAAAAAAGCCTCATGCTGCCAATTGCTGGTCACAGGGAGTAGGACTGTGAAGACCAAGCCAAAGATAGCCAAGTCCTCATTTTTACAGCTCCAGAAACATCATAGCAATAATGCTGAGGACATGGCTCAAAATTCTAACTGATTTCTTCCCCCTTTGCAAGGTCCCAGGCTCCCTCCTTCCCATGCAGGAGCAGAAAATTTATTGTGGCCCATCAGATGGAAAAAAAATATATATATTATATATATATATATATTATATATATATTATATATATTATATATATATATTATATATATATAAAATAATATATATATTTAAACAATAATACATGGCCACGTAGAAACATTTTCCCATATAAACTGTGGGCTTGAAATGGAATGAAATCACTTCAGAACTTACTTCAGTCATAGCATTGAAAAAAAAAAAAACCAAAAAAAAAAAACAAACCACTGTAGCTACTGGTCAATCATATCCACATCTGTCTAGGCTTGATTTAGTTATCGGTGATAAAATAAGTAGTAGCTAGCCAAGTAATATATTCATATCCAAAGTTACTGAGTCATCTGTTATCTAAAGTATCCTAGCTAAAAGTGAATTAACAGATTTGAAAAGGATTATTTGAATGCCTTTGAGTATATATTAGCGAAGAGAGGCATGTATTTTTGTCCGGTTTCCTCCAGATGGGGAAGGAAAAACACCACATTCACAAGTCATTTTCCATAAATAATTCCACCAGCATTTCCTAATCACAAAATTACTCAAATCATTTCATTATTACAAGATTCTACACAAAATATTTTAAGTGTATTCTTTGTATCTTCTGAATACTAGTACCTTTCAGCTGTTCGTAAGCTGCTGATCTGTTTTCTTTTTCCCCCTCCCAGTAGTTTATTCACAGCAATGAGCACTAGAACATTGCTTTCATGATCTGAATGAAGCTGAAGCTATCACAAATACAGGAAATCAAGAACAAGACTTGGAGAGAGACAAGCACTCAAAGATATGCAAGCATCACAAGATGTACAGTAAGGTAACATGAAAAAAATATTGTGAAATTGTGAAAAATGTACAAAAAGGCAAAAAGAATCCATAATGACAATAATTTAAATGCACCCCTGCAGAACACTGTTTTTAATAATTGCTCTCAAAGTACCCCTGAACTGCTCTGCAAAATATCCTCTGAACTGCTAGATCAAGGGTGCTGATGAAAATCAGTAAGAAATAAAATCTAAGCAGTTGACTATTACAAGGAATAGGAAGCAACCTGCCTTGCTCATTTTCAAGCCTCTGCCTAGAAAGCATACACTCATTCCTGAGACACCAATGATCTCCCTCATTCACTTGAAGTCCTAATGGAACTCAGGGATGCTCTACATATCACACAACTCCACCCGGAGTTGAGCTTTAGAGTAGTGAAAGACTTTCAAACTGATCTTTGCAAAACAAGAGAAATGTTTATTTCCTTATATTGCTTGCTCAGAGTCACTTTAAGCCAAACAGCCATCAGAAAGTTCACTGTTACAGCAGGTAATTAAATTTTTAGCTGATTTTGCCCAAAACTGCCCACCTCTAAAAATGTCATAATGACCTTTCAAGAGAGGTTTTGCGTTTACGTTGCAAAAATCAAATCATTTGCTAGTAGTAGCATACTTTTCATGCATCTTTTAAGACTACAGCACAGCTTTTCCCTATCCATTTGGGAGGACAGTATGGGGAAGATAATTATATATGCACAAAACTAGAAAAAAAATTAGAAGTGAATTGTTATCTCTTCATGTTTTACAATTATGAAACAACAATAATTACGCTGGATTTTTGTGGAGGATGAAGCACAAAGTTTAAGGCAAATTATTTAGAAATCTACTTCAACTGGACAATAACCAGTAAGTTCTCTGCAATCACAAGCTGCTACTCACACTCTGGGACAAAGATACCATGGTATTAAGATTTTCTGAAATAGTGGATACGCGTGTCAATGCAATACTTGAAAGGATAAGTAGTCTTTCCTGAAGGATTCTCATGAGCTTGTCCTCCCCAACATGGAGGAAGCAAAACTCCTTCTGACAGGTTTGTTTATGGCAATACCATATAAAGTAATCACAAATAGGCCAATGGATACAGAAAGAAGAGCTGAACCCATCCAGCTGGTAAAGGGGAGTCTGCAGCTATGCTGCACTCCTCAGAAAATGCCCTAAGTCCAAGGGATGACCTCTCTTGAGTCACTTATATGAGCCCAGGGTGGCTCTACCCGAGTCCACCACTTGTGGATAATGGAGAACACAGGTGCAAACAATTTTCATGTGCTCCACAGGCCAGCCACAGCCCTTCACCAGGTGCTCAATCACTTCAAGACATGATACAAAGTTCCCCTACACCAGTACACTAATCAGGCAGACATAGCTGCATTAGGAAAGAAATTCAAAGCTTTTCAAATCGTTTCATATTTCAGACAGTATGTACTGGCATCTGCTGCTGAGCCCTGAAGAGGGGCAGCTTAGTACTGATTGACTGACAAGTTTTCATGAAAACCTACAAGTTTCAAACGCAAGATACCATGGGGAGATGCCCCAAAACTCTGTTTCCTCTTGTATCTCCCTCCTCTTAACACAGAGCTGCTTGACATTTAGGAAGCCACAAAGCTGGCCTGTGCTACCACCATCTCGTCAGCCTACAGGAGATAAGCTTTTCCCGCTCTGCAGGGCTGCATAGCAAAGTCTAAGAGATGGGTACTTTCTACTGTTGTTGTGACTGTCTGCACAAGTAAAACCAACTGAAAGATTGGATGGTGATCTCCTGAGTACCAATATTCACAAGTATGTAAATATGAATCTGTACAGAAGCCTGATGGGTCTCAGAAGAGCTTCGCGGTGTTACAAATAGCATACAGCATTCCCTGCTTTCTCTCATGCTTATGCCACATCAAGAGGTACAGCGAAAGCTCTGTTTTGAGGTGATTAGCAATATACATCTTTCCTCACATTTAGTTTCCAATGCTCTTATATCCCTCAAGTCACTTGTTTCCAAACAGTATATTCTCAAAGAACAAAGTATTCATGTTTCAGGCTGCATTAGTTTGTTTTCCACCTGCTGCTTTCACCTTCCTTTAACATAAGCATAAAAAATAGACTTTCACTTAAACAAGTACATCTTCTTAGCCTATCAACTTTTCTCCTGGCACACGAGCTTGCATTTGTTATGGTGCCAGAAGTGTAGCCAAGATGGTCTACTTTTAAGTGCCTTTGTTCCCTTCAGAATCTTCCAACCATCTGCAGATTAATTTGTTCTACCACAACAGTAAAGTTAAGAGCTTACATGACAGAAGTGTGTCAAAGAGTAAAATTCTGAGCAGTGAGGGACAAAGAGAAGCAAAGAAAGCATAAAGGAGTAGCAGAGGGGAGCAAAAGGCATAAGGAAAAAACAAGGAAGGCAACCTGTGTTGTTTTTTTCCCCAACAAGAAAGCCTTACAGAGAGACGGGTGAGCATGGGAGCCGCAAAACTGTGAGACTAGGATAAAAGGACACATCCAGGTGCTCCAAAAGCTTACATCTAGGAAAGAAAGGAAGGAAAAAAAGATAAAAAGAAGGAAATAGAGCGAATATGGTTGAGCTACATAAAGGATTTACTAGCGAGATTTACTAACAAGAGAAGTGCAATCTGTGTCACCAAACTTTAGAAGGAAAAAAAAATTGCAAAAAGCACCGAGAGAAGGTGAGAACTGCTAAGTATAGAAGCTTAAGCTGTGAATTGAGGACTCCCAGAATGATAAAGGAAATGCTTGAGAACAGGCTCAGCTGTTAGCAGGGAAGTACTGGTCTAAAAGATCATGGCCTCTAAACAGAATCTTCAATAGCTGAAACTATTGAGGTGTGCAGGTAACAAGAGACTAAACACTTCAGGAAAACCCAGATGTCTATTGCCCAAGATTTCTGACAAAAGGCTAAAGCGAATAAACCAGAAAAGCGTATGCAGAATCTGCTGCAGTTGAGTGGCAGTACTCTACTCTCAGAATATGGGGGAGGAAAAAGATTTTTGCTGCTCTGTAGCTAGAAATGCTCTACACTAAATAGCCCTTAGAAACAGCAACTGCTTTTCAGTTTGCTTATGGCTTTCAGCACGTGCTTATGGCTCTTAAGACATTACATATCTGTATGAAGCGCTTTTTTGTATCAGTTTCTGTGCTTTAAACATACAAGCGAAGCTTCATCATAAAGCACAAGACTGCTGATCCGAGTATTATTCCAGCAGTACGTCCACAGTATTTCCCACTTACCAAGACATTGTGTACATTTATCACCTATCCTCACCTTCTCTCTATGGTATTCAGCAGGCTGCTGATAGCTGACAGCAAATTAGGAATGGAAAAGGATATGGGCAGACTTAATATAGATGCCTTGAATAATATTAGAGGATTGTATTGATTTTTTTTTCCCCTCCCCCTTTGTGTGTTTCAGTGCTTTGTACACTGTTGCAGAAAGATAATGGGTTTTCAGGAGTGGATGTCAGAACTGCATTCATATGCTTGGCCAAATGATAGTTGTGAGTCAATGAAGCAGAGAACCATTCTGAGGCAGTCTCCTGAATGCTCAGAAATTCTGTAAACTCCAGTGATAACAGCTGCATTTCAGAGTGGCTATTATCAACAGAGCTATATCAATTTATACCAACTACCGGGCTAAGCAATTACACATTCAGAGTACATCTGAGAATTGGACTGAATCTGGTCAGAGGAATAATCCACATCAAGACCCTTTACTCCTTAGCCTGGGGTCTGAGGCTCAGAGCTTATGTGTTTTGTGGAATTGCTGAATTCCTCTGAGACTTAGATTGCCAAGGCTTCAGAGCAAAGAAGTGTTAATGAGCAAGAAGACACTTAAAACCTTTGCCATCTCTCATTTTAAGCAACTCACCTAATACCAGAATGCAACATTAGCTTAATGCATAGTGCCAAAGTAAAGTTCAAAACTTAGTTAAGTTTCACAAATATTTTAAACAAAATCATTAAGAAAAACAAGTTTTAGTTGACCTTCAGAGCTCCTGTTGACTAACAGTCAAATCAGTTTTCTCTAGGACTAAATTTCTTTGGCTCCACATAACCGAAGTGCTGAACTTTCGTTCCAGTTTCCAGTGTTGCAGGTCTGTTAGGAATCAGCCACAATACCCTACCAAAAAGGCACTTTTCTTAGGGCCAGGCTGTAGGAAACAGCAAAGGGAAAACATGCAAGCAATTTTTCTTGCCTGACCACAACCCAGCAAACACACATTCTTGTACCAAGAAGGACTTTTGTTTTATGACACTTTTTGTAACCTTGGGCTAGTATTATATGCTTCAAGAAAGAAAGAATATGCGATAAAGCACTAGTTTGATACTTCCTCTATAGAAAAAATAAAATAAAATAGCGGGTAAGCACATGTAGGTACTCACACACACCTTGCAGAAAATGGGAATTTAAGCTTTTAGGTGAAATTGATGCAGTGTGAAAGCCTTCTGCTTTGTGTACTGTACAGCTATCCCGAATATTTGATACTTTTCCACAGCACTCCTGTGGAACACCACAAGAAGCTCCGCAGGCTCTAAGGATAACATCAGTTGCAGTTTGCAGCAGGCCCAAACCTTTTTTCTCTTATCCGCATTTCCACAATAAATAAATAAAATAGAATAAACAACAACAACAAAAAAAAAAATCAGTAAAATAGGAGACGTTTCCAAAACGAGAATATTAGACCTACCTCGAATACGAAGCTCACCCGTCGGCCTTCTCCTGCCGCTTGTGCAGATGGATGCCTCCAGAGGCGTCCTGCCAGCCCGCCTCGGGGCAGCCGCTCTCCCTGCGGAGCTCGCGCAGCACGCGGCCATTAGCGCTGCCCCTTCACCTTTGCGTGGCTCTGGGGCTGAGAAGCGCAGCTCCTACTTTTGGGGGGGGTCACTCCTCAATTTGGACTCGTTAGCCCTCCCCTCTTCCACGCGGCCAACGCAGTTATTTAAGTGGGTACGTGGCCAAAGCGGCTGAAAACTCAGCTCTGAAGCTCTGCTGCGCGTGGGTCTCGCGTGGGGAGAAAAACTGAGGAGAAACTTCTGGAACGCCTTACGGAGGGTACGGAACAAAGCAACAAGACGATTTTGCGCTCTTTTTGCAGCGCAAGGGCTTAGTTCTCTCAACAAGGTCTTCTGTCTGGTTTACTGTCGCATCTGAAGTCTATCAGATATGCAGTCAGCTTCTGATAGGACAACTGTCTCCCCCAAGCACCTACAGCAGACAATACTGAGGTAATTTTGCAATGTTCGTACTTCATTTCCACTGAGATGTAAATTGACTTTCTTTAGAAGCCTCAAGTTACTCTGGTTCTGCAGGCTGGCGCTATGTTACAGAGCTTTGCAATGGCTGCTGAGTGTCTGAGAGCATAGTTCATCACCTTGGCCTGTGCCATTCCACGTAACGTAAGAAATCTTGGATTGAAAAATAAATTCATAAAAAAATATAGCATACTCAGTTTAAAATGGGGTGGGCTTTGGTTAGCAGAAGTTAACAGTGGATAAGGCATCCGGTTTTCTTGTGTCTGCAGCCAAGATGTAGATGAGACATGCTGAATAAATGAGAGAAATTTAGGAACAAAACAAAACAACAAAAAAAATTAATGCTCAAGATTGTTTCATTTTGTTATTAATGAAGAGACTATTTTGTTTAGCTGCGAACATAATAACTCAATTTAGGACAGGTAAAAAATGAGTACACAGATTTGCCAGCAAACTTGCTTGAAATACAATTTAAGAGTTCTTTCTTAGTCAAGTTATTGAGATTGGAAGAGAGGTCTTCTGGAGATCATCCAGACCTATCCTTTTCAGAGTAGGGCTTTCATTTTTGTTTTGATCAAATGGTGTTCAGATACTTTTTTTAAATTGTAGTAACAAACTGTAGACTCCCTCTGACTATAATTTTAACTGTTTTGATGATTTAATGCTCTTATTTTTTCAGAACATTCTATTTCGAGTTCTTGACCAAAGACAATTGCAACATGAACACTGAGAAACCTGAAATTTCTATTTTTTTTTATTAATGCTTTAGTATTAACTCAACTATGGAATAAAGTGAAAGCTGAGAACTTGTTCCAGAATTGGAATTAGACTGAATGTTCCTTGATTTTTGTTTTGCTTATATAACTTGTTTGTTTTAATAATTGTAAGGTTTTTTATTATATAAATAGGCAAAGAAAATATAAATACTTTTTTTTTTTTTTTACCTAGGTCTTTTGCTATATTCAGATTGAAAACTGAAATGATCCCACTTCCCAGTTAGTTAAGATGCAGACAAAATACTAGATAGCATTCCACTTTTAGCAGAGACTTGGATCTTTTAAATGAATCTTACGATATTTGTATGTACATCTGAGCTCAAATTTAATCCCAGATTTAAGCTTGATTTGCCTAAGAGTAGAAACAGCAGAAAGATTAAAGAAAAGCTGTGGATAGCAGCATCTTTCCTGCCTGTCTTCAATTTGCTATGTTTTGGCAAAATGCCTTCCTTTTTCTAAGAATTTTGGTTATCTTACTGCTTCTTATTTTCTTGGTCTCATTTAACAGAACTGAAATTTATAAAGTAACTGTGATGAAGTAAATTAAAAGGCTTAGTAAGGTTTGCTTTCTCCAGCTTTTTCAGAAGTGGCAGCAATGTGTGGTGACTCTTGCTGAGGTGGTATTTGTCTTTAAAATGCCCATGAGGATATGTGCCACGTTATTGTAAAAAAAAAAAAAATAGAAAATAAAATCAAATAAAAAGCTTTCATTTTTCAAAGTAGCTATAAGCTAGAAAAGTCACTTACCTGTAGAGCTTCTGTAAGAATTAGAAACATCCTGAAAAATGAAGTTTAGCATAGATGGCTGCTAATAACTGAGGATGGGAAATGGGCAAGACAGTATAAAAATCCTTTATATGTCATGGACTGATTCTTTCTACTGTGTGGAAGAGGAATGTGGGGTGAGATAGTGGGGCTGACACCTAGTAACTGCTATCATTTGCAGCCTGACTTCACCAAATTAAGGCTTTAAAAAGATATTTCTGCAAGATTCATGTGGAAGTTAGAAAGAGATTTATTTGGTCTTCCTGCATGCTCACCAAACCTTGAAGGTGAGCAAAAGTAGGAAAGTTGTATTAACTACAACAGCAGGTGCTATATCTTGCTAAGAGGGCTACTCTGCCCATAAACCACCTATTCATAGCTTCCGTTTGATGTGTTTATCTGTGGTCCTCTCATACCAACAGCCAGAATCTGTTAGGTTGCTTTGCTTTGTTACGCCTCAGATCTCACAGTGTAAAGGTAGCTTATATGGAAGTCTGCAGTTTAGCACAACCCATGACTGTTTTTGTTTTGTTTTGTTTTTCTCAATATATTTTTATTAGTATTAATATTAGTAAATAAAGGGTAAGAACAGGCAGAGAACAATCCTCCCTTTCTCTTCCTTATATGTAGTGACATGGGAAGATTTCAAGTAAAATTTCCCTTTTTGAATGGCACTGTAGTTCTTTGGATTTAGAATACCTTTGAAGAAATGACAAAGCCTTTGTGTCTGAAAAACTAATGTTGAAAGTACAGTTCACCCTATTTCTTACTATAATGTTCATGTGTTCCAGAAGGTTTCTTCTACTGTCATAAAATATGCTTGCATTTTTATATAATTAGTCCTGGTTTCCAGAACCTTCACTTTTATGGCTGAAATAAAACTATGCAGTTACCTACCTAGATAGAGAGTAGAGTTGTGCTTCTATACAATGTCCCTAAGTTTCCTAACAGCAAAGTTACTTGGCTGTAGTGATCAGATCAGTGCCTAACACACATTTAGGTGTAACAGACCATTGGGCCAGCATGTGTTTAGGTATGCTTTTGTACAGTAGATGCTTGACATAGCTAGAGAAAGTATGAATCTTCTCTAACCTCTAGATTTGTTGCATAAAACTTTCTGAGAAAGAGAAGACCATGATAAAAGTGTTCCTGGAACTGGGGTACTGCCTCCAAGTGAATTTGGGAGATAAAAGGACATGTAAATCATAACCAGGATGCAAAAGTGTATGTTGGTAACATTGTATTTATGAATCATGTAAATAACTGGTGGGGAAAAAAAAAATAAATCAAAAACTTTGGTGCATGTTTACCTGATGGTTGGATTTAGATAGATGTATGCGTAGCAGTATTGGAAGTACCACAGTTTTTATTATTATTATTGTTATTTTTGCAGAGCCAGAAGGAAATAATCATGCCTTTAAGCCCAGTCTCTCACAGATGTTTATTCAGAACATTCCTGAAGAGGTTCTCTTTAGCCTGCTGTAACAATGGTCTCCATCTTAAAGTACTGTGACTTTTTCTTGCAATTTCTTGCTTCTTTCAGTAGTGGGGCTTGTAAGTGAGAGCAAGCCAGAGATTTCTGAACTAATTTCTAATGGATAATTTCTTGTGATAAGTCTCTAGAATGAAATCCAGGTTAATTAATCCAGGGCTGCAGTTAATTTTATGATGTTGTCTTTCATAATGTCTGCACTTTTAGTATATTTTTCCTAACTGGAGTAGGTTTACGGGGTTGTGGAATATTTTAATAAGGAAATAACGTGCATTTTTTAGCTTGTTTTCTGTTCTGGTATAGTGCTCAATCTGTTTTATAAGCCTTATAGAAAGGATCAGCAGCAAAAAAAAGAAATGTAAATGTGCATGAGTGCTGCTGAGACTGTTGGAAAGTTCTTCCTAGGAGCCACAGTGCTGCTTTTCTGAACCTAATTCAGTCAAAGGGGAATGAATGGAAGAAGAATTGCTTGGGTAATCATAAGCACTCTTTATGCTCCCTCTATGCTACTGAATAGCTATGCATAAGCTTGTTTTACTTCTGGTATTTGAAAATGATAGTATTGCTGCAAAAATCAAAAACCTTAGTGTCTGTGCTTGCTCGTGGTATCTCCTGAGAAGCGCTACGTGCCTGCATGATGCTGTCAACACAGTCCTTGCTTCCCCTTTTATTTCCAAGCAAAGTTCAAGTACTGCAGGAGAGAGAGATTTGTTTTACCTTAGAGGCAATTCTACTGAATACTAGCTGGGAGTTTTGGGGAAAACAACTTAATTATCTACCTGCTGGAAATGTGATAATGTCATGAGGAACCTGAATAGACGTTGTGTCAGTGCTTAGGCTTTGGGTGCAGAACTAAAAAACTTTTCTGCCATTTTTTTTTTCCCAAGTCAAATTCCAGCAGATGTGTCTGATTTTCAGTTCTGTATCCTTTTATCAAAATACCTTTGATCAAATGTAACCTTACCTTTAAATCTGCTGTTCCCCTTCTGTGTTCAGATTTTTTCATCTTCCAGTTCAGTAGTCCCTCCCTGAATCAGATGCTATTTTGGAGGTCATTGGGCTGGAAGCGTTCTTTCTTGCGTTAGGTCATTGGGATTACGAAGAAGGGCAGACCTTCTTATGGAAGTGGGAGTAAACGTTTGTCCTAAGAGGTACTTGAATAGAAATGTTACCATTCATGTGAAGGTTTTAATCCGGCAGAGTACAAAGCATTTCATTCTCTTTAAAATGTTACATTTTTGTGGGCTCCTTCTACATAAAGTTGTAGTCCTGACCATTGCTTGACCAAAAAAGCTCAGTATCCAGACTTGGTACAATTATCTATTCTGTTGCATCAGTCAACGAGCTGGCCCATTTGAACTGTCATCCACAGAGACTTAGAGAAGAACTAAGCAAACGCCATGACGGTATTGTGGAGCTTCCCTTGCTGGTATCTTCAGGACAGGGTAAATTTTGAATGGGCTCAGAGCTATTTAGTGCTACAGATTTGGAGGCTTACTGTGGGGATGTTAAGAAGTTCTTTCTTCTTCAGATGTGTGTTTTATAGGAAAAAGAAGAGGGAAAATTGCCATTTTTTTGAGGTTGAGAGTTGTAAGAGTTTACTTAGCATGAGGAACTCAGGGCTGATGAAGATGACTACTCTTCTTTTCTTTGCCCTGAATCCATTTTTAAACAAATGGGAGTACATCCTTTAGATTACCACATGGAACCTACTTCTAAATTTCTGGAAGCTCTGTTGCACTGAAGGCTAGGGTATGAATAATACACATAAGTTTACTCTGAAGTTTTCTTCCAAGGAGATTAGAGACCTCTTCAAAAATGACTCCCAAATTTTTGAGCTGTCTAATATCAGAAAGTAGGAACTGGAAGTACAAAACAGGGCTTTGGAAAGCTTAGCACACAAATATTGTTAAAAGAAGTTGAAGTAAGGTGTCGTGAAAGATTTAAGTGAGAGTAGTGAGGCATAGATAACAACACCAGACTGTTTGCTGTTGGCTGCAATGGAAAATACATAGAGCTATATATTCTTGTGCCCCAGATGTGGATCTGGTAGAAATAGGGTGGCTAATCAGAGGTAAATGTTTTCTAAAGTCAGCATTTCATAGTGTTATTTTTGTTTTTTGTTTTTGTTTTTTTCTGGCATTTACCTAATTAGTTTTAAGTCATTAGTTCCAGTGTACACTTTATACTGTTTCCAGCAGAGGTGCTTTACCTTGTGGGTGAAATCTTTTGTTGCAGAAAACTGTAAATGGATCAGAAATTGAAAACTGTAGTAAAACAATCTACAGAACTTCATATGGGAAAACATGACACTAAGAGAATCTTGGCTTTTCTTTAGAAATACATATATATATATTTTTGTGTGTGTGTGTGTGTGTGTGTGTGTGTGTGTGTGTGTGTGTGTAAAAAGATATCTGGGATGCCAAGTACAGTTGAATAATAACTTTCCAACTTGCTGGAGCTGCTTTGCATTTCTATTTTAGTTCCCTGCTGTTCACATGTACATATCGCAGTGTGTCTGTTCGCCCATTCTTGTGCAACAGCACTGGTGATGAATTGAAATAATACAGATTCTTGCTTTGCCAGCTTGCAAAATGCCAGTCTACATTCAGTGACACACAGGAAACATCTACCAGCTCTGCAAGGATAATGATTTACTGTGTTTTCATCCTACTTATGTTAATTGACAGATGTGCAGTGTTTTTGTTCTGGTGGTTTTTCTTGTAAATAAGACAAGAGGCTTGTTAGAGTGCTAGACATTAGAAACATGCAAGTTAAATGACCTTTTATTATGCAACTAGTTCATGTCAGAAAAATGGGGCCTCTGTCAGAATTCTGGACAACTACGTAGTTCTTCAGTTATGAGCATCAGTAATGTTTTTCCAAACACCTTTTTACATCAATACTTCTCTAATAGTGTTTCCTTTTGGAAATATGTTTTAGGACTTCTTTTGAATGTATCATGAAATCATATTCGTTTTTCATTTTTCATAATATTTGTACTCCATTTACAGCTTTCCCCCTTCTCCCCCTCAAAATACAATAGCGTAAGCAATTGCACTGTCTCTGTTTTTTGCTATTGGTCCTGCATGAGGGCTGCTGAATCATGGCTTGAACCACTGATCGAGCACCTGAAGGAAAGACCTGGTCAGCCCTGGGAGCACAGGTGACAATAATTCATCTGTGCAATTGGAAGTAGTGGGGCCTGGCTCCGCCCCTCTTAGATCTCTTTTAGGGCTGACTGCCACTGAGGAAGGATCTCTTGTTGGAGATCTCTCCTTTAGAGTTCTTTCCCTGTGGGCCTAGGTCCTCAGAGATGGGTGAGTGTTCATTTTTCCTTTCTTTTGTAACATTGCCTTGTTTGTGCTGCTCCCTTAGCCTTTACAGGTTAACACCTAGTGACTTCTGAAGTTGTTAAATAAGTCTTATGCAATAATATCAGAGCTCAACTTATTGTGTACCAGGATTTGTGGGGGTAAAGGCAGCCCCTCTAGCTGCAGTCTGGTGTCCCTACTTACAGGATGATTTTGCCTTAAATCCATTGTCAGTTGTGCAGGGATCAGTGGCTAGACCTCACAACAGTCTTATATAAAAGCAGGTTTCATTAGGTAGCTGTTTAAGGAATATATAGTAAAAATTGCTACTTGCTTTTAACTGCGGCTTTAAAGGGATTGTTTGGCTATCCTCACTGTGGATATTTGAGCACTGAGCATCTTCCAGGCTACGTAACACTCTTCTTAAGTAGAAAAGAGCTATTAAGTGACTGAGGAGGCCAAGTCTAGGGTTTATATATTCACCAGTTCAGAATGTTGTTGTGCTTACGTCTGAGTAGAGGATCTACTTTTTGTAGAAGAAAATCATAGATCTAAATTTCAGTCAGGGTCACTTTCTTTGCTGTTGTTTTCCCGTTGTATAGCAAACTGTCTTTAAAGATACCACTGGCTTGTATGCATGCAGCAGATACAGTGTGCGTGTATAGCCAGGAAGACTATAGCAGAACCTACTTGAAAAAGCCTGAAAGAAGCAGATCATAGAAGCCTGTGGCTTGCGTTTGCTCCTGCATCTTTGCAGTCAGAAATCACAAAACAGGCAATTGACATTTCAGAATTCACGTCTCCATCCTTTCAGCCTCCCATTCCAACTCCTTAGTTTGACTAAAAATCAGAAATCAGAGGCTTCCTTGTTTAAAACTATGTATCAGATAGGATTTGGTCCTCTATCAGGAAGAGATCCTTCCCTAAAGTGTTGCAGTAACAGTTGTGTTGTTTGGAAGTTTAAGAGCAGTTATGGCTTTAACACCATTTTGCTTGGTAGGAGATACTAGTAGTGCCTCAGGAGTATCACTGGCACAAATAAAGCTGTTGCTTCTGAATCTGAGTATGACTGACTTCCTCCAAGTCATAAAAAGACTGTGTGGCAGAGGAAGGAAACAGCCTGAATAGTCTTTTGAGCAATTAAGTTGTCCATCTCTCTTGTTCATTGTATTTTCTTTCTATCATCATGATTATTTTTTTCTTCTGTACATATTATTACAATTTTTAGTTGGAGAGAAGCAGTTTCTCTGCTAGCTGGATGCTTCTTTGCCTGTGTCTTCTTAATAAATAGTGGGAAAAAAAGGATGATGTAGGAGAACTGTTAGGTTACAGCTTGAACTGGTGATTGAGCACCTGCTGAAAGGGTGTGGCTGGCATAGGGAGCACAGGCAAATTGTTTGCACCTGAGTTCCCCATGCCACTAGGAGGGGTGGACTCAGAGTAAGGCCACGCTGGAAGGAGAACATCTCTTGGATCTAGGCTGCTTCTGTGAAGAGCTGCTGTCTGGTCAGAGGTTCCCTTCACTAGTTGGTTAAGTTCCATTCTTTTCTCAATATAACTATTGGCCTACCTGTGAATATTTTGCCTGGTATTGCCAAGAACTTGAATGAAGTGATTTTGTTTCCTGGCGATCAAGGTGATATCAAGGGATATTATCTCAACAAGTGTGTGATTGGCTTTAATGCTTGCTTAAATCTGTAAGAATTTGTAAACTCAAACCCCAGAATTCAGTTATGAGCAGGAGTCCTATGAGGAGGGCCCTAATGTCGGCGGTTCGAGGGTTTCCTCTAAACCTAGACAGGTCTCCACAGACTGAGTCTGGAATGCTGACTACTGGGAGGAGTGGTGAGGGTGAACTGGGAGTCTACTGCAGTCTGACCGGGGGTGCAGATGCCTCTAGGCTGTGGTGCTAGCTACTGGAACAAATGGGGTCCTATCATCAGTTACTAGAGTGAGTAGAGTTGCAGCCTTAGTGGATAAGGGAAGAGCAAGTGACATTATTTGCCTGGGTTTGTGTAAGGCATCCGATGTCACACACAGCATTCTTATTTCCAAACTAGGCAGACATGGATTTTGTGAATGCACCACTTGGTGTATGAGGAATTGGATGAATGTTTGAAGGAAGAGTTGCAGTCAGTGGCTCAGTGTCCAGGTGGAGATTAGTGATGAGTGGTGTACTGGGGTTGGTATGATTTAACATCTTTCCCAGTGACTTGGGCAGTGGGAATGAGTGAAGTTTCAGCTAATGTATCAAGCTGAATGGTATAGTTAATACACACAGTGTCAAGCATGGACATAGGCTAGGCCGTGAGAAGACAGAGAACAGCTCTGCATCAGGCTCTGATATTGGCTCTACCTTCCAAGGAGAAAGTGGCAGCCATGTCCTTGGGCTCTGGAGTGGGCCCCAGCAGTCTAGGCCAGAGCAGCTGGAAGTAGACACTGCCTTTTGTTCTTTACCTCGCTTAACAGTACCATGCATTAGCAAAGAATAAACATTTTCCATCAGTAAAGCATGGTATCTCTGTTATCTTTCCTGATCCATGAGGTGGAGGAAAACAAGAAGGAGGCTATAGGATGGGTGGGCTGTTTGGAGGTATCTGTTTGAGTAGTGCTTGGACCATTCTCCACAAGCAATCATCTTTCCTGCTTCCTGCAGGATCCATGTGTTTATTATCTGTGTAAGCATTAGGTAGGAATAGTAGGGAGGAGTAGGAGGGCATTGCTGTTGTTCTGACCAATGCGTAGCCAGGAGCCTGGCAATTCATGACAAACAGTGAAGGGAAGCTGAAGAGTAGGAGAGTAGGCAGGCAGTTCTTAAGAAGTCAAGAGGCACTTGAGGAAATGCTCTGACTGATGAAGCAGAGGCAGCTTTTCCTAAAACAGCAGGGTGTAGATGGCTATGATTCCAGTACTGTAGAAGGACACAGCCCATAGACTGTGGACATGTATTTCTCTGCTGCAGTACAGGAACTTGATCTGGTTATTACACAGGTTTCCTGGAAGCATTGAAGAAATTCTGATACTCTGTTCCTCCTCACTCATCTTAGTGCAGTCAGGGAGTGATCTCTGTTATTCTGGGGTTCACTGAAAACATTCTTGAAATGGGGAATGTGACTGAGGACAGAAAAAAGACTTTGAAAGGGGCTTGAAACTGCAACAATCCCAGTCGAGAGCTTTGAGAATTGATCTTCCTATTGCTCTCAGTGAGCATTGCTGGATACTGGATTTGCTTCTAAATGCAACTAACTAGCTGCTGAGCTTTGCCAGTCAGACCCTTGCAGAGGTTATGTGGCATTCTTGAAGTATAGTCCTTATTAGTTGCATGAAAAAAAATTACTTGGTGAATGGGAAACTCTGATTCTAGTTAATGCCAGTTACCTGACTCAGCCAAAGGTGAGAACTTTGCTTAAAGGAAGAGTAGTCCAAAAGCTATTTGAGGCAGCAGGTAGCATGGAGAGCCTCTGGATAACTGAACGAATAGCAATCTTTAGGAGTACTGGCTGTATTTTCAAAGAGGTTTTGATGTAGGGTGCTTTTGAAACTAATAGCAGTACACTGTGCTGAAGTTGTGCGTCTGAAAGTGATCTTTTAGCAATAGTGAGAATGAGTAGGAGGGTATACTGTGGAAGGCTAGGGTGCTGAATGTTGTGCTACTTTGAAACACGCAGACAGCTTGTTGGTGAGGAGAAGCAAAAGGAAGAACTGATGCTTTTTAGTAACAGTTTTTAGTAACAGTTGCTGTTTACATTCTCCAGTTACCAATGTTATACCAAACACAGTTTGCAGCGTTTATTTTGTAGTTTGGGCTTCTTTCCAAAATACATTTGAGTTTATAACTTCAGTGAGAATTATTTCTGACAATGTAAAGCAATTTGAGAATCTTTTTGGAAATAATTGGTTTGGGTTAAGGGAATGTTTTGCATTTCTCACTTTTTCTGTGTCAAGTTTATGTTAAGAAAATCAGGCTCCTTTTCTTATGCGCTACTTATTGCTTATGTCTTTACCATTCACTGTGAGAAAGTTTTATGACTATCTGAAGCATTAAGGGGAAACTCGGTAGGAATAGTAGTCTTGGTATGTATAACAAGTGTTTCTGTTTCTTTCTAAGCCTGTGCAGTTTATTTGGTGCATTACCCCAAACTTATTCAGGAAGGAAATATCAAGTAAGAATATGTATAACAATGTTACTGATACTTGTTCCTAATCTAATTGTCACCTTTCAAAATGATGTATTGCTTTTCTTTGAAGGATTGCAAAACTGAGCTGTTGTTTGGAGAAAATGTCTAGTATAAAAACTAAATAAATTGTGTTGCTTGTCTGTCCAGGAGAAAGATAAGAAGCAACTCCATTATTGGCCTAAACGAGGCTGTATGATGAAGATTTCTGATAATAGAAAGCTCTGTAATCTGAAAGAAAGGGCATGATGTGATCAAAGTCTGCTTTTGGTGCTTACTCTTCAAGGTCAGAAGTATTGCCATATGGCAGTTGACATCTCTTATAGCTTCTCTTGCCCTTTCTAGCTACTCTTCTTGGAAAAATGTCCTTGGCAGAGTCTATTTGCAGTGCCTGGATGTCAAAAAAAACTTCACTTAGGTTATCTAGCTCTTCCTGTTATTTCTTCTGAAAATATTTCATCCTTATTATAAGATAATGTACTGCCTTGCTTATAATTGGTATGGAACAAGAGCATGATCATGAACTGCATCTGGCTTTTTAATTGATATGTAATGCTTCCTTCAGAAAGAAGAGGGAGTGAGACCCAGTTGGAGTGATATCACTGTGGAAGTCCTGCTTTTACTTGTCCCTGAAGGCCCTTACTTGTCACTTCAGAGACAAGCTTTGGAGGTATACCTACCTAAGAGTGCTTTGAAACACAGATGTTTCTAGAAGCAAGAAACAATTAGATATTGAATTAATTGTGAATTATTATTAACCTCTAGTACTATTGCAATGTTATTCTGCCTAGTCGTGTGTGCAGCTGAAATTTTAATGTAATTTGTTTAATTTTACTCTGTACACAGACAGTATTTAGCAAATATATTAATATTCTTTTACACTTTGCCCTCTTCATACTAAAGAAGTGATAGATCAGTTATTCTGAAGTAGCAATTTGTCAAGCCTCTAAGCCATTTACAGCTAGGTGCATAAATAATTTATCATCTACTGTAGCAGTAGAAATAATAGACATTTAGCAAATTGTAATTAAAAAAAATCGAGATGAATCATTTGATAAAGCTATTTATTAAATTGAATTAGTTCTATTAAAGATGTGTATTAAACTTGGAGTACTAATGTATTCTTACCAGAGACTTGATGAATTAGAGTTTCTTTTTTAATCAACAGCTTCATATGTGATGTGGCAAACTAGTGGAGTGGACATTGAAGTATTAAAAAATACATTTTATGTTTCTTGAGAATGATCATTTAAGATACTGTTTTTCAACAGAAATTGCCAGTTCAATTTCTTGTACTGCGGTTAGGCTTTAAGGCATATATAATGGAACATTGTGTTTCTTAGTAAGTATCTTCATTCAAAAAGCATAGCCTATCTGTTGAGCCAAACTACTCTTTATAAAATAGAATTAATCATTTACCATATCCTGATTTACATGTTGTATGTACAAATATGCAAAGGAAATAATTTTATTTGTAGGCTTATAGACACAATGTTAAACTTCAGAACACACTGAGTGAGATTTAGACCCAGCATGACTTCTGCAACATTGTGTAATATTAAGAAATGACATGTCCCTGTAGCAGTAATCTAGAGGTGGCTGATGAACTCAAATATTGTGGTAGTGCATTTACATGGAGGTCTGTTGTCATCTTCAAAGGGCTGTACAGCAATCAATTTGCCCACACCGAATATGTTGCAGGATTATTGCTCTATCCTCTATGCCTTGAACATCTGGATAACTTTACCTCTGTGACCAATCTTATTGACGGCGGAAGCAGGGGAGGGAAGGGGAAAGCAGTTTTTTTACATACTGACTGCTTGAAGGTGGGAAAAACTACTAAGAAAAAGGAAGCTCAGTCAATAGAAAGCTTTAGTACTTGAGAAATGTACTTGCAATGGATGAAACATAACCAGTCTGTTTTGTTTTGGCTTTCAGGTAGCAATCATTTTTTATGTTTTGGCAGTATGTGACAATTAAAACATGCTGCTTAAATGTCATTTTGTTATGCTTATAAACCAGTACTCCATTCTTGACACCATAGTGTTTCCTATGCAGAGCAGATAAACTGATGTTTCGACCACAGTGATACAGCCATGTTTTTTTTGTTCCTTGTTTTTGCTGCAGTAAGTCTAGCAGACGTTTCCCTATGCTGTCTATCCAGGTCTGTAGATGCCTCGTGTTGATGTTCCCTTTTCTTGAGTGAAGCATGGGTAATTATGCGTTTTTAGCTCAAGGAAGACACTAAACCAGTAACTTCTGTGTTAGAGAACTGGATAAATAACAGCTCTTTCAGTTGTTTGTGCCGAGAATTAAGTATAAAGTTGATGTCGTGGGTATACAGCATGCACAGCTTTTAGGCTATTGCATGTTCTGTCTGTATTAGAGTATTAGCTGATACTTTTTGCTTATGTGAGAACTTCATTCAGGAAGTTTCTACAGTTTTTAAAGAATATCTATGTGGCAGAAGAAGATAAATACCTTGATTGAGCTGCTTTCACAATATATATAATTTTAACTTAAACGCTGTTTCTCCTCTAACCCAAAAGAGGAGAATGTAATGGGTATGAACCACACTAACCACTCTATAGAATCTAAATAAATTAGAGTGACTGAGAAGGCATTATGAAGATCTTTTTCTTTGAGTTCAGTGGTACGTTGTGTTGATTTCTTAGTATGCTAGGAAAAAAGATGAGGCTGAGAATATTGCAAAACATACAGCCACGATGAACTTTGAAGGTTCTCCAGTCTAAAACAGCTCCATCTAGGCTGAGAAAGGCTCAAAAATGCTGAAGTAGGTGAAATTAGCAATAAGGAAAATTGAAGATACTAAAAACAGTAGGTTTAAAACAGTTGGACTGTGACCTGCTTATGGTTAATCAAGGTGGATTGTAGTTCAAGATCAGACTAGTACACTGTTTTCATAAGAACATGTTAAATCTTTTGAACTACTTGGTTGAAAAGATTTTTACTGGTTTTAAATGAATTTTGTTGAGCGCAGGCTTTTCAGCTCTGAGATGGAAATTCAGGCTGAGAGAGGAGATATACTTCATGTTCTCTAACTAGATTGTTAGAAGATTCATCTACTACAGGGAAATCTTTGCTCTTAATCTTTCTTCCTTATTGATCCAAGCAGCCAATTCTGACTTTTCATAATCTCACAATACACTTATAATATTCAAAGATTTTCATGAGGTTGGAAATTAGTGCCTCCCAGCCCCCCTGTTATAGTACCTTTGTAGTACCTGTTGTTTTAAGTACACAGTTTGAGAAATAGATCATTAGCTTGGACACAAGGAAGCAGAATCTGAATGCTGTATTTACTGTAGTTACTGAAGCAATTGCAGGAAAACATCACTATTTCAAATTCATTGTTAGATTTTTCCAATTAGGAAGTTTCTGGATGTCTTGGTTCTGAATATGCAGCATGTTTTTGATTTAAAGTAGTATTTTAAACCTGGAGGAGCCTGTCTTTTGACTAAAACTGAAAAGTTCTGATTCCATGAGAGCCTTTGAATCCAAAGAACTGAACTCAAGTTAGTCTGGCTTAGTTCTTGGTTCCAAGCTGTTAACAGTTTTGGAATCTACTCCTTAAATGTTACCAGATTGTGTCTCTATTATGCAAATAGCATGTTCTAGAGAAGCTGTTTGCTTTTTCTGTCTTCACTTTCTTAATATGAATACACTCTGAAATCAGTCTGAGGAATCTTAGTGATGTTATGTTTTTTCCTTTTCCAAATTTGGTGGGGGCAAAGAGTAATGGTTCTATTGAAACAATTCTTACTAAAGAATACAATATCAGCTATGATACAAAAAAAAAAAAAAAATACTGCTGCAAGATATGTAATAGCATTCCAGCAGGGGCTGATAATTGCAGGTGTTTCTGTGGAAATGAGCAGCTTTCAGGTGCCTGAGGTTTCCCTTTCAAGGCAAGTGAGACAATAAATATTTGTGAAGTGAATTTAATTGTATCCAGAGAATTCTAATAAAATGTCCAAAAAAAATCATCATGCAGGCATCCTTCAATTCATGAAGTGTGGAGGGGGGTGGAAATCTGAACTCGGAAAGTCTTTTAAAGATGCACATAATGTTTCCCAAATTTTCTACAAGAGATCAAGTCCCTTTTCAAATACTAATGCAGAAATCCAATGTTAATTTTCAGTATGCTCAGTCAAGGGAACATTTTAAGCAAAGGTATCTGTTCTATTAATTATATTCCTTGCAAATGTTGAGTGTTGAACTCTGCATTCAGATTTGTGGATGGAGATTGACCAACAATACACAGGGTGAGGTTACCTAGACACCTGCTTGTTTGTATAGACAGGCATTTAAACCAGCTATGTAATTCTTGAAATGCAAAGCCGGGCAAGAAAGTTCTGTTGTTGTACTTTCAGCTGTGTGGGGAAAAAAATGTCAATAAAGGAAATATCAGAGCCTGAGCTTCTAATCATACACAGAGCATGAAGTTGAAGAAGCTGTCCTGTGGAAGTTTACTGGGATTGCTATGTAGTCAAAGTAGACTACAAATGTGTAGTAGGCCGGAATAAGTTATACATGCCTGAGCTGTTATAAGAGATGCTCTGTATTAAGTGACTGCTCCAAATGTCTGCTCAAGAGAACATGTGCTTCTCATGAATCTCTATGTCTGGGAAGTGAAATTATTGGCAAGTGGGGTTTGTAGTGCTATCAGATGATTTTAGAATTAAATTGTTATAGTGGCCCCTTCAACTTATTTTCATGTAGCTGCTATAGATTTCAGTGACTTTTCTAAGTTATCTAACCCCTCACTGGTTGTTCCTGCTTCTGGTTTTTGGCTACAGAGTCAAAAGTACTTAAAGTAAGGTACTCTTGGTAGAAATTTTCCATTGTGTGGTAGTGAGATGATAGCATTTGGAGTCTACTGCTGTGCTGTGGGAGAATGCAGTGTTTCTGGAAGCTTGAAGGAAAAGCTCGTTTTGATTTTTTTTTTTTTTTTTAGATGAGGGATGTGAAGGGGCCTAGTTCTTCTTTCTAGACTAGTTTAATCTTGACTATCGTGACTGACATTGAATCCTGTGACCTTTTTATTGTGAATCTGTACTTAGAGGTACATTTCAAAATTATGCATCTATCTCTCATGTATAGGTTCCTAACATTTTATTACATATGAAGGAATACTTAGTGTACAACCAGATGAATCTTTGTACAGATCAATTTTTAACTATAAGAACACTTTATATCACCAAACAAAATAAAAAAAAAACTTTCTGCTGACCTTTACTAGATTTTCATTTCTTCTAGTGATCGAAGTCAACATATGAAGTGATGCTCTATATCTCACACTTTATCCAAAAATTTCAAGATAAGTCACGATAGTAGTCTTTCATAGCATATTTCTGCTGCTTATTTATAAATATTAGTATTAGAAAATATTTTGCTTCAGTGTGATTTTTTTTTTTTTTTCCTCCTGTTAGAAACCTGAATTTTGTGCTTACGGCTGAAGTGATTTCATAGGAATGATAAAATACCCTTAACCTTCTTGTATGGTTTTCATGATTTTTTTTTTTCACTTTTGATGGCATCAGATCTTTGGGGTCAAACTTGAATGGAGTATAATTGCACTTTTTTGTTTCAGGAACTTTTTTTCCTTAAGAACTTACACCAGAAGTGGGTGTGCACTTACAAGAATTAAATTGAAAATATTGTTTCATTGAGGTTTTTAGTCTTGTACTTGGCTTGTTTCGAAGTCTCTAGTAGTTAGGAGTGAAGAAATAAAGCCATGTAGGCTTAAGTGCTAAAACACATATTTACGTCAGTGACTGTGAAGGCGTAAGAATTGTAACACTTGATCTAAAATTGAAGCTGTCTGTTTCCTGGATGTGGCCATTTTCCAAGTTAGGCAATTGTTAGAACTGCAGTATCATTTTTTTCATAAAGTTATTCATGTTTGTTCTCTCCAGTGCTTTAATGACATTTCTTGTAAGTTAGTAACTACTCTGTATGCTGCTTCCTGTGAGATGGACAATTGTCCAATTCTGCATTTTTTTTCCCATGAAGCCTGAACTGGCAAACAAAGTAAGAATATTGGAGTGTGTGGTAGTGATTGTGATGTTTACAACAATTGAGTATTTGAAATCCTCTTCCTCATCAGGAACAGGATAGAATTGTCTTGATTTCTTCAGTTTTGAAGCCTAGACTGAGATGTTTTTGAATTCAGGTCTCAGTGATTTAGCCTCTGAAACTTTAAATCCAGGTTGTTTTCAGTTACTTCACAGTGAAGCAAAGCAGTAAGCATGGGAGGAGTCCAAAAAGTAGTGCTGTATTTTCAGATGAGTTTTAATCATACTTCAATGAATGCCTAGTTTACACAGTCATAAACCCATCATTACCACGTTATGTAGATGTTGTATGCTTAAGAGTAGTCCTTTATCATTCTGTGCAGTGTTTCTTCCTTTCTCAGAATGAGGGTAACAGTGCTTGCCTTGAAAAGATTGCATTCATCTATTCTCTTGCAGTTTCTTGGATGAAAATTGTTGTTAGATGTGGTATTGTCCCCAATCTTATTATTTAGATTGTACTAGAAGCCTTTACTTTCTGTTCTTGATGATCCACTGCTGTTGAACTGGGCTCATAGCATCAGAAAATCCAGCCCCCCAGCTGCAGGTGGCCTTGTGACTCACTAGATCAGGTGTTACCAACAGTTCATTTTGTTTCAGATCCCTAGTTTAATTTTCATTGAAAAAGCAAAGCAAAACTTAAAAATGTAACCATGCATAACAACTTTCCATTGTACTATAACTGTTCATATTTTGTTAGGTTTTGAAGTGGAACTCCCCAGATTTTCCTTCATGATTTTTTTTATGCTCATATTATTTGACTTAACTGTCTCAGCAGTAATATTCTGGAAAACGTGAAGGCACTAGTGAAGTGTGACCTTTTCCTCTTCAAACAATGTTGTCTGTTGCTCAATCAGCAGTCTTTATTTTTCTAGTTCCCCCCCCCCCCCAATTATTTTCTTCCTGTATTCTCAGAAGTAAAAAGTACTGTTTCACAAGTGAATTGCTTAGGACTATTACTCAGCTCTGTAGTGTGTGCTTTTTGTATCAAGTGATCACATTTGCACATGCAGATCTCAGTCTGTACTGGGTCCTCCTCAATGTGTATTGTCAAACTTTGATCACTTGTGATCAGTTGGCATGAACAGTGCTCTTTAGGTAGCTTGAATTGTTGCAGCACGATGGAAGTCAGCTTTTTCTTTATCTTTTGAACTGGCAGGTTTAGCTCAAAACTCTTTGGGTTAAATGTATTTCAGAATCGGGCAAATGTTGACAAGGCTTTGTTTCTGCTCATTGCACAAGCAATCCAGCTGGGTGAGGTCTTTGCTATGAAGTTAGGGTTGTCCTAGGCTTCTTGATGTTCGATGGAAAAGTGCTGCTGCTTCCTTGGGGTTTCATTCGTCATTCTGAGTCCCACTTTAAGGCTGCTTTTATCTCACATTTATTTATGTGTTGGAAATTATCTAACATCACTGTTTATAAACTTCTGACACAACGTATTTACAAACTTGACTTTATTATGGAATTTACTGCTGATTTCGGTAACAGCAGATTTGATGATGTGTGAAGGGTTCTTCCTTAAGGTGAATTGTTTTTCTAAGAGCTAGAGGAAAAGAAAGACCAGACTTCTTTTTGAAAAGCAAATGGTGCCAGAAGGCATTTTAAAGCCATGCCTTATATGGTTAGTGGGACTTGCTCTCCTTCATGAAGCAGCTGTTGCCCCAGCTGAAGGCACTTAAGACTTCAGATTAGTACCGCCAGCTTGGAAGCTGCAGTGTGTTCTGCACGAGACTGAGTTGCTGCTGCTATGGCAGAGTGAGTGATCCTGCCAGGTGTTTCACTTAAGTTTGGGTGTTTTATGCATTTCGGTGGTTCTTGCTATATTTGGGGTATTGGCCTTGTTTTGCAATGGGTCCTTTTGATTTGTGTGCATCTCTTGTTAACTGCACGGGACCTACTCAGTGTGTTTTTCTTTAGCTGTCTGAAGAGTTTGTTCCTTTGTGTATAGTCAGGTTGCACAGATCTCATAGTATTGCACAGACTCCTCTTTTTCACTTCTAGGACTTTCTCAGGTTTTTTTTTTTTTTTTTTTTGCTGACAAGTGTGTAAATGTTTCATTGGAATCCCTGAGTTTTAATTACTCTTAACTAGGGAGAAATCAGTATTTCTCATTATCTAGAAGATCAAGTAGTAATGAATCAGACAGCTATCACAGATGAACATGCTGCGTATTAAAGGGCAATAGTGATAGAAGTAAGCACTGTAAGTTAAGGGAGATTGAATCCAAGGAGCATGTGAGTGACTTGGCTGAAGGAACTGGAGTTAGAGCCTGAAGTGACAATGTAGTAAAGCTTTCCTCTGACGATACTTGATGAGACTGTAGAATGTATGTTGACTTTAGCTGGTGGTTATTGTAAGGTTTTTACCTGTGCATTTGGAGGGCCTTGGTTATGTGTGTTGCTGAAGCAGAGGTTCTCCTCGAGATGGAAATATTTCAGCAGACTCTTCTTTACTGAACTTGACAGGAGAAATCTCTACAGCAAGTGGATCCTCTCCTTCATTTTGTCATCTTTTGCTAAATTTAATGCCTAAAAGTTTGACAGAAGATCTCGATGACCTTGCTTAACTAGAGAATGGCTTGTGGGTGTGTCTGCAGTGCAGGCAAGCTCAACTGAGCTGATTCAGTCTGTGCTGTCCTCTAGGATGAAGGAACTGAAATTCAGGCTGGATGTGACAGTCCACTTGAACTGAAGCACTCTGGACTGCTGTGTTACCTCCCATTCAAAAAGGTATTAACTACTCTGCCTGGAAGTTACAAAATAGTTTTGTCTGTCTAGAGCTTGTAAACACTGGTACTTTCACGGGATGCTCTAGGAGTAATGAATGGTTTATATGACTAAATACAGGGCAGGAAGTCCTGTTTTTAGAATTTCAGCTCTGGAGAACAGCAAGGTGCTGGGTAGAGAAAGAGCGGGCTGAAGTGGTTGCAGAATTGACCTGCTGGAGTTCAGAAAGTTATTGGAGAATTTTCTCAGGCTTAAGGACTGAGTTTTGAGTGGTCTTGTGTGGAAACAAGAATTGGACATGGTGATCCTTGCAGGGATTTGCAGGGATCCTTGCAGCCTTTTCAACTCCAGATAGCTAATGCTTTCAAAGAGCACAAAAACTATCTTGGTTTGGATGTGTGGGAAGGGAAGCATGCATTAATTATTAGTAGAACCACTGCAGGATGTGTTGCAAACATGTTGAGTCATGTCCTGAGCCAGTGATTGAGCACCTGGTGGGAAGGCAGGGCCAACCCAGGGGAGCACAGGTGTGTGCAATGTAACTGAGTGACCAGAAGGGGTGGAGCCAGGATCCAACCCTTCCCAGACCTCATAAGGGTTGGCAGTGGTGGGGGGGCCGGTTTGCTGGAGATGCCTGCCTACCTGAGGCCTTCCAAGGGTAAGTAGATTCTTTCCTTTGTTTCTTTGCTCACTGCTGCAACAGTTGAGCATATCCTCACTTGTTGCAGCTTGGGACTTTGCCACTATGCTGTTGTTGCTCTGTTTTCCATTGCATTACACTGCTATATAAACTTATAGACTGCCATATGCTGTTGCTCTGTGTGTTCTGCTCAAGACATTTCTACTTTATTATTGCCAAAAGAAATTAAATAATTATTTCCTTTTTTTATGGGAAAATCTTCATTTTGAATAAGTGCAGTCTTTTTAAAAATGTTCCTTTATTGGAAGATGAAAGAACTTTGGATTTGTGAGTTAGTTAAGTCTTTTAATGGATGTGGATCAAGTAGTTCAGGAGAAAAATGAAATACTGAGGTTTGATTTTTTTTTTTTTCTTAACTACATTGGTATGTCTTAGAATTAGACACTTTCCTATTAATTCAGACACTATAGTAGAGATTTTTTTTAGATAATTTCTTTATCCCTTCTACTAGAAATGCTGCTTTTCACTTCAAAATGTTTAAGAATGGTGTGCATTATCTCTTAAGTGGAAACAGAAGTGTGTTCATCTCTGACATAGTGTAAGACTTTTGCTGTCTCTGAAAGTGTTTCTTATCAGTATGTTTTTAAATGTCTATGAATGCTTGTGAGGGTAATGATTATGACTGTTGCGCTTGGCTCCCCTACTTCTAACTTTAAAGCTAGTTAGAAATATACCAGGGAGGAGATACTTATTAGTATTAAAGGCTGAGACCTTCAGAGCACTTGAAATGATGTCTGACAAGTCCTGTGGAGTTTGTTCTCATCTTTTTAGGCTGGAATTTGCCAAGAGGTTGACTTCTGCTTGTTACTTTGAAGGTGTTATTTCTCTTAGAGGATTGTCTTTGGCATAGTTTCAAGAAGAAAGATATGGTGGCGGAAAGTCAGGAAGTTATATTTGCAATTGTGCATCTCTCTGACACGGCCTTCCTGAGGTGCTAGTTCCTATTAGGAGGTTGTCAGAACACCTTGGATGTTGTTTAAGTGATGTCCAGCAGGCCTGTTTCAGCTGTTAAGTCTTTTTTAATACACCTTCATAGGAAACAACATAAATTTGTACTGATTAAACAGAACATGAAGGTGGAAGCTGTAATGTATTCTCACAGCCTGTTGTCCAGAAGATAGGTTTGCATGACATGTCATTGCCATGACTAAATGACAAATGCGACACGGGGTAAAACTAACTTTAAAGGGATTACTATGCTTTACATGTGAAGAGGAAAAAGCGTTGCAGTGGATAGGTAATCTTAATAAAAGGATATTTTACTTATGGCAGGTGGCTGAGCTGTTATTTAAGGATTTTCTATGGTGGGGCGATTACAGCCTCTGGTGCAACCTCTGGTGGTTGTGACAAGGTAAGAAATCATACAGCAGTGCTGCCCACTGAGTACTCTCCTGATGTTGCTTCTTCCTGAACTCTACCTTAGGATTTTAGTGTGGTATCAAAATGTTTTGAGATATGTACTGAGTTTCCTTAAATAGATTTTAGGGAAACTGTAGTATGCAAGAAGGCTGCTTCCTGGTACTGACAGATTCTGTCTGTAGTAACCTTTTACAAGTCATAGATGACAGGCTCACACAGGCTTTCCATTGCTCTAAATAACAGTGTTTAAGTTGAGGCTTGAACTTTTCCACATGACAATTTGGTTGGTATTTGATGTAGGGGGAGAGAAGAACCGGTAAATACTGGCCACTGGATGAGTACTGGAAAAATATAAGGAACCATCCTGTATGAGTGTTCAAATGGATAAATGGGTTTTCTGGATCTAAGAATGTTGTATGAGCCTGTCTCCAGTATGAAGGAGAGGCAATACAGAAGTCTGTGTGCTGGGTTGTACACTCAAGATGTGAGCTAGGAAAGGAGAAAGTATAGGAAATATTTGATATGCAAATAAAAAAAAAGTCCGAATTCCTGTTACAGCTGTGGCATAATTCTACCTGAGAAGAGTTACTAGGGAAGAATGCTTAGGAGTACTGTTTTTTGTGGTGTAGATGATGTTTTTTTTTTTTCTTAACTCACATGGGAGCTTCTGTCTGCCTCCCAACAGATACTCAGTGAAGGAAGTGATGTTTAAGTAGGTTTTCCTTCGAGTAATACACTTTCAGTTGCAGTGTCTGAATGCTACCTCTCTGGGGAAAGAAAAAAACATGGTATAGGAGGGCGTCAGAACTGAGCCTTGTAAGGCCTTCTGGACTTGAAGAATCCATGCTGTTTTCAAAGGATTTTACTTCAGTTGGGAAGCTTGCATTAAGTTGAATTCTGAAACCTCTTCCAATTGCATGCTGTGGTATACAAATAGTCTGTGGTGGCTTGTTTGCTCTTTGTTGAGTATTAATATCCAAAAGTTCTCTTAAAACCTACTCTTGAAAATATCTTCAGTGAAGTGCTAACTTGGTTGGTGTGCTAAATGCTGTACAAAGTACTTTTTGCATTAGAAGACAGTGTATTAGGAAATATGCTAGTTCTTTCCTGAAAATTTCAAAGTAATTAATAACTAAATTGAGATGTCTGTGTATGGCTTTCTTAAATTAAGTTGGCTGTAGATCATCTTTATTTTACTATCGCTTTTTCACACAGTTTTCATTATTCTACAGTTTCTTGTCATCTTGTGTTTATGCAAGGTCATTCTGTTGATGATCGTTTTTATCATTGAAGAACAAGGAATTTGTGCTACAGATTTCCAAGAAAATGTACTCTGTCATTTTATCTGAGGTTTTTGGGGGGACTTAAGACTTTAGCACTGCAAAATTAGTGTTGAACTGTGGTAGTACTACTTCACTGAGCCAGTGATCAGGCAATCTCTCAGGGGCAGTGGCCACAGCACCAACCTGCTGGTGTTCAAGCAACAATTGGATAATGCTCTCAGATGTGGGGGCTGATATTGGCTGGTCCTGTATGGAGCCGGGGGTTGGACTTGGTGATCCGTGTTGGTCCATTTGAACTTGAGTTACTCTATGGTTTTATGCTTGTTTCTGTAAGGAGCCCCCCTGGCTTTTTCCTTGCAGTCGTGATGGCTACCTGCACATATACAGGGCACTATTTTATTCTGTCTGGAACACTCTTGCAGGTATTCTGAACTTAGGGGTATTGCAACTGGGGCAGTAGGGAGGAATAGGACCTGCAGTGGTGATGGAAAGGTGTTTGGTCCATTGCTGTGTTTATATTATGGTTCTTTTTTTCTAAGCAAAATGTTAGCAACAAGATTTTCTGCTACTGTTTCAAATGCATGAGCTCTGAAGCCAGTCATTAGGAAGGGTATTCTCAATCAACTTCAGAGTCAGCAATCAAGTCCCCAGCACAACAAATATCCACATCAATTAAGTATGTTTTCTATCTCAATTACAACCTTCTATAAACAGACATAAAATCTCCCCTAATTGCTACCAGTAAAGTAGAGAAAATGCAAAGGAAAAAACAGCTTTCACCGGTTGTCATGAAAATGCAATCCGAAAATGAATGACAGGGCTGTTATATTCTGTATTTTTTTTCAGAGCTTTTCTACCTATGCACATTCAGTAATAAACAGCGTACTAGACCTGTAGTTGATGAGCACTTTTTTGGTTCCCTTGTAAGCATCAGTGATTAACAGTGACTGAGAGTACAGCCTCACATTCTTTCTTATAGTACAGCTATTGGAGACTTGCCATGTCATAATCTTTAATGAAATACGCTTGCAGAATAGTTAACATTTAAGACACAGAAGCTAACATCTGGTTGTTGTCTTCTGTGGAGATTTGACAACAGAAATAATTATCCCACCTATGAAATTGTTAAAACAGGTAACATTTTCAAGTTATATCTAAATGCTTTAACTTAGCTGATGTGTTTCTGCTTAGGGTTGTGGCTTTGCAAAGCATTTCATAATGGCTTAAGTAGGGACATTTTGACTGCTTTGCATTATTGTAACAAAATAGGCTATTGCTTATAGAGTTACATGAATTACTGTCTCATTTTAAGAACGAAATCAAATATTTTAGGTGGAGGAGATTGGCAGAAGCTTTTCTTCTTCTTAGGTGTTGATTAAAATTTCTATGCTACTTTAGAATTTTTGGACCTCCTTAAAAAAAATATCCATGGTGTCAAATGATATGCTACTTTTACCAAGTAGATTGTACCTGGAGCTGAATAATCTTTATTTCAGCAGATGAATATGTAATCCTTTATTTCCACATATAGCTCCAACTTCTGAACTGTTGCAAGATAGTTCTGTGGTGAGGCAAAACTCATACAGAGCAATGCACTGCCGTATTCTGTACTGATTGTAGTCAAACAGCTCAGGATCTGCGTGAAGGCAGTAACAAGTTCTTGCCAGTGCTCAAGTGCTGGATGCAGTGCCGTGTAATTTTTGGTGGAAAAACCACTCATAAAAAAGGGGTGAGAGGTATACGCCGATTCCTGTCTCTAGCTTTCTAGAGGCCATTTGATTAACACTCTAGTTTATCTTAATTAGCTCTTGTCTTCAGATGGGTTTCTTTTCTGCAGCTTTTTGCTTGTTTGTGTAACTTACAGCTTGGGATACTATATAATTATAATGATTTGACATGTTTGGATAATACCAATGATGTTTTTAGAATACTCATTTGAAACTATCTCAAGGTGTGTGGATCCTGTGAAGGTCTTAAAGCAACTTAGAGGTATACATATTCAAGCATTTAGCACATCTGTGCTATTGAGCTGCAGTAAAATGTAGTTTTGGGAAATATGAGGAATCATGCCTAGTATATTTAGAGGGCTCTCTTGGAATGTTCTGGCGGAGAAAAGACAGCCAGACCTCAAGGTGATATGCCTTGTTTCTGCTATTGATAATACTGCTAGAAACAGACAAATTTAAAATGTCAACTAATTTGAAGCTAAACATCAACTCAATTCATTCTCTTCTAACGTTTTTCCCTTCCTTACTCAAGAGTGTTGCTTCAACTGTATCAATAGTAAAGACTTCTACTTGGCTGCAAGGAAATTAAAATCAAAAGAACTTAAGCACTTTGTCCTTCCTCATGTTGTGGTTGTACTGAAATGTAAATGAAATGCCTCTGAGCTGAGTGGTGAATCACAGCATCTCTGGTGTGACTTGATGGTCTGTGGCTACTGGTCACTATCATCTTGTTGAATGATCTGTTGTTCTTTTGTATGTATTATTGAGTATCCTGGCTAAACTGCTGTTGTGCAGTTAGTTCTAGTTAATAGTCACTAGATTTTAAATGTTTAGATTTTTAGATTACCTAGAATTCATTCTGTTTCAGATTCAATTTATCAGGTTTAATAATTGTATAAAAACACATTCTAGTCTACTCCATCAGTTTCCTAACTGAATTCAATCCTTAAATTTTCTCCATTCTCTTGGGCATTATGCATCATGCTGAAAGGGGTTGCTTTGAAGCTCGTAATACGAATTATTAAATTGCCAAAAATATCAAAATAATCAGAAGATTGAAACATTAGTGGAAACACTGGTTATTTTTCCCTTCAACCGTGGAGTTACTTAGGTGATGTTGCTGTACACATGGGTGTAGAAGATCACATGCTGAACAGTATGGAGAGGAAAATGCTCACCTACCTAATGCATAGGGTCATGGAATCACCAAGGTTGGAGAAGATCTACAAGATCATCCAGTCCAACCATCCACCTATCATCAATTTTTCTCACTAAACCATGTTCCTCAACAGAGTATCTAATGTTACTTGAACACCTCCAGGGTTGGTGACTCCACCACCTCCCTGGGCAGTCCATACCAGTGCCTCACTTTTTTTTGGGAAACACCTTTAAACATAAGAAAACAAATGTATATCCAACTGTTTGGAATTAGGTTGAAACTCTCAAAGAACATTTCATTGTTATCTTGCTAGTTACAAAAACAATTTAATGCTCTTTGCTTCAATAACTTGCAGCTAGAGAGGATTTGTCAGATAAATAAAAACATGCAAGTGTCCATGATCTTGACAAATTGCACTTTCTCCTGTTCTAGTTGTGAAGTTATTTGTGCAATCCTGCCACATGAACTTTGAAATGCTAAGTAAATCTGTTGGAATTAAACCTTTGTTAGGTGTAAAAACCTGTTTTACTGATCCACTTGATGTTCGAACACAGCAAGCCATGGTGCTCAGCATCTCAGTCTCCCCATCTGTAAAATGAAGATTGATATTTATATGGTAAGATGAGATCTGTTGGACATAGATGAAGCAGTAAATAGCATAACAATACTGATCTGTAATCTCACACTTCATTTATCTCAGCTTTATGTCAGTGTGTAACTAGAGCATTCATTTCAAGATACAAAACTAAATCAAATAGTACTAATATTTTATGGTACAAAATATAGAAAAATATATTGTTGTAAGTATGTTTGCTTCCAGAAGTTTCTGTCAGTCTTTGCTACTGCTCTGGGATGCAGTTAATGATGAGTAATTCCTAATGGTAATATTGAGATACTTTTTCTAAGCAGTAGCTTTTTTTTTTTTTTTTTGAAATGTGCATGCCTATTTCGTCTTAGATTTGGGTGTAACAAATGTTACCGGGTGAAGAAAAGTTACCTTTCTTTGCTTTCATGTGGCTTGCTGCAAATCAGGAGTTTTATTTTCATAGCATTTTTTTCTTCTTGAGAAGTAATGCAGGAGGTTATTCTTTTACAAAGTCAATCACTGAAAGAGCATGGTATCAGCTACTTCCTGTGCGGCGCTGTTTTTGTGTTTATCAGGTGGATTTTGGCTGATTTTAAACTGAAGCACTGAAGTGAGAATGGGTACACTGACAATTTTTTCAGTGGCACTTTTACACGAGGGAGTTTCCAACTTACTATGCTACTACTTGAGCATGTTCAGAATGTATCTACTGCATGTATCATTACCATGTCTTCTGCTGACAGTGTAGAAACAGAGCCCTCAAGGATAATAATGCTGTCAGGCTAAGAGGCCAAATTCAGTGGGTTAATTGTTTTTTTTTCTAGTGTATCTCCAATTAAGACATTACCTTAGTGTTTCCCATAGGATAACACACTCATAGGATAAGAAGGTAAAAAGTACCTTTAAGATTTCTGCTGGAATTATTACTATGGAATGCTCAGTTTTTATTTATAACCAGTGAACTGCACTGAGTCTAGGGTTTGTCCCAGAATGAGTTTGTCTGCAGGTCACTTGGTGGCTGTGAACATTATTTTTTTCTTACATAAAGTTTCTCTTTATATTGAACAAACTGCATATTACATTCCTATTGGGAGTGCAACAGATGTTTTCCTTGTGATTTAGCTCTGCTGTGAAAGGATTTGAGGATAAATAAAGAAGCATGAACTGTATATCAGTTATGCTGACATAAACTGTTGGCAAATTGGGTATCAAGAGCGTAATATTTATGTACATATAGTTTTATTTCATTCTATTCTATTGCTTAGTTTTATTGTAATGGTATATTGTTGGCATTACAGCACAGTGTAGTGGTTTTGAGGTCTCTATTCCTTCTTCAGTGTGATCTGAATATATAGAAGTAGTGAAAAGTTTTGTATGCATCTTGATTAAGTAGCTCTCAATAGGTATTCTGCATATATTAGGCAAGCTATAAGTACGCTGAGACTTCATGAAAATAATGAATGCTTATTTCTTATGAGCGTGTACATTCCTTTTAAGTCAGTAGAGAACTCTTTGACCATGATTTTTAATTAGTCTGAGTCAAAATTATGCTCTTTATCGCTGTTTTTAGGCAGCAAGTAAGTGAGGAAAAGTATGACTGAGTGATGATGCAAAGAGAATGGAAAAAAAGGGAAGCAAGTGAAGGTCATGTTGAATTTTAAATACGATTTGGAATCTTCACAAACTGGAAATTCAGTTGGCCACAAATTCCAGCTGTGCTGCATTGATTGCTTTTTACAGAAGCGCTAGGTGATAGTACAATTAGTATATTAAATGCAAGTATTTTCTCACTTACTGTTTGCTGATTGTTAGTCTTCTAGTTTTGTTTCCTCCAATATATAATTTGTCCCCCACTAAGGGAAATGTTCCATGTTTTTTGATACCCATCTGGTAGGGGTAGGTCTGTATCTTTTGCTGTATTCCTTCTCTGCTAATCAGCTGACAAGCACAACGGTAAAATAATGTAGCTTTAATACAGTTCTTTTTGGTCAATAACGAAGCTTTATGTAATGGCTGCACCCCTTGTTTCTTTTCTCATCTTCTGTGAGCTGCTGCTCCTACTGGAGAACCTTCTAGCCTTTTGTTGCTTTGAACCTTTTCCTTGTGTATATGTTTCCAGAGAGGCTGTTTGTGAAAATAATGCTCCTAATTACAGATGTGATACATATTTTTCACAGTACAGTCTTGCTAGGCTGGATTGCTGTTGAGATCCCTTATCCTTTTGTGACTTTGGTTATTTCCAGTACAAGCATCTTTGGATGGGCTGCAGAGTTCTGCCAATGCATTTAAACCAGTATAACTTATGTTGATACAAAAACAATGGATCTAGGCATTCATATAAACTTCAGAACTTGCAGTGAAATATCTGAAATGTAAATGTTCTTTCACCACACAAATGTGCAGGGCAGCAATTGACTGCTGATGTCCTGTGGTTCCTTTTTGTTTTTTTTTATAACATCTTCGTATTCATTTAGTAAGAGGTGGAGAGGAAGTCAGCCACTTTGAATTGCTGCCTGTATGTTTCATTACTTTTCTGATTTTAAGCATTTTGGAGTGGCAGATTCTATGCTGTGCTCTTGGATACGCCATTCATAGTAGATAAAACCACTGTGAACATCTTTAAACCAAGGAGTTTAAGTAATAATTTGGCAATTCATGGTCTAATTCAGCATGAATTCCTTCTGATTTGAGTCATCAACTGCTCTTTTTTTCTGCTACCCACCAGTATCCAGAGATCCCAGCTGACCTCAACACTCTCTGCGTGGGAGGCTTAGAAATGCACTTAAGTTATTGCATTTTAGGAAATTAAAATGTCAGTTAATGAGGTGAAGGAAGGATGTTTGTTCCAGCTGAGGATTGGAGGACAAAGAGAAAAATGTTTAACAGTGCTTGTGATGCTTTGAAGCTCAAGTTTACTTGATTTGTGTTGGAGCTTGTCAGAAGTGGTCTGTTGGAAAAAATAATGCAGTGTAATGGGAAAGTTATGTTGGTTGGAAGTTTGACCAATGGGATGTGACTAGCGTGAGAGGAGAGCAGATTAGGGCAGGGAGCTAACCTGATTGACAGTCTGAACCCAGAGCACTGAGTGTGCTATGGTGTGTGTTCAGAAAATAAGAAACTCATTATTGCCTTTGTGTACTCATGTGGATGTGTACTTGTATTTGTTAAGATGCAAAAGTGTCTGCTTTTCTGAGTGGGATATTTTCCTGTTCTTTTCAGAACAGGATGTATCTACTTTAATTTGTTCTGATTTCTTTTTTATGACTTAATTGTTTTCATGAAGATGAGTTTAAAAAAAAAAATAGAATGAATGCAGTTTCCTACACAATTTTTTAACCAGTTAAAAATATATTTCAATTTTGAGCAGAATGCATTTTATACTCAGAAGAGCATGTATTTGTTGTTTTGAATTGGAATAAATCTTTTCCAATATATAGCGAGAGTGGGAACACCCCCCACACCCCTCCCTTCTTGCTGCTCTAGCAAAAGACTTTTAAAGCATAGTTCTTAACGTTTGTGAGTTGGGCATGGCTGCGGTTTTGACTCTCGTGTATTTTAGGCACTCTTAGCGTATTGTTTCAAGATACTGGTTCTTGGTATGTTCCATTGTCTTTCTGTACTGTTTCAAATATTAGCTTGTTGCTCTTAGTTTCTTTTGATCCCTATGCTATGTTTCCACATTGCATGCTAGTGTCCTAGGTGTGTAGGTGTCTACCCTAGGTAATATGTCCCCATCATTAATGTAGTTGAGTATGAAATTCTTCGTGGAGTCCCTGAAAAATGTGATTAGACTTCAACAGCGTCATGTAAGAACATTTGATGCTTAAATGTTATTTTGTGAACTTAGTTAACTGGGATAGGAATGCGTGGCAAGCTCAGCTTCTCTCCTTACTCCAGTGTGTAGCCCTCTTTACAGTTCTTACAACAAGAAAAATAATACTGGAGTGTTAATTACTGGAGCGGGGCTTCGCAAAAATATCATGCCTTCTTTGGGAGTCTTTTCTTATATTAAGTATAAACCTAAAATACCTTACAGCTGTTAGGACATTTGTGTATCACTGTTGCTTGATTTTAGCATATCAGCCTGTTTTGGAAAGCTGGACTGAATTTCATTTCTAGGTTTCTTGGAAACCTTGTTCAAGTGTGAAATTTGTCATAATTACTGAGCCTGAAGCATATTGGATGCTTTTAAGTTTTAATGTCAGCAATTGGCTTGTAAGAGGAGAGGGGGGAGAAAGTAGAATGGTACTATATTGCCATTTGCAGTTATATTCTAATTTCTAAAATTTACTATTAGAAAAGCTATGCTAATTTGTCATTCCTGATGACTTGGGAAATAAAAGTTTAGGAATGTATGCAGTTATGGTAAACTGGGAATATAAACAAGGTAAAATTTTGTTGGACACATTATCTGATGTAATTGAGAAAATAAACTTTTGAGCATGCAAAAGTCATTGTTTTTTTGGGGTTTTTTTTTTTGGCATTTAGTTTCCAAGCCATCATTATAGAGAAATAGCTGTATGAGAATTTGTAGATTTCTTCCTCAGGTTGCAGTGTTTCTTCTTTAAGCTAAGGGCAGGGTTACAGGCTGGGGAATGGCTCTTCTACTGAAGTGGAAACATTGCTTTCCCCTCACTAATTGTTGTGTTCTTGCTGTCAGTCTTGATCATCACTGTTTTCATTTATCCTGTAAACTGAATATTTGCTATGACAATGTGAAATAAATGTATCTGCAACAGCCACCCAGTAGAGCATGCTGTTTTGTGAGCTGCTAAATTAGCTTCTCCATCTGACCTGAGACTTAGACCACGTTTATAAACCTTAAATTCTGATTTAATTTCATAGAATGATTACTGTGAAGAAAATTGTTTTCTGATCTTGTTTTGAAATCATCTGCATCATGCTTAAGAGTTTTTGGCATCTATACTGGTTTATATACTTGAAGTAACATTCCCTGGGGGTTGATTACTGTGTTGACAGAAGTTTTCAAGAAATGTTCTGTGCTTATGCTACATACTGCCTCAAGAAACTCAGATGCAGTTGGATTCTGCCTTTGTTGAATTCTGCTCTTTGCCTCTCTTGAAGATGGACACATTCAGCTGTGGGATAAGCATATGCAACTACCTTGAGTTGTATGTGTTTAAGCCAGTTAAGACCAGAAGGACTGAGATCTTGAGAAAGTGGCCTTGTATCTCTCAAACTAATACTTTTGTTCATTTATTTTCTTAAGTAATGCTAAATTTTTGTACTTAACTCAGCAGTGTTTGATTTCTGTTCTCTTCTGTTTAAGTACCTGAGTAATGTTGCAAAAAATGTAATAAAAAACATGCCTCTAAGCATTGTTTCCAAACTTCAGAATTACGATGTAAATATAGATTTTGAAGTGCAGTCTGGTAGACTATGGGATATCTGAGTTAAACTTTTCGAATGAGATTATAGAAAACACTTTGAAAAGGCAATCTCAGAACATATATTCATAAGACTGTAAAAATATTGGACTGGGTTGAGAATGGTTTATTGCTCACAGTAAATGTCATGTTGTCTCATGTTGTGTTGTCTCGTCTTTTACACAGGCGCTAACAGCTCATCCTCTGTCAGAGATTAACTTCTATATTCCACTCTAGCAGTACAGCTAATTTTTTTTCTTTATTGGGTTACACTAAGAGCTGTAATCCTTAACCTGTACTTATACAGGGTTGTTCTGCTTTTAGTGTAAATAGTAGAAGAACGGTAATTTCTCTGGTTTTGGCTGCTATATCAATTGCTTTAACAGAAGATAATTACCTTTTGAACGTTGTTCCCACTAATTAAAAATCTATAGCTTTGTCTGAAGTATTTTCTGTTCAGTTACCTAGGCACAGAATTTTTTTCAAATTGGAGTGCTCTATTAGAGAATGTGCTTAAATACTGAAAAATTAACTATTTTTCTATATGAGAATACGTTTTGAAGGTATCATCTGATATACTAACTTAAGTGTTTATGACACTGAAGTGGTAAGACTGAAAAATCTTTCCTTAACGTGAAAATCAAGTCTAAGACTGCAGTTGTCTCTTTGCTTTTCATCTGGAACTTGCATTTGGTTTAGTTTCAGTCCTTCGTTCTGAAATCTTCCAACACTGTTTGCTGTTATGCTAAGAAATGAATAAAAACCATTAATGTGCTTCTTTATACTGCAAGTGTTAGAGAAATTATTTTATAGAAAGTTGTCTCATGTAGTGGGTTTGATTTGAGCTTCACTCATATAATTATGAAAGTTTTTAGCAGAGTTGGGATAGGCTGGAACTTTTCCATTTAAGAGCAATCCAGAACTTTTAAAATGCATCACTTCAAATCCTGGGTATGTGTTCTGTCTTGATTTAGTCCATTTCATTGTTGAAAGAAGAGGAGAATATCCTCTTCAAGTCTGGGAGGAGACTGTATCTATGCTTTTGTAGAGCTACTGTAACTTTTTGAGTTGAAGTGGACTGAAGATGGTTAACTCACCATTTTGAAGAGTAGTAAATGTGTATACTTAAAGACTTTACTGGAAACTGAGGAACAAAGAAGACCAGTATTAAATTATCTCAATTTTTAGAATAAAGATATCTGTATCTGTATTCTTGTGAAGCAAAAATCTCAGTGAGCTGGCTGGTCTCTGTGTATTGGACTGAAATGTCCATTTTGTTTGCTTAGGTTTTCATAGTTCTATCTACCTATGTGGTCAGGCTGACAAGGGCTCACACCTAGTAGTTTCTCAGGGAATACATTTGAAAGAATGTACACTATTCCTTTATAAGGGACTTTGCTATGGATTGTACATCAGTTTGTCGTTTGAGGATGTGTAATGCCTCGAACATCTTTTTGTCTTTAAACAAATAGCCTATGTTAGTAGGGAAATGTTGCTTTTAGCGAGCTGTCATCTGTGAAAGTGTACAGAAATCAGCATGCTCAGAGTTGATAGTTTTTTCTTAACACTTACACTGCTGAAGTAATTAAAGCATTTGGCCTGTTACAACATTAATAGGGCCTCTTATTTTCTACTTTGAAATGTGTGAGCAATTGAGTGAAATGGAGTGTATGAGCAAAGTTCAGGAGGAGGTAAGAAGAGGCCAACATTGAAAAAGCAATGAGATAGGGAAGTAGGTGATGAGAGAAATGTTTGCTTGTTATGTTGATGTGTTATTTAGAGATAAGTTGTTCTATAACTGCACATAATGGGAAAATTATGGCTGTGTTTTCCATGTGGTTGTTTGCTTCTACTTTGCCTGTAAATAATAGTGCCAGTTGAAGTCAGTGCTGTTCTGGTCTTTCCCATCCATGTCTTGAGTAATGTGCTGCAGGCTTAAAATCAAATAGAAATATTGGTTGTGAAGACTCATTGTGAATAAAGCAAGTTATTAATTCCACTAAATGCATAATTTAGTTCAACTTCCATACAGTCATTCAAGAAACTATTTCATATTCCCCCAAATGATGCAGTGTTACTATCAATGGAGATAAATTCTGAAGAGCAATCTTCGGAAATTGTGTATTCTCTACTAAATCTTTTTCTAGTACAAATTTGAGTACTGTGGAAACTAAACATGAAGGCACTGACAAAGGAGATTGAGGGAACTTCTTCACAGTATGATCGTGGTAGTTATCTGTAAGTTTGAAAAGCAGGGACCCACAAATGTAATTGCAGGGATTGCTGCCACATCTATTGAAAATTAAAAGCACATGGGTGATGAGAGAGAATAATGGTTGATGCTCAAAAATCAACAAAAAAACTAAATCAGGTTCTTAAAAGTTGTCATCTAATGGAACTGTCTCCTACTTCTCTCTCCTGAGCAGCACTGGGGAATGGGAGCTAACATAATTTTCAGTATTAAAGTAGCGCATACTCAGTGTATGTAGATCTTACTTTTTTTTTTTTTTTCGTTGAAGGGGTTTCTCGGAAGAGCTGCTGGTGATGTTTGAGCATTGTCGTAGCAGGTAGAAAGCCTATTGTGGGCCAGCACTTTTCTCTTTAAGTTGCAGAACAAACATAGGAGGAGAGGGATCATATTGTTCTTAGAGTTGGAAGGGGAAATCACCTCTGAGCACTGTCTAGTTTAAGTCTCCTCCAATGAACAGGGATGCCAGAGCTAGATCAGGCTGCCCAGGGCCTTATCCAGCCTCAACTTGATAGTCTTTTGGGTATGGGGCATCAACCGCAACACTAAGTAATCTGTTTCAGTGCCTCACCATCCTCGCTGTAAAGATTTTTTTTTTCCTTATATCTAGTTTAAATATCTAGTTTAATCTACAGACTTTGAGCTTGAAGCAATTTCCCCTTGTACTGTCACTGCAGACCCTGCTAAAGAGTCTGACCCCTTCTTTCCTGTAGCTCTCCTTTAGATACTGAAAGGCCACTATCAGGGCTCCCTAGAGCCTTCTCTTTTCTAGGCTGAACAACCCCAGCTCTCTCAGCCAGTCCTCATAGGAGAGGTGTTGCATTCTGTGGATAGTTTTTGTGGCCCTCCTTTGGATGTGTTTCAACAGGTCATGCCTCAAGAGAAGAGGAGAAACATGCTGCCTTACCAGGGTCAAACAATTTGCAGGTATTGCTTAGTGTTTTCAGTGGTATTCACCTCAGAGTGCTGACATATGAAAGCTTTACCATCTTGTGTGTATATATATTTTTAATGCAGCCTGTCATAATTACTGCAGGCTTAAAGGCTACAGATTAAAACATTTCAAAGTGGAGTGTAAACCTCTGCTGTTTATCAATTTAGATTTGAGGAAGTGTTTAGATTTTATTTTTTATTCTATGTTTAGATTTGAGGAAAAATTTTTTCTCTGAGAGAGTGGTCCGGCACTGGAATGGCCTGCCAAGGGAGGTGGTTGAGGCACCGTCCCTAGCGCTGTTCAAGAAGCGTTTAGATGAGGTGCTAAGGGATTTGATTTAGTAGCTTGGTGCGTAGGGATGGTGGTGTGAGGATGGTTGGACTAGATGATCTTGTAGGTCCTTTCCAACCTTATGAATCTATGAATCAATATATACAGTACCTTTTACATTTGGAAAAAGCTGTTCAGGTGGGTGTGTCCTGGAGAAACAACTGTAAAGAAGTATTGGTACACTTAAACTACTTTGAAAGTGTAGGGTTTTTTTTTTGCGATGTGCTGTACAATTGTAAAATAAAGAAGCAGTATTTTAGTACTTTGCAGGATGCTTTTAGTTTGAAGCATCCTGATTTAAAACAGTAAAACCCAAATGGTAATTTCATATGAACTGTATTGCAGCAAGAGAAAAATCAGTAAACCAAGAGTATGTGGAGTTAAAGCTTGTGGCCTCATCCTCTAACAAGTTGGTATGTCCAACAGCAAAACAAAATTCTAGCTTGATGAAGCTGAGAAGGAAGGCAGAAAGGAATGGATTAAATTATGAATGAAATGTTGTCATTCGTTTATTCACTTATGGCAGTTCACAATCACAGCAAACAAGTGATGTGATGAATTTTTAAGTCTTCATCATCACTTAAGCCCTGGAAGCCCTGGTTGTGTGTTTTTCATTGCACTGGGGTGAAAAGGTTGTTTCCAAACTAAGTCTGTTGTCAGGCATGTATAATGGATTATTTTTTTTAAAGAGGAGCAGAAGTTGTCTGGTTATAATGTTGTCTGGTTATAAAAGTTGTCTGGTGATAATACTGGGTAGAGGGCAGGAGTGTTTGCTTGGCATGCAGAAAGTAAGATCGGACTTCCTGTCCTGGTCTCTTGACAAACGTGCATCCACACCCACTGCCTCATCATATGCCCATTTCTAAAGAAAACAGGACATCATCTATTTGCTTACAGCTGGCACGGATCTGTGGCTATGATTATTTTGAACTCTCACAATGCTAGTGCAGATGTGACACCTGATAGCCTTGCAACTCCAAGACCTGACAAAATTCCATGTATGCTGTGATCCCTTTCACTCCTGTTTCCCTTCTTCTCTGTGCAACAAAGTCTTTAAGTTTTTTAGATGTCTATTACAAGCATTTAATGCTATTTAACTGTAAGGGACTCCCGGCACAAGTGAAGGTGCAAATGACTAATTTCAGATGAAGTGTTATTTGCTGTACTGATATGGAAGTGTCCTCAGGTAACCTGGTATGTGAACTGCTCTTGGTACTCATGTACTTATTTTTAATTACGTCTCAGATTCCTCTGACTTCCTTCAGGAAACTGTTTAGGCAGTTTGTATTTCTAAGCCTGTTTTTTCTTTTATGTTTGGGCAGGAAGTTGGAAGTTCTGAGGGGACTCTGGGGCAAGGAATTGCAGGATTGCTGAGGTCAGGATGTTTTCAGCTTATGTGATTCTCAGAAGTGCAATGACCGAAGAGCGAGCAGGGCTGGGACAGCCTCAGTCCTATGGAACTCAGAGTCCCTTAGGACTGTGCTTTGTATGGGGAGCTAAGGTGCAGGCAGGAGGTAGATGAGGATATGAATAAAACTACAAAGAATAATTGTTTATCAGGAGACCACTGGCTAGTTCTATCCTAAACTTCCACGAATAGCAGTATGGTTAATGATGCAGCTTATCTTTGAAATAAAGCTTTTTGTGGCTGAGATGTCCTTGAACTTAAAGTATTCTCTGAAGTTTGAATTTCTAGGTCTTTCATATTTTGAGCTTCAATTAGAGCTAATGGAATTTTTTCTGATCATCCTTTAAAGTCTCATCAGTCTAATGTGATTTGTATATTTCTTACATGCATTTAATCTACACTTTTGTTATCTGCCAAAGTGTAAACTCCATAATGAAACAGAATGCTGTGTTGTAACATCCCAGATAAATCATAATCATTTCAGTCCTCATCTTGGTAATATTATTAATAGGTCTGTGGGAAGTTGTTTTGACTTTGGTACTAGGGAGATCTGGGCCTTGGAAATTAGCAGTAGAGAAATCAAGGTTTTTGGCCTCATTTATTTTAGAGTGAAGAGAAGAGGGGGCAGTTGAATATTTTATTTCCTATATTTTGTTGAGTATATACTTAATCTTGCAAGTATTGCTAGGAGTGTGAGCAAATGGAGGAGTTAGTTCCAGTTCAAGCTGCTTCTGGGCTTGAGCTACTTCTTGCAAGAACTTTGAGAGAAGCTGCAGGAACTTTGCTAGATCTCATGAAACAACAGAGGCTGCACATCTTAGGTTGTAGTCTGGATTATCTGAACTTTAATCAATTTTTTATTGTCAAGTGGGTGGATGCTTGTAGTAAACAGGGAATAAAGTGCTTGTAATGTGAGATGTTTTCAGCTGTTGTAGAATGGTTAATTATGGAAGGGACCTTGGGGCCTTGTGGTCTGATCCTGTTCAGGTTTTTACATATACTGAGACACCCCTGAGCCTTTTCTCCTGTCTCTTCAGGCCTGGATCTCTGCCTCTCCGTGTGGGAGAGGTAAACTTTCATGTGGGTTTGGTTTATACTTCTAAAACCATTATGCAATGTCAGAGAACTTTAAGGAAGGTCCTGTAGGTAATGATTCCTTTTAGAAGTGTGGGTGCTGACCACCATTAGAAAACCCCTGGGACAGACATCCAACTTAGAGTTCTACTGACTGTTGCAGCTGCTTTTTGGGTCATATATCTGTTAATCGTTCTTAACTGAGTCAGCAGAATAAGGACCCCACTGCCACCCCGCCTTCTGGAAGGAATAAAGGTGTTTTTTTGATGATACTGATATTCCCTATCCACATTTGAATTTTGAGCATTGGAATGTTGAGAATGAAGGCTGAAAATGCATGTTTTTGGCACAAGGTAAAATAGTATCTGTTGTGAGCGAATAGATTTGAGCAGCTGAAATATGGAGAAAACACCTTACGAATGAGCTAGGGAAGAGATTGAGGGAGTCTGCAAAACTTAGTTGTATTTAACAGCCAACTGCCAACAAATTTAAGTAAGCGGAGTTGTGAAGAAATCCTTTGGTTCGATTGTTTAGTGGGTTTGGAAGCCATTTCTCCTTCAGAAATGAGAAGGTGTCTGCACATTTAGGAGTCTTTTAAAAATATATTTTAATGTAGCATTGCTATGTTAATGAATTGCCTTAGTCTTTTGGTCATTCTAGCTAGTATGTTTTGCTGCCAAAAAAAGCTTTGCATGGGTATTTGTTGCTTTCTTGAATGCTAGTTAGCCTATGTACTTAAAAATCTGACAACATGCTTAATAATACAGGATTCTCTGAAGACAGATGAAGTAGCATTTACAGCACTTGTTTATCTATTGACTTAAACAAGCTGAGTTGTTGCATATATTAAGGTTTTGTTGTTTTTGAAGTACCAGCACTAGTAATTTAGCCCAGGGTCACTAATTCCAAAACCAGCCCCTAATCTGCTGGGACAAGTGTTTAGCAATATTAATACTGCTTCTGTTTATAAACTTAATAGCAGTATATCTACTGTTGTTAAACACTGAGTTGTTTGGTGCTTCCTGTCTTCAGATGTATACTCTTTGTAATGCTGTCAGCTGCTAAGTTAGCTGTAAATAGAGCACAGTTGTTAGCATCAAATAATCAAACCAATACAATGTTTATTTGGTATTTTTGGCATTGCTCTTTCCTAATCAGGGGAATCTAAGTAAACAACAATTCTAGCACTGTTGCTTTACTATGCATGTATTCTTAGTTTTTATGATTTTATATGTAAAGAGATTTTATTGTATTTATTAGGTAATTACCCTTTTATTCAGTTTCAGAACAAATTAGCATGAAAATTGGATTTTAGTTTAAAAAGTTCAGTTTTCTACTTCTTGGTAGAAGGGGGTTCCTGAAACATTAACTTGCCGGGTATTAGATGTCTTTAGGTTTCCCTTTCTTAATTTATCATTAGAGATTTTTGTTTTATCTTAATGTGTTAAAGCCTTTCATGTGTCATAAATATGAAAGTACTTTGATTTGGGGGGAGTGTTTTAAGTAGGTATCACTTTGATTAAGCTTTGTGCTTCAGCTTCTCAAATTTGGATGTCTTCTCCTATGTATACTGTCACTTCCAGTAGTGGGAATTTGTGCCATGCTGTGCACCAGTTGTGCACTCTGTAGCAATGTTCAGAGATTGTCAATCAGGTAGTGCATTACTGTTTGGAAAGCTTTGTTTCTTACTTAAAAGTTTTATACTTTGGCGTGAATCTTTCTAGTTAAGTGGTCTCTTCCTTGTCAAGAATGAAGAGAATTTAATTGGTTGAGTTTCTCTATTTACAGTTTAAATTTTCTGCTTTAATTTAGGTTCAAATATATCTACTTTTTAGTTTTGGATATATATTCTTTGGAAAAGATGTAACAAATAGTTACGCTTTGCTAATTTTGATGTGTGCCCTCTTTACCTCCTCCTAAGCAGAATCAAATAGTTCAGACAACTTGTGAGAATTCAACACAAGCTATGAATTAGCTATTGAAGTGACATGCCAATTTATATAATTACTGGAATTAAAATGCATCTTCCATTCAGATGTCCAACTTGAAATTTTTCTTTTGCAATAACAATTGAATTTTGTTCAGACCTTTTCCAGTGTTAATTATTTTGAGTGACTGAGTTTCGCGTGCTTTTAAAAACAAAGATTTTATCTGAAATGTGTTTTGTGTTTGAGTGACTGAACTGTAGTTGAAGGCCTACTGCACTCACCTGGCATGTCTCTTGGACCTGACATGTGGAGGAAATATACTATGTGTTTACTTAATGTCACAGTTCTCATACTTCATAGTTTGCAGTCAAGTTTCCTTGTTCAGTTCAGGGCTTAAAAGCAGGCAGTGTCTTCATTTTCAGTATTGTATTCAATGCTTAATTTTCTTTAATGTATGTTCATGACTTTGCACGTGTATCTGTTCTTTCTACAGCACTCTGAACTATTAGAAGCCAAGATTTTAATTAAAGTCTAATATTACAAATGGAGTTCTAAATTTATACTTCATAAATAAGCAAACGTGAGTATCTATTGTGAGGGTGACAGGGTGCTAGGCAGACAGTGGAGTCTCCTTCTCTGGAGATGCCCAAGACCCTCCTGGATACTTTCCTAAGTGACTTGATGCAGGGAACACCTTTAGTGTGGGGTTGGGACTTTGGGGTTTCCCAAGGTCCCTTCCAATCCTTGTGATATTGTTTGTGATACGTGTTGATATAGTTGTATAGCCATAGGGATTCATGAGTTGAAGGGCAGAAGTACTGAAGGTCAGAGTTTAGTTTCCCAGTAGTTGCTTTTGTGGTATTAGAAGTTTTTTCTTTTTTTTAAGGGGAGGGAGAGGGAGACATGATTACTCTTCACTTAGCTGCATGTGCTCCCACACAAAACTTTTCTCTCAGTTGTTGCACAATAAGAAAAACCTTAGACAAGGTCCTAATTAATCATGAAAGTGTCTCTTAGGAAGCAAACAAGCATGTGTTGTGCTGAGAGAAAAGTATAATGACATGCACTGTACTTTTCCTCATTATGATTAGAGTAGGAAGAGCAATGGAAGCTGACAATGTCACATGTAAGTAAGTGAAGGATCCCTTCTTTCAGAGTAGTCAGTTTATATTTGGCATTTCCCCCATTCTCCAATTCATTGCTATAGCTTTTGTAACTATATTAATGGCTAATAAAAAGATATGCTGTGTGTAAATCGACAACAGGGTACGGAATGAGATGCCAGTTTTTAGTTAAAAAAATAGTTGTTTGAAGACTACCATGTATAGCCTTTCAAGTAATTTTACCATGTTTGATCACTGATCTGAAAATGTATCTGAAATCTAATTGTGCTCTGGAGTGGTTAACTATAGTACTTTTGTTAGCCTGTTGCCAAGAAACTCATGCAGCAAGTATTGGTCCATGCATTTCCTAAATGAAGCTTTTTACTTTCAGTTCCAGGGATTTGGTACTAGCCAAAAGGAAGAGGTGAATTTCATAGAAGTTTTTTTCTGAATCTGTTAGGCACGCTGATTTCTCTTGCCTTTGATCCTGTAAAGCAGCTGAGTACTTCATAAGCATGTCCCATCATGCAGAGTAGAGGCTTAAGATGGAAAGCATGCTTGTGGGCTGAAAATAAGGTGGCTGTACTGTCTTGCTGAAGGCAAGATGGCTAGGGGGCTAACATGCTGCTGGGATGATCTGAAAGGGAAAAAGGTGAGGCCTTTGGTTTTCAGATACTTTTGTTTTATTTGATTTGTGAGCTTCAATTCCTATTATATTATTTTGCATTTTGATATTTAATAAATTAGTTTTCCTCCTCAGATTGCTGCTGTTTTCTGTTAGACCCATCTCCTTTTCCCTTTTTCCCTTTTCCCTTTCTTGGCGTGTGGGTCTATGGGTCCCCTCACCCTCTTTGTCACAGAACCTGGCTGAACCAGCTTGTAAGGTGATGACATTTTTGGTAGAGAATGTGGGCAAGAGCTTCCTTGGCTGGGTAAAAACGTACTTTTCGAACTAGCCTCTCTTTGCTCTTGGAGAGCTTTGTTAGGAAGCTTATCTGTACTATGGGTGCTGTTCTGAAATGCTTGACCTGGAGGTCCAGGCGGACTGCCAATATTCTGGGATATTTGTAAACTTTGAGTGCTTCTACCTTGCTTCTGTGAAGAGGAGAAAAAATGTTTTCTCTAAAACTTCTCAAGAACATGGCATTGTTCTTTATGTTCAAAATGTACTGGGACTTAAGTTTGCAAGTCTGATCCTTGGACCTGTGTGTGTGTGTATATATATGATGAATTGAAAACATTGATAGAAATATCTACCTGGTATGTGTGTACAATGTGGCATACAACTCCAGAGGAAGTTGCTAATTTTCCACAGCTTGATTTTCAAACTGTTTCCTAGTCTCTCCCTTGAATCCCTTATACACTTTTGAATTCACATCTGATGATTGTAATGATCGTGGTGTCAGTCTCCCTGAATGTACTGCTCATCATTTCACTCAGTATTTTTCTTTATAATATTTTGAGGAAGCCTTTTCCTTTTTCTGGGATGTGGGTCCATGGGTCTCCCTGCCCCATTTGTCATGGAGCCAGGTCAAACTGGCCTGGAACCTGTTGACATCTTAGCGTCAAAGTTTATTTTTAAAGGTCTAAGCATGTTTGTTAGTCATCTTTATGAAGAGATAGCAAGTATCTGTTACCTTATTGGAATTCAAGAGAAGCACTTTCTTGGGTTCCCGAAACTCTTGTCACTGAATCTTTTATCCACACAAGCAGGAGATGCTATAAGACATTAGCCCAGAGAGCTTCTGTATCTTCCCTTACCATTTTGTGTTCCTTGGGTAGGGTGAAATTTCCCAGAGCTCTGGATTTGGCTTCATGTTAGGTGTGGAAACATGAAAATTGCCTTAAGTATTTTCTGAAAACTTGTCTGTAATGACTATTTACATATGTTTTTACTTACAGATATGCTTGCATTTAATTTTTAGTAACTTACTGTTGCAGTGATTTGTTGCTGTACTTGACCCAAGTGACTGTGATCTTAACTTGTGTACTACATTGCCCTTGCTGAGTACTACAGAATGTTAATTTGACCTTCCCAACAGCATGAGTTAGCTGCAGTTTTGTTGAGAAGCTCACAGTGTTTGACTTCTTGTTAAAGTTCTTAGAGAGATCATTATCAGAAATATTATTTAGAGAATCACTGTTTTACTTTAAAACATAATTTGCTGGTTTAAATCAGCCTTCCTCTTTGGGGAGAGAAAGGCAAATAAGAAATGCTTGGAATGTACAATGTGATATCCTTTGATAAAGGATGATACGGTGTCTGTAGATAGTTTAGATATGGTATCCTTTGTGACTTCTTAGGACCTGTTATTTCTGTCCCTCATATCTAAAGACAGAAACGTGGGGATATCACTTAAATGAATCTGAACAGTCCTAAAAGCTAGATGTCCGTGAGGTCTGCTATGCAACACTCAATCAAGGAGGGAATGTTTTTTTCAAGCATTCTTTCTTAACGGCCAGCAGCATCATACACACAAGCCCTGATCCTGCTAGTTGACTTCAACCACGCTGGAGAACTGGTGCAGGGATCCACAAGCAGAAAGCTACTGGAGTGTGTGGAAGATAACTTCTCTATACATCCCAAATAGAGGAGAGGCACTGCTGGACCTGTTGCACACCAATGTGAATGAATGTGAGATGAAGATGGAAGTGGGCTGCAGTGATCATGCCCTGGTATAGCTATTCACACTGAATGGTATGTGATAGGTTAAGAAACAGAAGAAAGTCCCTAAGCCATAGAAAGGTGAACTTTCTGCCGTTTAGGGTATTTGTACGTAGGATCCCTCAAGAAGATGAGAGCTGGGTGACATTTAAAGTCATTCTTGTTAGGCCACGAAGCTTCTCAGTGCTGATTTTCAAGAGGGCAGGTGGAGGAGGAGGTAAAACTGAAGAAAACAAAAATTCATAGGCAGTGGAGGCAGGGATATTCTTTCAGGAAAGATGTAGTGAGTTTTCAAGTCTTAGGACTGGTGATATTGTAGCACTAATCGGGGTTTCATTGTTACTCATTTGAGTCATGTCCAGGCAGTCCTAGCTGCTGGGATATCATTTCATTATTAAATTCCATTCAGAAAGTTATGGCAGTTGCACAGTATGCTGATGTGCTCACATGGGTAGGATTGTGGATGATACAGCATGATGCAATCATGCTGAAGGATTTGTCTCTCATTTCCCACAACAGATATTCTGCTATGGAGTTTAAAATCAGATGGTGCAATGGTAACAGCTGCAGTGACTGTGCACTTCTTCATCATCTGAGCTTATTTCATATGTTAGAAATGAATCAAGTCTTCCAAACAAATATTCCAAATGTTATTTCATAGACATTAATGATTTGGTTTTATATTAGTTCAAATTCTTTTCAATTTAGTCTTTCAAGTGGAACACTTTTTATCCTTTTTATTTTTTTTTAAATAAAATGATAAATACAGAAGGGGAGAAAAATCAGCAAATCAATGGAAACTAACCCCTTCACTGGCAATTGTTTTTACTGTAAAATTTGTATTCCTCGGGGTGTTTTCAGAGACTCAAATTAGGGACTGTTGTGATCATTGTTGTGAAAGACAGAAACTGTTTTTTACTTTCTTTTGTCTCAAAGCTTGCTTCGTAAGGCCTTTTCTCGTGACAAGACTCTGACTGAGCCACCGGGTGGTGTGAAAGACAGAAACTGTTTTTTACTTTCTTTTGTCTCAAAGCTTGCTTCGTAAGGCCTTTTCTCGTGACAAGACTCTGACTGATAACTGCCGGTTACCCAGATGGGTGTTATGGTGCCTCATTGTCTCTGCTAATGGTTGTAAAGATAAGTAGAAGTAGGGGCAAATAGTCTTTTCCGGGGGGGTACGGCTTGGAGAAGCTGACCAACACAAAAAGACAATGCTCCTGCATGGCAATGAAGGCAACATCCTCTGCTGGCTTATCTGTTGGGCCAGATATGTCACACAAACCAAGAGAAAAAAAAAACACCTGAGAAATGGGGATAAAAGGCCTACACTGAACCAAGGATTTTGTGGGGAGGAGAAGAGAAGAATTCCTGGAGAAGAACTCCCAAAGAGAAAAATCTTTGAGGAGAACTCCCGAAGACGGACCCTGAGGCCTGCTTGCTGCTATCTCCTATCCCCCGCGGTGACCAGACGAGTTCCTGAGACTGCGAACCTTGTTGGACCCACGGTGGTGATTATATCTCTTTTGCTTTCTATCAAGACTCCTTGCTTCTTAGACCTTTTTCTATCGCTCACCTTCCCTTCCCCATATCCCTAAGCAACTAGTAATTGTAATAAACTGGTTGGGCTAACATTTGACCCGTTGTGTCTTAATCTCGCCATCGGGTATACACAATCAAAGAACCTCGTCTCCCTCCTTTATATTGGAGCGTGACAATTGTTCGATCTGAATATGGCGTATTTTAACACAGTTTGTGGAAAAAATCATGGCATCTAATGAGCTACAATATGTAGTGTCTTCAAAAATTATAAAGATCTGCTTACCAATGACACATATTTGATGGACTTCTCTGTAGGCAATGTGAAGCAACAGCACCTGTCCAGCACAGAGCTAACTGGCTGAATGATTAACATCTTTTCAACCCATTTTCCATTTGCATTTTAATTTCTCCTTTCTTTCCTGTATGTCACTGTGGGTAAAACTTTATCAGGGTACTGTCAGTGGTATTATATTTGATACCTAATGTGCTGTGAACTTACCGTGGGCAAAAAGAATCTGCCCATCTTGAACTTCACAATCTGGTTATATAGCTTTCTATGTACTTATGGGGTACTTCCTGCTATTTTGTAGTTTGAGGCAGTTTTAACAAATTTTCGAAGTTGGTTTTGCTTATTAGCAATAGCAACATCATCATCAAAGTCTTTTAGTTCTAAAGCAGCTAAGATTTCGTTATCTTCGTCGGAAGTACTTTGAATATGTCAAAAGAATAACGTGCCTGAAAGCACTGGACACTTCTAGGCTGCGCTGATTTCTACATTAGTAAAGAGAAAAAAAATGGTGAAGTCTTACTTGCATGTTGTTGATGTCTGAAACAGGGTGCAATTTTAACTTAAAAGCAGGGAAAATAGCAGCCTTATTGCTTGGAGACTTCACATTGATGGCTACCTTCTTGACAAAAATGTTAAAGCTGTTATTTTCATGCAGACCTTAGTGAGCACTATCTACTAGTGAGTATAATGTTTGTTGGGTATCCTAGATTTTATGCCATCTGCCTAATGAATTGATCCCTGAAATCTTTGGTATGATGCATGACTGTTATTTGTAGTAGTGTATGGCACTGTCATCATGGGAGAATTACAGTCATAGCCTTCTCTCTTTGGCACAAAATCTACTTTTCTTGTCTAAAGTTTCCTTTAAAACTGTTTTATAACTCTGGTTCTTAAACAAAGTTTTTATGACGTTATTTGGGACCAATTGATTTAATCATCTTTTTAATACAGTTGACTATTTCCTACATACAATGCAAGAAATAGCAAATGAGGATGAGTCAGTAAGTCTTTGCTAAAAATGGATGAATGTTTCCCTGAATTTAGTGAGATCTTTTCTGTTATTATCATTATAAAAAAAACAACAAACTTTTATTTGTGCCCACCCCCTGCCTCCATGATAGTCCCTTTGAGTATGTGGCAATTATTTTCAAGTGATAGGAATAGAAGAAAGAGCAGTCTTTCAATGAGAAACAATGGGCTGCAAAAACTAATTGATTTAGAAGTGAAATGAATGTTTGCAAAAAAAATTTGAGACAAGTGCTTTAGGAACAGAGTTCTAGGTTGCTGGTCCACAGAATACTTTCTGGTGTTGTTGCACAGAGTTGAGACGACTAAGTCATAAGCAGAAGAAAAATTTTAAGTTGTCAAAGGCTCATACTAAACACTTTAGGATCTGTTAGATCCTCTGAGTGGGATGTGTATATCATATTACACTGAACAGTAGTTACTTGAGGGTGTGATGGATTTAGTTTTCTAATATAAGGTTTAGCGTGTCTTCCCAATTCATAAACGTCAAAGTTGTAAAAGAATAAAAAGCAACTGTATAGTGTTTTCTGCTTCAGATGTTTGTGTATGATGACCGAGATGCTGCCCTTCACACTCAGCTTGAAGCAAGCTAATTCCGTTACTAGCATCGGAAGAGTGCTTTCTTGAAGCTAGGGCCAACAGTGTAAGAATATGATGGTGCTCTCTTTACTGTGGTTTCACCTGGGATCTGATGTCAACTTGTTATCTTCATTGTACAACTTCTGGGGCAAATAAATAATCATCTCGAGCTGCCACTTTCCATTAGCATTGGAAGGCATGGGCTTACATTTAAGAGATGTACAGAGGCTGACAGCATGAGACTTCGCACTTTCATGTACTATGTTTACTGTAATTTTCTTATTTTGAGAAGAAAAAACAAACCTCATACACCAGAGGATTCACTTATGGCTTTATTAAGGCTGAAATTTCACTTGTCACTAAAGATAATAAATCTATTCTTGAGTTACAAATGATTTGTAAAATATGCCTTTGAACACTGTTATTCAGAGGAGCGAATTCCATAAAGATTTCAGAAATTGCTCATGGGTTTTTATCTGATGGGAGAGACAGGTGTGTGTAAAGGGAAAACAGCACAAGGGGATATAAGAGGATGTATCAAGGAAAAACCTGCTGCAGTTCATATTTTGTCTTCTGAATCAGTGTTTATGCTGTGTGTCTAAATTCTTTTGGAAACTTTTAGTTTAATTCAGTGGTATTCTGTACATGTCCACACTGAATATGACAGTTTTATTCACTGAATCACAGAATTCAAATCAGAGTTATTTTCTCTTAGTCTTGTATGTTTTAAACACCATCTTATTTCTAGTTATCTTTCAACCTATCATCTGAGGAGGTGAGAGAAGACTGTAATATTCCTTAATTATTGACAAGCTTTGCTGTTTATGCTGAAAGTAGGAGAACAAGCAATGAGATTACTTAGCTTTCTGGTAAATGGGGAAAAAAGATAGCATGTAATCTTTTCTACCCTTATGTCTTCAGTCAGTGTAGTTAATAGTGATTTTGTTCCAACTCTTTAAACTGCAAGGATTTCCTCTTCTAGAAGGAAACTAACCACGCTCACATGATGATCAGCTTGTTTCTCCAAACAACATTACTCAAACAGTTGAGTTTGCAGCCACAAGTCATATGTATGAATAGCACACAGGCTGCTCTTTTATCTATATTCATTAGCAATATTACATTTTTCTTCTCCCAGAATTATAATGAATCCAGGTAGATGCTATGTCTAAGAATGTTAGCAGTGCAACCTGAAATAGATTAATAACATTAACAAATTAACAGAATTTTCCTGATTAAATGTAGCATGTCAAAGGAAAAAATTAAATATAACCTTTGATTTAATGCAGTTTTTTTAGTTTGCTTTTAAGTTGCAAATAATTTTTTGCTGAGCTTGTGTGCTGTTATCAAATTGTAAAGCTGTTACTGGTGGGCTTCACCCATTAGTGTGAAAGCAGTCCTGTTGCTGGTTTGAATTTTAGAGACTGTGTGCTTGAGCTGAGGTGGAAGTCACCGTGGATCATACTAAAAAACTATTTTTCTCTTTTCAAAATGCTCTAAATGCACAGATGGCTCAGAAGGTCTTCAGAGTGCAAGTAAACTCCTTGTCTGAGGAGATTGGAATTGGGGTCACTTGTCTTCTAGTTTAGCATCAGATCCTGCTCTTCAAATCAGCAGAGAGCATGGAGGCTGTCTTCTGCAAATGTCCTCTTTATTGATGTTCTTGAAAATAATGAAGAATCTGTTTCATAAGTGTGCGTGACAGTGGGAATGAGAAGAGTAAGGGCCATGTTATCTTGTTCACTTTGAGCTCATTAATGAATGCAGAGAGTAATGATGGACTCCAGACAATCACTTCTGTATTTATAAGACCCGGTATCCAGCACTAGGGCTGGTGGACACCTTTAGTAGCTTGCTGACTACCACAATTATAAGGAATCCAATGTTGGATGTGTGACAATATGGAAGGATGACACATCAGTAGATTAGCTCTGTAGTCAGGACTGGAATATATCAAACTGCTAGCCTTCAGCTGGAATGAATGCTCTTTTAGATAAGATCAACTCCTTAGCTAGAACTCTCAATTTTGGTAAGACTACTTGCCAGATTGAAGACAAAGCTGGGATTTTTAGGATAGCCTTCCAGTTTTTCATTCACAATGTCTTTAATATGGTTAGAGGATTGGGTTGCATTTAGTACCAGCTCTTATGGTATTAAAGGGCAAAAAAAGCTCTCAAAAGAGAGAGTTCTAGAGAGTTCTAGTTCAAGATTTCATTCTCTAGAGAGTTCTAGTTCAAGAGTTCTAGCTTCTCATACGAGGAAATGTTCTAGAAGGCAGTAATAAAGAATTATTACAAGTTGATTTTTATGGCTGGTCTGTCTTTAAGTGTAGGATTAACGGTTATGTTGTTTTTTTTTGTTTTTTTTTTTTTGCTGAGCCTGAGAATTGGGTAATTGTGTACTGACGTAGCTGATACTTCCATTAAAAAAAAATCAAAAGACTTATAGTTTATCAATCAACATATATAACATCTAGCACCAATCTCTACCTCATTTTTGTTCACATTATTTGTGAGATAAGAGGGGAAGGTCTCAGTTTTGCTCTTATCAAACATACTACGTTTAGAGCTGGATAAGAATCTTCATTCCCCTTAATTTTACTTAAAATAAGCTAGGGAGGATGAACGGGAAGATGGAGAGCCTAGGAGAAGGCCTTGTGAAATTTGCAGTTCTGGAAGAACTGATTCTTTGTTTCTTTGTTGGCAGTATTTAGGTATGTGACTGGATGCAGCATTCGAAACCAGCACCAAATGCATATAATGTTGAACTTGAAATGTTTCAGAACCTTAAAAAGGATGTGGTAGTAGTATCAAAAATATTACTTAGATTCCTCATCAATGTTCTGAGCTTTGAATTTTGTGTGAGCTTCCTACTGATATTTTAGTAGTGTTGATGTTCTTTAGAGTCTCTTCTGTACCTCAAGGAGTTTTGAATACACCTCAAACCATGGCGCTTATTCTCTTTTGTATCTTGTAGCAGCTGGGCATAGACTTTTACTGACATGTCTTGAGGACAGGAGAATAAGAATGTGGACTCCTTGCCCACAGAACTGAAGGTGCCATGAGACTCTAAATACATTAGCCACAATTGTGAGAATCTGGATTTCTTTGCAGTGGAGTGAATTCAGAAGTTAATGGTATGACTTCTAGTGAATAACTGTTAAATCTTTTGGCAGGTATGATCACTTTTTCTTGTATTGTAGTGTTATCCTATTATTCCATAAAGCAATGCCAAATTTTATTTTGATGTTTTGTTCTTCCTCACTCTCTTCTACCTGCCCCTCCTTCTGCTTCCCACCTGTTCTTTATCTTCTCTGTCCTTTTTTTTGCATCTGTTAGTGAAATTAAATTGGTAAATAAAAGCAAAATGTGTACTTTGTCAGACTGAGTACTGTGTAAGTGGCAGAGGACAACTATGGGGATCATAGCAAATGTACTAACATCAAGTGAAAAATCATGTCCTTTAAATCTCAAAACAAACAAAAAAAAAAAAAGGGAGAACTACACCAAAAGGTCAAACACAAGAGACAAATAGTGTCCAAACCAAAAACCATTTAAACTACTGTCTCCAGTACCAACAGGACAGGAACTTCGAAGGAAAGTACTTGAACTATTACAAATGATTGTAGTGTTGAATGCTGCAGTATGTATATGCTTAAGCGTCTGCTCTCTGTGATGGGGAAGAGATCTAGCCATGGAATACATAGCTAATCTTCGAAGTAGTGAATAGAAAGTGGAGTGAAATTCCTTTGTTGCCAGAAGTGTCATACAGACTAAGAAGCAGAGATATACTGATGTTATCTATGGCAGAGGGCATCATAGTCTGCTCGCACCTGTATACTTAAAAACAGGAATCACTAGTTGATGAGCATTTTGTGATGTGTTGGGGTGTCTTGGTGATTGCTCGTAACAGGAAGTTGTCAGCTGGATGTGGCTGTCACCCCACAATTGGAATTCAAGCCAAATGGAACACTATCTGCAAGATGACATGCAACAGTAAGTAGAACAGAGAACTCCTGATCCTTTTGTGAACAGCTTAATCTATTTTATGCTGTGGTTTCCTATCAGTAAAATTGGGATAATTGTGTTCTACTGCCCTCAGGGGTGCTGTGAGGGTAAATACAGAGTGTTCAGATGAATTAGCCAGGAGAGCTGTAAAAATAATAGGAAAAGGAATCATTTTCACAGTGAATCTACAAAACAAATCTTAAGTAAAGGCATGAGTGGTACTGGTCAGACCGCTTGAAATTTACTTCTCATATTGCACTCAGTTTTGAGTGTACCACTAATAGTGAGTTATATAAATCAAGTTTTGCTTAACTGATTTTTTTTTTCATGGTAGTGCACTAGCTACCAGAGGTGATGCTGGCATTCCTAGCTTTCAAACTATCACTATTATGCAGCAGCAGAGAAGTCATTGTACCTAGTCTCCCTAGGGCTCTGCTAATACGTAACTATTTCTTATTAGTATCTTGAAGGTACGATAGGGGTCATTAGTGTAAATGAATCTTCAAGGATTGCATGAGGGTGAATTCTCAGCTTTTCTGACCTGGCTGTGACACATAGTGTGGGTTTTCTGATTTCCTTTATTTCCTGGAAAGTGCATTAGAAGATAACATTGAATTCCATAAAGATACGGAAGCACTTAAAGCTTTTGTTTTCCTGTTATGTAGCAAGCAGTATGAAAGTTCCAGGGCAAAGAAATTTCCCTGCTTCAGTGGTTTTTAAGGAAATTTGTGGAAGATGCGTTACCTCTAGTAAGTAAATGTCAGGTGACTGGAAATAAAGATTTTGGGATACTGAGAGAAGCTTTTCTGTTGCTTTCAGGAAATGTTGTTGCAGAAAGCAAGCAAAGAGTGTATTAGCCTTGGACAGAGAATTCTGGCAGGATTTGCAACTTCAGTTGTTTTCTGACCTCTAAAACTTTGCTTTATTGTCAAGCTTTGTTGGAGAAGACTTATTCTTTGTTCTGAGTGTGAGAGGAAAAAAAATCTGTCACTACGGTGAGAGTTTTAGTCTCATATTTTTCCTTTTGGCAGGAGTTTGGAAACCACAGTGTCTAATACATGCAAATGATATTGCTTATTTAATTAAGCAAGCCACATTAAATCAGAAAAGTTATAGTCAGGAGTTGTATTTATTTATTTATTGGATTACATCAATAGCTAACTGAAAAATAATATAACTGATTTTGGTTATGCAGTGAAAAGTATATAATGTTAGTAGACCTGCTTTGTGACTTTTACTATGGCAGAATCTGAATTTTTAATATAACTTTCATGTGTGTTCTTTACGTGAATGTCCAATGACAGAGGAATTTAATAGATCAAGGGGAAGGAACCTTCAAAGAAAATTGAGTTAGCCCGGAAAAGGTCAGACAGTTGAACTAAAAGTTAAAGCTTATTGTTAAAGGCATTGTCCAAGTGCCTCGACACTGATGGGCACAGGGACACCAGTGTAATTGCTTGGAAGTCTGTTCCAGTGTTTGACCACCCTCAGTTAATGACATCATTGGAGCTGTTCAGTCTGAATCTTGTCTAGTGCAGATTTGTGCAGTTTCCATGTATCCTGTTTTGATGAACTCATAATTGACCATGCCTTGTACCACCTGTTTTCTTTAACTAACCTGGGGGGTAGTCAGTGTTCTCTGTATCTTCTTCACTGTCTGAGGTTAAACTAACAGATCTGTAGTTGTGTATGTCTTCTCTCATGCCCCGTTTGTTGATGCTTATAATACTGTTAGCAGGAACTTCCTCAGACACCCAAGGTCTTCGGCAAATTTTTGGGAAGTACCCAGCTGTAACATCTGCTAACTTTAGCACCCTGGATTGGATTTCATCAGATCCTATCGACTTTTGAATGTTGAACTTATATAGTTGATTCCTTATTTTTTTGAAGGCCATAAAAGAAGTGTCACTGTTCTCCAAATCATGGCCCTCCAACTCAGGATCAAGCAGCCCCAGATCTGTTAGTACTGTTAAATACTGAGGCAAGAAAGTCATTAAGTGCCCTAGCCTTTTCCCCGCCCTTACTTGTTAGGGGATTGTCTGCATCAAGTATCAGTCCAGTGTTATCCTTAGATCTCTTCTTACTGTTGACCCACTTGAAAAAGCCATTGCTGTCTGAAACCAAAGTAGCCAGTAGCAACTCCAGGTGGTGTTCGTCTTTTCTTGCTTCCTCCATGCAGACGTGGCTATCCTATGTGTAGTCTGCATTCTTAAAGGTATCTCTCTTTCCTGTTGATTTCTAGCTTAAAGCTCTCTTAATCAGTCTTACTGGTGCATCGGCCAGGAAACATTTTCCTTCCCAAGACAGGCAAGTCCTGTCTGCTGAAGCCTGATCTCTTGTCTTGAGTACCCTTCCATTATTATTCTGAAATTCTGGAGCTAGGTGTTGATGATCTGCGCTTGCCTGCTTCTTTCACCATCTCTCCCTATAGCTGGGACAATTGAGGAAAATATCTGTGTACATAAGGCATTTCATTGCCCTAAAATGTGTCCTGATAAACCTTAGGCTTCCTGTAGCTATGTATTGCTACCCACTTGAAAGATGAAGAGTAAGTAATAGTCCCAAGGCTGTAGTATATGCAATAGCATATTTATGTCCCCAGTTCTAGCACAGGAAGGCAGCTAACTTTTCTATGTAGAGGGTCTGGTCTGTAGAAAGGAGTCTGCATTCAGTTTGCAGGGAATCAGCTGTGGCTGCTTGTTGCCTTTACTTAATGGTACTGGTCTTTATGGCCCTGGGTAGCCTGATCTGGCAGCAGGAATCTCTGCTCAGGAAAAGGGGTTGGAACTCAATGGTCCTCAAAGTCCATTCCAACCTAAGCCTTGCTTGGATTAGTACTCCCATAGAAATCAAATAGTCTGCTTTTGGAGAGCAGAGCCTCACCAAGGAGGAAAAAAACTTTGCTGGAGTGTGTTTAAAAACCCATGCTTGTAACTGAGCTTCCTTTATAGCTGTATTATGGAAACTAAGATGAATTTGTAAAGCATAGTGTTTCTGACTGACAAAATACCAAACATATTTTAAAATACTATTTAATACTTCTTAAAGTAAGACAAGAAGAAATGTCAACGGTACTGCAGTTTAATAGCAGTTATTTTGATCTTTATTTTTATAACTCTCTGCAGGCAGATTCTTGCAGATGCATCTGTGATTACTAGACTTGATATGCAAAAATAGTTGCTTGGAATTTGGAGGAAAATTTCGGGTTGTTTTCACAGTGCTACTCTTCACATACATTTTTTTCAAGGATGATTTTCATAGAGAAATTCTACTGCATGGTATAAGCCACACATGAGGAGTCATAGGACTCCGATTTTTACAATGATGCATTCTAACTTACTGGTAATGCGTGTAAGCATTCAAATATTGTAAACAGGTGTCTGTTATATGGGAAACACTAAGCTCTGTGATACAAAATGATATGGAGAATTCTCTAGAGGTGAAATCTAATTATGTGCTTGAAGTTAAGTGTGTACAATACGTGGTTCAGAGTTTTCAGATGTTCTTTCGAACTTGTTTTACAGGAATCTTTAAATCCTATTAATTTAATAGGACTTGAGTGTCCACATCTCTAAAAGATGCAAAGCTTTAGTTTTTATACATATTAGGTAGGTTGGTTGATTTTGTGCTGGTTAAAGGTACGCTGCTCCTTGCTTGAGTGGAAAGTGTTTGTGAGAAGTTATTACTTGTATTATTTTCCAGTTTCTAACATTACATACTGGTAGTTTTCGAGCTAGGTAAAGAAGTTTTTTAAAAGCAATTAAAATTTAGATTTCATATTTTTAATAAAATTGAGCAAAGATGGAAAACATTCTTATAGAGCTGGTACAACAGGAGGGCATTATTCTGTTGTGCTCCTGTCTTCTTCCCCACTGTGTGCTCTTACCATAGGCAGTATGGAAAGGGGAACTACAAAAGCTAGAAGTTCGGAAAGCCATGTGTATGCATTTTCATCTGGCCTGAATGGGAGTGTTATAGAGGTCTCAAAAGATGAGACAGTGAATGCTTTCATTATGAAACAGTGCTGTTATTGAAAAGTTGTTTCTTTATTTTAAAGATAATTAAAACAAAACAAGTGGTCATCCCTAGAGCTTTTGAAAGAGAAGAGAGTTTGCAGGCCTTATTGTCCACTTATCCTTTTATTGGTTTAAAATGCAGTCAAAAGTTTGGGATATAGTTGATCTAGTTGAAGTATAGCTGGGGCTTCACGTAACAGTATCGCAGACGCAGTTCAGCAACTTGTGCAAGCGCACATTTGATAGGCAATTAAAGCTTTTTAGTGCTTGAGATGTGAACTTTGTTTTAGCATCTATGCTGATTTTTAATGAATCACTGCACTGTGCTTCGCACCGGTGTATTCTGACTTCCTTAGAGATGACACTGTCTGCTATTCAGGCAGTTGCAACAACATGTGGTGGTAACATCACAATGCAAAGCAAAGGCTAGCTTTCAGCTCTAGGCTGTTCCCTTTCTCCTTTTTCTTCTTTCCACTGTTTGACCTTTCTGTCTTGGTTTTGCTTGCTTGCAAAGCCATGTGGTATGCTTTTAGGGTAGATATGTTGAACTAATCTTTTCAAATATATCAACAGTTTTTCTAAGGTAAAAAAAAAAGAAGTATTCACCACAGACGGAAGAAAATGTGTCCTAGAAGACAGCAATTGTTTGTTCAGTGTTTGTATTTACCTGTTTCATTCTCTTTTTCAAATCATTGTTGCTTTTTCCTATTTATTGACAAGACAGTGTCTCATCCCTTAATTTTAAGTCGATATTTCACCCTTTTGTCTTCCGTCCTCTTCATGTTGTTTTAGACAGGTTTTTCATTTATTCCATGTATATGGTAGAATATCCTGAGTTGGAAGAGACCCAGAAGGATCACCAAGTTTGGCTTATGCTTCCACACGTTCTTTCCCTGGTTCTGTTTCTGAAACAATGTTTTTTTTTTATCTGCATACCTCTGCTACACAGTTGTGTGGCATCATCAGTATCAGGAATATTATTACTGCTTTCTCATCCTCTAAGGATTAATATAAGGTTAAAGCCAGAGTGAGCATCCCAAGGAACTCAAAGATCTTCCTGTTTTATTTATGGGTAAATACAAGTATGTTATATTGATGATTCTATATAGAAAGATGTTCTCCCTCCTGTGACTTAATTAGCTAATGCAGAGCTGAAGGTTGTCCAGCAGACACACAGAAATATGCATCATCCTTCTTGAAATTAAAGAGCTGTGGGGGCAGGTAAACTGAATTTGTTTACAATAAGTAATTACTCTTAGTTTAATACATCAGTTGTGAAGTTGTCAGTCTCTGTAGAAAATAGCTGAGGTCATTTCAAAGTTAGTAGTTAATTTTTTTCATATTAATTGGTGAGTTGGTGGCTGTGGATTGCTAACTGGATAGCACTTTTATTATTTATTTTTGATCTTTCTACTAAAATTTATTGAAATTTTTCATTGCAGGCTTTGTAGTGCCTGCGCAATGTGTTTGCATGGTGGAAGCAAAATCTTCATCAAAGATGCCAACTGTGGCCTGGTTGTACAAAGGTCTTCAAGCAGTGACACAATTGTATATGTGGTTACACTGGGCATTGCTGCTAACCTGGGGCACTTGTAACCCTTAGGAGGCTTATGGCTGAATTGCTAACAGTTTGTAGCAGAAGTTGTGAAACTTCCTATTTTGAAGTGATACTGTCCTTGTAAGGGAGAGTTTTCATTATTAACTGCTTTAAGATTTGTTTTTGGCCAGTATCTGGCTGTAGGATCTGTTGTGGTCCTTTATCGTCAACAGTAGCTTTCCCATTCACGTGTGACTTAAGAAATACATGAAGTCTCTCACAGAAGGTGGAAAGACACCCTATGATACATGTAAGCTTTGTGCCAAGGCCTAAGCGTTTCCAGAATAGTGCCCCATCATTGTTCTTTACATTGCTAACAGGACATGCTTCCAGGCTATTTCTCCATGTCCTTGCTCACACACTGTGACAACTGAGATGCAAAGAAATCTACTGAAATACATAATGTTTTTTTAACCTCCTGTACCTAATTTTGCAATGAGCAGAGGCAAATCAATGGAAAATAGTTGCTGAAATAATCTCTAAAATCATTTTCTCCTTTAAAAAAAAAATAAATTGGGAAGTGCCAGGTAATGCACAGATTTTGAGATTACTGAGGTAATGTACTGCATAAATGGTGTTGCTGTGTTGGGTAATAGAATAAAGCTCTAAGACAGACACACAAGATAATTAAAAGTGGCAGAAGTGGTCCCTTAAGAGTGCATTGTTTAATCATCGGCTTCCTATCATTATCATCTCATCTTATGGGTTGCCAGCAATCTTGCCTAAAGCTCATTTTATTGGGTACTGTGATGATGTGCTTGTTGAAATGCCGGTGATGAATTTATGTAGCTAATTAGGAGGCTGGGTTCTTTGCAAAAACTTCTGTTTTTGTGGTGTGTTTTTTTTTTTTTCCTCTATTGCCACTTTCTTTCAGCTCACCAGTGAATCAGAATCGCTTAAAGAATAAACTCAGAATATTAATAGATGGCCTTTCTGGAATTAAAACTTGAAGAGAAATATACAAATCAAAACAGTAAATATGCACAGAACCCTGATTAATTTGTGAGCAGAAATGACAAGAAGTGATCATTTGGGACTTCATCGCTGATGAGTTTATTGAAGAGCAGACCCTTGTGGATGTCTTTTCTTACATTTTCTTGCATGTTGCTCTGTTAAATTTTCATTCTGAAGTGAACATGCACAATTATTCTATTGGAAAATATGTTGGAGGCCAAGGAGGAATATCGATAACACTTAATGTTTGTTTTTGTTTCTGGGTGTTGGATTGTATATTCATCAAGTTTTGTTATCTGATAGAAACAGTGCCACACTTTTATGTTAACTATTTTAATAGTTTTCTCCAAATCGGTTTCTACTACTTATTCCAGTTGATCAAGTACTGGTTTTACACAATGTGTATTTTTTCTTTGTGAGACTGAAAATAGTACCATAGATGTGGATATTTTTCTCTTGAAATCTCTTCTTGGCAGTAGATGACAGAATTGTCTTGCTACACAGTGTAGTCTCCAGAAAACAATAGGTTTAAGTACACGGTGAAAATGATCAGGTTTAGTGAGATTTTTTATATTATTTTCGATGCTACATCCATATGGAAGGCATTTTGCCACTGCAACTCTTCACAAGTCTCATATTTCCCTAGGAAGCCTTCAGACTGGAAAACAAATTGGGGAAAAAAAAAAAACTGCAATCCATTTAAACACTTGAGTAAGCAGGTAAATTTTCAAAAGTGCCAAGTATTTTCTGGTAGTCTTAACCATCTACCTAAATAGGAGAATGGACCTTTCAAAGAACTTAGTGCTTGCATCCCTCATGGAGAAAAAAGAAATGGGTAATTTTCTTTCTAGCTTTTTTTTTGAAAACCTGTCATCTTTGTTTTGTTGGCTGAATGTAGCTCTTCTGGATATCTAGTGCGAGTCTTAAACACTTTGGAGATCTTGGTTCTGTTCAAAACTTATTCAGATTGTGGGAGGTTCTACTAGTTTGTCATTCTTTTTTTTGTCAATCTTGATATAATACTCAGAGATAAGTGGATTTTATTTGTTGCTATTTAACGAAGGAGTACCAGCTTGGAGGACCTTGCAGTACACATCAGTATTTAAACCATGGTCTTTAAAGTGACACTGATTCTCAAATTTGCATGTAAATCCATGTTATCCATCTTTATGGAGTTTGTGAAGGAGTGAACAACTGCTGTTCCAGATCAAATAAGTAGGCTGCAGGCACGCTGCTTTGTGCTGGTGATGAGATAACGTTCAGAGGAAAACTGTCTTTTGGGAGTATTTGAGGTTTCATGGTAAAAAGATCATTTTTGCCATGGCTTAGTGTCTATACATTCCAGTTAGCAGATTTCCAAAATTATATCTTTACTCCATGCCTATCCCATTAGCACAGTCACCTTGTCATTCGTATCCCTGTAATAATCACTTCTCAAACATTTACACCCTGTGTTTGGCTGGCTGGTTGCTGCTTTCTCAGTGGCAAGATTATTGATTGCAGGCACTTATTAAGAAAATGTGAAGCAATAAGCCGTGAGGACTGTTGATAATTCAAGAGGTGAAGCTGGCAATTACATAGGGATCAAGGGGATTATTATATACAGGACCTGGGTAAATATGACTGGTTGCTGTGGCAGTGCTGTGATGACTGTTTGAATTAAATTGTATCGTTATTGATTTTTTTGTTGTTTTTATCACGTTCTAAATCTACATCTTTTTAATGCAAACAGCCTATTCTACCCTGGAGCTAGAATATCCTGCTGTAGTTTACTGATTTATGAATCTCTCTCTGTATAGTATTTTCATCTCTTGGTACAGGCTTTTGTTATTTTTCATTCTGTTTCTGCTTTTTGAATGAGATTAAGAATCACATACTTGATCTTGAATTCTGCCTTCTCCTTTGTTGCTGCTATTACACTAGAGAAAAACTCCTTAAGGCAATTATGAAAATTCACTGTAGAGTGTGAAGACATAGGATGAGATGTTTTTTTAATTATTTTTATTTCCTTTCTTACCTGACTTCTGGATCTCTCATTAATTGAGCACCTTTTGAAATGGAAGAGCAAAACAAACATAGAAACAAAATATTTCCTCACCATCAGATTAACTTTAATCACTTTGTTTCAAGTTGTTTTCTGATAGTTGTTTGAGCTATCATTAGGGTTTATCTGCACATTGCCTTATTTTCTGCTGTGGATGGTGCTATTGTGTGATCTGAAGAAGCTCTCTATAGAAGAAAACAAACTTTATAGGTAATAAAAAGGAACCAACTGTGCTTCTGCTCAAACTTAATTTTGAGGAGACCTGTGAATTGTGGATTTGCACTTAAAATCAATCATTATTTTGGATGAATTTGGTTCTTTGACCAGCTATGTAGCAAGGATAGCAGAAGGAAAACAGCTAGTGTAGATTTTGTCTGATGTTGTGAGGAATGAACATAAGTGTGCAGGTACTGGTAGGAATATACTAGTGTAATGGTAGCAGAGAATTAGTATGTTTTAAAAAGGAATCTGCATAAATAGATGAAAGCTATTTGAAGGAGCTCAAACATTCTCCCTCATATTCATCTTGGGAGCATTATATGGGTGAAAAACTGTCATTTCTTGCAGGACTCATTTTATGTAGGACTTGATTGTTGGCTTGGATAAAGGATGTTTCTTTGAGTGCGCACTTAGCCAGTAGCTGGAACTAGATAGAAAGACTAAGCACAAATTCTGCACATATAGTGGTAATGGAGGTGTGAAGCCTTTGCTTCTGTTAACATGTGCAGATTTGCAGTTCAGCTCTCTGCTGTGAAGACAGTATCCCATTCTAAAGTTGTGACTGTATTGCTCACATCCTGGCATGGCCTTGAGCAGGTGTTTGCTGTCTGTTATCTTGCCTTATTTATTGCACTTGTTTCTAATCCAATTGCTTCTAAGAACAAAAAGGCACATCTCTGAAGTTTCTGCTCAAGTCTGAACATTCCCTGCAACAAGTTTTGGAAAGCTGTGGCATTTTACTGAGAAGAGACTCTTTACCATACAGTGTAGTAACAGAACAAGGTAAAATGGCTTCAAACTCTAAGAGAATGTGCTTAGATTAGATGTAAGGAAGAAATTCCACCATTTGAGGGCAGTGAGGCACTGGATTGGGCTGCCCAGAGAAGCTGTGGTTGCTCCATCATTGGAGTTGCTCCACCCCAGTTGGAAGAGCATCTCGATCTGGTGCGTGGCACTGCTCGTGGCAGGGTGTTGAAACTAGATGGCCTTTAAGGTACCCTGTTTCCAACTCACCCTGCATCTTTTTCATTACTGCTTTCTTTTCTTTTCTAGTTCTCATGAGTAGTCTTCGTATGTTTTGCGGTTCCTCCTGCATCTTTTGGTAACATCAACTTTTGAAAATAATCATGCAATTTAAAGCAAGTAAGAAAATCCTCTTTCAGCATAAGTAAATCACGATGGCAAATTGATTGTAGTGAGATGGTGGAGCTCGTCACAGATAATCCTAAATGTGGTTTCTGAATTAAGGTTGGATGTTTTTATGATATATTTTCTTGTATTTGTGTCAACTTAAGTGTGTCAATTCTGACAGTGTATTTTTGATTTATTATACTGGAGGAAATTAAAGACTTTAGGGGTAGAAGTGGGAGCTATTGTTTCACATATTGGAAGGAAGTTGGCCTTCTAGTGAGGTGACTGTCCCTGTGACTGCATTTTTGTACAGGAGGGCACATGCTTTCTCTGCCCTTATAGGTGGCCAAGCCTTTTTTTGTAAATTTTACTGGTTTACTAAGTGAAGTACTATTCCTGCACTAGCTGTCTGCGTGGCTTCTGAACTGGAAATACCAACTGCTAAGCCAGCTTGAAGTTCAGACAGAGAAAGCTCTCATTTGGCTTCTAAGTGCTGTGTAGACACGTTGCCAAAGTGTGTTGTTACTTTCTCAAAAAATAAAAGAAAAAGACAACCTGAAGTCTATGAAGATTTAGACAGAAGTACAACTCTGAGAAATAATGCCAGTAGTGATAATCCTCTCCCTGATTCTTGACTTCAGGGTAGGATTTGGGGATGAACATATGATGAAGAGGGAGTTCAGTAGTTTATCCACTTCACTAAGTTTTGAGAAACTCCTACTTCAGGTTTTTTTTTTTCTTTCTCTGTACCAGATTATAGACTTGGTCTTCAGGGCATTGTCTTAAAGAAATGTTGCATGGAAGAAAAATGATTGAATTTTAAACAATCTACTCTAATAACTACTTGTGGGAAGTCTATCATTAGAAACAAGTTGCTGTTGATTCAGTGTGAGATAATGGTAAGCCTGGGCGTGGCTACCAAGTTCAGCTAGTACAGAAGAAGTAGGTTACTACTACTAGCTTACTTGATTGTAAAGTGCTTAGTTAGAGGTATTGTCATTACCTCACAATGAGTACTGTCTTTCCCTCTGCAGAAATGTTATTAGAATGGGAGTGTTTGGAAACATTGACAGCTGTAAAATAGTAAAGATTTACTGTACAGAAAGAAAAGAGAGATGGGCTTGATCTATTTTAGTAAAGCATGCCAGGTGTGGAAAACCTTTTGTGAAAACAACAGCTTGTTTTCTGAAAGCTATTCTGTTGCTGTAAGAAGTGCAGCTATGATCTTGTTGCCAGCATGTTCCCGCAGCCCCAACCTCTCACTGGACAACAGTAGGGGTGGTGTACCAGAAAACAAAGCAAATTGTATTTACTGGTCAGATTTTAATCTGAGCTGAGCAAGATGTAATTGAAAGGAGTAGCGAGATACTTGTGGTTGAAGATCTAGGAAGCCTTTGTGTTCTTTAAAATGGAGGAAAGCATATGAGTGGAATCTAGGAGTTATGGCTTGCAATATGATGATCCAGTTGTAGCAGCATGCTCTTATAGTCAGGCATTTCATCTGACAAGAAACTTGGGCCTTGATCTCACAGCTTGCATTAAGTAACCTTGATGTTTGGACAACTCCAGTTAGGTTTAGAGAATACAGACCATTATATTTGTTTATCTGGCTTTTGTATGATGATTTCAGGCCATCTTGAAGATTTCTAACATCCTTTAAGACCAAGGTTGAACGATCAGGAGGGGTTGTAGTTCTCATCTTGGTTGTATTTTGTTCCTGTAACATCATATATAACCTAGGCCTGACTAACTCTGAAATTTGGCCAGTCCTTTGAAAGGGTGTTATAAAAGCAGGCAAAATCTGTGTCAACTTATCTCGTTTATAACAGAGTACTTGAGTTTTCAATGGTGATGAGGAGATGCAAATTATCAGATTGTCACCCAAAACTTGAAACTATTTGTTTTCTTTAGGTTGTGATTGCAACAGTCAGGTTGAGAAATGCTAGGAATGTACTTCCCTAATTTGAATTAGCGATTCTGCTCTTACACCACTCTGAAAATCCAAGTGGGAGAAACAAAAACCTATGGTTAGATGCCCAGCACAGTTAGCACGCATCAGATGTTTTTATAGCCATATGTTCGTGCTTCTGTTTCCAACTTCTTAAATGTTGTTTATTGGCCGTTCTCATAGTTCTGGAGGCATTTAACTCTGTATTGCCTTGAATCAGCTGCTGTAAGTTTGACACTGGCTGGAGCAGAAATCTGTGTTTTTCATAAGAGGGAAGGGTGAAGTGGAGACAGTCCTGTTTTCTTCTTAAGAGTGAAGCCAGTTTGTGTGGGATGAACTCCTGACATTCTGGATGCTTTGTTCAAATCTTTTGTCTCTACTCAAGTTCTATGCTTTTTTCCATGTCCTCCAAATGCTTGTTTTTTGACAGGCAGTTAGGTATGTAGTTTGCTTGTGCTGGAGCCCTGGGCAAGTTGCTGCAGGAGTCTGGGGTAGTGTGGTGGTAAGTGGAAGGGTTTTGTGTCCTTTGGTAATCAGTGGTTGTTTCTCTTGTCCCCTAATTCATGAGAGGAACATAGCCAGCTTATGGGGGGGTGAAACTTAATTTAGTCTGTATTGCAAAGAAATCTTGCCTGATTCACAGTCTTTCTCTGCTTTGGAAACTTCCCTTGTCAGTCAGAGTGACTTGGGAAATTTGCTTTGTTTGATGTAACCAGTGCTTGTTTATATCTAGCTCTGTCTTTTTTCACTTCTTCGGTAGAAAGATATTATTGAGGTTCCTTAGTATAAAGTGTTTTCTCCTTGTTTGCACTCCTGAGATCTGCATCATGTGATTGTCTCTGTGGTAATTCTTACCTGGACCTTGGGGATTTTATTGGATATTCAAAACATGAGTAACAGATCCTGCTTTAGTATTTGAGTCTCTGGATCGTTATAGTTAGTATATGGATTTCATAGTAATATTATTCTGAAAAATTTACTGTGGCTAAATTGGAGGCCTGCACTCCTGTTTTGCAAATCCACATCCACATTTTCCTCCTCAGGAGCACCTAATCTAAATAGCGAGGGCAGCTGATAAATATACAAGATGAGTTCTGGAAAAATTGAAAGCGCTATGAATCAGTGAACACCTTCTCCCTTTCAGCCCTGCAGGAACAGATGGACTGGAGAATACAAGGCATCAGTAATTTATGAATGGCTGGGACAGCGCTTCGCTTAAATAAAACAACACACAGCATGAAAGACAGTGTTTGAGCCTTGTTCCCAGGCCTCTCCACTACTCAATTCTTCTGTGCAGTGTATAAGAGTCACTTCTGAGTCTGTGCTTCCAGACTCTGATGAATAATCTATTTAAGTGTTTTAAGTGTCATTGCTACAAATAGATAGTGGATAGGGAGATAATATATTAAGGAACTGCTTTATTTAGCCAAATTAATTTCAATATGTTGGAAGAGTGTATAATACTGTTTTGAATGCTACTGCACATTGTGGTTTGGATATTTTGTGAAGTCGTTTTGAACACCAACTTCGACCAAAGATAGTTCTGTATATGCTTAATGCTTCTGATATGTTTTGATCTGGGTACAGCTTAATACATACTTCTGTGCTTTATTTAGGCATATCAGCTTTGTATTTGTTGCAGTAGAACCTTTTTGCTGCAATGTAAGTGCATTGTGTAAATGTATTCCTAAGAACTTTCCTCGCCGAGGTTTTTAGCATAAATGTTGTGTGTTTTAATATTCTTAATCTACTCTAAATATACCTGTGTGGTGCAAATGAGAAACTGATGCTTAGAAAACTTTTTGTATTGAGATTCACAATGAGTTATTTTTTGACTGTGGTGTGAGTTTACAATTTTTTTTCTGAACTACCTTTCCCTTCATGCACCTTGCTTAAGAATGTCAGCACCATATCAATTCATAAATAACACATTAAGAGGTAATTGCTGAAAATGTGTTGATACACTGAAGGAGCAAGGCAAAGCAGACTTGGGCGACTAGCATTCTAGCCAATGAAAAACTGAGCTTTGCACTGCATCTTTAGGAAAGGCTTAGAGGTTTAGGTGGCATTGTCCCAGTGGGAATCAGTGTTCTGAAGCCAGCTGCCATCTGAGTTGGCTTTTACATTTTTCTGGGAGTACTTTTTCCAAAAGTAGTACAGAAGTGTCAAAGGTCACTGAGATGCAAAGTGTGAGTTGGGACCTGGGGTTGCTTCGAAATTTTTGTCAACATGTGTGATTTATAGGCTTGCCAGTGCTGACTGTAGAATTATGCTGCTGATCCTCTGCTTGCAGTTAATTGTATGCCGTACTGGTACTAGTTGCTCGCTCTTAATGCGTGTGCTGGCAAGTGGAGGAGTTTAGCAAACATTAAAAATCCCAATTTCCTCACATCCAAGTGAAATTAAATGTTAGAAGTTACCCATTGCTCTCGCTTCATTTACCATGAAGAACTAGAGATTTGTTTTTAATAAGCAGCGTAAAGTCATTTAATTATTTACATTTGCTAAAGAGGCAATGTTTATAGTTGTATGATGCTCACAGTACTGAGCAGCATTTTCAGAAGACCATTTCTTTGTGTTGCTCCTGCTCATTGGGTCACTGCTGGGCGGAATGCCTTTTTGAGTTGTGCAGAACGAGGCTCTCCTAAATGTTAGCTACCCATGTGTGTTTTGAAAGTGATCAAGGGCTGTAATTCTGAAGAGCTGCTGACGGGCCAAAATAATACACCTGATGCAGGAGCTTAGCAGGGTGCTGTTAGGCACTGGCAGTGGTTTATGAAGGAGTAGGTGGGATGTTGGAAACTTTTTTGATTCTGTAAAGTTGTAGTTGAACGTAAATATTGAGTCGCACTTAATTGTAAAAACAAAACAAACCAAAAAGCACAAGTGATAGTGAGACTGAGTGGTACAAAATGGGGTTTGTATAAAGAGCTCAATCTGCAGTTTCATTTTCAACTTAATGCAGGCCCTTACTGCATGCCTTGCTTGCCTGCCCTCTGTTTTCCTGTTGCCTTTTTTTTTTTTAATCAGACTTGTTCATTTCTGCAGTGATCCCAAAGATCTAACTGGGAATCTGTTCCTGGCAGTTTGTGCTGTGGACAAATGAATGTAGCTGAGGTCATGAGGATGAGTAGTCTCTCCTGATATAGTCTGCTCTTTAATCTAGGGTAAGTGGCTGTAGAACCGTCTTTTCAGTCACAGATAATATAATACCTGAAAAAATAATTTCTCAGTTGACTAATGGAGACAAAATACCGTGAAGGACTATATATTTTTCTCTTCTGTGAATGAGTTCCAACAAACAGTTCTCTATTGACAAATAGCAGTGATAGAGTATTATCTTTTAGTAGGTTTACATCTTGCAACAGTCTTTTGAAAATGACTACATTTGCATGTACTTAAGTTGTGCTGCTTGTGTGTTCTTTTCTCTGAAGGATGTCTGTTTGGCTGAGCTGAGTGGATGAAGATGTTTTTTACTGTGTACCAATTAACAGCATGATGTTTGATTATGCACGTCTTATTACTCTAAGAACAGATACATTTGTGTCAGAAACAAAATCAAGACAAAGAAACAAAATCAAGACAAATTTTGTTGTTACCAGAATGAATTCATGGGACCTGTGCACCTGGGTAACAAATAAGTAAAAAATATAAACTAAACCATCAATCTCCAAATCTTGGCAAATTGGCAAAGAAGCTAGTGCCAAGGGTTGGATATCTTTTGTGTTCTGAGAAAGTCCAAACAATTTTCTCTGGAGGCAAAATACCAAATCCTCAGATATTTCCTCTGGGGAGATGTTGCCAATATACTTTCCAATCAAAATCAGTATTCTTGGTAGTTTCTATTCTTAACATTTGCCTAATGGACAAGATTTTGACTTCCAATGTGGCTCATGTTAATGGTGGAGGGAAGCAGGGTGAATGACATTGAAAGTTTTATGCAGTTATGTAAGCAATAGGACAACAAGTAATGACTCTAAGTTGCAATGGGGGGGGGGTTCTGGCTGAACATTAGGAAACGTTTGTTCTCAGAGTGGTGAGGCACTGGCACAGGCTGCCCAGGGAGGTTGTGGAGTTGCTATTGAAGGCGTTCAAAGAACCGTGGGTAATGTGATACTGAGGGATGTGGTTGGTGGGGATGGGTTGGAGGTTGAATTGGGTGATCTTACAAGCCTTTTTCAAACCTTAACGATTTCATGGTTCTAATCTATCATTCTGTGGCTTATTGTTTGGAAAGCTAATATTCTGAAAACTGTGATTCTCGTAAAACTTGAGACACCGCAGTCACTGGAATTGTTTTTTGTATGCAGGATCTGCTCATACTATCTCCAAAAACATCTATTCAGTTTTTTGGGTAGGGTAGAGTTGAGTTTTGCTTCTTTTTAGCCACATCCAGACTGAGCCCCACAAGCCAGAGGCCTAATCAATACCATACTAACTGTTCCATTAATCTTCTTTTGCTGCTATTTCTCCTCCATCTATCCAGGAGACTGTTGTTACCTCAGAGCAGATAATTGATTTTTTTTTCTCGGTAATAACTGTAGCAGCTTATCAGTGATATTTCCCACATACTACTGTACTGCAGGTCCCTATTAAGGTCTGGAAGATCAGAGCTGCTTTCAGATTACTGTAAAGAAGTGACTGTATGAACTGCAGCCCAATGCAAAAAGTCACAGCCAGTACGACTACCACATATGCCTAACTGCCTTATACTTGCATTTTGTTAGTGCTAAAGAGGTTCTCTTTTTATTCAGTATAACTTAAAAACTTGAGTGTATGAGAAGAAGTGCGAGTGATCACCAGCCTTCCTTTCACTGTGCTTTGCTATGGGTGGAGTGTTCAGAATTGAAAGTGTAAAGTGCTGTTCGCTTACAGTATTAATCCATCTGAACATAAGATAGTGTTTACTTTCAAGAGTAGTCATTTTTCCTTTTGTCTACCACGTTGGAAATTGGAGTGAAGTAGTCTTTGAACATACATCAGTGCCCATGTCATGTATTTCCAAATGGCAGTACTTGAGTTTCAGTTGGATTCAACTTAGTAGCAGGAATTAGAGGTGAGCTGAGTATTGAACTGATTAAGAAAGTAAAATGTGTATGGCTGCACAGATGACTTTCTGCGTGATGTAGTGTAACCTGAAGAATTTGAACTTCATGTGTCCAGATAAAAGATTTTGATTCAGTGTGAAGGTCTTAGCTATTATGCTCGTGTTACTGAGCTCATTGAACTCAGATTTACTTTACAGCTGTACTGATATTTTGTGGGGAAAAAAGAATTACAGGCACATTATCTTATAGCAGTGATGAAACAAAAGGGGGAAGAAGTTGTTTGTTTTCTCTTAGCTTCGCTGGTGGAGGATTGATTTCCAGGTGTGCCCAGAGCACTTCTTGAGCAGAGGAGATAGACATGCAAACAAATTCTCTAAGTTGCCTTAGAAGTTGCTTAAGTTTCAAGTTCTTGAGTGTATAATGCAATATATAACTACTGATCTCCACTGCCTGACAGTAAATTTTACTGTCACAGTCTTAAAAGAAAATAAGAAATGAAGAAAACCAGAAAACTAAACCTAAAGCCTTGAATCTTTTTTAGGTTTCATTGTATGCTGATCCCTTTTGTTGCAACTGAGAATCAGCATAGTATCTATTGAGGCAAAAAAAAAAAAATCAAACCACCTCATTGTGCATGCTCCATTAAGTTTATTATAATGCTAAACTAAGGTTTGTCTGGATTCAGTGTGTAAACATCTAAGGACATGAGAAAGGATAATTAATGCTTAAGCTTTTCTCATCAATAGGCCCAAGCAAATTACACTGGTGGAAGAGAACTGAGGAGTTCTATTCCTTAATCATTTTCACCAGGAAATTCTTTTCTAGAAGAATGCAGGCCCTGTGTGCGGAAAAAAACAGATCTCTACCTGAATTTGTGACTAGCATGTAATGAGGAGTTACAGCTCCTACACATAGCTGTTGTGTTTGTAGGAAGCTGTGCCACAGCTGTACCTTGTTAATGTGAATGGTAGATATATATGGCCCCTGCACTAAGTGTGGTGAGGTCCTACAATTAGTTAGCTGTTGCTGGTAGTGAGGACTTGGACGCTTTACTGGCTGCTGCTGGTGGTGTGAGCACCTGTCTATTAATTTGATGAATATTAGCTAACATTTTTTCTGAAACTGGTGAACTTTACACTGATGAGCTGGTGCTTTTGCACAATAAACCCTTTCTTGATTTGCTTTGTCACTCAGGTGCTCCTTATCTCTTAGCAAAACAAAAAGCCTTGGTTCTGTGGATGTGTTGTGTAAGGTCAAGGCTGAAACTATGTTGTTTCTTTTCCTAGATAGAAGTGGCAGAAACCTTGACATACTGAAGGCTTGTGGCATGTCTGCTCTTTTACAAAGGTTGCCTGTGTTTTGTGAGGGAGACCGTAGTCAATGTGACGACTTTTCAATAACTTGTTCTGTTGTGTTCTTATTTGAAAAAGGGAACATAGCGTTATGGAAGGTGGGGCAAAATGTGGTTTTCTCACTCCTTTCCTCAGTGAAGAGATTGTATGTTATGCAGCGAAGATCTAGCTTGTCTTTGGAGTTAAGATATTGATGTGGTTGTTGCAGAGCTGTAACTGCCAAGTGTGAGGCAGTCAAGCAGGTGAGAAGAAACCACTGCAGAGCAGCTGATAAGGTCAAGAGCAGCTGTTAATGTCTGTAGCCAGGAAAGCCATGTGGATAGAGCACCACCTTTCTGTGTACTCAACTGGACTGCAGCTTCCTAGGATGGTGTCTGGGGAGCTGAAGATGCCAGGCTGAGCTTCAGTTTTCCACCCATATGTTGTGCACTCTCCTTGCAGTGCCAGTGAGAAGCAAATCACATGACAGATGAAGAGCTGTACAGGTCCACCTTAGATTAAGGCTAGAGATACTGTCTTGTTTTGTACAGCGGGTGAGAAACAGAACTTTGTACAGCAAGTACAAATGTCCCTCAGGAGAGTCATGACTTCTATTTCAAAGAACCAGGAGTTAAAAATATTCTCATTAATTTTACTGCTTGAGTGAGAGAGACTTTGGCTTAATTATATGTATATGAATGCATAACAACACCTAAATTAAGTATAAAAAATTGACGAAAGTATAGAGGCTTAGGATGTGTTATGATTTAGTTGGTGCCTCACTTAGCACCCTGTGATTTCGGTGTTATGGGGCACTATAATCTGAAGCACAGAATAATAAATATTTAGATTTGCTTTCTTATGGACTTCTGACTCTTCTATTGTACAGAATGCACTAAATTGAGGGGGCTGAAGCATAGTTGGTTGTTTCTATCAAAAAAACTGGCCTGTTTCTAATTAGGGCAAGCCAGTGCAGAGTGATGGAAGGAGAAACACAGGTAAAGAATGCAGCATTTGGGGGCTCCTCTGCTGCTTTCCTTTTTTTTTTTTTTTTTTTTTGGTTAAGCAAGGAATTTTCATGATTAGAATCTGCAAGTTCTCCCTTTTTTTTTTTTTTACATATCCAGTTAGTAAGCATAGGACCTGTTTTTCAGAGATTTGAATACTTACTGCTCACTAGATTTATGTGGACGTCTGCTTTGTATGTATATGAAGAGCTGTATAATGTTATGTCATAAAATCTGTCAGTAATTTAGGAATCTACTGATTTCAGATCTTTTTGACCTAAACTTTCTCTGCATTATGCCTTGTTAAGATAGGAAATACCACTTGCAAAATTTTCATAAAGGAAAAAACAGTTAATATTTTCAAAGCTCTCAAATTCTACAGCGGGGAAGAATCCTATAGGGCATTATTAATTTTTCCATTAGAACAAGGTTAATCTGTGCTCAGTAGATAAATGTTGGTCTTCTCACCGAGTAGTGTGGGAACAGACACTCTTTCAGTGAGTCCTGTTGTAAGAAACCTAGATTTGTTCTCGAGCAATGAATGAAACTCTTAAGACTATCCTGAGGTGATGCATCTCCGTTTAGGGAAGATAGCATCCATTCAGGTAAAGTGATCAAAATGCAGAAGTATAAGGCAAATTAAGTTGCAAGTGAACATGCATCTGGTATCTCTAAATGAGAACAAGAGAAAGAATAAATGAATGCAGAAAAGAAAGGGCTCAGATTCAAGTCTGTTTTTTATTTTGTAGCTTGATCTGCTCATGCAGCTTTCCAGATTTTTCTCTTGGGGCTGACAATAATTATTGTAATATAATAATCACAAGGAAAATGCATTTGCCTGTTTCCATTACAAAGTACTTAGGCTCTTGGTGTACATGAAGCTTTTTCTGCTATTCTAATCTGTTTAGAAGAAGTGTGTGAGGTGATATGAGGCTGGAAAGGGTCTAGACAGTTACTGTTTTCGCTTGTTTTTCCAAGCACTGTTGAAAAATACTGTAATCCCTTTGCTATCAAATCGAAGAATAATAACTCTTGCTTCCATTCATATCCATACCACTATTAATTGATAATTAACATTACAGGAAGTGTTGCTTCATGCTGGCTTGTAGTAGTGACTGGTCCTAGTTCCCTTCTGAAATAAGTTGTGTATGGGAAACTTCTGAAATTTTATCTTTTAACTTTAATCTCATAATTGCAGTAACAACTATTTCCTTTCCTGTGCTACTTTAAGGTTGCTTTATACCAGGTGACTTCAGCTCCGGAGAGACTTCTACCTGACTAAGAATTGTTTTCTCATTTGAAATGAACCTGCTAATGAAAATAGGAAGAATCACAGACCTTCTTTTACATTAGTACAGATTTGGGCAAATCCTGTGTTTCACAAGAAAAAATTATTGCAATAATAAATCACTTATCTTTGAGCAGGCGATTGTATGCGTGTGTGTTGAGTACTCAATTGTCTGACCTGGGTGAAAAATGTCTGGGAGGCATTGATGTCTGAGCAGGTAGATTTGAAGCCAAGTTGATGTACCTTATAGCCTTTAAAATATGTTATACTAACAACTTTCTCTGATGTATAATCTGCTGGTGATTTAAATGTTACTGTTTTATTTTAACCATTCCTTTGTCAGTGTTTTCAGTTTTATCTTCTAATGACGTGGTGCAAGAAAAATGCCTTTTGTTCTCTGCTTTCGTCAGGCTTCGGTTTCATAGGAAATTGTCTGAATATCTGTATTTTCATATATATCTTACTTACCTCTACTTTTAAAGTAAGAAATCAGTGTGTTCTGCCTGTCTCCTTCACCCTAATTTAGGGCAGTTTGCTGACATGTAGTTAGATTCTTTGGACATTCTTCATGCATAGTAAGACCAAAGCCTGTATCACTATAGAATGATCTTTTTTTAGGCATTGGTTCTAGGGCAAGCTAAACCTAGGATGCTGTTTCTGTACAAGTGCCTGAAATGGCAGTATTTTAGTGGTGACTAGTCACAGCTTACATGTCCAAGGTGCTAATTTCAGTTTTGGCAAGTTTCTGATACATTGTGAAAAGAGGTTTAAGTGCTTTTAAAATGACAGCTATTTTTTCTTAAAGATTGAATCAAATGTGAGGTCAGAGACCAGAAGATAGAAGGATGCTTACAGGCTGAAGAATCAAAGCTGGGCAGTGTGGCTTTTATGACTTGGGCTGCCTTTTCCTTTGAATAACAAGGACGATGTGGCTGTGCCAAGGACGATCCAAAATACAAACAGTAATGATGCTGCAATTCATCTTAAGTGCTCTTATTAAAATGCTGCAAGTTGAACTTCTTGATGTAGCAGGGGTGCATTATTGACTTTAAAACAAAGCTGTGGCCTGTGGGAAGTATAAAATCCTGACCTAATATAACTGAAATAATCAAAAGAACAATGAAGAGCACATTTAAGCTAACTGAAAGTATTCCCACACTGCCCCTTGGAGAACCTAGAGAGTAATGCAGTCTTTGATAACATGGCCTGTGTTCATTTAAAATCTCTTTAAATAATTCTTGTTCTAGTATCCTGTTTGGGTGAAAAATAATGATAGCAAGTAGATGGAATGAATAAGTCAAAACACTAGGCATCAGATCAAAATGCAGAATTATGCCGATATACTTTGGGTCAATATTACTAAGCCATAATTCTGCATGAAATCCAAAGTAAATACATATATAAATAAATGAGATGAAACTAGGCCAGCTGCTAATCTGAGACCAGAGCTATGGACTCTGTGAAGATTTGGGCTGAAGGCCTGCTCTGGTTATATTTCCCTATTCAAATGAAGTGTTCATACTGCTTTGGGGATTTCTCAAATACATATCTCAGGACTGTGCAACCAATTTTTTTTAAAGAAATGCCTGATGACAGAATTAGAATGGCTTCAGTTGGACTGCTCTGAGTAAGGCACAACAGAACAAATGTTAAAAGCTTAAACAGAGATAAAGGTCCTTGCTTTTAAATAATGCTTTTCAATAGAGCGGACCAAACATATGAACAACCTGTGCTGAAGGTTCTTCTAAAACAACAATGGTAAACAACCCCCACCCAGAAAAAAATTAAAAAAAACCTCTTCAGCAGTATATTACATCGGGAGGATGCAAGCTTCAAGCCCTAATCTCTACAACAGGATAGGGACTAGAAAGAGCTTACATTACTTCACTGATTTTTGAGCTCCTACACGTGAAACTACTTATTTAATGGTGTGTGAAGCAGTATTCTTCTGCTTTATCTGGAAGATTTTGCTGTCTTTTTATTCATGTGAGAACATTGACCTTAAGAGTCTAAAAATATCTCATAGACTGACATGGGTTGCTTTCACCAGAGGGTGAGGAATGATATTGAGGTCACAGAATCATAGAATGGCCTGGGTTGAAAAGCATGTCAAAGATGGAGTTTCAACACACATGCTGTGGACGGAGTTATCAACTACTAGACTAGGCTATCCAGAGCCACATCCAGCCTTGCCTTGACTGCCTCCAGGGATGGGGCATCCACAGCCTCTCTGGACAACCTGTTCCAGTGTATCACCCCTCTCTGAGTGGAAAACTTCCTAACATCCAACCTAGATCTCCCCTTTCTATTACTGGAAGGCCACAATAAGGTCTCCCTGGAGCCTTCTCTTCTCCAAGCTAAACAAGCCCAGTTTCCTCAGTCATTCTCTGCAGGGCTGCTTTCCAGGGGTTCTTCCCTCAGTCTGTAAAAATAGCTGGGTTTGCCCTGGCCCAAGTGCAGCACCCTGCACTTGGCTTTGTTGAGCCTCATTAGGTTCACACAGGCCCACTTCTCTAGCCTGTTCAGTTTCCTCTGGATGGCTTCCCTTCCCTCCGGTGTATCAACTGTGCCACTCAGCTTGGTGTCATCCACAAACTTGCTGAGGGTGCACTCATCAATTACATAGGCAATGGAATTGAAGATGTTGAAGAATACTGGTCCCAAGACCTTGGGGGATCTTGGGAGACATCCTTGGGGGGTCAGCACTCATGACTGACCTCCACCTTAAGACCTCCGGTCTTAAGAGCTTAGTGTGTAACTCAGATCCTCTTGAAATTTTCCTCTTCTGTGTATCTAAACATTTTTTGGGGGAAATACCATATTTCTTTGTGGGTTTTTTTTTTCTTCCAGATGAGAATTTCTTCCACTCATAGCTGCCAGTCAGGCTTGTCTGTGCCTTCTAGCTGTATAAAATGTGTTTCTGTTTCTGAGGTATCACCTTTAAGATTTACGCAGGACAAAATGTTGGCTGTTGAACCACCCCTTGTTAAAGCTGAAATAGTTGCTCTATTCTGTTTTGTCAATTAAAATTCTGTATAAGCTCTTACTTCTGTTACTTCTAAACACTGCTGGTTTTGGCTTTGTAACCTGCTTGGTGTTCTAGTAGTTGTGATATCCATTAGTTTCAGGAGTACAAAGCCAGACCCGTGCTTTGTGCAATGCAGTGGCCTTCTGTAATTTGCGTTGCATCCCTGCAGTACCGTACTTTTAAAGAGGAGGTACAAATTGTACTTATGTACTTATTTGTATAAATAAGTACATAAAACAGCCTTTCTATTTGAAGGCATGTGATGTTTATCTCAGGTATCCCATTGGACTCCTTTGGCATTATACCAAGTAGTGAGGAAAATTTACTATTAAAAATAGCATTTATTGTAATGATATAGAATGGTATATTGCATATCATATGATAATTGTGTATCAATTGTATATGCAATTTAAAATGATAGACAGAATGTGAAGTGGTTGATGTTACAAAATGCTGTGTTGGTCAAGAAATGTCCTGGTTGAGAAAAACATTTGAATGTGCTCACATTTTACTGATTTTTTTTTTTTTAAATTATGGTCTGTGTTTACATAATTTAATATAGTGTAATCTAAACTAACGCATAAAGCCTTGAGAACTTGCTCTGGTGAAGATAACGTGATCGTGGTCTGCTTGTCTGTAACAAGGAGAACCTCAGGGCTTTGGAGATCTTTTTATGCAGTGTACAGAACAGCAGAAACTGGAGCAGATTTGAGGTGGAAACCAGAAAGTAGTGTATATAATGCACAGTTAAAGGAAAGAGATAAATATTAAAGATAAAGAAAACAAGCAAAGGAAGCAATAAAGATAAGTAGGAGATTAAATGTAAATAAAGACTGTCAAAAAGAGATATGTGAAGGAGAGAATCAAACTCAATGTGTTTTGCTCAACCAGACCTAGGAATGTTGAGGGTGCATGAATGTCTTACGTCTCTAAACATATTGAGTCAGATGTGATATTATGTGGTCTGATGCAGATTCTCCAGTTGTATGAAACACAAATGTGGGGCACGTAGTGATGTCAGTCTGCCATAACCTGATTTCAAAGTTGTGGTTTTGCAATGTAGACAAATTCTTGTATTAAGAAACATGTCCATTACTTTTTCAAAATCATACCCTTAAGCATTTTAACTGAGCATTTTAACTAAGCATTCCATGTAGCAGTTTTCTTCATTAGTGATTTACATACAGAAATATTTTTTAAGGTGCTTAGCAAGGTGCGACCTGATTTCTTGTGTTTTGTTGGTTAACGTAGCATTTCAATTAAACACAACTACAACTCCTTTCATCTGCAGGTACAAGATAGTATTTAATATTTGAGAAATTAATCTATATTCGAAGATCAATAATAATGAGGTTTTTCTTTAGTTTTCTTTAGGTCCAGAAAGTAGCTTCACTCATCAGCTTAAATGAAACTACAAGATGTGTGAATGAAGGTAGGCAAGATGAATTCAATCCTTTGACACACTGTTTTCTGCAGTATTGTCAATACCTTATGTAGTCTGGCAGAAGAGTACTGCAAAAACGGTAGGTCAAAAATAGGATTGAAACAACATCGTTCTCCGTGGTATTTCTAAATATCGAAAATGTGTTCTTCAGTCCTTTAAGAATCTTGTGAAAAATCATTGGAAAATGTGTTGGTTTTTTTTTTTGCTGTTTATATTTGATGGAAAAAGTGGTTAAAAATAACTATTAGGCTTCTGCAACACAGCAAACACACACAGTGGTCTTTTGCTTCTTGAAAGGCAATTCTGATAGAAGTGGTCCGTGCTCTCATGACTCACCTGAGTCTTAACATCACATAAACAGCTTCGTGCTTCTCTCTGGAGTTCTTGATTTGATGGAGTAGTGCTAGGAGATGGATTGTCAGAAGAAGCATACTCTGAATACTTCAGCACAGATAGGAGCTAATTCCTGTCTCCTTTTTTGTATGGATATTAATATTACTGAAGTGAATAAATTGTTTAGTATCTTATAAAAAAAGATAATATAGTTGTTTGGTAAAAAATAATATTGCTGAAATATCTGATATGCAGTAGAATAAATATATATATATATGTGTAGTACTTTCACTATTAGCGTTAAAAGCTTTTGTGTAGTGACGTTCGTACATCTGTTCTTCCCTGTCCAAATGTTATTAGCTCCTGTTCCTGAGAGGACTTTGCAGCATCAGTGTTTTGTCTAGGCAGGGATTTTTCTCCATGTTGTTAAATGACAATATTTTGTTTGCATACTGTTGTATGATTTGTTACTTGAAGTTAAATGGAATGTTATAATGGAAAGATATGATATACAGGTTTGTCTGCCTGAATAAGTAGATTTCTTTTAAGAAGCATCTAACTTTGACAAAATGAGTTGGATACAAAATATTTAACTGAAAGAAATCTATGAATCATGTTTTTTACTGTCAGCTGTACCACTTAATGCATTACCTTTTTCACCTGTAGTGTAGGATCTTCTGTAGCATAGCAAAGGCAATAATTAGGTTTGTGGGTAACTGATCGCTATTGTCAGGTGTTCCTCAGAATCATCCCTGCTGCGTTCAACTTTGCCCAATAATAACAGGAGTTTTGTCCTACGTGTTAAGTGTGCCCTTAGAAATAATCCTCGGATTGGGTGCTGAGCAGGGGAAAAATCTTGTTTTATTCTACCTTCAGTTGCTTTTCGTATTTGCTAGAGTAGATGGAACTGTGTATGGTACAAGGTAATGCTAAATTTACAGCACTCCATTTTTAATTGAGAAAAAAGTATCGCAGATAAAAATGATTATAAATAAATCTGAAAGCACTGTAAAAGCACTAGTATATCAAGTTGTCTGGGAAGAAATAATGTTTTGGATTAGCCTGGATGTTGTAATATGTTTATCAAGCACAGCAGTACACAATTATGAAGAGAAATCGAAACTATCGTTTCTCCTAATCCTATGCACTGTAGTGCATTCAGCAAATCATATGCATCTATCAGGCAGTGTATGATACAACTAATCACCTGATGAGCCGGAGAGTTTCTGATCAAAACAGTTCCTAACAACTAGGGTTACTGTTACTTGCTTTTGTACATGTAGTAACCAACACATTGATGTTGAAATGCTTTTTAAAGTAAATACAATGGTTGGAAAAACAAATTCTTCCTCATTCCCAAACTGAAACATGGAAAAATCTGAACATATGAAACTAGTATCTTCTGTACTGGGAAGACTTTATAATCAGAATCCAAGAATGGTGGTTTTTAAAGTCTTGTTTTGAAATTACATTAGAAATTATGTTTCAAAACAATGTTTTCCATTGGATTTGGCATTTCAAATTACAATTTGAAACAGTTTCACTTCAAAACTCTAGTTCTCAATATGCTTTTTGTCTTAATTCTATCATAAGAAATCTGTACTTTGACAGGGTGAGGAGCAGAGGAGGGCCATATTTTATTTTTCAGTGTTTTTAGAGATCTTAAAGATTCATATTCTTCATTTAAAATAAATGTACTAAAACATTCTATCTAGATACAATTTGCTTTAAAGAACTTGTTAGATTCTTCTTCCTCGTTTTTAAATAGTCCTTTGGAGAAGCACATCATACTTCTTCCACGTGTTTTAACCAGAATAATTTCAGCAACTTAGTAACAGCCAAGTGAATTTAATGAAAAATGCCTCATTTTTATTGAACTTGAGTCTTTCTAGACTTGCACATCAGTTCAATAATTATTTTGGCTCACGTTCAGGAAGTCTTTTGTTCTTTCCTCATGTGCCTCTGAGTGTTGTGGAGATTATATATATATATAAATATATTTAAGCCTCATGACTTTAAGGTAGGATTTTTCTCTTCTGTTAATTCAAAATCAACTTCACTTCGGCTTGAATTCAAGTAAATCAAAATTTTAATGGAAAGGCGTAACTCAAATATGGAGCTATAATCTGCATGTATGATTAGTGGATCCTAAGAGATCAATAACATAAGACTTGAGAATATTTAAGACTTTTGTTTTGAAGCAGTAGCAGATCACAAACAAGGTTACTGTGAATGTGTCACAGAGTGTTATGGCCTTTTAGGATGGAATTTCTCACCTGTCATTGATTACATCTAGCTTTTGTGGAAATGGAGGGTAATTATGATAATACTACCAGCTAGAAGCTGAGTGATGTCAGTGCTGAGCAGTTCTGAGAGGTACATCCTCTGTGGTGACTCATGCTGTTTATACAATAGGTATGGAATGAGTTTTATGGCATTTCTCACCTTCCATTCATCTCTGTGACATTTCTTTAAATTTAAACATGTTTTCAGTGGTTCTAAGAGCAGGTACTTCTACATTACAAGACTGTACTGGGATTAATTATTGCGAAGAGTTCTCTCTATCTGTTGTCTTTTGTTTCTTCTCTAGCTTGATTCATATTTGCATCTGGAAAGGAGAAAGGTCCAAGTTATCAATCTGTCAAGAGAAAAATGTCTAACTTGATCGTAAATTGGAGGTTAAAGCTCAAGGCAGCAATACTGGAACGAGGATTATGATACTATGTTCTAGAAGGATTTAAATCTGTTATAGGACAGTGTGGTATTGAGCACTTTAGTCTTTTGAAGTGGAATTTCTGCTAAGCTTAATTTTATTTCTAATCTGTGAGCTCTTAACAATGCACACTACAGAAAAGAATTAAAATAAAAAGCAAAAAGCAACAAGAAGTTGGGTATAATTTAATGTTTAACAGTGGAAACTTCCTTAAGGGTTACTTGGTGTAATATTTTCGCTGGTTAAAAATTAAAAAGTTTTTGGCAGCACAGAAATATAAGATGCAAGTAGATGATGAAAAAACTTCATTAATTTTGTCGCAAGAAATCAATGATTTGAGTTTCAATCTCTTTTTTAGGGGCATCTTTATTCTTTATCTCCCAGTCCGGCCTCAGAAATAAATGTCCCTCATACTCTGTCAAATGATTTACAGGTTGTTGGTTTGAGACATGGGGACAGTAAGTCAATATTCTTTTTGAAAATCCTGCTGAGAGTTAAGATTGTCTAGCATAAGTTGTGCAGTCAGAGTCAATCTGCTGTCGAGAAGCTGTATTCTCTACTCGGTATGGTAACACCCACCAAAATAATTTCCCAAGAGTTTTGTGGAGGTTTGTCATTGAAGTGCCCGAAATGATTTAGGTGGAATCCTGGGAAGCTGTCAAGGGTATTAGTGTATGACCTTAGTAAATCTTCATTTTTCATTACAGAGGCTAATCAAGTTGGGCTAGTATGTTCAATACTACTGTATTCATTCTAGATAGCAACTTATTTTTAAAAATGCTATTGCAATTGAAAGCAGAAGCTTAATGATGACAACAGGTTTAAGATTTTGGCTTACTTACACTTGGTTGCCTATGCCATTACTGGTAGCAAGTCATTTTCAAGTATAACCTCATTGCCTTTTTTATGAGATCTTCTTTAGGCTAGTTTGAAAATAACACTCTGGAAATATGGAGCAGAGGGGAATTTCAATAGCTTTTTTTTTTTTTGGTCAGGGGAAGGGGTGGTGATCAACCTGAAGTGAAGTGAGAAGCTTCATTCTTCTTGGGAATACAGTTAAACTGATTTCCTGTGAGTTGGAAACAGATATCAAATAATGTCGAAACTTGTTGAGCATTATCTTTTGCTTTTTTGGTTTTGCGAATGTTTTAGCTTCTTGTGCTGACATCCTTCAAAAACTAAATGGTTAAGAGCAGCTAATTCTTTGTTGTTCCTTGTGTAAAAAAAGATACTTTTGTATAGAATAGCATCTATAAGATTCCAAATGCAGAGAGGTTACTGTTGTCATGCAAAGAGTTTTGGTTTTGAAAAAGAGTCACCTGGACTTAGAAAAATGAGTATGTAACATGATATGAGTATTAATAATATAGATTCCTCTCTGTGGGGAAAAAATGGATTTCTGTTGCTAATATTTTTGTTTAAATAAGCTTGTGCTGAGTTTCCAGAACTTTTCTGTGGTTTTGCAGAAGGTGGTATGTGAGGAGAAATGTTGGAAAAGTCATGAGCTTATGACACTGGCAATATTAACCATGTTGTGGCTTTTATTTTTTGCCAAAAGAGTGTCAGTGTTTCCAAGGAAGCCATTTCTTGTTGTACTAGAGGAGTAACAAGAAAAAAAAAAAAGCCTAACAGCAAGTTGCTGATGTAAGAAAAGTCCTGAGTTGGTCAGGTTGTAAAAATCATGTGCTTATCTGAGGTGGGGAGGTGGGCTCTGAAAGGGCCTGTTCACTTCCTTGGAATTAAAGTGTTGTTCTACATATGGTAATAGTGATGTTTTTGTGGACAGAAGCCTTAAATTCAGCATGGAAAAATTATCAGTAACTAAAATAGGACACCCAAAATTCATTGTCTGTAGTTTTATTGGTTGGGGGGACCTTGTAGACAGAGAGTTCCATCTTGTTGGGGACCTTAGCCATCTTTCCCACTTGGGAATCTTTGAGCTGTCTGAAACAAAATTTAATCAAAGCTTTTTATTGTTTTTTAATAAGTTTATTATTATAATAATGATATTATTTATGGTTCTGATCCCTTTGATCAAAATGCATAAACTTTTGGAGATCCTTCTGTGATGTTACTGTGGCAGAAATTTGGAAAGTCAGTTCAACTCACCAGAATAGTGGAGATAGTATTAATCTGCTGTTTTTTATTTTGCTTTATCGCATGCAATGTAATGCTGTTTTCAAGTCATTCCAGTAGCCCCATGCCTAATCTATAATTACAGGTCTGATTTGATTGTATTTTAGTGGATTGACTGCTTCTCATAACATCTGAATTAGGCTAAATAAAGATTAGAATGCACTTTGTTTCCAAAAAGGCTATAAGAAGTTTTATGGAGTGAGTAGGATTCTTAAAGGGATTTAGTAAAACTACAGTGGGCATACTCATTTGAGCACAAGCTGTTCTGCCAGACTCATCAATGGAAGCTGCTGAAGGTAAATCTAGCCTTCATAGATCAAAAGCAGTGATGGGTCCTGTGACAGTTTTCTCTGAATTGCAGCCTGTGATTAATCTCTCTGCTTTGATATTAGTGAGCTAGCAAAGAGTTTGAACCCTTGTAATCAATGATCCTACTGGCAGCTACTGAGGTGAGCAGTGCTGGCTTCAGTTCCTGAGCCAAATGGGAGTTTGTGCTGTCATTTATTTACCGTTTGCTGAAGGGAACATTTTAATCAATCACTTTGTGGTTTTGATATTTCATTTGCTCAGAACAGTTGTCTTAGTTTCTCAATTTCTTTGTTTTAACAATTATATTAGCTAAATGAATTAAATTTGAGTAATTTCAATGGTAAACAAGGTTGACATTAGAACAGCCAAGCCTTAGCTCTAAATTTCTAACAAATGCGTTTTCTCAGATTTGATGTTCAGGCCTCTTTTAATGTAAAGAGGGGGCAACTCTAGGGAGTGCATGCAGAAATAGAATTGAGGTTGATACAATTAAGCCATCTGTGGAAAGGCACAATGGTTGAGAAGTCTTGCAGTGTTTCTTGGTATTTCCAACCTCATCAGTAAAGCCCTAATTGATGACTACTGGGGAAACCAGAAAACATTGCCCAAATTTGCAAATCAATTCAGCTTCGTAGAATTCATAATGGTTGCCAGTCCAGCATATAATTAGGTTGTTGCTACTTCTGCCCTTTCAGCTCAGATGGCCAAAGATCAAGAGCTACCTTGTGAAACCAGCTTGCATCTCTAGGAGGGGCTCACCTGACATAATCTGCCATGTTGCAATGAAGTGTCGGTAATTAAGTGTGCTTCTAGAAGAGAAGCCTGTCTGTTTTGTTATACTCTCTTCTGCTGTGGTTTAACGGAATCAATCCTTTATTTATGTCTTCTTAGCTGCTTTGCCTTTTAAATTAATTGCCCTGTGGAATTCCCTACATGATAATGTTGAGTAGAGCTTCTCATCTTACAAAATATCAGAGCACTTATCTGGTGAAAAGGGAGTGATATGAAGCATGAAACTGTATTTAAAAAAAAAAAAATTGCCTTCCTTACATCTTGAAATCTTGATGTGTTTAGTTTTAATGTGTGCTAGTTTGTGACCCTTAGCTCCTACTGGGAGTCAGAAGCATACATAGCCTTTCTGAGCTGCTCAGTCTGTGTTTGGATCTCCAGGTTTGCTTAGAGATGTGCAAAATCCCAGTGGCCAGATGATTGCCTGGTGAGTGCACAACTGATAATACTGAAAAGCTGAAGCTATTTAAGTATCTGTTGGCATTTATTTCTTCTTGGAGCTTTCCCTCTTCTTCATGTAGCTTTTCTGAGATTGTACAAGATTTTTGTGGGTTGTTTTGCGATCGTGCAGACTTTGCCATAGTGAAATGATTGCTTCTAGGTGAAAGGGATTTTTCGTATAGCTAATACTGGAAAAAGAAAGCCAAAAATGTTTTTGGGTAAGTGTGCCCTTATTACCAGATCATAAGACCTGATTTTTATGCTCAATCTATTTACAAGGAAAACCCTGTTTCTTCTTTCTTGCATCCTACATTTTTTGGATGAGTGGAAGATTCCCAGCTGTGGATTACTTCAGAGTAGCAAATTTAGTGATGGCAGCAGGATCAGTTTGTTCTTAATTTATGCTTTACTGTCTTTACCACACCACTCCTTTCCAAAGCAGAAATACTCCAGTTTTGTCCTACTTCATTTCATCCATATCTTCCAGTATCCTCTTTCTACTCTCAAGACAGGATCTATAGTGTGCAGTTAAGGATCAGATTTGTTTTGAGGTCATCTTAACTTCAAGATCTTTTGTTATCTTTAGATAGCCCTGCTTTAAAAGATCCACAGTCTTGGTTTTATTTCTCAGTAATAAAAGCCATAGAGTGGTCTTGCTGGAGTGACTTGAAGAAAAGCATTGTTTATGGTAGGTATTCAGTTGCAAACGGAATAAATGCATTCCCAGTTTGTAACATAGACCACTTGCTCTTCTGACAAGCTCATTCAAAAATGGTACTACCTGACTTTTAGCCCCTTTTTCCCCTCTCCTGCATCTGCATCTTGAAAATGAATAAATTTAAGAAGTCCATTTCATAATAACTGGAATCAGGTCATGATTTGAAACTTGGGGTGGTTGTTTTCATATCTGAAAACTATGAATCAATTTAAAACATGAATGAAAGGGAATTAAAGGCCTGACAAAAGTAGTCTTTCAAATGAGATGGACTTTAATTATGTTCATTTTTTTGAAAGGAAGGAAGTATGCATTAGCTTTTATTTTTGTGTGGAAAAGAACATATGCACTGCTATCTGTTGCACATACAGTTTGTACCAGAGAACTTTGAACTTTGAGGTTTATGCTCATGTACATGTGGTGTGCACACACGTAAACTGGTACTTTAGTCTTTTCTTGAGGATGTGAGCCATTTTACATCTGTGGCTTGTTTAGTTGCCTCTTTCTTCACTAGGAGTAGAGGAGGACATCATGTGCGCTCAGGGAGCTTGCTCTGCTCAGTGAGACCACACTCAGTGACCAGCTGTTTATCCCAGGCCTTTCTGTTCTGATAGATTATGGAATTTCTTTTCTGCAAGAAAAGCTTTCCACAGCTGTATTTAAAGCTTAATATTTTTATCAATTTGTGAAAACTCTAGCATACTGAATCATTAAACATGCTGACACTGCTCCATTAGGTCCAGTGTATGTGAAGTGCTCTTTTTGCAAAGAAGACAGAAACCAGTTAATCCAAGTCCTGCTTATGGATTCATATTGTTTTTTAAATCACCCAAAACTTCTGTGATGTATGAAGATGCACGTTACCTGGCTGGTTTTGTGTCCATAGGCTACGTAACAGCTGCATAAGATTATTTATATGCTGTGATGCATTACTCTTTTTTATTTGTATGGCCAAGGCATCTGCTATATCTGCATTCATTGTATGGAGTTGCTGAAGCATTGCCACAGGACTAGAGCAGTAACTGCTGAGTGGTATTTTTTAAGTGTGAATATGCTTTGGAACATTTCACTAGTTAGTTCTTGGATTGTAAAGGTCAAATAGTGACTGCATAGATCAAAATTTGATTTGTTTTCAATAAGGATCTAACTTTGTCAATCAATAGGCTACCACCTTGTTTTCTGTTCAAATCTTATTCTAAGCTTTTTTTTTCTTTGTAGAACTTATGTGCTCTTGTTCTCTGTTCATGGCTTTACAACTGAGTGCATTTATCACCTTTGCATTTATAGCAGTGTCATATTTCTTTCACGTGGTTGAAGTGGAGTTATATGAATCCAGAATATGAATAATTTACATACAACTTTTTCTGTGAAATTTCTAGGAATGGTTGAGTTCTTCTGAATTGAAGGAAGTTATGAATGTTGGGTAGGAAGCTATAAGATATATATTTATGCTTCCTGTTTACCCACCTAGTTACTCTTCCCAGATGCACTTACCCTTTCTGAAATGACCAGTGTGAAGAATGGAATAGTGCAGTCTAAAATGGTTTCCATGTGAATTTGTTATGAGTACATTTTCCCAACCTTTCCTTTCCTGTCTAATAGATCTTATTGGTATAGTTCTCTGACTTTAGTTAAAAGCTGTAGTAAGTCCAGGAAATAGGTCGTAACTATAACAAGTTGATGATGAAATCCCCAAGTTTGTTCTCTTTTAGTTGATTTTGACATAATTAGTATGAACGCAAAAAAAAAAACTACTAAAGTTTCAGTTTTTGGCAGCTGACTGATTTGTTTTAATCATCATTTCCAATTGCAGTGCTTTTAAGGAGGATGATCTTCAAATTGCTAGTCTATGAACTATTTAATGAAGATGACCTAGAAGCTTGCCTGTAGTGAAATCATAGAATAGTTTGGGTTCAGAGTGAACTTGAAACTCAAATAGTCCTACTTCTCTGCCTTGGGCAGGGATGTCTTTCACCAGGTCTGGTTGCCGAAAGCATTGTCCAACCTGGCCTTGAACACTCACAGGGATCGGATTGCCTGATTTCTTACATATGAGAATCCAGAGCTCTTCCATTTTATGTAAAGTGTCCTAAAGAGTTCTGATCTGTTCCTTTATCCCTTAGGATAAAGAGTCATAAAAATGTCCCAGAGGATGCCATCCACTCATGGGACCAGAAGGCCCATGTCTCTCAAGATCATGAGCTCGATTAGCATCTGACTATTGCTTAGGGACAGGTGCATGTATCCTAGATATTGATTTCATGGAAATGCTAACCCAATGAAGGCTGCTAATAGAATGTGGGAATGAATAAATATATCAGTAAAGGATTACTTCTAAGACAGACTGTCATTCAGTGGACTGAAGTGCTGCACGTTAAGTAGAATGTTTTAAATTCAAACCCTCAGTGGGATTTTTACCCTGTATTTTTATTGGTCAGCTTTTAAAAGCTCAGATTGAGGGATGCAGTTCACAAGTAATAAAACTCAGTTCTCTAAATCTCAGAGGTGCTTTCTGGAAATGTAATCTTTAACTTATGGGGCTCTAGCCCTTAAATCTGCTGATTTGTAGAGAATTGTTTTCAAGTGAGAGTGTTAATAAACACTGCTTAGTAATGATATATTGAATGTTGATCTGATGTGTGGTTCTGGGGGAAAAGAAAGGATTCATACTCTAAGACTTCCACGTGCTAAGTGGGAGAACAGAACATGAGACTTGTCCATTCTTTGTTCAGGTATCGCACAATCACAGAGCTGTAGGGGTAGGAGGGGACCTCTAGAGATCAAGTCCAGTATCAACTGGGATAGAGTTAATTTTTTTCCTAGTGGCTGGTATGGAGCCATGTTTTGGATTTAGGAGAAAAATAATTTTGATTACGTGTTGGTGTTTGAGTAGATGAGTATTGCTGACACAAAGTCAAGGGCTTTTCAGTTTCTCACATTGACCGGAGGTGAGTAATTGCTCCCCACTTGTGGGGAAGTGAGCCAATGGCTGTGTGGTGCTTAGCTGCCTGCAGCGTTAAACCCCAGCATTTCATTTCATATTGTTTTTGTCCTTAAATTCCAACATGATCAACTCTTCCAACTCTATTTGGACTATTAAATATTAGCTGATTTTTGATTTGGCGTGCCTTGAAAGCCTTGAGTATTTGCTATTAAGAAGTCTCTGTAATATTGGTGGGAGAGTGTTAATTTCTGTCTATTGTTTTTGATAGTTACTGCATTTTAGTTTTTAAAAAGGTAATATTCTGAGAAAAGTATGAGATTTTTGCTCTGAATAAAACTGGTATTAGTGGATGCAGTATTTAGCTTAAAATTTGGCATGTTTTTTCCCTGTTAATGTTTGTTTTCAATCAGTGTCTTGTAAGATCACGTTTAGTGTTGCATCAAAACTCTTTCATGGATGTTTATCTTTGTTCTGGTGCTGGTGATGTTAAGCAAATATCTAGGGTTCTGATCATGTTCTTCAGTTCATTCCCTGTTTAAACATTACATATTAAGATCTTTCAGTCTTGTTTAATAGCTCTGTTTTAAGGGGTGGTTTCTGTTCTTGTGTTAGAGAGGAAATAATCCTACTGATCTGAAGAGGCTTTAACCATAGGTGTGAAGCATTCATGCTGTACAGTAGTAGTCTTAGGAGCTGGACTTGGATTTCCACAGAACAATTGATAGTAATTTGCTTATTTCTACCTTGCAGTAAGAATTAGTGAGTGCATCTTTTGAGACCTCTCTGAAAATCCTACATTTACATGACCTCTTAGCCTAGCTGCTCTCCCCCAGAAATTGGAGCTAACTTTGTTTTCAAATCTTGTGGCTTTGGTATTTCATGTAAGTAACACTATTGCTCTTTGGATTATTCCATTGATTAAACAGGATTACTGGAAGCTCCATGCACCACGAGTTTGTCATGTGTGTTTACTGTCACCTGCCCACTCAGGACAATGACACAGATGAGCTGAAGTCTTGGGATCGGTTGCCTTAGTCCTTCTGGAAGACTTAAGATTCCCAGCCACATTCTGGGAATATCATACTGTTGTGACAGAAAGACTGGGAAATTCCTAAATAATTTTGAAGGTAATTTCCTGTCACAAGTACTGAGAAAACCATCTGGAAAAGGTGCCCTCCTGAATCTCTCTGAGAAAAGCCAAGCCCTTTTGGGAAAGGTGATGAGTTCTGAGAACTGAAGTACTTCTGTTTCATCTTGCTTTGTCTCAGGACTGCCAAGTGTGTCTCTTGATATTAAAAACCCCTGTTCCTGGGCAGAGCCATATATCCTAGCATGCCTTTTATTCCATGAGAGCTATCTGTAATCAACAGATGAGGATCCTAGTAAGTATAGGTATGTCATGTATTAGGTTTTTCAAAAAGACTTTCATGAGTTTCCAAATCAAAGTTTTTATAAGGGGCAGCACTGCCATGAGGCTGAAGGAGAAGTTCATTTATAGCGCAAAGGCTGATTTCAGAGCTGGGAAGCAAAGTTCATTGATGACTTGGTGGTTTGTGGTGGCTATTGTGGTTGAAAATAAATCTGAAAAATTGTTTTTCTAGGTTTGCAATCAGTCCTGCCACTTCCAATCTCTCTGAGATTCTTAGGGAAGATGAAGGTAATGTAGTGCAGTGATGTTGCCTAGCTTAAGAAACAGTGTAGAATTCTGGTTTTTCTCTGCCCAGCCTTAGGAGCAAGCAGGTGCATACAGGTTAATGTAGATCTAATCTAGTGAAATAAGTAGACTGTTTGCATAGGCTGTCAGGGAGCTGTGTTCTGTCATTATTTATATTTTTTAACACAGGGAAAAGCAGTCCCAACACATGTGTGTGATCCTACTGTGTAGAACAGGAGGATTTTCTGGAGACACTAGCCTCAGACTGCAGCATAACATGAAACCTGTGCTTTTAATTCCTGCTTTCTTCAGTTTTAAGCACTAAGTGGTGGTGAAGAACTCTTAGTAATGAGAATTTTGTTCTTCCTTGAGATTTTCCAGTTTACAAAAGAAAGTCAGGCTCTGGTTTATCTTCTATCTTGAAGTTCTTTGCTTAGAAATACTGCAAATATTCAGGAGGGTATCAGTTCAAACTTCAAACTGATCTGTTTGCAAATGCATACAGAACATTAGAAGTCTTGTTACAGATGTTTGCTTTCAGTATCCTTCTTTGCTAAGGCTACCTGATTTTTTTTATTTTGAAACCCAACTTTTGTTCGCTAGAACATGGAAAAAAACATAACTCTGTGATCTAAAATTTCCATTGCTCATTATTTGCCAAAGCTTGAATGATTTGATTACTGAGAATATACTGAGGCAAAATAAATGCATAAGAAGCATTCAAGCAAGTTTACAGGCTTGTCACAGGGGAACTGCAGTTTAAGGAAAATTGGTTGCAATAATATTTTCATTCAATTTTTCTTGTGATATTTATTCATATAAATACAATGTTATAAAAGAACATGCAATAAGGAATCATGCAACTACTGATGTATGAGAGACCTGGAGAAAAGCAGCCTGCCCTGGGTGTCCAAGTTCAAAATGTGAAGTATAAAACTTAGATTTAAAATAGTGAATCTCTATAGGCGACTACATTGCAATTATCGATACCTGGAGTCATCCATTTTTAAACACATTTGGGTTTTTATTTTCAAGAAGTTTTCTTTTTCTTTGCATGAAATCACTGTGAGGAGTCTGGGTCACAAAACAGCAGTCTTTTTACTTGCTAGAACTTCCTGTTTAGGACTAGACTGCACTATTTCCAAGCAGCTTAGCATGTTTTCCTAGTTTAAGAATTTGAGCATGGGTGTACTGCATCTAGAGCAAGAACACACCAGTTCCCAAAGCAGGATGTACTCAGGAAATCTGTCTCTATGAAATACATTGATGTCCCCACAGGCAAATCAGAATATTTTTATTTAGTTGGGGCGGTAAGGTATCTGAAGAAAGCTTTTGGAAGTCCAGGCATATATTTTTTCAATTATTTTTTAATAAAAGTTTGTGATTGTCTGCATGGCAGGATTTTTTAGGTCAAAATACCAAGGTTATTCTTAAAGCAAGCTCATGCTATACTGAGATAAAGAAATATTTCATTCGTTGCCTAGTTCACACCGAATATTCCTCCCTTTTCCTACATTTCTTATGCCTTTTATCATACACAACAAATAGTACTGTTCAGCTGCATCTTGCCCAACAGTTAAGGTATATAAAATGCCAATTTTGTTCAAATGTATGACAGTGACCTTTATTCTGAACAAATAACTAGTCCAGCAGGGGAAATGCAGCACTATCTGTGTAGTTCCTCTGTGCTCACTCTTCATCCACTATGGCTAAATAAGTCATATTTCCCTCCTTTCCATTTTGCCAGCTCTAGTTCCAGTCTCGGTAAGTGATCACTGTATGGTTCATTAAGTTCATGCACATATAAACTGATGTTTTGAGAGCTGTTGTTGAGATCTACAGTTGATGGGATCTGGCCATGTTTCTTGTACTGCTTTCCTCAGAGTGTGTTTTCCCGTGACAGTGTTGTGTGAAATCATGCTATATTGGATATTCTAGGTGGGGAGAAACTTTCGAAAGTGATCTTTTAAGTTCTTAAAATTATGCTGAATTGTTGTAGCAGGTGTTGAAAATTAAGTGTGCCTTAGATCTAATTCTGACTTCCCCAAACTGCCTGAGAACTTGCTCATGTGTATACCAGAGCATATATAAATTCAATGGGTAGAGTTGGATGGATACATTTTGTTTTCAGTTTAAATTACTGTTAAAATTAAGGCAACTTTATAGGCAGAAAAATAGGGCAGTAGGAAATATGTAACTAGGAGTCATAACAGATATGTACCCATGAATGTTTGTGTCATGTAATTAAGTTTAAGCATACAAATGGACTTGATGTCTTGATTGTGAGCCTATATCTAAATATTTAGAGGACAGTAAATTATTGAAGAGTACTTCACTGAAGGATATTACTTTACCCTTTATGGTAAAGAACACCAACAGAAACCTCTACAAATTTCTGTGATGTAGTGCTGAAGTTTTCAGTTGTCTTCAGAGGCAGCAAGACTTCCACATGCAATGCTACATGGTACTGTTATGCAATGTGGTTGTTGCTCTGTTTAATGGATGGGCTGATATAAGTTGCAGTTGCTGCTGGCAAATCACTGCATGGTCCTGGATGATAGTAATTGAGGGAGGGATTTTTCTTTTTAGAATTGCAGTACCTGTAGAGGCAGGGATACTCTCAAGCGTGTTCTTAGGTATGGACTGTGACTGTGAGTAGGGAACTAGGACAGAGTTCTTGATGCTTATGAGCTCAGCTGAGGGAATTCTTGAACTTGGATCCCTTCTGGCTATTAACAGAGCCAGGGACAAAAACGGTCTGGTACCAATAGTGTCTAGTCTGTTGAAAGCTTTCAGTGATGGTAATCCAGACCCTGCTTATGTATGTCCAGTAACTGCATAAGAATAATTTTTCATATATTTCTTGCTTACGAAGTTGCTGCATATATTTTTTACAACAGATTAATCATTTGAATACTTACTTATAGACCATTGTTCAAAATATTGCAAGTGTGAGAGACAGTTCACTCTTCTAGAGATTGAGCTCATGAAGCTAATTAACATATTTGATTAAAATACTCACTTAGAATAAAGCCTAGCACAGGCAGCATAGCCTGAATTTCCATGGTCCCAGTCTGCTGGACCTTCTGATTGTTTAACTTTGCCCTAAAATAGTAAGTACCTCAAGTGCTGCTCCTATAATTAGAGCATGATGATAAGCAGAGGTTTCTGAAGTGAAGAAGCAGAAAGAAGGTTAATGTTGCGTAAAACTGTAAGCTGTTCCCAATGCTTGAAGATGTTAACGCTGTGGGCAGAGAAACTTGGGAAGCTGGAGAGGAAAATGTAGAGAATGCTTCTGCAGAACTTACTGCCTTCCATTTCATCCAAGTCCTAATTCCTAAGGAAAGGTAATGCCCTTTCCTTACTGCATTTATTTGTGGAGGTTGAAGCAGTCTTTTGGAAAATAGCCACCATGGAGAACTCTAGTCTCATAAGAAATACTTTGTCATCCTCCTTCACTAAGACCTCTATGAGTTTAGTACAAAATGAATGCATCTCACGTGGTGGCCTGTGTTTCTGCAAGTAGGCATAAATGATCCATCTTTACCTACATTTGTCTTCTAAATCTGAATCAGGATGCTGATCTGTTTGAGATTCCCAAGCAGTGTTTTCTGGAGTGTAAAACAATTTGAAATAGAAATAATCTTTATCCTGTAAATTTGGGACATAATGTAAACCGACAGTCATTGCTTCTATAGCAGTAAAGCCTCATGTATTGCAGTGCATGAGGCTGGCTGGTGTAATGTCTCTATTGTAAATGCTTCCTGTGGAGAGGGGAGGACTAGCATTTAGTAATAAAAATGAGTCATTGTAAAACTGGAGTTAATAGCCTTTATAGTCTAAAAGCAGATTTTTCACCCTCTTTTCCTGGATTCTGAAGGGTCCAGTGCCACTACTGCCAGTGACAGTAGTGCCAAAACTCTTGATCTGGATGGTTGCAGAGCAAGTTGTATACTAGCTTCTTGAGTTGCTCTGTCTTAGAAGGTTTTTTGAATCTTGTTCTTCTCTTCTTCGCCTGAATGGATTCAGGCTTAATCATTTACATCTTTGAGTGTAACATCTTTGCTCATTTCTCCCCTGGGCTGTTTGATGTGTGCAGACAGAGGATGGACCAGCTTCTCAGCAGCACAGCTTTTTGGACATGGTTTAATAAGCAGAGGCAATGTGTTCTGGCTCAAGTTGACTCTGACTCTGTGTGTGTTTGGGTGAGGGGGTTGGGCAGGGAGAACGAGTTCTGGTGTAGCAAGGCTGGTATGTAGCTGGGGACTTGGAGCTGTGGAGAACTGAGTTGTGTTTCTAGCAACAGATCGCTTGGCTGCAGACAGAGTTTCCACATGGCATATCTAAATCGCTGGCCACTGTGTTTTGTTTCATCTGCTGTGCTCCCTGCATAGCTGGTACTGTCTGTAAGCAAATGTCTGTTGCTGTGTTAAAGGATCTTACCAGTAGTCAGGTATTATACGTATATGATAGGAAGGCTTATATGGATTTTAGTACTTTGTGGGGCAGTCTCGTAGAGGTGATGGTTTCACCTCCCCAGAAGCACAGTCAGATGCAATATCCTCTGTTCTAAATTGTCCTGACCCTTAGGGAATTAAGTTACTAGACATTTTTTAGTAACCAGTGCAATTTCACTTTTGGGACTTAAGCAAGTCACCCTTACTTCCCATTGGGAATCTGAGCATAGAATACTTGTGAATTGTGACCTCTCTTTCTTTTTTAAAGCCAGAAAGGTCTTGCACAGCAAAGAACAGGTCAAATGTAAAGTAGTATTTAATTGATTTTTGTGGATCTAGGGCCAAATGAATTGCCTGGATCTGCTCTATTGTACTTTCTGTGTCATGTTCAGCAAGGTATTCTGTTCATTTTTTTTTAATCTCAATGTTTTGCAGTGTTTTTCCCTTCACTACTTCTTTGCCCTCTCTATCCATATTACTCCAAAAATGGAATAAACCAAGCCTCTATTGCCAATGATGTGGCAGAAGGCAGTTGTGTGCAATAGAGATGCTGGAAGTTATTCTTTTGAGTATGCGAGTCTAAGGAATAGCCTGTTTTCCTAATAAAACCCTTTCACTTTTGCATGTCTCATCAGCATTGTAAATACAGGATGCTTCTCTGCAACTTAACTTGCCATCTGGGGCTGAATTCTAGTAACAACCTATCATATGGAGTAAGTAATGAATAAATGTGAGTCAGCTCTGTTGTTAAGAAATACAGCTTTGCAAGTTCCTGCCATAAATTTTAGAGGATTGTTCCTCTCCTCTGAATTAGAAATCTGCCAAATTATCATGAAGCAATTTGGATAGTCTGCAAATAGTTATTTCCTGGATAGCCTAGTGAAATTTCTAATAATTGAGAGCCCTTCTGTCTACAGAAACTTTTGCTTTTTTATGTATTTCAACATTATAGGAGGCAGGAGATAAGAGCACAAGCTGTCATTAGAGCTGTGCAGATACTGAAATGGCCTCTAGCTGTCTGAAGACCAGCATACAAAAGTACTTTCATAATAATCACAACAACAATATGTTGCTTTTACGAAGGCATTTCTCAATTGCAAAATATTTCATGAGTGCTAACTGCTTGGCTGTGTTTCAAAACCAGCAATCAGTGTCTGAGAAATCTAGGACTGATTCCTTTATGGCAAAATCAGAATGGTTCTTTCAGCCACCTGAACCACACACATTGGTGCAAGTCAGAGTCAGTTGTGTAAGTAACTTGACACATTGCTTTAATTTAATCTCATCTGCATTAATATGTCTTAAGATACATGAGATTGGTAGTGTTATGGATAAACCTAATAGAAATTTTGCTGTGAATTTGGTATGTTATAAAGGGCTAAATGCTGCTAAGGGTGGGGAAGGTGAAAGGGAGTGCAGCCATCTAGTATGAGTGGGAGAACATGCTGCCACAAAATGTATCAAGGAGTGGCAGATTCATTTCGATTTTTCTAAATTTGTTCTCATATATGACACTGAAACACATTTACTGTTTGATTTCTGTTAAGGGAAAACGGCAATTTTGCAAGCTACTCAAACAACATTTACCATATGAGAGGAAGCTTGTGATCTATACAGTGCAGTGCCTTCCATATTTCTACATGCATGCGACACGTGGCAAAATTGCAGTGTTTACATGCAGACAGGAGAGAAGGGCGAGAGAAATTCATTTGTACAGAGTAGTCCACCAGTACAGATTCAGCATGCGGAGCTCAAGAACTGATCTAAGGAAAAAACAGTGTTCTGGCTCACTGCTCATCAACTAGATTACAAGTGCTGCTCTTGGGTTGCACTTCTTTTCACTTCCTGTTCAGAAAGCGCTGAAACTGTTGGCAGTTGCTGACTTCTTAGTAGGAGAACCAAGGCAAACTCTTCATTAAATTTCCATCCTTAACTTCAGAACATACGTTTGCTGATATGGAGCAATTCCTTCTTTATCCTGTATCTGTCAGTTGTGAAGGGAATGCGCTCTCCATACTCCTAAGGTACCATACATAAGCTGTTTTGAACACACGCACACACACAAAAAAAAAACCCTCAACATTCACTTTGTATTAGATATCAGTTTTGTGTGAAATTTGCAGAAGACAGTGATCTTTTGACTAAATGATGGAATCATGCAACAGTGGCTTCTTCTACTGCTCCAAGAGGATTCTTTTCTGTGAAGTTAGACAAGTCTGTTACTTTAACATCATCCCAGCCTTAAGCTTTCTGACTGCATCTTTGAATTCCTGCTGGAGAAGGTGACTAGTTTACATGTGCTTACCCCCCCTGTGAGTTCTAGAAAATATCATATGGATTTAAAAAAAAACAGCAATTACTTTGCGTGTATTTTCCTTTTCTGGTATGTGCTGAAAGTAACGTGAGTTCTTTTGAGAATTTGCCAGTTTGATATTTTGCTTTATTTTATCATTTCATTATGGATTTCCTCTTTTTTCTTTGTAGATGGTAATATACAAATGTTCTCACTGTGAGCTTTAATTTCTACAAAACTGTTTCAAGCTCTCTTAGTTGTGCAGCAAAACTGGCTAGAGCCCAACCCAGAGGAAGGTTAAACAGCCATCATCACTCCATCCATCAAGGTAGCTCAGGCCTCTTGAAATGAATCATTGCATTCTAGCAGGACCTTGAACCAGAGACAACTATTACATTTATCATCTATCCTGCAATCCTGACAAAATAAGTCTCAGACTTCCACCCAGAGAAGTTGTGTCCACTTGAATATTGCAGGACTATACTCATAAAACAGCTTGACATTACAGTATTTTTTGTTTTGAAGAGTATGCTCTCAAAGTCATTCTATAATAGAAGAGGAATATTGAAAAGTATGTTTACCGTTTTGATGGATAGAGGCAGGGATACTTCCAAGTTGTGTATGAGAGTTACATGTCCTTCTGACAATCTGAAGATTTTGGGATTAGGAGCAGGTCTTGTGACTGTTCTGTCCCAATTTACTTAAACAGTTGGATAAGGAAGGGTTGCGGGTACAATTGAGAGATCAGATTTCATAACCCAGAGGTAAGATCTTAACAGTTTTTACTAAGAATAGTCAAGGGGTGGGCTTCTCTTTGCCTCATATGGTTTCTGGGATTTGAGTTCTTCAGATCTAGTTCAGAGCAGCTACTTACACAACACATTGTCTTATACATCATGCATCACATTCTACATTGTTTTTAACCATTTTCTGAACTGACTGCAGTGACACCCACATACAAGTTTTTAGAAATTTTAGGTAGAGTTTGTCATCTGCTCTGCTATCATTTAAGATTAGATGTCTGTTTCTGAGGAAGTTACTGAGATATTTAATTTGTAGTCAATGGTAACAAATAAAAGCACATTGAGAGACACCCATCTAGTCTATTTTGTATGTCTCTCTGGGAAGTAGAACTGAGAGGTATTTCTTCCCACTGAAAGATAGCGCAAGTGTTAGATGTGTATATTGTATAGGTCTTCAGATGAGTTCTACTTTTGCAAGACCTCACAAAGTTTGTTAATTTGCTCTTTAACTTTCAGCAAAGGCATGGCTTCCAAAAGTTTTACTGCAGACATCTTTAACTGAAGGTTTAATGTTATATGCAATTATTCAGTACATTTCCAATGTTAGTGATGTTGTTCTGCAGCAGGCTCTTTCAGTGGATGGAGCTCTAGATGAGCATTTTATCCCAGGTCTGTGACCCACTGTGGGCCTTTCACTTCTGCTGTTTATTCTTCTTAAATTTCAAAATTTAAAATTGTACCTGCCTTCATTGAGACTACCTGCAATCTGTTAATTGCTTTGTTATATTCTGAATCAGGCTTATCCATGATTTTTGTTCAGTTTTGGAGTTAGCATGTAGAAAAGTGATTTGGGATCTTTGTACTTGTCAGGATAGTGCAATTCTTGGTTACAGGGAAGAAAGTGATAGTTGTTTTTGTCCCATTCTCTGAGAAAGTGTGTGCATTTTGCATTCTTCATTGCAGTGTTCATCAGTCCTCTCTGGAGTTCCTCTGCCCATCTGAATGATCAGAAGTCTTCAGAAAATCTGAAGCTAGCTGTTTTCCAGCAGCACATATCTCTTGCAGTGAGCTCAATCATGCCAGCTTATAGCAATCTACTGGGCAAAAAGGTATTTCCTTTTTCCCTGTTTTAGCTGAGGTTGTAAAAGACTTGGGAAGAGAAAATCTTTCTCCATGCATGCTTTACAGTGCTCTTGAGAATTTATGCCCTTCCAAAAACTGCTCTTCTGCAACTGCATTGGGCTCTGTAGTTTAACAGAAAAAAATGGGTATTATCGTGGACATAGGGGATCCCAGAGCGCTGTTAGATCAAGTTATGACTTTCTTAGTTAGAGGCAGGCATAAAAAGGAATTTGCACAATCTCAGATTTTTCTGATGTTCCTCCTTCCTTTCACGAATGCCAAGCTACTGGTTTTGTATGAGAAGCGTGAGTCATTTAGATAAGGTAAGCAGCTTAAACATTATCATTCCAAGTAATGTTGTTTGTAATGTAGTACAAACATTTATTTTTCATGTTACTTTTAATGGATTGTTTCATATTTGAATATGACTTCAAACAGAAACCAACTAGAGCAATAAAACAAAATTAAATACAAAATAAGGTGAAACATCTTGACATTTTATGAACAAACCAGCACTGTCTAAATTAAACTTTTGTTGGTCCCAACTAGATTTCAGTTTTTAAGCAGCAGTAGGTTTTCAATTGTTTAGGCATCCCTTCTGATTTGGATAAAGATTTCTGACCTGTTCTAGTAGCATCTCCTCTGCCCCCATTGCTGCTTAGGGTTCTGATCAATGAAGCAATTTGGTTCTGATGACAGTGGTGTCACAGGGAAGCCAATTGTGGCATGGCAATTAGCACAGTGCTACTATTTAGATAGAAAGAAATAGTTCAGTCATTCCTGCTGAGTGCTAAAAGATTTCCAGCCATTCATTTATTTCCATTCAGTTATGTATTGGGCAAAGAAGAAGGTTAGACAGCTTCTTTCTAGTATTCCTAGGAGTTATGAAAGCCATGCAACCCCACTTCTTAAATGTAAAAATTATCTGATAGACAAATGCATAACCTTGTGATCTGGAGACAAAAGCTCAGACAACTGATGGGATTTCCTTCCCTGTTAGGTTATCATTTGGGTATTGAACCTTTGCCTCAGAGCATGCTGAGAGGGATGCTATAGATTGGCTTGCATTACGTGCATAGTAGCCTCGCTGTTTAAGAATGCTGAACATCCTTGGGCTATGTGTATGGTTGTGGAAAACGTGAGGATCTCCTCCAGGTGATTTAGTGAACAAGGAGAGCATATCTGGGAAGTAGTTGTATCCTGAGGCTGAAGTACTGAGAGCCGGAGGCAGTAGTAGACTTGCCAAGACAATAGTCTGTGGCTGTCATGAACTGAATTTAGAAAGCCAGGCTAGTGCTGTTTGTCAGACCATCTGAGGGGGCAGGGAATCATATTTTTCTACTTTTTTTATCTGAAAAGCTAAAAATTCAATAGGTGAATGGAATTATATATTTAAAATGTTTATTTTTGTAAACAATAACCCAGGTTCTTGTTGTCATTTACTCTTCTGCTCCTTGCTAAACCCATAGCCTTATCCACATCTATGCATTTGTGCTATCTGACCTACTTCTGGCTGACCCTGAACAGGCATGTTTCTATCTGACACGTGTTTTCTGTTTACTGGATTCAGAACAACTGAACCTCATTGTTTCCCCTCACAGAACAGTTTTGACTTTGGGGACAAAAACTTTATATTGCAGATACTGTTTAACCTTTCCAAGACTCAGATAACTATGGTCATATCAATAGAGCAGAGAAACAGATAGTATCACAGGTGAATTGCTGCATTTGACAGATGTCATCAAAAACTTGATAAACCTCTCTGTTAGAGGCAAGACCTTTACATAAGTAAAATTATCTTGACGGTGCTTATTCTGTTTTAATCTTGAGATTTCTTCTCCTTTTTTCATTTCCAATCCCAATGTTTTGTAACTATATTCATTGCCCTACCTGCAAACCTTTTAAGTTCTGTCTGAAAACTTTGCATTCTGTTTTCATCCAATTTTACTGAGTCTTATATTCAATATTTCACTCATGTCTTCAATCGTGTCTTTCACCTTTTCACATCTCCCAGCATACAAAGTTTACATGTAACAGTCAACTGAAGGCGGTTTGTTGCTTTTTTGTTATGCCTCAAATGCAATGTGTTCACTGTATTTCAAATATTAAAGTATCCTTTGTAGTAAGATGATGCAAAGAATTAGAGTTTTGAGTACTTAGTCTGACACACAGCAGCCATTCATTATTTTGTGGGTGTTTCAAAATACTATCTAACTGCCTCTCTTTGATGGGGCCAAATGGTTAGGAGTGTCAAACAGATGAGGCTTATCTATTTACATCCTGCATCTTCCCACAGTCTGAGGCTTGGGAAACTTGTTTAGCAAACATTGCTTCTAGCATGTGGTTTTTATTAGTACTCAGTAATATTTTTTTCATTAATTTTTGTTGAATTCTTCTCTGTATTGAGTCTCAACAGCACCCTGTGACAGGGAGTTTTCTGTTTTAACTATGCGTTGTATGAAGCCGTATTCCCTGCAAATTTCATTTGCTTCCCATTCAAAGACATAATAGTTGTCCCCAGTTCATCTTTCTTGCATGGTCTGTAATTCTAGGTACCTCCATCACATACCTGATCAATTGCTATCCAAAGTGCAGTGTCCTATTAAATTTCTCCTCAGAGAGGTGACACACTACATATTAGATGATATTTTTTTCTTTGCAACTCAGAGTTAGGAAAACAAATATATTAGATATAAAAGGACAAGGTAACTGAAGCAAAAATTTTTGTATACATTTAGCCCGTGGCTTAAAAGTAGCTGGGGGTAGCCAGAGACAAGAGGTCAGCAATGTAAACCACAGGTGCAAATTCAAGATGAATGATTGAAATGTTTGTGAATTCAACTGCTGAAAACAATATGTTAGCAGTACTTATAAAGTGATTTGGCCTTTGTTTAGTCCTGATGTCAATAGGAGTGGCATTAAGCGTGCTGGCGAAAAAGCCTTTTCCAAGAAGACTGGTACACTTTGCGCTTCTCTGACTAGTTGATTCTGGGTATTGAACACAACAAGTAAAAGAGAAAATATTCACTCAATAGAATTGAACTTTTGGTTTGATATGTTTTGCATACCAAAGTAACATAATACTTGTAAGGTGATCCATGTACAACCAAATACACTACTGTGCTGATGTGAAGAATGTAGATCTACAGGAGAAATTCTGCGGTAAGAGATTTGATTATAAAGTGCAGATATCCAAACACTGAAAACCATCTATAAGACAGGGCCACTCTTAGTTTTTGCTCTGGGCAATAAGTGCAATATTTCTTTTCCCTCCTTCCCATTCCTAAAACTTTGGCTTTGCTCAGATCTGGAGTACAGGGCGTCTAGGTAATGAAAACTGAAACAGCTAGGGGAAAGCTTGTGCCTGTATTCCTGTGCAAGTCAGGAAGTGTGGGTTACCCTGGAGCTGAGATGGCTTGTAGTAATGATTTCTACAAGAGTATCTGTGAAAGACCAGGGCCAGGTATTCCTATGTGGAGGCAGGAGTGGTCTGAGCCTTGTTAGGCAAGAAGTAGAGAAGGTCAGGGAGTAGAGATGGTCAAGGAGGTCATAAGGTATTTTGGGAGTAAGCAAGACCCCTTCTTTCCTTCCTGTTGTCACACAGTGACTGAAGTCTGAGCTCTGAAACATGATATATGGGTTATTCTGAAGTACTGCTATGTAGTCATTAATGTTTTTTTAAAGTTAGAAGCTTAGAAGCCATAGAAGCTGAAAATCTGCTTGAAAGAGCTCAGGAGGATGACAAAACTGACTTTAAGGGATTAGAGTAATATTTTATAACATTCAGATATTGCTGCAAAACTACAGATGTTTGAAGTGGTATAGGACTGCATTGTTGTTGCCTGGACTAAGTAATATTGAATCTTCCAAAGAGTTGCTGATGTGTATTTTATTTAAATCAACTCTGAGTTGGTGGGTAAATTGTCAAGTTGTATTTTTTTTATTTTGGTTGTTGACTCTCTAAACAAACAAAAAATTGGAGTCCATATTCTTAATATATGTTGTTAGAATGATGTCTGCAAAGTTTTAAACCAAATGGCCCTAAGGATTGCATGAAATTCAAAGAGCACCTCATATTATATACTTACAGTACAAGGCCATCAGCAGCTTGATTTCAACTCATAGCAGCTCAGGGACTGCTGAGGTGCTTGGAAACACAAAAGTTGCAGTAACCAGATTATTTTTAGATGATGTTTTATGAAAGGTCCTCAGTGTATATCTGACTGAAATTTAGAGTGTTTTTCTTTTGTAATTGAAAAAAAAAAAGCCTGAGAGATAACACCTTCCCACGCACCTTTCTTTCATTTGATATTGTTTCCCTCTTTTGTCTCTTCCCCTTTCTCTTTCACTTAGTAAACAATGGGAATGAGAGACAAAAATCAGAAAATAGGAACTCTGAATGATGAGGAAATGTAGTCAGAACTCTTAGAATTTGTATATCTTGCTCAAATTCCTGAAGCACAAGTGACATTGAAGTGATTTTTTTGTGCGTGTCACCTGACTGCTTTTCTTAATAGAAGCTCTGTTAACTAGTCCTGACTTTAGTCTGAGTGTCCCACTTTGAGGGAGCCAAAATTGCCCTGGGGTGGAAGAGTCTGACCCAGAAAAATGTAAATTAAAAAGGAGATAGTAAACAGTAAATGACAGCCACAGCTAAAAAGGGGCATGAAACTGTTCTTGTGAAAATGACAGGAAAAATTGAGGGAGGATGGTTCTACCAATAAATGATGAATATTTAAAAATTAAAAATGCCAATAAATGTAGCACTGTAAGTGTTATATGTCTGAAATGAGTTTGTGGAAATAACTACAAAGCAGCCTCTGTATTGATATTTGTTAAATAGAAACATAAACATTTGTAACATAAGTATGTGACTACGTAGCAAGAGCCAAACAAAGCTACAATATGCAATGTCAGTTGGTGCTTGTCCGGTGGAGAATGGAAACTATTTGTCCTTTCAATTGAGTTGCTCTCAATTAGCTGCAGAATTACTCCAGAATCCTGTGCTTTGACATTTGGCCCTGGTATAGGAAGTATAGGGAGTTCTTTCCTGGATAATCTTTCTCTACATGCTTCTTGGGCTGGTCCTTAGTGTTAATTGGGATTGATGGAGGGGAGATGTCATTGCAGGGTTTGTAGTAACAGAGCTTCTCACAGGTGGCTGCTGACTCCCAACCACAAAAATAATGATGTATTAGTTGATTTCAGGACAATTCATATTTAACTCCCTGGAATCTGTAGCTTTTGAAAGTTTTTTCTATGACTGAATACAACTAGAAAAAAGTACTTCCTTGAAGAAGGCATCTTGTGTTTCTAGGGAGCTGTTTGTCTCAGGATTTCAATTCTGCTTTTGTGATAAGAAAAAATGTTTGTAACGCAAATCACTCACAAAGGGAAGTGTATGATGTGCTTTCCTTGAGCAACAAAGCGTGGTATAATCTTGCAAGCACTGTAAAGCCTGTTTTACTCAAGCATTAGATGCATTTGTTTCTCCATGTGCTAAGCCAACAAGTCTTAAGGCTGGTTTTAGTGTTCAGCATGCATCAGCACAAAAATAAAAGAAAAATTGTTACAGTGTATATTACTTTAATTAAGCCTCTATGTGTAGCACTTAGTAATGTGGTCATTACCTGGTTCTGTATTGTCTGATACCACTGACTTATTTTTCAGCCCTATTCCAGTCTCCCTTTAGCTGTGACTAGACTCACTAATCTTCTTGCATACTGTGTTAATTACTCTTTTCTATACCATACAATCTGGGGAAAAACTGTTAGGAATTTGATGGCTTCATTTCTTTCTCATCAACCATTTCAAAGAGTAGACTTAGCTTTGCTCCTTTGATCCTTTTCACTGTAACCATATCATTTCTTTGGGCAGCCCATCATCTCTGTTTTATTTCTTGCTCTTAGTTGAGCCTGTGTGCTTTAAACTTCAGATAGATGCTGTCAAGATATGTTCTTTTTTGTTGTTTTTTTCTTGTTTTTTTCCATTTCATGAAAAAAAAATGGGATTAACAATAAAATCAAATCCCAAATCAGGGTAAGAGATCTTTATGGCTCCTGTGACTTGAACGGTTCCAGAGCAAGGGAAAAAGAAAACCAACCACACAGCCGGAAGTCCGGAATTACCTTGTCAGTTATTGTAGCTTTCAGTGAATGGTTGAAGTTGGAAAAATAACCATCTTTTTCTTTGGTAGAAATTCCCTGTTAATTGTGTGTACAGACACAGTAAAATAATAATGGACCTAGAGTGATGGAACCTCTATACTGTAATTCAAATGAAGTAATGATATATCAAGGTTCTCCTAAAAACAACAGCCTCATGCTCAAAATATTGTGTCCCATATATATCTCAAATAAGAAAAATTTACAGGTACATGTAGTTCTAATGTGAGAAAAAGCATTTTGCACACAGTATTGATTATTTTACCTGATCTATAAAGTAAAAATAACTTCTCTAGAAAATAGAAGAAAGATTATGTTCCTTCTGTAACTCTTGCTATAAACAAAATAACATCTTCCTGGGCGTGTGGATAACAATAGCCTAAGAACAGAGGACATAACTAAAGGCAGCAGAAGGGTGATTAATTATTATTGAAGAAAGCCCAACAGGTAGGTATCCAGGAATATAATTGTGATTTGTCACAAGCTGTGACTGGGAAACAATAAAAACCTGGAATGAAGAGGTACCCTGCATACATTGTGTGGAATATAAGACACACAATTCTGTTTTGCTGCATCTTTATTTATCCTGTAAAAGCTAGTGTAGATTAAAAAAAAATTGCATTATCTTGAGATGCCTGTGTAAAATTGCTAAGTCCTCCTTCAATGTTAAAGCACTGTTCCAAAAAATTGTTTTATTTTTTGTGACTTCACTCTAAAGATTTTTTGCCAAAAGTACAATCAGAAAAAATAAGCTTTGGTTCATAGGAGTATCCTGGTATGGTGAAGGCTTTCTTATTTTGTTGTTTTTTTTATCTATTATGAGTGATAAAAACTTACAAATATATCCCACTCCAGTCATGTTCTGTCTAGAAAAAGGATTATCAAGAGGTTCTTTTATATAATATTTGAAATCGTTCTCAGAGAGGTCATCTCACTGGATAATTAATACCCTGAATTTGTACAGAAGCACAGCTAGATGTTCAAGTCTTCTTTCTTCTAGTTTTGCAATGTTTTGGACTAAATTAGTCTGAAATAAAAATGCTTGCGTTGATCAAGGCATTTTCATTTAGGAAAAGACTTGCAGGTGATTACACCACTTTGTTCACCACAGTGGTCTAGGAAGTTTTTCTTTTGTGCAAGGATGCACCTCTCGCTTTTGAATGAACTATGAATTTTTCTTTTGTCAGTTGAAGTTAAAATTGGCATTTTTTAAGAGCTTGTTAGTTAGTCCCCTCTGGCAGCTGGCATCTTCTGAGCATACTTGTATTTGCTATCACATCTGACACTCTGCAGGGAGTCCTTGTCAGCATGTGATGGCTGTGTGCTGCCTTAATACTGCTACATTAATCAAACAGAGAACTTACTGCTTTACAGAACATTACAAAAATGTGTTCATAGTCTTTTTATCTGGGACAGTGGGAAAGCTGCTGAAGAAGAGGCAGGTAGGGTAAAATAAATAAAGGCTTTACAGGAGTGCAAAGCAATTAGCTCTGCACTCAAGATGTGTGATTTGATTAATATTGATAGGTATGTACTGAAGGATGAATGCTAAGGATATTTAGATGTCCCTTTCAGGACCTTACATTTCTTGTGTTTCTGGCAGTGTTGCTACATCTCAGTTTGGCATTCTGCGATATGTGCAAAATATTGCTAGGTCAGGTGTTCCAGTCTTTGCTATACAGATGCAATAATCTGAAATATGTCATCATTTGTGAGGGAAGGGTATTGCTCCAGGCCCTGGGGGGAAGGAATGGCCTGAATGTGTTAAACTCACTGCTAAATATCCCCATTTCTCTGCCTTGCTGTATCTTCTTCACTTGAGCAGCAATGGATGCCAGTCTCCTCCAGTCTCTTAATTCATACAGGGCAGTTTGTCAGAACTTCCTGGGATTCTTTTCCTATCTGAAGGCTTAAGTAACACTAAGGATTCTGGAGTATTTTGCAAGAAGGAAAACATGATTCCTGTTAGATGGGTCTAAAGATCATAGAATCATTTAACAATAGGACAAGGGGCAATGGGTGCAAGTTGGAACATGTAAGGTTCCACATAAATACAAAAGACTACTTCAGAGTGAGGGTAACAAAACATTGGAACAGGCTGCCCAGGAAGGAAGTTTGTAGGGTCTCCTTCTTTGGAGGCATTCAAACCCAACTGAACACATACCTGTGTGATCTAATCTAGGTGTTCTGCTCGGGCATGGAAACTGTACTAGGTGATCTTTTGAGATCCCTTCCAATCCCCAACATTCTGTGATTTAGACTGGAGAAGTCCTCATACATAATACGGAAGGGGACAGGAAGGTTTCCCTGAGAAAATTCACCTCCTACCTGGGGCAGGAAATTATTGCCATTTCCTCTTAGCCTTTAGTCTCTGTGCTCAGCCAGGTGGGGAAAACACGGGGAAGCCTCTGTATCACAAGTATTGCCTGCCTGTTAGACCTATCTCAGAGGTTCTCCACAGTACAGGAGCCCCGTTCTGCACACCACTGTCTTCCTCTCAGTTGCAGAACACTCTGAAGTTGACCACCACATCAGTGAGTTGGTCAGTAGGTGACATGACAAACACATAGGAAGAGACAAACTCATAAAGCAATAGAGTGTTTTGGTTTTAGGCAGCGTTATTGGACAAGTGAGGTGCCCATTACATGAGGAAAGTAGAACACTTTGCATTTTGCAGATGTGGCACTTGGGGACATGGTTTAGTTAGCATGGTATTGGTGAGTTGATGGTCGGACTATGTGATCTTAGAGGTCTTTTCCAACTGTAATGATTCCATTCTGTAAATCAAAAGTTAGGTCTGTTAAATGTTAAAAAGCTAATACATTTCTGGACTTCTATACTGTATGTAATTCAGGGCATCTAGAAAGTGATGAATGGTGCCTGTTTGTTGGTTGGTTAGTCAAGGCACATGCATGAAATGTTAGTGGGTGGTTACTGACTACTGATCTAAAATATGAGACAAAGCTGTGTTTTTGTTTTTAAGAGTTTACATTGTAGTTTTCTACCCCTTTTCTCTTACACTTGATTTGTTCTTGTTTCTCAGTAGCTGCAGGAACTGTTCCTGTCTACCAAGTGCCAAGAGCAGCTCCAATTAGGATGTTCTATTTCTTTGCCTCATGGGGGAAAAGAAAAATCTTAAAGCTGCCTGGATATTTTCTTTCTTTTTTTTTCCTCTCTCTTTTATAAGGTGCCAAATAAGCCAAATGTCCATTAGTCCCCACAGCTTTGCAGTTTAGTATTTTCCCTGAAATAAATACATGTCTAGTTATTTAGTAAATGTGGATGCTCTTCTAGGATGTCTGCATTATTGATTTAGTGTTTGATCCCTTAAAGTCTGAAAAGTGTATAGCTCACATTGACTACGTGTAAGTGTAGTGGTGGTTAGATCTTCTCCAAAATTTTTCCCCTGCTTCCTATACTTTTGAAGGCTGTTTAGTCTCAGGGGCTGAAGCTTATTTAAAGAATATAGTCTGGATGCAAGCACTGAATATATGTAAAGGCCTCTCTTGGTGTATAATTCTCTCATTTAAAATATATTTATAATCAGTGAATGTGATACTTCCTTAACGTTGTATATATTGAACTGTTAATCTACTTGTATTGATCGCAGCCTGCTTTAATCAGGATGCAAGAAACAGATGCTGTAAAAACAAGTGTATAAATGGTCGAATTGTAAATGGTTCATTCACAGACATAGGAAATCACTATTTAGATGGTAAAAAAAAAAAAAAATTCTGTTGTTACAGAAGAAGGCTATTTATACCTATGTTGTTTAGGCAAAAAGTAGACCTAGTTGAATAATTTACTGCAAGGAGTATTAGCTGTGAATTTTATTTCTATTTTCTATTCACAAATTATTCATGAAATGATCTGATTCTTTCTGTGAATGAAAAATACTAGCCTATGGGTTATTTTATCCAGATCTTTGCATGATTCCTTCATGCAGGAATAGCATAAATTTTCTAAGGGCTAGTCTCAGTTTGGTATGTATGTATAATTTTGAATGAATATGCAGCATTCATTTTTCATTTATGTCTAGCAAGAAGTCATTTGTCAAGTTAAAATTACTCTGAAAGAGGAACTGTGAAATATGGCTTGGGAAAAAAAGCTTAGTCTAAGTGTGCATTCATGTAAGTGCATTGGCATTTCATTGTTAACTCGTGAGTATGGGAGTAGGGCAAAGCAAAGGGAAAAAGTGCCCATCTGGGGCCCTGAACCTCATTGTGAAAAGTAAACTAAGGCACTCAGCATTTAAGACCTCAAAAATATTTAAGAACTGAATTCAGTTGTAAGTACATAATACATTTAGAGCACTTGAGCTTTAGTTAATGTCTCTTCAAAAGCAGAAGAGATTGAGATTCCAAAGTTTTAAGCCACACTAGAAGCTTATTTATTACCACAGATGAGATCAAAAAGGAAGTGCCTGAAGAAGAGACTATTTCTGTTTCCAAGTGTTCGTGTAGGAAACGTAGTTTAGGAAAATCTGTTTTGAAATGCTGTCTTTTCTGAGGATTGAATGGTGCTATCACACAACAGGATCTCTTTGTTTTCTAGAAGTCCATGAATAGTGATAGGGTTCAATTGTTTTGTTCATGGTCTTTTCTTAGAATCTGGTGATCTGCATCAATGTTAGTAGCAGATTCAGTTCTTTCTAAAGTATACTAAGATGATTAAAACTGAAACAAAATATGTGAGTAGTTCTGACTATAATCTTAATACTACGTATCAATTTACATGATACCCTGTGTTCTGAAGTTCTTAGGAAGATCTCTACAGCTGTTTTGACTTAAAATACAAAGCACGTATTTTCTTGCTAATAATTATGCCAACTTCTGTGTCATAACATGGGTCCCAGATGTTGCATTTGCCTCTCTGAAATTATTCAAGTTAGAAAACTGATAATAAACCTATAATGCATGGTGATTTTCAGTACTGTGCAATTAACATTGTAGTTTAAACCTTAATTAGATTTTGCTTTTGGAGGCAGTGGATTTCCACACAATGGTTTGTTTGGTTCAGGGGCTCTCTGGTTCCGTTGGGCTATTTTCACTATGACTCTTCTAAAAGTAACTTTCTGTATTAAGACACAAAGAGGCTGAAACATGTTATTACTTGTATTTGATATGAGAAAGGATAAGTGGCAAGAATCTTTCAGACAAATTCCCTGAGTGCGCGTAGTACCACTGCATTGCAGGACTGTTAAAATGGTAAGGTATTCTTCTAACTGCTGTGGAAATAGATCAGATAGTATCAGTTTTTGTTGTTTCTAAAACTCCTGTCAGTGAAGCAAACTCCAGTTCTTCTTCAAGCAGGTTATAGGTATCTGGTTATAAGTGTATGTGTTAAGTCAGAAATCCATTGTTACTACCCCATTTGTAAGGGGTAGTAATGCCCAGACTCTGGCAGGAGGCTGGTCAGTTGTTCTGCTTAATTATGAACTCCTAGTAAAAAGTGACATACTCAAATAATGCTTCCTTACTCTTCTGAGTAGTACTATAAGTTTCATGTTTAAAAAGGCAAGTTTTGCTCTTTGTATCTGGGGTGTGCTAATCTCTTAAGTGCTGTTTTCAATGAATTTTATGTTTTAAAACAACCACATTCCTTTAGGCAGTAAGCATAGATATTTAAATGAGAAAGCACTGCAGATAAGCATTTAATGTGTAAATTCCACTTCCTATGACTTCCCATTGAGGTATGTATAGCTGGAAACTAATTAAATAGACCAGTGATGTTGCGCCAACTTAGACAAGGAATTTATCCACCTGTGAGAGTTCCATGAAGTTGTGCTTAGCAATGTACTTTTTTAGTTAGTTCAGATTTCTGGAATAGATACAGGTCACCTTTGAAATTACCACTTCCTTTTTTTTTTATTACAAAAAAATACCATCTTAGAGCAAGAAAATACTTGCAAGATTTTTGTAGTCGTTATATGTATATATTCATTATATTGAACATCTATAGTGTCTTTCACAACTGCAAAGATTGCTTTCTGCATGCTCCATATGAAAAGGTTACTTGTAGAAACCACATTATAGACAGATGACAGCTTCAGAAGAGAAGCAGAGACCTCTTGCAGCAAGGAGTGGAGAATTTCAGAGGCTAATAGTGTGAATCCCAGTATCCCAGTCAACCTGTGTAATCCCAAACGAGGATCAGAATTGTGATGCAAAAAACTTAAACCCTTCATCTCAACCTGTTAATATGATCATCGGGCTTGTCTTAAGACAGAGGGAAAACTATGACCATTTCTTTAAGAAAGAATATGAATTGTTAGGGAAACATAAGAGGGTAAATGGGATAAGGACTACGTCCTTCCACAGCATTTCCCTAAGAAGTTTTCATTCTAAGTGCTTTATTTACGATAGAAAAAGTTCATAAACTTTTAAACTTTGTTAGCTAGAAGGTTCAAATTCAGCAGCTCAAATTATAGACCTGTTCCCCAGACTAAAGGAGCATGTTATCCTAAGGAATGTTTGATGGGTTTGCCAAGGCATATCAAAAAGTCATTGAGATTGGAAAAGTTATCAATCAGTAGCACTGGAAACACTGTTTTTTGATGCCTGGAAATGTGAAGAAGAGACAATCGAATATGTGCTCTCAAGTAAGCTTGATATTGAAAATAAATAAATAAAAAATAAAAGAGAGAGAGAGAACTGGGAATTGCAACTGTTTATTGGAAGTGGCCAATTTAGACCTGCTGGTTATATTAAATACAAACTAGCCACCAATTAATAAGAGATCTGCTTTTCCCCTATGTGAAGAGTGAATTTGGACTGTTGTGCCTGGGCAAAATCATACAACAGGAAATGGAAGCAGGGAGAAAATGATACTTCAGACTGGAGATGGTATCTATGACACGCTGCCTGTCATCTCTGCACTGCCAAAAGAGTGTGATGGGAGCGAAGATGCACTTTACAGAAACATATGAGGCTGCTTATGCTACTGGAACAATGATAACAGGGAGTTTGCAAATGGCAATGAGAAATGTGCTGTGAAATTACAGTTTGATTTGTTTTAATGTGCTCTCTTTCCCTTACGAACTTTGTTGTGCCTATGCATGACTTCTCTAGTTTAAAGCATTTTACTGCTTTCTCTGTAGCGTGCGTGTGGCTGAAGTTTTGGAACTGGACACATCAGGGATTTGGATCATGAGGAATTACTATGTCTGCAGCTGTGTGTAACTGTTTTAAAAAACCTGTAAAATATGTTGTTAGACGGTTCCAGCCTTGGAGTAAATTTCACTATCCAGGAATGTCCTGATCAGGCCCAAAGTCAAGCTGTTGGCAGCGTTAAATATTCACACCACAGAGCATTAATATAAAATGCTTTTCTCTAGCTGCCTAGTTGGCATGGATTTGAATTACTCTGCAAATTTGAAGTCTAAATCACTGACTTGCACTGGGTGGGGAAATGAGCCTTATTCATCATTGTAATGACACCAGGGATGTTCTCAGTTCCTGTCCTCAGTCCTTCTGTTATTGTTTAATTTTTCATGTATTTGTAGGCACAAAACCAACTTGTCACCTTTATGATCTTATCAGATTTTCAGCATCTGGTTCCTGCATTTTCACCTGAAGATTTGTTGGTCAGGAATGGGGCTTCAGTGTGCAAAACCCCCAGACAAGCATCAGATAAAGTCTCTACCCTAAAGAACACAAGATAGATCAAAAACAGAAAAGCAGAATGAGATAGTGAAGGGGAGATAAATGCACTGAAGTCATGCATTTTTCAATGCATTTGACCTCTTTTTTTCTTCTCACAAATATTTACCGAAACAGCACTTCCTCAGCTGTTGTTTAGTCTTACACCCCTTGGCACTTGGTAAAAGCTGCCATTAAATGTTGTGTTGAAGTGAGATTTGAGTAGTGTTTTGTGTGTGTATATTTGTAGCTGCATTATTTTCTCTATATTAGCTTAAATGTTATCACCTAGGGGAGCCGCAGTTTAGTGGGAACCATGCTTCTAGAAACAATGCAACTTTGTTGAAAGATGTCTCATTTCTTTTACATTCATTTTTGAAGAGCTGCAAGTAGATCGGTTGTGTGTTGTCCTTTCTGATCTGCTGCTGCCCGTTGCTCTGTCTCTTGGCATTGAGGTAGAAATACAGGCTGTTGCTTGAACTGTCCAGGAAATGTGAACCCAACCGCATAAACTCTGTAAAACCTCCATTCTAGGGTTCTGTTCAACTTTCGCTGTCAAAAATAAGTTAATGCTGAATTGAATATTCTACTCAGAATGGGGGAAAACATGTTCTGCTTTGGGCTGTAGCTCAGGAATGGTCATTGAAGCACAGAAGCCTTAAAACATTTTCTTTAATTCTCTTCCTTTTCAGCAGATGTCAGGAAGAAATCCTGTGATTTTGGTTTGTGATCTTGATGTCTTAAGCTATCAAGTTTTAGACTCAAGACTTGTTGTGCTAGATGTACATAGCAATGGCATTGGACACTGTTGCTGAAAGAATGAGTTGACCTGTTCCAATTGTCTTTCATCTAGAGTAAAAATTTAAATTTTATGAAGCAGTCCTTCAGGAGAGAGTTCTGGTTTTGTAAAGCAGTTTTCCAGAAAGACGTTAAAAAAACTACAGAGGAAGGGAGGAAGGAATTAATTAAAATAGCAGAACATAGCAGAGACAGTAGAACCTTAGCATGTCCTGTTTTCACCTAATATGTAGGGGAACTTTTTTGTACCAATGTAAATGTGTTAGAAGACCACTGAATTTCTAACTGCAAGGCTTTCTGGGACACAAAGATGAAGAATCTATGTTTTCTGAAATTAAAATGTGGAAGCAACTAGATCTTTTAACTGAAGGTGATTCAAAATACCTCAGACTCTATAGGAGCCATTCCAATGTTTTAAGTGAAATTGGAGTTGTAATCTTCAGTGCTGCAACGATGTGTCAGGCTTCAGAGCATGGTATCATGAATGTAGCTGTCATGCTTTGGAGGTTTCCCCAGCAGGAAAAAACTGCTTGTGCTGTATCATGTTGGAATTGTGTAATATGTGAAGTAGAAGCAGAATGCAGAGGAAAGAGTAACTGGGGGGAAATGGAAAAAGAGATGGAAAGCAACAAAGTAATAAACTGGAAGAAATTCCTCCCACATAATAGCTGGATCTAATCAGCCGGAGAAGGGGATTGCTCTTCTTTTTCATCAGCAGGATTTTGGACCAAATCCACCATGTTAACAAATGAAGAGTAGCAGTGTTCTCCAGAGGCTCTGCTGCCATTTTGCAGCACAACTTAGAAATAAATGAACAAGCATTCAGGTAGTTCTGTCACTGCTGCTCTTGAATACTAAGATGATATGATTAAAAATAGGTTTAAATGCACTGTTCTGATCCTTCAGCAAGTCTTCAAGCAGTCTCTCTGCTACATCAAGTTTTTATTTCCTATGTGTTGTGGGGAGAGTGGAGAGCTTGGTGGCAGAACCAGGTACTCCTGCTGATCAGTATGAAAGACTTGCGGTGGGTCGTGTATAGCTTGGAGACCTCTGATTTAGATTGTTGCCCTTACTGGAGTGCTTAGTCTTGTGTAAGAATCTCATTGGTGGCTCACTGAGTGTCTCGGGGATGTCCCTGGGCAATTTTTGGTCATTAATCTGCAATTGGAATAACGTGATTTTTTTTTTATATTTGTTTTCCAAATGTAAAAAAGATAATTCCAAGAAAAGTCAATCATGATTTTTCACTTTGGTGTTGGTGTGACCAACAAACAAAACCATGTTGTTGGTACAACAGCACACAGTCTTCCTTGTATAATCAGACATGTTTCTTTTCTCTCTGGACACTCATTCTTTTGAAGATCTTAATTTCTTTTGTCCTTGGTTGAATGCATCACAGTCTTGTTTCTGTTTTACTCAGTCTCGTGTCCTCATCCTCATAGAACTTCACTACTTATGCTGACCATTATGTTCCAGGAATTATTCCCTCTCTTGCTCTCAGGAAACAAATGCTGACATCTTAATATGTTACTGCCAACTAAAATTAGGTGTAATGTCGAGAGTACGTCTTTATGCCTTGTGTTGATAAGAAACACAGCAACTTGTTGCAAGCATGAAACAATTTATCTTAAACCCATCTCCTAAAATCTGGCTGATTTAAGTATCTCTTTTTTTTTTTTTTTTGAGAAATAAAAAGAAAAAACTTCCTTTGATTATGACTTTCTTTGTGTATGGTTATTCTCCAGTCTGTTAGATCTCTTTTTTTATTTTCTCTTCCTTCTCAGTGCACTGAAGACTACCTGCATTTGAGAGTATGCCTAGAATGCATTTTCAGTGGGCATTGAAGGTCAGCCTTGCATTTGTCTTTGGGAATAACAGGCAACAAGTGTTTGTTATCAAAGTCTGTGGAAAGGAGAAGGAAGTATCGTAAGGAGCTGCCAGTCAAATGAAAAGACCTAAAGTCACATAAATTTCCACAGCCTGGTTGTTGTATTTTGATGGCTTCTTTCCTTGCATCTTTTCCAGTTTCATCCATTAATGTGTAGACTGAGATTTTGAAAAGGACACAGTTCCCACTGAGATAACTGAAAGTGTAGTCATATTTACAGTGTAACCAAAACAAAGTGGCTTCCATTTAAAGTTACTGTGATGGGAGTATGTGTTCTGTGATAGGAAAGTAGCCTGTGTATGCCTGCAGTCTGATCCTAAGAACCCAGATGTTAAGCTTCTCTATTGCTGGGAATAGGCTATAACCTTGATTTAAACTGATGTTACATTGCAGATGTCCCAGTCCTCAGTAGGTTCTAACTCAATTCTGAGACTTTCAAAGTTTTGCAGTGCATATTGAGTTTTATAATAGCGAAACAAGAGTTGAACAGTCCAGTTTCTGTACTCTGGGTAGTCTGAAATGGTCACATTTTGAGCCAGGTGGATGGAAGGCAGGAAGACTTGAAGCTCTGTATTTTTGTGTGCCACAATGTTTGTTTTAGTTTCTTCTTTGTATACTGGAAATATTTTTAGAACTTTTTATTAATATAGAAACTTTTATGAGGAATATCCCTGCAACGTACTTTGTGCTCACTCAGCCAGCTCACTCAACCTGCTTACTTTCCTGGATTCCCATCTCAGGCATTGACAAGAGGGTTCTTCTGGGTGGGGGATGCAATATAGCAGTGGAATGGCCAGAAACAGTGCTGAATTGATTAATTTGATTGCTTGTAACTGTCCTCTTGATTGCGCTTGATTTTCTGAATCATTAGCGGTGACTGCATTTCTCTTTTAGCTACTCATCATGCTTGCTGGGCCTCATTCCTTGAAATCCAAGGATTTTCTTTTGCTGCTATATTTAGATCATATTCATCACTTAACACAAGGGTGGAGACAGTGAAAATGCACAGATAACCAAAATTGTGTTCAACTTTACAGATGCTATTAAAAGTTTTCTTTGAGTAAAGGTATGTGTCTATCTTAAAGCTTATGCTCAGATTAGAGAGAGTGTTTACTATTGGAGTAATATCTAATGACTGTCATTGAATTCCTGCTATTCCTGCTTTCTTCTGAGTGGAGCCTGAGGGCATCCTTCTGAGTTTCAAGTCATGCCTCAATGACTGTAAACTCTTTTTCCTATAACATCTCTAACATAGGCTGGTGACATTCCCTTTGGTGCCTCTAGCTCTGAAGTGATCCCTCTTCGTTTCAGAGTTATTTTTAGATCTAGAGTGCAAGAAGCTGATGGAGCCATAACATGCTTTCTCCCATATGCCACTTATTCCATAACACTTTATGTCCTGCTTTGCCCTGTTACGGTCTGTAACTTTGTGTCCCCAGATTACCTGCCAGGGATTTGACATTAGGCAATGGAGATTGCTGGGGTGGTTGAGGTTTGTTTTGTAACAGATTCCCCAGATGTACCTTACTTGGTCCTCTGCAAGTTTTTAGATTGTCCTGAGATACTACCAGGTATTTTAAGGAGAACTTTATTGACAATGAAGGAATTTGAGTAACATGGGAATATTTTTTAGTGTTCTTCTTGTATGATGTGTTTCCTTTGTGTTATATATGTATACTTAGAAAGCTTGAAATAACTTTCATTTGCTTAAAGGTTGTCAGGTCTTGCAGTAGACTTAAGGCCACTAGCATATTATCTGTTTAATCACTTTTATATTCCTTAATGGCTATTTCTAAGGATAAGCAACTCCCAGGTCCCACTGTGCACTTCATTCTGGGATGTGCTGACTTGAATTTGCTGTGTGCATAGGAGCTCAGTTCACTTTGTAGACATGGAAGAAGGAGGAAGAAAATAATCCTTGTGCAAAAAGACATTGTTACATTAAGGCTAGATGTAATCTGAAAGTACCTGGAAGGTCATCATAAAGAAAGGTTTAATAAGTCTGGATTTAAGCTTAGTTGTATGCTGAGGCAAACAATTATACTGCTTTTTTTTCTTTTTAAATTTCTGTTCACTCATGCTATCCTAGAGCTTTAGTCTTATGCTCAGGTTTCTCATTTAGGGCCTGAGTAACTTGCAAATAAATTTAACTACTCTCGGACAGTTCATAAGTCTTATACAGGGAAAGAAACAGATTTAGACTCTCCCTGTTATTCCTTCTCCCTTTTCCCAAGTCACCGTACAGAAGGTGGTTTAGATGCATTGATATGAAGAATTTGTTTGAAAAACAAACCAGAAAAGTTAAACTGTCGAAAAGACAATGGCTAATTTCTACTGGCATAATCACACAGGAGGTTTTATATTTATGTACTTATATATTTTGGAGAGCCTTAAGGCAGGAGTTCCACAAGTTAGGGAATTTCAACAGCAACACCATCTTAGGGATCCTTGTTTTCTTCCATTTTCTCTGCCTTTTTCCACATACCTTGCCTGGGCCTCTGCGAAGAGAGACATATTTAACCTGGATAAATTCATATAGTTCACAGTATGGTCTTGTGAAGAGATTGTGTCAGCAGTCTGGAGGAGATATGCTATTCTGTAGCTGGGAGCAGAAACAGCTTGGAATGAGTGGAAGGGAACTGTTTCAGCTGGCTTCACTGCTGCAGTTTCTGAGCTGTTCTACTGCCTTGAGGGTCTCTGTCCCTCAGCAGCTAATAAAACCTTTCCTTTTATCTTTGGAAATCTCTACATTAAGATGCAGTGATTTTTCAGAAGAGCTGTGCTTCTTTAGGCATAGAATTGCCCATAACTTGCAAATCACTGAGAGAAGTGATGAGAGTTTACATTCGCATTTAAAAAAAAAAAAAGCATTTTTCTGATTATTTTATGGAAAATTGCAGCTACTGCTATGAAAAGGAGAAGGGGAGAAAAAGCTTTATTTTGAAAACAGCTGCTGTGATCTTTCTACAAGTGAACACCATTCAGGATGTGAAATTTTGTTAGCATTTAAATCTGCTACCATGAGATCTTCTGAATACTTATTTTGTCTTGTGCTTTATTTGTATTTCCAGTACAGACTTTAACTTCATTAGACTGACAGTGGTTAACTGAGGCTTTATGTTTTTCAGTAAACTACAGTTTCACTTCCAGTTTGCTATGACTACTCAACTATGTTTGGTATAAAGACAGATTTATTATTAAATTAAAAACTTTCATCTGAACAGGCATAAAATGTGACATGTTGCAGGTAACATGGGAAGGAGTACAATGACACAATGACAAATAGAAGAGGTGTAGAAGATGGAAGAATGGTTTATCAAATTGTGAAAGTATCCCTCAATAAAAAGAAGGCCCTTCGAAACAGGCATAGATTACTCTAAGATGACTGCAAATGACAAATTAAGTGATGCTTTTGTGACAAGCATAAGATCTGACATAAAGATTTGGTAGAAAGCGTGATAAAAGCAAGACAGCAGCATAATACAGGAGAAAATTTAAAATGCATCAAAGATAGCTTGTGGTTAAGGCTTTTTGATCCCAGTAACCATTAGGTGTGTGTTTAGCTTTCTGAATCATTTTGGTGATGCTTTTCACATGTGTTTGGTTAGCACATGTGATAGTTACTGAAAAGAAGAGAGAGAAATGCTTGTCCTTAAAGAAATCTCAAAGTGATGATGACATTTACACACAGAAATTTTCTTTTTAGTCAACTTAATAATGAATAAATCAAAACAGTACACTAAACTATTGAAATCTTATGTGTTGGGTACATTCAATTTCTTTAAGCTTCAACTAAAAACTTACACAAAGTGAGTATAATAGTAAAATTCCAAACTTTCATTTAATTCCTTGAAGAAAAGCTATTCTTCTGGAAGTTTAAATGTTCAGATACGTACACTGCAGGGAACAAGAAATACTGAGGGAGAGGTGTTCAAAAATTGAGTTCTTATTAGGAGTTAGTATTTTGTTATATTGATAGAAAAAATCTGAGCCTAATTGCTATTTCTTAATCTCATTTGAGATATAGACTCTACTCTCCTGGAAATCCTTGTGTTGTCTCATGCTCAGCTTCAAATCAGTGAGTGTAATCACACTGAAAGGGAATAACCTTTGTGTGTGCTCATGGAGGAGCAGATCTTGTCCACCTTTCCTGAAGATATTTCAGAAGTATTAGCAGACTGAGCTAGTTTTCTTTATAAAGCTATTAGATGAAGATATCTAAATGAAAGTTTTACTAAAAGAGAAGTTTTATATTCCATAATAAAGAGGATTTACATCTATATGGATTTTACTTAAAATGGGCAGAAAATGGTATGGAATTGGCTCTATATTGCATACAGGAAGCATAGAGTGGTCTTGGCTTTTTCCAGTGACCTGGTTGGTGAGCTCAAAAACTTGTCCTTGAAGGCAGGAGATGTCTTTTAGAATAATGTTAGCATAATATGGCTCTTTTTCTCTTTTTTTTTTTCTTGTGTTAAATTTTTAAGGCTTATTCTTTTTAATATATTGACAATAAGGTTTAAAATAAACATGAAAAAGCAATGTCTACAGGATTTCTACTGTAAATAACTCTTAATTGAAATGTATCTGAACTTCTGCTTTCTCTAGATATGATAAAACTATCTTTGTGGTTATTTTTTATTAAAAAGGGAGACTTGAGAATGTGTGTGTGTGTATATTTATATCCTTATAAACTGGAACAAATGATAAGAAAATCAAAGTCCTGTGAATATAGTCCTTCTTCTCTAATAAAACCTTAAAGCAGTCTCAAATGAAAGAACCCACAGAGTTTTTTTTGCTTTTTAAGTGAATACTTTGTATTCCGCAGTTAGCTTGCATGAAGTACAAACATTTGACTGTGTAGAAAATTGGCTTGACAGATTACTGGACCTAGCCATACAGCTTTCTCTGGAGTGCTGTGTTTCTTCTCTGTTATACTTAGACAGTAGGGGATCTGGAGAATATCCTCAGCTAGGCTTCAGTGGCCCATCTTGCAGTTTCCATAGTCTGTAGGCGCACTGGGGAATTGTAGAGTTCGTTACCAGATTGGCTTAGGAAATACAACTCCCGAGAAGGCTGTGAATGACAAGTAGAGATTTACCGTAATCTTGCTGCTTTCTACTTTGAGCTCAAAGCTTGTAAGTGAAAATTAAGGAGAGGCTGCTGGGTAGGAAAATGTTGACAAGACCTTATGGGAGCAAAAATTCAGGAGACATGTTGACATGACCTGCAGTGAATACTACAGGGAAACAGGCGTAACTGGAGTCAGCCATCAGCAGATGTTTTTCCTTATGGACAGAGACAGTAATGGAACAGCATTGCAACACATAGCAACCTGCAAGGATCATATGCATCTCCATATCTGTGTCCTGAAAAGATACGTTAACTGCAGTGATGCATTGATTAATATATGAAGAAATTATGACATTATTTCTTCAATGTCTTCAGTTCTTGCAAGAAGTGTATGGAAATTGATATTTTTCTGGCACTAGACTCAGAGCCAAAATATGCACTAGTATATGCATCTTATAACATCCACTTGGTAAATCAAATTCTGATATTAGTAAGGGTTGAAGTAATGTCTTGTAAAATTCTTAAGATTGAGTTATTCCTACATCTCTACCATAAGAAGAGGGCATACATTTTTTTTTTTTCTTCCTCCAAGAACTGTTTAATCTGGCTCCTCCATGATATGGTTAATTCTTGCTTAATATTCCTTTTCTGAATGCCAGCAAAGAAAACTGTCGGAGCTTTATTTCTTAATTAGCTTCTTGCTTTCCATTTGCAAAAATTGTCATCTAATGTGCTGGGGTTTGTCTCAACAGAGAAATAGAAATTTAGAAGCAGAACATACTTTCAAACTTTCATAAGCTGGTGTAATTGATTCTAGGACAACTTACTCTGTAACAGAGCTAAAACTTCATTAAAGGGGGAAAAAGCTATTCTGGTTTAAAACAATAAAAAATGTATGTAAAATATGAGACCTTGTACATAAATTTCATCATGGGAAGCAAATCAATAATGTTAAGGGAATGGAAGTCTGGCAAAAGAGGAGTTGCTCTGAAGTGTTAATGTGAAGGCATGCTACAAGAGCTGACAGAGGGCTCTTCTTCATTGATAAAAGAAATAAGACAGAGTTTAGTATTTGGCATTGTAATAGGAGCATCATAATGCAGGGTTATGTATTAAAACCAGTGTTGCTTATCTCTGCTGGCAATATGGATGTTGGGGCTGAGTGCACACAGTTACCAGCAAAGTACTAATAAAAGTTGAGAGAAAAGTTGTGCTCACTTTACAATATAATACACTGCAATGGATCAAGTGAGCAGATCATGTCAAAAAGGGAGAAAAAATGATGTGAAACCATTTTGTCTAATCAAAAGGACAAGTTTATTGTAGAATATGTTGATTAGATTGAACCCGTGTTTTCTAACAGGAAATTCTCTTGGGAGGAATTTTTTGCAGTTCTTTCTGTAGCTAGTGTTCTATGTAGTCTGAAGTTGTTGTGCTTTGTTGGTTTTTTGGTTTTTTTTGTCATCCAGTTGATTTTTCTATCAGTAAGATGTTTGGTCTGAGTATTTGGAAATACTTTGATTGGAGCAGAATATATATATGTATATGAAATAATTATTTGCAGGTGGTAGACCTAGAAAGAAAATCAGTTCTTTGTACTTAATTGCCTGAGATGGCGGTGCAGTGCATTCTGGAAACTGCTAGGAAATGTTGAAGCAAGTAAAACAAATACAGTCAGGCAACACATGCTTTATCTCAGGGCTAGGATATGAGTGGAATAAGAATTCAGCTGCAAATCATATTGTACTTCAGAAACACGATTAGTAGAAGAGCTGTTCATTTTTAGGAGTTATCTGTAACTCAGCTCTCTTCCTAACAGAGGTCTTGGAAGTTTTACTACCAACACAACCTTGAATCTCCTTTTCCTTTATCTTTAAATCTGTTTATGGCTGAGAATTTTATAAGGGTTTCTCTTTTGGTTTACTCTGTTTTTGTGAAATATACAGTCATGCCTTAATCCTTTCTTGTCTTCGTCCATCTCTTTAATTCTCTCTTTTACAGCCTTCTTGTATTCCAAGGTTGAATATCTGGTCCTTGGAAATTTATTGGAGTTTTGGCATTAGCATCTATGTATGTGGGATTATTTTTTCTTCCTGTAAATTAGACCTGGGCCTTCGTAAAAAAAAAAAAAATAAATAAATAAAATAAAATAAAAAAATAAAAAAAATGATAAAAATGTAATTAGTATGCATTTCCTACTGCTGCTTGTGCATTAAATTCTATCAATGAATAAGTAAGATATCACTATTTCCTCTCAGATGATAGCCCTCTCATTTGAGTTCATTTGTCAGGATTTGTTTACATTCAAAGAAATCAGGAAGTGTCTTGAACAAACTGAAATAGGTGAGAAGGACTTGGAGGGAAAGCACACAGGTGGTTCTTCCCCCAGCAGTAGTATGAAGGCTACCTTATACACGTGGCCAAAGGATCTTTGAATGGTAGCTAAATATTTCCTGATGTCTGTATCTTTTTCATCCCTGCATAAATTTGACATGGAGGATTTAATTACCACTGGAGGACAGCATCTATGACCTTCAGTATTACTACCTCAAATAGATGTAGATTCTTCAAAGAAAAAAAAAGTCTTGCATATAATTGGCCTGAAGATAATAGATCATGTATCAACTGTGTGTATCTTCTGAAAGGCGTTAGTTGTGTTCATTGGTCTCCTACTGTAGTTACTTTTTTGGTGGCTGATGGGTACTGAGATATCCCCAGTGGTCCCTGGTGCCGGTTGCTTTCATGAAGGCCGATTGTCTTTTGTGTGTAAAGAATGATGTATGAACTTAATCCTGTTTAACAGCATTGTTCTTTTGTTAACAAAGCAAGTGCATCTTTCCAGTATCTTTTTTGGTAAGCATCCCTGAACAGCTGGCTAATTTGCCTGCAGCATGTTTCTGTACTCAATTCAACTTCCAAAGAAATTTTTAATGGAATAATTATTTAATATGAAGATTGCTCCTTTTATGGCTTCTCTTATACTAGTTCAGTTAATATGAATATTACAAAAAGCAGAAGTTAACATCTAGTTGAAGAATTAGCTACTATTACCTCTTATAAATAATGGTATATGAAGTAGCAAGTGTAAAAAGTGAGCCGGTCAGTTGTATACTATTGAGATTACATTTTCAGGCTTCCTTAAGAAAACTACTTAGTGCCTAAGTCTTTCCTTGATGCCATTCGCAGAATTTGAGGTGACTGTGACTCTACCCTCATCCCAGGGTCTGAGAATACCTCTTTGATGGTACTTCCAGTGCCATCAAAGTTGTTTTTTCATTTTGCTTTGGGAGCTGCTGTAGTTGTGACAGAACAGAAGGACATTGTTGCATTCAGTTTAAAAAGTGTTGAGCATGTTCTTCCCCATTTTTATGGAATACAATGCAAAGCACCTTTTGGGGTTTTGTGTTTATTTCAGTATTGTGCAAAGGGAAAAGAGGAAAATAAAAACAATTGTCAGCTGCTTTATTTCACTGCAGTGTATATGTGTTTACTGAATACTCAAAAGGTACTTTGTTTTACATCAACTTATAACTTGAAAATTTTTTTAAGTAGTACCTTTAAAGACAACTTTGTTTAGCGGTTTGCTCAACTGACCTGAAATGTAAATAATGGTTTATAATTAGTAGTAACTGAAGTCAATCTGTATTTGCATATAGATTTCATTCCCATGCTTTGGGGCACATACCAAACAGCAATGAGAAATATTTGTTTTGAGACACTGATGTGAGCAAAAGGCCAGCTGTTGCTAATATTTTACTAGTATTAATACTGAGTTTCTTCTGCAGTATGCCCACTGCAAAAGGGGGGGGATTGTAACACGTGCAGTGTTGCTGGTGCTGGAAAGATTCTAGAGTATGCTGGGGGGAGGAAGACCAAAGAAAGAAGGGATGACGGGACTTCTATTAAATATACTGGTATAAAGGGAAAATAGCCTTGTGATAAATAAAAAGATTTTCCCTTACTAAGAGCCTTTCACCATTGAATTGGTTATCAAAGTAGTAAGTTCAAAAAATGGTTTGTTTTTCTATTAAACACTTAATACAATCCACCAATCAGTATCAGAGCACACCCTGCTTTGATTAGATAGAATACCAGATGTTTAATATCCATGGTGTGTGTTTTATCTGCTTGCTTTTTATAAAACCACAAGATTCACTAATTAAGTAGTGATGACTGAGTCCCAGTAGAGGGGAAAGCAAGAAAACAACACAATCAAACTTGTAGCAAATTTAGATTTTAAGAAAGCACATACCTATTTCAAATCTGCAAGCAAATAAGTGTGAAATACTTGTACTAACTGTATGTGAGGTTTTTTTATCTTTTCTTGCGGAGTTCTTTGTTGTGAAGATATGTTTGGTACAAGGAATGCATTCTCCTGTTTTCTAATATAACATCAGCAGTGTTATATCAACCTGCAAGAACTATGCAGAGAACTTCCCTCCAGTGTTCTTACTTTTTAAGGTTGTAGCTAGTTTTAAATAACAAAAATGTTTTCAGAAATATTTTAATTATAAACACATTACAAGAAGAGTTTTTTCCTTTTGCCGTTTGAACATCCAGCTAGCCTTGCTAGAACATAGGACACAGGGTTCTAAGGCAAAGCTTAATGAAATTCATCAGAACATTTCATTTGGTAGTAGTTGTTTGAGGGTGTATGTGTCTGAGAAAATTATTCATTCCTCATCTTATGATCTCATTTTGGTTTGATCCTGTATGTTCTGTAGCATTCCCTATTTACTTTTTGTTTAAGAGTGCTTTTTCCTCTCTCTAGGTTGAGGAGATTTAATAGAAAACCACAGATGAATAAGATCTTTGGAAACCTGCAGGGTTTTTTTTTTTTTTCAAAGAATTATATGAAACTGAGAAGCTGAAATAATAAATTCATGTTTCTGTCAACCTGAAAGAGAGATCATGTTCTATAAATATTTAATTTGGTCTTCTAATACAAACGTATGAGTCAGTTATTAAAATAGGTGTTTATCTTAAAAGAATAGTGCTGGGAATATTGAAATGATAACCCATCTGGTGTGACGATGTTTCAGTGGTTCTTATTCTCCCGTGAATTCCTGCTGTTTCTGAATTTCTTCCATTTATCAAAAACTTCCCTCAGACATCTGTCTACAGCTTGGTGTTAGGAATCACGAGTATTGCATGCATCAGCTTAAGCCATTGTAGTGGGACTGGCTCCTCCAGCTCAAAGGATAGCTTGCTGCCTCAGCGTATTTCCTTAGGAAAGTTTGTTTCTTCTGCTCTGCTCTAGTCTCCCAGAGATTGAGGGGAAGCAGCACCTGAGCCCTAAGTTGCAATGGCCCGGAGTCTTCCCTTTGCACATTCTTCTTTTTCCCCAGCAGTAGCCTCTCTGTGCTATGTGGAAGCAGTATTTTTGTATTTAATACTTAGAACAAAATATCCCAAGTGCAGTGTCTTTTAATGGACAAAATAGATGCATGTACATTTGTTTTAAACATAAAATTGTTTTTTAATTTATCAGAAACTCTTAATTATCAGAAGCATCTCAATTTCTTTTTATCCCCTCTCCTGTGCAAGCCAAAATAATTGCTCCACTTGGTAGCAAGCTAGAGTTATGGGCTTCCTAAAATGTGAGCATTTTCACAGCTATTTGAAAAGGCTTCCTCCTCACTCTGTCTTTGCTGTTATGCTTCCTCTGCAGCCAGAACAATCCTATTGAGTTAAACACTTGGTTGTTTCTGGGTGGCACATCCCTGCACTGTTCTGTTACTAGGTGCTAAGAGCTCTGCTGTTGTGGATTTTTTATTTACTTTTTCCATGTGAAAATTTCCAAATGGAAGCCAATTTATAACTTACAAAGAAAATTAGATTACTTCAACCAGTCCATCTGACACACTGTATTGAAATATCTTGTATCAGCCTGGATTGTTTGTTGTAAGACATAGTGTAGTTGAACATTGGAGTCCCATGCAACCAATGCTGTGTCCTGGAATAGGAAACCTGATTATATTTTATATGCAATAGTAAAATACTATGCAATTAATAATAGAGTTCACATGAAGATCATTTTTAGTGGAATTTATATTTGTAGCTGGAGTGTGAAAGGCATCTTTTTTGAAGGCATCTATTTAACAAATAGGCAAACACAAAGCAGGGTATTACAGAAGCATTGAGACATGTAAGAATAAAAAGCATTAATTTCACTTAACCCTCAATATTCTTTATTGAAATGATTTGTTGTATTCAGGAAGATTTGGCTATAAATAGACCAGTTGCTTATGTGGATGAATGGAGAAATTTCCCATTCTCTAAAGAGAGAAATCCAATGCCACCTTTAAATCACTTTCTGGATAATCTTGGTATGAGAAGAGAAGCAGAGCCTAGCTCTTAAGCTTTAGTCTTTCCTGACACAGACTCCTGCAATCTTGCTTGCAGAGAAAACTTTGTAGTGTATTACAGCTTGTCCTCTACTGAGCGGCCATGGAAGGAAGAAAGAATTATGTACTGAAATCTACTGAAAAATACATATTGTATTTCTTAAAAATTGAATTCAATGTTGTCGATGACACAAAGTCTGTAAGTTCAGAATTTTTCCTTGCGTTTACATAGATGAATGGAAGATTTTCCCACTTTTTAAAGAGAGAAATATAATGCCACTTTTAAATCACTGTTTTGCTCCATTTGATCAAAAGACAAGTTTCTTTAAAAAAATCTTTCATTTCACTGTTGTATTTCATGCCTTGCTAGCAGAGACCGTTGTGGCATATTCAGGGGATCTGAAACAGTTCTTTTGGCATAAGGAACCAGGAAACTAGCTGTGAAGTCTTCATAAAGATGTAAGCATGAGTTTTCTCTAGCTCTAGACCATTTGGATGTTTAGCAAGCAATGCTCTCTTTTCTTTAATGCATGCATTAAACTTGATAACTTCTTCAAAGTCAAATACCTTTTTACTTCAAAGTCAAGAGCACTTCTGGACTACCAAAACAGTAAGGAGGAAATGCTGCTGTGCATCAGCATGAAAAGCACTTCACAGGCCTGCCATCATCCATGCCATGCTCTCTTGTATGCAGCCTTTCTTCCTTTCCAATGTTTCTGCTGGCTTAAATTAATCATTGAAATAAACTTCTGAAAAATGTTTTTTCCTGGACACCTCCAGTGTTTTTCAGAACTCTAGTGAAGCGTATGTAGCAACTTACAAGAATGACAGGTACTCAACATGCTGATAATATGATCTAAAGTGAGTGTGTTACTTTGGAATAATAAGTCTTATTATCTACTAATAGCAATTGGTTATGCTAGCTCTGTCTTTTGTAATTTGGAAGTAACACATCTCTGAAGATGACTTTAGAGAAGACGATGTCTATTTGGAATGGTATAAAATATGTATGTTTAATCTTACATCTGAGCTCATAGACAGTAGTTCAGTCAGCCATAGTAACTTGCTTGCTTTGGAAGGTCACTAAACATCAATTCTGGGCTAGTACTAAAGCTTTTAAAGATCAATAGGAATAGTCTGAATGAGCTGAGGAAAAGCCATGCATCTGCTTACATAGTCATAAAAATTTTTAGTTATAAAAAGAGCTTCATGCCTTTAGGATTGCTGTGAGATATCATTTTCCTTCTCCATTACAGAACCGTACCTGGCAGTAGCGTATGCTAGGTCTTGCGTATGTACAACCAACAGTTTTTTTGTTCAACAAAATTCTGTTTGTGCACTTAAATTTGCTCCTGGTCAGATTTATTGCTGTTTGAAATCAAAATAGCCCAACTGACACAGAAGTCTTCCCCCCCTGTGGTCTGCACTGATTTATGCCAGCACTAAATTATAGCACTTTAAGGTACAGACAACTCTGAGCAGCGTCTTGCAGTCAGTGAGCCACGGTAAAATATTTCCTTTCTGGCTGGATCACTGCAAACCAAAGTACTTCAAAGAGTGTTTTGTTACAATTCATGTTACTGTGTGTAGATTACAGGAAGGTATCATACAGGTGAGAAACTGTCTCTCCATTTGTCTTGCAGTATGTATCTTTTTCTTTGCTGTCTGTTGTGTTTGATACTTGGCAAGGTTTTGAAACATTTCCACTCAGTTATCAGGTGGTGCTGACAGGAGAGATGTCTTTTTACTTGCGGAAGAGAAGAAAATAGAGACTGATTTTTCCATGTGTGCTTTTCTACAGATTAGTAGCAAGCATGAGCAGGCGGCTTTTTCAGCCCTTCCTCTTTGCCTCCTGTATAATTTTTTTTTTCTGTGTATGTACATGGAAGATGGAGTCTGCAGAAATGAATGGAACTGAACTCAAAACCTAGCTTTTTTTTTTTTTCCATAGCTGTGTTTGCTGCCATTGTGTTTTAAGTTGTGAAGGCTCTTAAGAAAAAAAAAAAGTTTTTGTATTTCTTCAATCCATTCCTATCTTCAGAATGCCTTCTGAACATTCTCACAAACAGGATTGAGGAAAGAAAGTCTGCTTTTAACGTTGTTTCCTCTTACTGATGTTTCATGTGTGTTGAAAAAAAATTCGTTGCCTGTTTGCTGTTGGAAAAAGCTATATTTGGTCTCTTTGCGCAAACCCCAAATTAACTGTCTAATGCTTTGAAAGAAAAGTGCGTTCTAATAATACTCTGAAAGCTCAATATCTAATCACTGGAACAGTGGGGAAGCTGAGGGATCCATTAATGAAAGCTTCTATTTTACATTAGTTTGATCAAAACAAACCATTTAAACTGACAGCTGATGTTTCACAAAGTGGACAAGGGGCTGCTCGGTTACAGCATAAGACGTGAGCTGCTTATACTTCGATCAATAAACGGCTGTGAAAAATCTCTGCTTGGGTGGACACGAAGCAGCTTAGCACAGGATGTGGGAGATGGGAGTTTTAACACTATACTTGCAGCAAATAGGCCTGGATCTGATTGTAGGGCCCTCACAGCTGTTGTGGTGGATGGTGTCATTTATAGGGATGCAGAGATAATTTTTCAGGTAAGATGTAGGACAGGCTGCAGATTAGAAAATGCTTCTTCGCCTTTATCTAGGTGATCAGGCACTGGATCAGGCTCCCCAGGACAGTGGTCACACCTCTAATTCTGTCAAGTTCAAGGAGCATTTGGACAACAGTCTCAGACACAGGGTTTGAATTTTAGGTAGTGCTGTGTGGAACCAGGATGTTTCTCAATGATCCTTGGGTGTCTGTTCCAACTCAGGATGTTCTGTTTTGTTTATCAATTAAAGGCATTACATAAATTTCTATATATGTATCCCATCAAATGTGGGACTTGACACTAACAAAACTGGATTGTTTCTCAAAGTAACCCTGTGGCAGCAACAGTTTAACTCTGAGATTGCTGCTAGATATTAAGCCAATATCTAGAGCCCAAAAAGCAAATTCTATCCTGTTAGCTGATTTATTTATGTGATTGAGATGGTTCTTTTAAGTGCTAAGTAAAGTTACCCCTCTGCAGTGAGTGTTGTCAGAGAGGTGCTGCTGAGCAGGGTTAGCTAACTGCTAAATAATGCATGGATCAAGGTGTGTTTGCAAAATGCCTTCTAATAAATTTCCATTTTTATAGACAATCCATGAAGTTATTACACCCATCCTGATTTGCATTAGTAGTAACAAGCTTCTAGCTGATGTCATGCTCACCTGAGCAGTCTTAGTACTTATGACACGGGAGTATGAGCACACAGTAATTGGCTGTTCTCCAGTCCTGTTTTATATGAAAGTGAAGATAATCATAACAGAAGTAAATTGAGCTAGTTGTCTGGTTTTTGACTACAGATTGTTTTATGATTCCAATTCTTTCTAGCTTTTTCTTGTCGTAAGTATCTTAGAATCATATAATCACAGAAAGGTTGGATCAGAAGAGACCTTAAAGACAAGCAGCCCCAAACCCCTGCTATGGGCTGCTTGCCCCCCACCAGATAAGGCTGCCCAGGGCCCCATCCAGCCTGGGGTTTTGAGCATCTCAAGGGATGGGAACACCTAAAGCTGCTTCTTGAATATCTTTGCATTCCTCTCTGTTTTGCATTAATAACCTAAATCAACTGTGCTTGAACATGGAAGAGGTCTCCCTTCTTTGAGATCTTTGAAAGCCTTCTGAATGTGATCCTGCTCTGAGTGTCCCTGCTTGAACAGGGATTGGAGAAGGTGCCCTGAACCCACGTCTTGATTCTTCTCATACCAACCTCTTCAAGACTGGCCAGCAGATTAATAATGAATTGTTTGGAGATTTCCAGTGTCGGATGACCACTAAAGTACATTCTAAAATCCCCATCAGTTTTGATTTTTGAGAGAACCATTTTGTGATTTTTTTTATAGGAGCTTCTCCCTGCATATTTTGTCCTGGAGTTCAAACTAAAACATTTTATGGTTTTTTTGTATTATTGTACACTCTTCTGGTTACGTGCAAATGCTTCCTTTGGCTGCATGGGGTTTTGTAACAAATTTATTTCCAAATTCTAAGTGGCAAGCACAAAATACATGTGGGGTCACATTTTCTGAATAGCTGCAGTCTGGAATACAGTTTGCATACTGTCAGATGAAGGACGTTAAATAGGGTTATGCAGGCACAGGGGGAGCAGTTGCCTTTTTGCATATTCAGAACAAGTGCTTGGTATTCTGAGGTCATCAGAGAAACAAGGTTATTTTATCGATATAAATCATGGAAACTGTCTTGTCTATGTTGCTTTTATTAAACTTCTCAAATATGCACCCACTGGGTAAGATTAATGGTCATTGTTTAAAAATAAAATATATCAAGAATGTGAGATTAAGTCCCCAGCAATAGGATTCTAAAAGAACAGTGCAGCAGATGGCTTACTAGGATGCTAGAATAACAAATAAACCAATTTGGTAAATTTAGTAATGAAGGTAGTGGGTATTTGGAAATGTTTTCTAACGGGCACTGGCAAGGAAGATGTGTTATTTTTTTCTCTGCTCTCTGTGATCTTCTGTGCTCTTCTTTTAAATTTCAGGTAATTACATAGAAGCAGATTTTTATAGCTAGTAATAAGGTTGAATCAGAAGAAGAGCTACAGCACGTTTGCAATCCAGCAAACCAATACATAGCAATAATAATGGGGTGGATAGGAAGATTTCTTAGTCCTTGCAGTAGGGTTTCATTTTCTCTCTTTAGATCTGTATTTTGTGTATGATACATTACTTTCCTCCTAACCTACAATCTGTATAAGCCCCTGATTCCTGCAAAATGTCTTTATGACTTGAGGAGCTTTAACTGCTGAGGAATCCTTCTACATATTCTATGGCTTAGAGTTCAATCCTGCGTATAATGTATTTCTGCTTAGATTATAGTGCTTTTTAAACACTGCTCAGTGCAGAGATTGCTGTCTAGGTCTAAATGGGTCAGAATTCAGTGTTGATGAACTGCTTCAGTTCAGGTGAAAATCTCCTGAGTATAAATGAAGGGTAATTTAGGTAAAGATCTTTAAGTAGTATTATGCAGGTCATCAAGTTTGGTAATCTACTGGATCTTAACATCTCTGTGTGTGGTAAATCCAGGTTGAGAAAAAATGCAAGATAATTCTTTACTATCAATATTTCATTGTGAGTGATCCATCTTACAAATAGTCTTCCTTAAGGCCCTGGCAATCTAGCTTGGGTACAGGGATGAATCATTTTTGATGCTCTTTTAGTATTCCTTTCCCTTCTGTGTTGAAGGAGACCCTGGTTTGCATTCAGAAAGCTGTCTACCTGAAACAAAATGACAAGTGTGTTGGTCATACCTTTACATTCTGTATAGCAGCAGGGAGAAAAAGATTGTTTTATAAGTTTACAATTAAAATGAAAGATTTTATAAACCAAGACACTTGCTTCAGGATGAGAAGTGGTTGGTTATGATGTACTTCTATGTGTGTATGTAGATTATAACGAATCATTAGATTACTCTTACATTCCTTATTAATGGTTTATCTGCTTTCCTCAGCAGTTTAAACTCACTGAATAGATTCAGTTCCTTGAACAGGGCAAATAGTAATTCCTGAGGAAGGAGGAATCAATACTTTGCCTTTCATTTAATTGAAAACAGAACAAAAGCTTGAAGATCATAACTTTGTGTGTACCCTTGTAAAATCCTGAAGCAGATTTGTCTTCATTTAGAGCTTTTCTGTCCAGGAAGCTACTGTGCAAGGATTTTGGAGAGTTTACAGCATGTCTGCTGCTCCCTACAAACCTCCTCTAGGGACAGCCTTGGGGCATAGTGTGATAAGTTTAGTGGTCAAGGTCAGGCAGGTAGTGTGCTACCAATTCTCACTGCGTTTTGCTGTCCCTAATGAATGAGCATTAGCTGCAAATCTCTTTAAGTTTCTATAAATGATCCATTTGTGCTGAAGTTTTCACATGCAGAAGACTTCTCTAAAAATTATCTAGAATATCTTTTCATAAAGTTGTGATGCTAGCTACTGCAACAGTTCATCATATTCTTCACACAGAGCCAGTTGAGATCAATGGATGTAGCAGATAACAGTGAATCACTTTATTAAACGTTCTTAAGCACTTCGCTGCTGATTCTGCCATTGCATCATCCTCATGCTCCCCTTGAAATTTGGTATCTCTTGCTGCCTCCAGATTGTTCTGTTTTTCTGGCTGAGCTGAGCGTGAAAACTAGCATCTCACAACCCATGGAAATGCAGGAAAAGAGATGGAGCTCACTGTTCACTGATATGACACAAGAGGCATTCATGCCAGGTGCTTTCATAGCTGTTTTGAACCCTGTTGATCTGATGATTTCTTTTAGATGTCTATTTTGAGGGAGGATACATGTCATCCTGAAAGCACCTGTTTCTCTCTATTTGTAAGAGGGAGATATAGACAAGCTATTTCAGTCATAGACGTGCATAACAGGCATTTCACATTAGGCAGAGGAAACCTGACTAAAGCCTTGTGCTGTGATGCTGAGGACTGGTCGAGGGGAAACACTATGAATTCATTTGATTTCAGTGCCAGAATGAATCACCAAAGGTTAAACCATCCCAGTCAGGTTTGAATGCCAGGGCAAGTATTGCAAAAAGTGGAGTTAACAGCAGTGCAGCTACTCACATAGGCCTCTAGAGAGATAATGAAACACATACCACAAAAATATATGGTCTCTGAAAAATTTGATTACCTGAAAAATTGCCACAGAAGGTCATGTTTGAAAGCTGTTAACTTTCCTGGATTCTCTGAGGGCTGTTTTAATACATGTCCTTCACCCCTCTGTTCCCTCCTATGACTGGAAGGGGCAGTTTCTCTCTCCTTAACACTCTAACAGCCACAAGTATCCAATAGTTCCTGACAGCCTAGGCAGAAAGAGAAAATAAAATGATTGCCAGTGAGCAATTGCATTGTGCATCAAGTTTTTCTTTTCTTTTTTTCTTGTTCTCTTTCTTATTAAATGACTTTTATCTCAACCCACAAGTTACCTAACTTTTTGCCCTTAAGATTATCTTCTTCCTATTTAGCTTCAGTTGAGAGAAGTGAGCTAACAGCTTTGTGGTGCTGAGATGCCTAGCAGTGTCCCCCCTCAATACCCAGTGAGGTCCATGGCAATCAATCCAGAAACCTATCAGACTGGTAAGAGAGAAGGAAGATTCTGACTTCATGGAAAGTTTTCCAATACTGGGTTGGATCCTGTTCCTTGGCTTATTTTTTTGAGATTTTTCTGTTATCACTATTGAAAATGTTGGTAGTTTTGGTTTAGGGACTTCCAAACTAAAGCATCCTCCTATGGGAGCAGTGTATCAAGCTCCTGTGCTTGATCATAACCAGCAGAATGCTGTTAGCTATTATTTTGTCCTGTGCTTGTTTATGTGACCTGAGTTCAGTGGCTTTGAATCAGTGTGAGGCTCCTCTGAAAATATTAGGCAATTTAGTTTCTATTATCCACAACATGTTCCCAAGATCTTCTCTTGGAGGTTTTTGTGTGCACATTCCCCTTAGCTTTCAGAAATAACTTAAAAATTGGTATTGCTTTTATATTTTCCTCTGAATGAAGATGCATACTTGCAGTTAACTCAGACATAAAGGCCTAAAGGTCCAAGAACAGAGACCTCAGGTTAGAAAACGTTACAACAACAAAAGGTGCGGGAGTATTTTAAAAATGAACGTTAAGTATCTCTTACAATGCTTCTCTGATGCAGATGCCAAAAAGATTCCTGAATGAAGGACTTGACAGATTGTTTAGTGTGTCAGCCCACCACCATGCACCCAGTTGATGTCAGTCTGCTTTAGCCTGCACAATGTGCCATGAAATTTATTTGATTTTGTTGAGTAAGAACTTAATTAGTTGCTTGCTTTCTTCACTGGTGTTATTTTTGTTTGGTTCTAGAACACCATTAAGCATGGACAATCATAAAAGTCACTCTAAGTAATGAAAAACTGGAGCTGATCTCTCCTTAATACACACACTCTACCAGTATCAGATAGCTATCAGAAAATAATCCTTTCTCATTTATAACTCATTGCTATAGAGGATTTAATACCTATTGCTTCAGTGGGATTAGGTATGTGATGGCTGCCTTCCTGCAATAGGAGCTCATGTATTAAGTAAAATGAAAATAGATAGAATCTCTTCAGGTGTAAAATAGTTTAAAATCAATGAAAACAAGGTAGTGCAATATCATACATGGGGGGGAGGGGGGAGAGGGGGAAGGAATTTCTATTCCTTTGTGTTTAGGATGCAGAATCCTAAATTTTAACTACTCTCAAAATAGTACTACAGAAGGCTAACCGGCAGTCCTATGTAATTGCTATACTAAATTATGTCTAAAAGACAAATGGATTCCACTAAGACTTAGTTCATAGGTGTATTGTTGGAGAATTTAAATGTTAATATATGGGAATAAATATATATATATTTTTTCTCATATTGGTCTTATTTTTATTAACTCCTACCATCTGTCTCCTGCTCCTGAACATGTGTGAACATATGATTAGAAAGATGTTAAAATCTCAGTAGCATGATCTTAAATAATCTTCCTCTTCTTGTGTATTTATTTCAATACTTAACACTGTCATGCTTGCTATTATCAGACACTTTGAAAATATTTACTTTCTTAAAGGAAAAAAACAAGTTCTGACAAGGATTTACAGAAATGCAGGGTAACTGATTAGTCATAACATCACACATACGGTCTTTACTTTTATACGTTTTTCACAGTGAAAGAGGAAAACAAGATTGACAATTCCAGTAAGCTTTGTCTAATATCCTGCCGTAACTTTGCTCTTTTACTGTTGTCTTATACTATCCTAAGTTCCTGCCTTTGACTTATTTGGCCAGGTTCACTTTAATTTTTCCCTTGATGTCTTCTGAAAGGGACCTTCTTGTTGTTTTTTATCTTTTAATTCTTTGCTATGATGTTAGGCAGGGTTCTTATAGCATGAGGGAGTTGTCACATCATATATATTGGGTTTTATTTTGGTCATATTTACAGAGATGTGAAAAATGAGATTAAACAGGAGATCAGCATCTCTCCTGTATGTCACCCAGTGGTTGAATATAAGAAGTACTGATATTTAACACTGACAAAAAACATCTTTAAGCATATTACTATATTACATTTCTACTGCGTTGATAGCAAAGCTGATGATCTTAGCTTACAGTAAAGCTTTGCAAAGAACAAGGAATTTAAACTCAGTTCCCTACATTGCTACATCATTTCAAAAAGCATCATTTTGGAAAGAAATATTAGATAACATGCTTTCTAGACCACATATTAAATGCCAAGGTAAGTACAACGAACATCTATCTATCTTATCATTTTATTAACAATAATAATTTCAATCTGGATTATTCCATTTTGGAATACTGGTCCCTTGAACCAAAACAGACAGTGTATAAAACAAGCCTGTGTACCAGCCATTTTCACAGCAAGACGTCCTGTATTTTTCTTTCCATGAAGCAGTAATTCTGCTCATCATCATTAGATGGGTTCACTTGAGAAAGGCCCCAGATGTGCTTCTCTATTATTTGCTGCAAATGCTGTTTTTAACATTCCTCATTAGCAATGAATTTATGTTGAGATGTTAAAAAGTAATAATAATAATAATAATAAAACCTCTCAGAACAAAGTTTTGAAGTATACTTAAGGATTTAAATATCTTTAGAGATTGAAAAAGGCACCTCTTCCAAGCCTGGTCCTTTAGAGTTCTAGTGCATGTGTTTATATGAAACTTCACAAATGTCTGCTTCCTTAGGTAATTGAGAGCCTTGAAAAATCCTGCTCCAAGCTTTGCTATTGATTCAGTAAAGCTTTTTCCATAGAAGTGAACCTTTTGGAGTTCAGCTTCTGTGTGTAGAAGATGCTACTATTAAGCACAGCACTGAAAGCAGCAGCTCTGCCTGCTTCTCTGCCCTGAGCATTCCCCCAAAGCTCTCTGTGACAGCATTGACAATGGTTAGCTTGTGGCTAGACCAGCTCCTATAGCCCTGATGTAAACCCAGGGGCAGGGAGGAGCAGCTGTGGTAGGCAAGAAAGCAGAAGGTACCTAGGCCCAGTTCAGAAGTCAGTGGACTTCTGCCAGGTTAAAGCAATCATTTAACTATGAACTAAAAGACTGCAGTGCTCTGACAAAGATAAACCTCCATCCCATCTTCATACTTAAGCAGGCGATTTTCTGTGTCTTGTATCACTGTTACATTATTATTGCTTTTGCAAAAATTGTCTCCACTTTCTAACTTTGGAGAAGTGAACAGAGTTAGAGATGGAAAGCAATCACTTGTGACCAGGAATTAATTTTGAAATGGTAAATTAATCTTCAGTTTAATATTCCCAATCATCTGACCTGCAAACTAACCAGAATAATCAAGATATACAGCAAGAGGGACTTTAAAGGATGTGTCAGCTGTTTCTTGACATATGGTGTGAGAGTCTTACTGTACAAGAATGTCAGCAGTACTTGAAAGGTTAATGGAAGTGGGATTTGCAGAGACATGACTGATTCTCCTAGAACAGGAAGAGAAAAAACCTGATTTGGACAAAGACCTTTAAAAGGCCTTTTGCATTTGCATCCTTCCATCTGAAGGGAAGAAAAGCACTAGTCTCTTTTAACTTAGATCACTCTAATCTCTTGAAGGGATCCAAAACTTGTCAAAGAAAACATTTTCAAACTAGGAATGAGCCATCAGAGTGGGTGAAATACTCAGTGCGAAGCTTATGAAAATATATCTATTGTGGCATAGAAGAGTGCTTGATAATATCAAGTGAAGGTTAAACGCTTTGTTTTGCTGTGTGTTGCCCTTTGTGTCTCACACACACGTTTCTGACTTATCTTTATTGTATCTATTTGAAATGTAGTCAGATCCTTTTTTTTTTAATTTATAATTTAATAGCATGAATTAATATACTTTTATTCTGGGACTGGTTATAAAGCAGTGCATCAGTAAGAACAATTCTGCTACTGGTCACCCATGAATTAAATTCTTTACTGAGGTTAAAAACAAAAATAAATAAAGGTCCCATTATGTAGTAAATATGTGTTCTCGTCACAAGAAATAAGTGAATTCATTCTAAGCCGACAATTATATTAAAACATAGTAATATCGTTGATAATCTTGCAGGCCAACAGTAAAACTGCAAAAACCGGAGTTGCTAGTATGGCTTGTCCCTCAGAAAAACCGTAGTCAAGCAGTGTCTCATAAATCCTTTCTTTCTTAATCTTTTAATTATGCATCTTGAAAGTAGTTGTACATCTACTATGTATTTATTTGCCATTAATTTTATGTATCTGAAGTCATATCTGGCATTTATGATTGGCTTAAAAAAAAAAAATTTCTCCTCATAGATTCCAGAGCAGCAGAGCATTGTGTACGTTATGGAAAAGGTACATTGTCTTGGGTACCTTTGGACTTTTTAATGTGTGTACTCTCAGTAGTAAAAAATACAGCAGACTGAAGTAAAGTGTTTACAGTGAGCACAATGGAAGGAGTGCCACTGATCCTGAGAATTAGGGAAAGCTATGAGTGGGTTGCAAAAGTTGAAAAAGAGATGGAAAGGAAGAGGAGTAAGGGGCAGCTGAAATCAGGAGACAGCTCTTATGCATTCCAAAAACAAGATGTCAGCCTCTGCTGTTCTTAGATCAAATTGTGTTGAATAAAGAGCTCTGGTACAGAGGAGATAAAGATTTTGGGACTTAGGAGGAGCTATGAGCTTTAAAAGGCCAACCGAAAAGTGAGATAAGTGTTTATCAAAATAAAGGTTACAGACAGCCTGGTGGGTAAAGGTATTAAAATGTAAATTCAGCATGGAACTGACGCATTTATTAGCAGTGAGAGTATCTCATCACTCAGACATGTCCAGGATTGTGATGCTTTCCTCCAACAGTAGTTTGGGTTTCAGCAAAACTGGTTAGAAAACACTGTTCTTCCTGGGCCACAGCAGGGATCATCAGTGCCAGTGTTTTCTTCTAGACTTTGCAGCGCATGAATTCAGCCTTTTATCTTAGTAGGCTGTGGCTTTCTATTGAAGAATACAGTATCTGTCATCCCTGTGATGACCTTCAGGGTATTATTTGTGGAATATTTAAATGAATATTGCTTCCCCCTTAGCTAAAACATCCCTGTGCACTTTTTACCCATTTAGGCTCTGGTTTGTAGAGCATCAAGTAAAATGAATACAATAGAATGAATTTGATGAATGCTTCCTATATAATAGCAATTCTAAAACTGTCCTTTTGCCTTTCCTATATATCACGTTATTCACTTATAAGATTTGTGAATATCTTAACACTGGAAGTTAAAGGTATTTTGCTGTCTGATTTTTTTTTTTAATCTGTAAATACTAAAAATAGCATGAAGCTGTGTTATCCTCAACATTAATTTGTCTGCCAGAGGAGGACAACATCCCATAATGTGATTTGATGCCTGACAAAATAATGCAATTTGACAGAATGTGCTGTTCAGGGGACTGATGGACTGATCTTGGTTGACGTAACTGTTGGGCAGGCAGCCTGAATTTTGATGGAATATTTGATGAGATAACAGATTGACTAAAAGAGGACAAGTGTAATTGCATGAAAGTCACATCTCTACCTGATTCAGTAGTATCTCAGTTCTAAACATGGATTGAATTGTTCATATGGTTTTGTGTGCCTTTCTGATGCGATTTTAAGCATATTTTATGCCTTCCTTCTCTGCTTGTTGTAGTATTTTCCATCTACTTTATCTGGTTGTCAGAAATTAAAAAAAAAAAATCATTCTGAGACAGTTTTTCTCTTTAACCTCGTACGATTTCCTGTTCTCAGTTGCATACCACTGTAGATATGCACTAGCCAGAGAGAAGTCTGGATTTCTGATGAAAAATGCTTTATATGTGGTGTAAGTAGAAGTGGCACAGGTGATACACATGTGCATATGTCCTGTGTAAAAGGAGCACAACTTTCTCCTCAGTCCCTCTTTTATTATTTTTAAATCCCTTAGAAAAATATTTTTATTTAACTAATTTTACATTGCTTTCATTCCTTTTCCTAAGCACACTAGCTTATGTTAGGAGAAAAAGAAGGGCAGATTTTTTTTTGCTTTCACATCTGTGTAGGTCATTTGATACTTTTCCTCACTTTTTTCATCTCTGTGTTCTTAGTGATGCTCGTTCATTTATTCATTTTTCGGGGTTAGTCCAAACAGTATTTCAGTCATTCTGTGGATTGTGCATTTTGTGTTGGGCTTTAAATTAAACTGCACTGTGATTGAGTTTATTTTTATTTGAATTTTAGTTTTTAGAGTCTTAATTATTTGAAATGTGACAGTCACAGTACTAAGAGAAGTATTTAAGAGCAGGAAAAAAAAGATACCATCTAAGAAATCTTTTAATGCTGGCAGTAGCAGAGGGGAGGCAGATAGCACAGATATGAAGCTCTAACCCTCAGAGAAACAACATTAGGTGAGATGAAGCTCACCTTTGTTACCTCTTGATTCCCTTCTTTAAAAGAGGAAAACAGAACTGCTGCACTGTACTCATTGTAGATTAGTGTGTTGTTTCTGATCTGTAATTGAAGAAATGGTTGCAGTTGTTCCAGGTTAAGAAGGGAAATAGCAGAGTGGTAGCACTTACTAAGAGAAGATGGATAAGCCCCTGATTTAAAATAAATAAATAAAAATTTAAAAAGTATTTAAATCTTTTCTGAGTAACATGATGGCAATGATCTCTGGATGGGAGAAAATAAGAAAAGTTTAATATATTCATACTGTCATCAGTCTCTGTGCTGTGTGGCTACATGCTTTTCTGGCTCTCAGTTTCAGTTTCTGGCAGTTAAAAAAGTAAGAAAAAAGCAACAGCACTTGGCAGTCTTTGTACTGGGACTTGCAGGTTTCCATGCAGCAGCACTATCTGTGCCTTCATTTAAAGAATAGGTGCCTGAAATTTAATTTTATGGAGAGCACAGATAATGATACATCTATACATATAGTCATGGTCATTGAGCACTGTGCAGGTCATCCCTAAAGAAGAAAAATTGTATATCTAGTGAATATGGCAACATCTCAGGGGGCTTTAAGCAGGAAATATAGTTGTTCTGTTTTGTTCATTTTTTTTAATATTACATGGGTCTGTTTCACCTGCACTCTGACCCACCAAGCAGTGACTTTGCTGCTCTCTCTCTCCTGCCCACTGCCTCTCTGGAGAAAGCTGGCATTGTTCCCTGTAGCCCTGGTTCTTTAGCTCAGACTTCAGCAGCTTGTGTTTTCAGAACTGAAAGTACCTGTTTGATCCAATGTGTGATGGCTAGTGTGGCATCACATCAGGCAAATAGTTTGCATGTCTGCTCTCTCCTACGGTCAAGTCCTGTTTTTTTTCTGGCCAAGGTTACAAGTGTAATCCTATGTGTAGTCTGTCTCAAGGACAGTAAGGTGCTCTCAACTCTATTGTTCCCTGTTATGTTAGAAGCCACAGGAGGGTACTCTTGCAAAGGAATCTTTGTGAGAAAACTCTTGCAGAGGTTTTCTCCTGTTGGCTGAGAGGTGATTCACAGCCTAGTTCCCTGCCCGTGTTTGTCCTTTACCTAGTCAACTGTCAGTTTGAAGTGTGGCTGTTTTTTATCTCCGTTCTTACTTTATATCTTTGTGAAGAAAATAATGGCCATCACTTGGCAGCTCTGCAGGCTACTGTCACCCACACTGCCGTAACAACACAGGTAAAGAAGTAGCATTGCAGCAATATCTGGATAGGCTGGATCAATGGACTGTGCATCTAGTTACGTGGTATTCAGTAAGATTGAGGGCTGGGTCCCACATTTTGGCTGCCAACAAGCAGGCTGGAGAAAGAGTAGCTGGAAAGCTGCCTTGCTGAAAAAGACCTGGAGGTGTGCTGCTGGTCAGCAGGCAACTGAATGTAAGCCAGCAGTGTGCTTATGTGGCTAAAAAGGCCAATGGTTACTGCACCAGATCAGAAATGTGTGACCAGCAGTACTAAGGAGAGGATTGTCCCCTTGTGCTAGTGAGGCTGCACCTGAAGTGCTGTGCTTGGTTTTGGGCCAATAAAAAAGATACTGAGTTGCTCATGTACACGCAAAGAACAACAACAAAGCCAGCAAAGGAATGAGAAAATAAGATGTATGATGAGTAACTGAGGAAACTGGGTCTGTTTGATTTGGAGAAAAGGAGGCTGAGAGGAGACTTCATCACTCCCTGTAACTGCCTGACAGGAGGCTGCTATGAGAAAGATGTTGGTCTCTTTTCCCAGGTAGCAAGCTGAAGGACTTGGGGCACTGGCATCAAGTTGCCTCGAGAGATTTAGATGAGATATTAGAAAAAAATTGTTCACATAAGGAGTGTTTAGACATTGGAATAGGCTACCCAGGGGAATACAGAGTTTCCATTCCTAGAGATACTTAAGAGACAAGTGAATGTGGTGCTTAGGGCTGTGGCTTAGTATTTGGTAGATGATTTGACTTAATGACATCAAAGGCTTTTTTCCATCATAAGTAATTGTATGATTCTGTGATCTTCATCCCTTGTCAGAACTTGGCACAGATGCAAAGTTTTCTACATAAATATTCGTCTATGTTCTTTTTAGAGTGTAGCTGTACACAGTGCTATTTATTTTGTCAGCTGCTCATCATTAGCAGGAATGTGAAATTTCCTGGGATAACTTGGAATATTCTTTATTATTTGTATTTTTCTGCAGTTAAACTCATAGCCGTTGGGTTCAGATACACTTCAGCTATTGTGACTCCAGAAGCTGTCCAGAGTTGTTTGACTAAGCTTCCTAACTAGCCACATGTGTGTTCCTGGGCTGTAGCAAATACAAGATACTGCACTGAAGGCTAGATCAAATACTGTTGCTTTTTTTGAGAACAAAGTGTGTATACAGAGTCAGTTTACCACCATGTTTTCTGGGAGCTGGATTGGAATCCTTCATTTCACATCACTGTTTTTTCACATTTCACTGCACATACATGTCTTTGAAAAAAAAATGTGAGTACAGATAAATTTGCTGTGTGTACACGTATAACATGGATACAGAATTGCTATTTAGGTTTATGGTTGTGTGCACTTTTGTATATCCAAAGAGACAAGACTCTTCAAAGTATAAGCTACATTCTTGCTACAGAATGTGAAGGGCAAGGTACATTCCTGACATACCAACATTCAGTGTACTAAAATAGTGATGTGTGGCCTTGAGGCTTTTTTTTTTTTATCCTACAGCTGCAATTGGTCTTGAATGCTTTGTAAATCTGGTGGCCATTGTAAGAGTAGGTGATACTTCTTGAATGACTTCTCTTGTTTCAGAAGTGATAAATCTCTTGACAGTGTGCATTCACTGTCTCTCAGCCATTGGATCCATGTGCTATACAATGCAATAACATTTCCAGATATTGCTTTACATCTTCTGTGTTAATTCTTCTTGGTGTATAGTAAGAAGAAAAGGCTGCTCCAGAATTAGGTCTTTACTGCTAATTAAAAAAGCTGTGCACATAAAACAATTAACTCTGGCCTATTGAGTATGCTTTTATGGCTTAACCAATTGGAAATAGCTACCTGTGATGGAAGTTATAGGGAAGGTGTGCTGACTTAATTAAACTGATTTAAAAGTCAAGTTGTTTAGGCCAGTATAAGTCCCAGTGAAGGCGCATTTTGTTCTTTCATACTTCATTCCTATTAGTTAAACTAATTGTTTGTCTAATGGTCTTAAAGCACGCCAACTTTCATATATCTCTCAACATCAAGCTCATTTTCTCTTTGGCTTGAATTTATTGGAGGAGTTTTGACATGAACATAAATTAGAGGGGCTAACAGCATGAGATACATGTACCTTATGGAGTGGTATATATTGTGTCCCACATGTGCAACCCTTGAAGTGAACCCCACTTGTTGAAGCATCTAAATGGCATAATCCTTTTATACTAGTTTGAACCAGGTAACTTCTAATCTGCCATATAGATTATGAAACTGCTGTCTCTTCTCAGATAGCCTTGGGCAGATCAGCCATGCTGTGTAAGATAGGGGATAAGACTGGAAAGAGTGGGACTCATCTTTAACTAGTAGGATAGTAGTTGGGATTTAAAATTAATCTGCTACAGGATTGAAACAAAGGTGCTTAATTTGCTGTCACTCTTGCTAACTGTTAGAGCTTGCATGGGGGAAATGAAAATAAGGATTCAGAATACTGAAAGACAAGATCTTTTAGGCAAAGCGACTTCTTTTAATAGCCATTAGTTTAAAACTTCAGGTTTTTTATACTTTCAGGCACAGAAAATATAGAAGTCAAATCTTGCCTATAGAAGCCTAGAGAAGAATAATATTTTTTCATTTGTTTCTGAACTTAAATGTTTAGGGGGGGTTTTCTTCTTTTTTTTTCTTTTAAACAAAACAAGCAATGATAAAAGCATGCTTTAAAATAAAATGGAAACACACATGGCTTGTTAGGAAACTGAACTAGCTCTGCTTAGGATGTCACCATTTGTTTTTTCCTAATGTTAGCTTAGAATCTTAGGCTTAATTTAGTAGTTGGAATGCATGTTTTGTGTGTAGTGTAATTTGTGCTTTTCATTGCTTAGTTAATGTTTTGATAAATTTCTGTAGATTTTCAGTGGCCTCTGAAACAGCCATTTCATACACTGCCAAGCTTACATTACAGGCGCATCTTTCTGGGTTGTGTTTTGATTTTATATTTTTCCTGAAGAGATGTATGAATGAAGGAACACAGATGTGTCAAGATCATTTTTCACATTAGGTGGCAATACATCCAAAAAATGTTGGCACGACCCAAGGGAAGTACCTAACGCACTGGCTAATATGACAGTATTTCTGTCTCTTGCTGGAGGCAGTTAAAAGGGTCTTGATTACTGAGATGATCACAGAGCTCTTCCAGAATGGATGTTACAGTGGTTCTAGCAGTGTGTCATGGTAACAGTTTATACATTCATTATAGAGAAGTGGGACTTCATTCTCTAAACGCAGACAATCTCTTCTTGATGGTGTGTAGCAACAAGACAATGAGCAATGGCATAGAACTTGAATGTATAAAGTTCCATACAAAAAATATGAAAGAATTGATTTACCAGTAAGGATGACAGAACCTGGGAACAGGTTGCCCAGAGATGTTGTGGAGTCTCCTTCTCTGGAGATATTCAAGACCCATCTGGGCATCTACCTGTGTGACCTATTGTAGTGAACATGCTTTAGCAAGGGTGTTGGGCTCAATGATCTTTTGAGGTAACCTCTGTAATTCTGAGGTCTTCCTAGGTCCACTGAATTGTAAGTTCTCAGATATGTAACTCATGCTATGCCTTCCATGACATTGGAATTACAGTAGGAACAGAAGTCAGATAGAGGATAAATTGTCTCCTTTTGATCAAGAGTTAACTCTGTGGTAATCAATGTTTATTTCACTACTTTTTTTTTTTTTTTTTCCCCCTACAGGTCTTCAGGAAGCCTACAGTAAAGATCTTTATGGAATGTGGGTGTGAAAGATACTGTGTCAGTGGCGAGATTCCAGGAGTCTCTGAAAGGTAATGGATAATATAGTTTATATTTCAGTCTTTATTAAAGAATTTATGGTCTATGAATTGTTCATTGATTAAGTGATGGGGTTGCCTTGATTAAAAGAAACAGCTTGTTGGAGAAAGCAAAAAGATGATGCTGTTGAGGTCTGTTTCTGTGCCAAGTCCTTGAGATCTACTGGTCCTGGAAATGAATAGATGCAATACCTGTGATTTTAATAAGTTAACAGCTGCTAGTCTTGCAAGGCCTGAAGGCAGCGAGAGAAAGGAGAAAATAAGCAGATGGCTTGAAGGAAACAATTCAGAGGAGGTAATTATTGTCTGAGCTTGCCCTGTAAGGATGTTGCAGGGGCTAGAAGTAACATATTGGAGATGCATCAGAACAAAATACTAAACAAACAAACAAAAGCACAAACTGAAAATACAAATAAATAAAGAATAGAATAAATGAAACAAAATATGATAAAAACCGTAGCAAATAACCAGAAAAGCCTCCCACATTACTATCTGGGTTGCATTTGGTTCTGGTGTATTGTGCTAGAAGCAATCTGATGCAGTATAAACACATCAGGAGGAGGGAAGAGAGAGGATATAAGTCGTCTTAGGTGTATTGGACAAACTGTTCTAAGAAGTCAAGTGAGCCTGCCATGCGTGTGTTCTCTGCTGTGCCCTGATTTGGGATTCAAGTACAAAGATGTTTTTCAGTAAGATTTGTGGGTAGATGGAATTTGACAATGTTAAGATATTATGTGAGAAATTCCTTGTTCTCTCTTCGTTTTTTGTTCGCTTATGCACAGTATCCAAAATGAACGAATGGGTTTTATCTTTTGATTTCCATCCTATTTCATTCTGCAGTTGTGTTGTTTCTGAGTTATTTGGTGGGTAAATGATCATGCAAAAATAACTTTGTCTTCAATAGAGTATCAAATCATGGCTGTCCTGTCATGCTGGTAACTGACATAAAGCATCACTGTGTTTTTTAACCTGTGTTCCTTGTACTGCTTTGGGGAGATGTAACAGAGCTGTCCTGATAGGAGGCAGTAGGCATAAGAATTGACGTATGCATTTTGTTTATGATTTTAGTTGGAAAATAAGTTTTGCATTGACTTGTGTCAGTATTTTAATACACTGACTTAAGAACTATTTCAAATTTGCAAAGTTGGAAACTTAACTAGCAAGATCTTCAACTAGTACGTTTGAAATTTCCATTTTGAAGTGAATCTTAGAATCTCAGCTTTTCCTTTTTTTTTTTTCTTTTTTGAAGGAATCCTCTACAACTACTAATTTCCACTAATACAACTTCAAGATTTGTTCCTTTAAATTAATTTTATCCTAATTTTATCTTTTGGTATTACATTTTCATACCAGTTTTGCTGCTCTAGGATCAATGTCAGAGTCTGAGTGACTTGAAATAAAGCACTTTTCACTCCCAAAGTCCTCACTTTCTGTCAGATTTATTCTTCTGTTGCTATTTTGTTGTCTTTCTTATAGACATAAGTATAATTTAGGTAGCAAGAGACTTTGGTATTCGTAGAATTCTCTACATTTCATATCTTTGTAGTGGAATGCAAGCACTTGCACTCAAATTAATGTACATTAAAAAGTTCACAGTGCCTGAAATAAACACTGGAATATAACTTCAGACTTCCTGATTACAAAAAAGTTAAGCTCTTTTAAATGAAATGCCAAAAATAAGATATGTGTTCTGGATGAAACTCATACCTGCTGAGGAAGCCCCTAGGAGGCATAACTGTCTCACAGGTCATGGGTAAATGCTTCTTTGGCTGTAATGGTCCAGCACATGAGGATGATATCATGTTATCCTTGGATTTACTTCCCCTGAATGTCTTTGAAAAGTCAGCTTAACAGAATGACTGGACCACATACTGGTTAACTTGGATGCTGACAGCTTTCGATGCCTCAGGATATCTCTTAGGTCTACCAAGAGGGACATCATGGTTTTAGATACAGAGGTCTCTAGGACTCTGGAATAGCAAAGGGCTGGCATCACAGAGCAATTGACAGTGCATTACTTATACAAACCCCAGGCTGAGTTTGTGTTGTGTTTTCATGGATTTTTTTAAAGGCATCTTGTGAAATGAGCTACTGTTCTTTAGTGTCTTCACTGTTAGGGGTTAGAGAAGAAAGATGTTCTATTCTAAGAATAATAAAGCCAAATCACTCTCTCCTCTATAATTTCTCTAAAGCAAATTGGGTTTTTTTGTGGGGTTTTTTTTTTTTTTGAGTGCATCCTGTGGAATGAATTGAGAAGATATTAAGTGAAACTGCAGCACTCTGTCTTTTAGTTACATCTAAGTACTTTTTAATAAAAAATAAAGTATTCAAATTAGCATTTTATTTCATGTCCTTGGTCCACGTTTTATTTTTTCACAGTAAATGTTGAAAAGAACACTATTCTCTACACAGTGTCTCTAAATTGCACTCTTTTATGCTTTCTCCACTCCCAGCATCCCATCTGATGATATAGGAAGTGCCTATGAGGCTCAGTGCAGATTGATTCTGTCTTATACTACATTGCTGGGGAAAAAAAAAGAAAAAAGAAAAAAAAAAGCCTGTCTTGGAGAGAATAAGCGTATGTTTTTTTCTTATTCGTGTAAGTGTTCAGAATCTTAAAATATTATAGGAGAAGTCTTAGGAATGGTGGAGCCAGAAATAGCTGGTAGTGTTTGATATACTTCTTTTAATCTGTTATTCAAAATGCTGAATGTTCTCCAGGAAAAGTACTTTAATTTACCTTGACACTTTGACAGTTAAATCTTTGTTTCTCTTAAGCATTTTAAGCATTAAGGCCCCAGCTGCAGATATTTTGGGTAAATCTAGCAGATGGACTGTCATGGATATGTGCTAAGTATTTTGAAAGACAGATGATGTTATGGCCTTTTCAGTGCTTTGACAGCACTGACCAGGTGAGAGGATATCCTGAATGGATAACCACTGTAAACAGCCTGTTTTGTTGAACTGCAGGATGGCTTAGTACTAATATTCTGTAGAAAATATAGCAGTGAAGTATTACTAGTTTTACTGGCTTTAAGGTGTCTTATTTAAACTTAAGTAAAGAAGTAGCCATGCAAAATTAAAAGTTGTTAAAGAGTTGCTTTTAGTGGGGGGAGGGGGAACAACAAAAAAAAACAAAATATGAAGGATAGTAACCACAGATCCTATGTCCAGCAATGGTTCCTCAGTGCACAGCACGAAGCAAAGTTTATTAGACTCCCTTCTGGAAAAATTAATTAGGTAATTTATTTAATGCATCTAGAGTGCTTTGAAAAATATGGAGTGCTTGATAAGTGCTAGGAATTTTATTTCTTAATTTGTTAATTGCATATTTATTTATTTCCAAATCACTTGTTTTTTTGATGTGGAAATTCTTGATGATGACTCTTGAGCTTTTAGTACCTGGGGGACATCAGAGATGTTACACTGTCAGTTGATTTCCCAGCTAACAACATCTTGGAGCATTTTATGCCCCATTGGATTTGAGAAATATCAGGAAGAAAAGACTAAGTCAGTATTTAATCTACCTAGTTATAAATTTACTTGGAGGAGTTATTCAAGGATTACATTTAGACAAGACTGAAGTTCCATATGTAGTATGGAGAATTTTGTAGATCACAGTTTGGAAGGGCAGGGATTCCCGTGTTATAACCTTGCTGCCATTTGAGAAATAACCTTTTCGGTTTGTGTAATATGTAGAACGATAGTACTGACAATCAGTATTTGGGATTCCTAAACACCACCATAAGTAGAAATAAAGATAGCCCACTAGTAAGTCCTTTTGCAGTGTTTGTGTGTAGAAAGAGACTCATAGTTGCACGGTGGACTATGAATGACAAGAGAGCTATTGTCTGTTCTTGTTAAAGTTGTTGAGAAACTGACAAATCCATCAATCCCTGTAAGGCCATATCTAATGCAGCAAAAAATTCAATACATGATGTAGGGTCTGCCGTTACCCAAGTTACTACGTGCTCGTCTCCGCTGGAAATTCTGTAACACTTCAGCCTGTTTGAGAACAAATCTAGATTGGTCATTGCTTAGTGAAACAATGGAAAATAAACTTAACTGAAGTGGAGCAAGAATGCATAAGATCAGAGGCATGAAAAGGGTTCTTAAGTTCATCTATTGAGATTTTAATCATCTAACTCATGCCGACTTAGTGAGAAATTAGGTTTGTAAATAGGGTAGCTGGCATTTTTAGGGTAAGTTAAGGAGCAAGCCTTCATTCTTGAAGGACATTACATGGTGCGTTATAGTGAAAAAAGACAGTAACTATGTCTAACTCTCTCTGCATGAACAAGTAAGCTATCCCTTAGAGGAAGGTTAGTTCTGGCATTAAGGTATTGCTGGCATTTAGGAATAATGTTATTTTTATACTATGTATTTAGGAATACGTGTGTGTTGGTAAGGGTGTGAGCCATCCACCATCCCCAGGGTGGTGTCAGTCTGCTGTCAACCTCTCTTGGCCTCACGGAATATGGGGAAGATACAGATACACATTCAGTTTGAAGAGTTTCGTACTACTTGGTAACATCTTTGCATCTGTTTTTGGAGATCCTGTTTACAGCACTATGACTTCCTTTCTTCACTTCTTACATTTGTTTTTACTGTTGAAAACTGACAGTGCTGTGTTAACAGAACAAAGCTGCTGATATGTAGGAAAGTATTTTGCTCTGCTTCCTGGTCTTACCCTAGTATTGATACGAACCTTAGAACTTTATTTTACTGCCTTTCTTGTTAAGTTGCTATATTCTTCAAGTCCTATGGGTTAAGGATATTTTCTTGGAATTCAATTCATGAGACAAATGAGAAAGAAACAAAAATGTCATTGCTTCATTTTTAGTCTTAAAATTGAATTGGGAAACGTGGATGAGCTCCCTCTTCTGTATACAAAGGCAGATTTATATACTTATAAATGTTCGTTGCTCCCAGAAATCTGTCGCAAAATATCCATCTTTTCTGTCCAGTTTGCTTTCCTTGATTTCTCTCAAGAAGGAGTCATAGTGCTAGGTAGGCCATATGCTGCATGTCCTGTGCTGTACCCTTACCATCTCACTTGCCTGTGGAAATGAAGAGAAATGTAAAAAAACCTCAATGACTTTTTCAAGAACTTCAGATTACATTTCAGAATGTTAAAAATAATAATAATAATTGGCCTTTATTTGCAATGCTTTTCATTTATCTAGCTTTATGCAAAAATTAAAATTTTTCATTTCTAATCTTAAGGATTTTCTGCTTCTGTTGTAATTAATTAGTTAAGGACTGATCCAGAAAATATGAAACACTTTTAGGAGTAGAACCATATAAAATCCCATGCCAAAACAGCCCAGTTCTATTACTACTTAGTTTCCTGTGCTATTTAATATAGATCTGTACAGATTGCACAAATATTATCAGAGAGAACTCTGGAATGTACAATATCCTTCTTTCAGGCAAGTAATTACCCTGTCTACTACTTTATAAATCCATTCACTCATTCGTTTTCTGTCACTCCTATTCTCATTCACTCATTCTCTCATTTTCTTTCCTCTATAAGCATTCACCATAAATACAAGATATGCAGAGAGAAGAAAGACTTTAATGTTGTGTGTGAGTACAATAGTGCAGGATATATGTGTTGTTCCAGACATCGTTTCATGTTAGAGGCTGGTTCCCTCTCTGAGGCTGAATCATATGAATCGTTTTTGGAAAATTGAATTCTCGTGAAATGTAAGCTGTTGGGTAATTTCAGTTAGCAGCACAATTTTATTTTTAAGGGACCAAATGCAATTTTTGTCCACATGGTACTGGTTGATTTGAACTTCTCTGTTTGCTGTGCTAATTAGAGTATCCTCTATTTTTAGTTACCTATGCAAATTAATCCAGATTCTGTTTCATATCATAATAAAACTGCTCATAAATATTCCCCAAAGTTACTTTTGATCTCAAAATTCACATTTTCTGATTTTTCATGGGAAGCTGCAAACTTCCAGTGGAAAGCAACTTTTCCAATGCAGTTTATCTGTGTCATTTTTCTTTGCCTCTCTTCATTCCTCTTTTTGAGTTGCATAATTGCTTCTTCCCCATCACTTTGATGCTTTCTTTGTCAATCCTTATCAAAACCAGCTGTATGCTAAGCTCTTACCACCACTGAACTGATATTGGCAAGCTGCTGATGGTAGGACATGTAGTCTGGGAATTAGATAATGAATTGTGTTCATTTATTTTAAATTTTCTTACAGTAATGAGGCTAAGAATATGCAGAATTTTTGCATGCAATCTGGTGTTCTCCTTTATGTGACCCTTGTCCCCCTCCATTCTGTTGGCTTCACCTTCCATCTCAGTTGTGTGCTGTCTTGCAGTGTGTACAGCAAACAGAACAAAGAGACAGATCCAAACCAGAATGTTTTGCCATCGTGCCAATAAAAGATTACCAGTGTATTTACTGTTTTCTCTGAAGCTTTTGTGCTCTGCAGTGACACAGAATCCATCTTGAAGAAGCAGCGGCTGTTGCATTCAAGCAGCCTTTAGAATTTGGAGGACAGAAGGAGAAAGGCAAAGGGAGATTTTCAGCGTCTATCCCCATAAGAGATATCTATAATGTTGTTATTTTTTTAAGCACACAGCTGCTGAAAGGGTGTATACGAAATGCGTACTTTGTGCTACTATCAAATCTATATGCACCATTCATTACCATATAACTGTCAGTACAGCGAATGAAACAGATTACACATGCAAATGATAGGCTTTGGTTAGCTAGCGTATTACTGCAGGTAAACAGGGCTGTGTACTAGTGCTTGCATCAAAAACTGGTGGTACTTTTCTTAAATATCTTTGCACCTCATTTTGTGCTTTTATCAGCATTTGTAAACAATGTTCACTGTGTCTGTCCTAGCCATAACAGCTTTGTTGTGGTAGATTAGGAAGTAGCAATGCTATGTATCTGACTTTGTCAAACTGACTAATGGAGACAGAAGGGTAACGTTTAATATGATTCACATGGGCTAATGCTGTCTTCATCAGCTGAGGAATATTTTGATGAAATGCTGAGGTTTGCACATATTGAGATAGGTTATAATCACAGAATTATACAATCATGTGTAGGAAGGGACCCATAAGGATCATCAAGTCCAACCTGTGGTTCCACACAAGACCACTCAAAATTCAACCACCGTGTTTGAAAGTGTTGTTCAAATGCTCTTTGCACTCTACCAGGTTGGTGTTGTAACCACTGCCCTGAGCAGCCTGTTTCATGCTGTCAGTGGTTTTTGGACCAGTTTGACCCAATTCGATGGGCAAAGGACTCACAGACCCATGCCCAGGGAAGGGGGAAAAGGGAGAAGTTAGGGAGATGGGCCTAAAAACAAAACAGTGACAGTGATCTGAGGATTAAAGCTAATTTACTAATTAAGATATCAGAATGCAAAATAACACAGTATAATACAATATAATTGGAATTGAAGCTAATAAATCAAATAAAATGAGAGGGTGTCCAAAACTGAAGACCTTACTCTAAAGCTGAAGACAAGATGTCTGGGGAGCTCCCACTCCTGACGAGCAGCAAAAAGAGGCAGTCTTGGGCCTTGCGTACAGTTTTATCTTTCCCTCTGAGTGAAAAATAGGAATGCAAAGTCCACGGGGATATGTAGTTCTTCTCTTCTGAGAATGAGATACCCAGAAATTTGGCAGTCCATGGAACTGGATCATTAACTCTTGAACTCCCGGTACCTTATATGATGCTATGATGTGGAATACCAATAACAAAAATCAAAAAACCATGACACATGGCCACCACCCTCCAGTGAAGAACCTTTCCCTAACACCCTCCCCTGATGCAACTGCATGTCCTTACCTAGGGCCCTGTTGCTGTCACCAGGAAGCAGAGTTTGGCACGGCCCCTCTGCACTCTGAGAGGAGCTGCAGGCTGCCATGAGGTCTCCCATCAGCCTTCTCTGCTCTGGGCTGAGCAAACCAAGAGACCTCAGCCACTCCTCCACATGTGTTGTTCTCCAAACCCTTCCCCAGCTTCATAGTCCTCCTTTGAATGTGCTGTAATAGTTCTTGTATCTTTGTTATATTATGGATTTGTTCCAAACCAGATATGGCATCAGTTTCAAAGAGATCTCTTGCGATCTTCAGTGCTAGGTTTCATAGCTGGAACTGGCTCTTGCCTGCTACATCATGTAGCGGTTGATAGATTTGGTCTGGGCACAGTGGAGATGAGACCCCTTTCAGAGATGGACTTGATTTCAGTGAGGATGGGAGCTGTCAGCCCTGTAAACAACTGTACTGTATGCAGGCCCATGGTGGAAGGGTTTTTTTTCTACCAAGACCAAGAGACAAATTGTCAGCTCTGTGTGAAAGACATCCAGTATCTTATTCAGTTCTTTAACTAAGTAAAATACTTTTTTTTTTTTTTCTCCTTATACTTACAGCATGTTGAGGGCAAGTACTAGAGAGCTCTTATAATCGTTTTAGAAACAGATGCAGCCAAAATATTAATCAAATGTCAGTAGTGTACTGCATTCCTTCCTCATGTTGTATAAGCAGATGTGGTTTAGTTTGTGTGCCACAGTGATTGAAGACGTTCTGGAATGCCGTCAGTCACTCCAGAAGGTTTTGAAAAGGCGTTATGCCTTTTGTATGCACAAAGGATCGGAATGAATGGATATCTTACCACTGCCAGTGCTTTCTTTTACTGTGTTATGTGTTTGCTTTTCAAGCAACTTCTTCATCACTAAAAGTGGAGGCTATCTATGTAAGGGATTCACTTGTTCTTCATTCTGGAAGATTGTGTGTGATCACAGATGCTCTGGGTCAGTGTTGCATTCATCTGGAATTCAGTTTCTTCCTCACCGCTGGAGGGAGGAACTGCTTTATAGCACTGAGGTTGACAATCAGTGGGGAACTGACAGAAAAGTTACCTGAAGTCTGACAGTGTAGCTTTGTAGTGTTACATTACTCTTTCTTTCTTTTTCTCACTCTTTTTATTATGTTTTTCTACCTTAAAGTATAGGTGCCTACATATGATAATGAGGGCTTCTGTAATGCTGACTTGTTTGCTTTTGTTACTCTCTCTACAAACTCAAATGAAATTATTTTAGGCTCTGTTGTATTGTACTTGAAAAGACCCACATTGTGATGAAGATGCTAGCTTTCCACTGGGACTAGCTCAAAAGAATTTTGCAGAAAAACGTGGGTGCCTCATTTTAAATCCTGATTCTATCATGCAAATGCATCTTATTTTTGTATCTCTAGCATTATGCTTTTTTAATAAATCCCCTCTTGTTGAAATCTTCATACATCAAACCAAAAGGAGACATTTTAGAGGATCTGAATAAAACAAGATGTAATATCAGTGAAAGTTTCAACAGAATTGACTCTAAAGCTGTATAAGAATGTCAAATTGTTTTCTCTTTCCTTGAACACAGATCAGTCTGTATACATTTTTGTGTTTGCTTCTAGGTGGCAGGTGGAAATTGAAGGGCAGTGAAGAAAAAACTGCACTTAGTGTTTATTACATACTCAGTCCCAGGTTTTCTTTGAGTCTTGAGATGCTGTGTCTGTTCAATGCCACAATGAATGTTTGAATAGGGAGGAATCCTTACGTTCTTCTCTAAAGCCTGTTTTTAACAGGAAGCGTATCTTCATTTCACACATTGTTCCCTGCACCCATACCACCTGCTGTTTCATTGCCTATCTGTTTCTGATTACAGAGCTATCTCCTCTGGACTGTGTGTTTAGCCACCACTGAGCATTTTTTTTTTTATTTGATCCTAATACACCAAGCCAAAAAGTCTGTAAATCCACAGATAAATTCAGAGGTCTTGAGTCCTTATGCATACTCAGAGTTAATCTGATGAGCAGTCTGGCCATACAGGTATGTTAGTGGCATTGACACAAGCGTCATTACCAGGTACTACTATGCAAGTTTGGAGTTGTGTTATTAACCTGTATCACCTGGTTTAATAGCTCTTTATTCAGTCTGAACTTCACCTCTGGATTCCTTAGTTCTTGTATGATGAAAATTGGATTAATTCACTTGTAAAAATGAACCTTTAAAAATGAACCTTAAGCAGCTGACCTTAACTGATTAATTCCTTAATTTTGAACTAAGACTTTAATAGAGATTTCATACTCATTTATTATTTTTGCCTATTTTGAATTCCTCTACTGACTGGGAATTTATTGAAAAACAATGATATTTTTCATTCTGAGGGTAGAAAACATTTCCTAATCTGAAAAGTGTTTCTAATCTGGGCAAACTTTCTCACCAAGTTTGTTGAAATTCCATATTCACTACCGCCCAACTCTATCACATCTGCCTCCTTTTCAAAGTAGGTAGAAAATGGTAGAAATTATCTTGTAGAAAATGCATCTCCTAATGGAATATCATAATTTTTTCTTGTTTCCCTTGACTACATAATTTCCACACATGCTGCTCTGAAAAATTAAAACAAATACTTTCATTTTCAGATGCTTTCTCATGCAGACTACAAGATGGTTATGGTTCACTGACTTCACTCAGCTTCCTCTTTATTCTGGTCACTTTTGATTAGGAAACTCCTTGCTTCTAATAACTAAATAAAGTTGATATGCTCTAATTGTTTAGTTTACTAGATTTTATTGCATTCTAATTTGAGTACCATGCTCAGGTTTATTGGCTTGCCTATTGCACAGATAGTGGGTCCTAACAATGTCCTGATTATTATGCAATATGCAGGCCCAGTTCTGCTTTTAGGATTTGCAGAAGGCTTGCAAGTCTGAGTGCCAAATGCAGCAGTGTGGTACCAGGGGGAAATCAAATCAAATAGTTCTACATTTCCAGTGACAAGAAGAAAGGATTACCCTTGTCCTACTCATACTGAAAAACTGTAATGAGGATCAAAAATAATCATCCTAATAATGAAAACTTGTCATGGCTTTAAATACTTATTTATTACATGTATTTGGCAAATTATTGATAATCATTACTCTTGATGATGTTACAGGACATTCTTGCAGTTTTGTGAAATAATAAACTGATTTCAAACCATGACATTAAAGGATGATAGAGATAGGGCAGCTTTGAACCTCGTGTGCAAGGGAAATCTTAATCAGAGAGGTGGCACCAGATCTTGTCTGAAGCAAGACTTAATGAATTACCTATGTTTTGGGTCCCAGCTGGGATTCCAGTGCCAATGGCACCCATATACTGATTTATCCATGCTGGACCTCCTTACTTGCTAATGTAGATGCAGTCTGATTTAACAGGACCATGAGGTCACTGTCTAATTTAAGAGTGTAATAAATATAAATTTGCATAATCAATACAAACCAGTCCCAGTTGCTTTTTGAATAGGATGCTACTCAGGAGACTGACTGACACAAAGGTAAACTAAAACAACCTAATTAAGGGGAATTCTTGTTTCATTGGTGCAAGTATCTTGCTATGTAGTAGTGAGTCAGCTAGGGAGCTGGTGTCAGACAGAGCTAGGAACAGGACAACAACTGAGATGATAATTAAGCTGTGCCCTGTGACACTCTGCAATGGCCTCTGAGTGGTTCTGTGAGGGAGCTGACAGCTTCTTTCTGCTGTGAGTGCCCTGTGTTCCCCGCTCACAGGTGGCAAGCTAACAGGAAGGGAAGTAGTTGCACTGAAAAGTGGTAAAAGGTTTAAATGAGAAGACAGAATGCATCAGTGGAAATTGAAAGTGTTGTTTAGAAGCACTAAGCAGAGTTATAAGCACCTTCAATTACATAATCTCTGGTTATCACTACTGTTATAAATAAAGTTGCTGAACAGTAATAGTGTACAATGAGCTGTATTCCTGTCAAACCCTGCATGAGTGAACTTTGCAGAGGAAAGATATTATCACTGTCCTTCATAGAGGCTGGAAATAATTATGTCCCCCAGCTTGGTAGAAGTAGTGAGTATAGGAGGGTGGAATAGGGATTGTACTACAGCCTCTTCCTGGCTGATGGAACCACCATCATGGGGATGTATGTCCCAGCACTCCTTTTTGGCTTCCTTCTAGAGGCTCAGACCTCATTGCATATCCTGTCTATGTTCAGATTTTGGAAGCAAAGGAAAATGATCTGTGCCTTATTTCTGAAGTATTACTTTTGATGAAATTCTGTCTCATTGAGATAACTCCTCCAGGGTTTCACCTTCTCTTTCAAGTAATTTCTCTCATCTGTATAACATCAGAGTTCTGACCTCGGTTCATGGAATTCAGCTATTCAAAGGATTCAAATCTGGATTCCTTCTTTGTAATGAACTCTGCCTACAAGCATATCCTTATAAATAGAAACTGTTCTTCAGAGATAAAATCCAAAAAGAATAGGGGAAAAAATTTATGAAAATTTTGATGCTTCAGACTTCGGCCTAAAGTAGCAAGTTGTTTATCTTTGTCAATCATCCTTTAAAATATTTTTTTTCAAATTTCAATGTCATTTGGACTTTTGCAATTCACTCAAAATAGTTATTTAATAATATAATATCATATATGATCTAATATGAGTAAGATGAGGAAAATCTATCAGGAAGAAAATATACATAAGGTACTAAGAGCATTTTACTTACTCTCTTCACAATGTTTTCAAGAAGTTCTGCTCTGTTATATTACCTCTGTGAGGTTCAAATAAGGGAATATTTTGCTTTTTCAAAATTATTATTTATTTATTTTGGTGTTCTTGTATTTCTTTCTGCCAAAATGGGCAGCTAATTTCAGAAGCTTCTGTGGAAGGTTTTGATCTCACTAAATCAACAATTTCTGACAGAAGAGTGTGTTAGAAAAAATGGTCATCTATGTCCTGAGTATCGAAAGGAAGGCTGCCAGGCTGCAGAAGCCTGGCATAACTGGGCAGTCACATTACAGCTTTTGTTTACAAGTCATTCCTGCCCTGTCTTCCTTTTGCTTGAACAAGACTGTAAAGGAAAACATTTTATGACAGATCTCATTACTATGAATATCTTAAAGGGATCTCACAGAATTATTTTCACTAGGCAGGTTTGGCTTACATATTTTACTATTGAGTCTATAATCGTTGTGGTAGTTAGTACAACCCAGGCTGTTTATTCTAACTAGGTAGTTAATAACTTTAGGAAGTGCTAACATTGTACGTGCGTATATGCCTTGTACCTACACAGTTATATTCATATAAAAATGCTGTAGCACTCTGTCTTGAAAAAGTGAAATTATAATGGTTCTTACTATCTTTCAGTAATAGCAACAGCTGCCTAGAGGCCAACTATGGTAATTTTGATTTGCCTACCACGTGCCTGATTTCACACAGCAGTTCTGAAAAACAGCTAGCAGCAATAAATAAATAATCTAGCAAGGTAGCTATACTCAAAATGAAATACTCATCTTTTTTTCCTCAAGTTCTGTTTAATGTGGAGTGGTTGTGAAAGACGTATTCGATTTACAAATTGATTTATATAGTATCAGTTACATTTTGTTATGCTACTGGAAAACAGTGAGCTATATGGTTGAGAAGCAGTCCCTGCCAGTCTCTGTAGCAGTTTAACCAGTATTACATCATATTTATAGCTCATTTGTTCAGATACAGAAACCAAGAATTCTTACGATTTCTCTTGTTGGAAAGGTGGGACTCTGCAGTGCATTTATTATTCCTTTGTCACACTCAATGACAGCATGGCACGATGCTGTTACTGCGGCACATGGAAATATGACATGATGTATATGGAGGGCATGACATGCTTATAAAGTAATGCAAAACCATATGATAGTAACAGTTGGAAGTACTAATTACTGTACTGTCTTTATGCTTGTCTCTTGCTCTCCCTGTCCTTTCTTCTTTGTGCACAGTCTGTGTTTGCTGTACTTCTGCTCCTCTCAGAAGGGAAGTGTCACTTTCAGCCTCTCCAATATAATGGGAGAGACCAGGCTGGAGCTGGGCCTTTATTAGAGGATGAGACAGACTCCTACTCTTAGCTATAGTCCTACAAAGCCTTCTAAGGGCACTCAAAGCTTAAGAGTATCATTGTGAGATATTCTTAACACATTAGAGAGTTCTCAGGGTTGGAGAAACACATCTCTGACAAGGAAAATCCAGGTGATTTTGCTCAGCCGTGCTTCTCCATACACTCACTTCTGCTGTCATTACAAATCCCAAAATTAAAATTACAGATTAAAATAAAACTCGTTCAAGGAGCTGGAAAGGGAAATGAACCCTGACTCCTGTAGGCTTGTTACCTCCTGACTACCTTTGCAGGAACTACCATGGCTTCCTTCTGCTTTATACAGTTGCTCACCAATTAAACATAGCATTGGCTGGTGCTGCTGCCAGCTAAGTATGACAGGTTGTCTCTGTGCTTTCCCCCCACAGTGTTGTTTTCACAGTCTTTTCTCTGCCTGACCACGAAGCATATTCATAACTTAATTAAAAACTGCAACATTCTTTTTCAAACTTCACTGGAAATGACAAACTAAAGAATATAATATCCTTGTGGAGCTAGACGATTCCAGTGTTTACCCATTCGGTATTTCAGAAAATAGAAAAGAAGCCAAAGGTCTGTTGAAATTCAGGAACAGTGTCATGGAGTTTGGTATAAATAAAGGCTAATTTTCATGCTGTAATACTGCTTCAATATGTGCCAAGGTATCTCATGCAATTCTAATGAAGGCTCTTGCTGTCACAAGTTGCAGAAAACTCTGCACTATCTTGTGCCTTCAGGCTTTATGCAGAAAATGTATCTACGCAGATTTTTGCAAAAACAATATTAACGTTAGAGTGAAAGTTTGACAGTTCAGGGATAATTTAAAAATAAGAAAAAATTTATGAAGGTCTTGGAAATGTACATGATACCACTCTAAAGTAGGTTGTATTATATGATGTATTGTTGAGTTGACTTTTATTTATTTGATTGTACAGGTCTGAATGTAAGCTTTCCTTACCCAATAGCTTCTCAAATCCTGGCTTTTATTCATTGGCCTCAATATTCTTTTCCAGAAAAATTTCCTAAAAGAAATTTGAGTTCTCAGTTCACTGTTTTGAAGTTAGCTGCTGTCAGATGTTTGCGGTGTCTGTGTGTTTGCATCCCTGTTTTGATATGTATATGAGAATTGTTGGGTGAAACACTGGAAGGTCAGGCAGTTGCAGGTGTCTTATTAGTCATACAATTTAAAGAGTTAAGAAAAAACTCCAAAGCTGAAATTGATAAATGCTCACTGGTTAGATGTGGAGGTACGTAAGCCTGCCTTCCATCACATCTGCAAGTAATGTCTGCTATAGTAAGAAGTGCAGCATTAACTGCCCTTCTCTTCAGATACACCAAGGCATGTGGTTACTTCCTGGGACACCAACATTTCTTGTTACAGTGGTCATAGCCAAATAATAGTACTGCTTGTTAATCTGTCATCAAACAGTGGCAGCAAAGTGTGTTATCTCACTATTCACTATTTTCTCTGCTTGTATTTCTCATGCTGCTGCCATCATATCCTGTTCCCTTTAGATGAAGCTCATGAGAGCTAACCTGACAAAACTCCCACTGAAGGCTTTGTGTGAACAGAGAATTCAGGAGTGTTGCCAGCATTTTTCCCTATCAGACTCCTTTTTAAGAAAAGAGAAGTGTGACTCACTGTAATCCTAGATAGGGGACAGCTCTGAAAAATGATATATTCCAATACATTGACAAAATCCAACACAGAGAATGGCTTGCATGGTTGAAATCTTTTTTAGCTCTTTTTTCTTTTTTTCCAGCATATGTTACCACATTTTGTAGATGTCTTGTTTGCTTGGTGTTGGTAGAAATTACTACACAGTATGCAAATTGTTTCCCTGAGGCTTTCGTTCATGAACAAGGAAAAAAACCCAAAAACAACCAAACAGAAAAAAACAAGGTAATATCTATTCACCTTTCCATTCAGCTGTGCTTCAGACCTCACCTGCCCAATTCCCATAACAAAGTCATGACTGCAATTACATTTATGGGAAAGTTCCATAAACTCATCAAAAGGTAAGATTTGCCTGTGGAACAGCTTGACTGCGGTGAATCCAAATACCTAATTCATTACTTCAGGTGATTTAATGCTGAGAGAGACCATTCTTCATCACAAAATCTGATATGTGTAGTCAAGACTTCAAACTTTTTCTCTGGCATCCCTTCAGCTTCTGGAAAATTGAAGCTGTTTTTAGGCTGGATTTACCAGCTTTTGTGATGGGGAGCTCACCACTTGGTGGTTTCTTACTGCAACAATTAACTTACCAGTGTTAACGGATAGCAGCCAGAACTGGAAGAAAAGCTCTAGACAAAGACACACATATAATTAATTGTACTGATATTGGATGGTAAGGCTGATATTTACACAATGTTTTGCTGGTTCCAATTTGTTAGCAGCTTGTTTGACACAAGCAGTTAACAGTATATCCAGAAACAATGAGATCCTAGATTTGCAACTGCTAGTTAGTTGCATTTCAGCATCAATAGTCATTTTGTTAACAGAAGACTTCTCGAAGGCTTTGCTAAATATCTTGCTTTGAATGGCTAAACCCTACAAGCATCTTTATTTAAATAAAAGTGAGCATAATAAGTTAAGTGAAAAATCAAAGAACTTGAATAGTTCAAGTAGATGTATAAAAGCAGTGTGGCAGAAAATCAAACTATGACTTCCTCTCTGCTTTCATATTGATTTCAAGGAGAAGCGACAGCAGTTTGTTTTCCTTGTTTTCTTGCTCATAAATTCTCCATTTTCCTTAGTGTTTAAAACCCTCTCTCCCCTGCAAACAGAGTTGTTTTATGCATGGCAAATTTAAACTAGCAGAGATAAACAGGCGGCTCTTCCCAGAGATTACATTTTATTTGGGAGCTTGCATTTCTTGTGTTAACATAACTGATGCAAAGATTTCTGCCAGAGAATCACTTGCTCTGATGGGCGGGAGATGTGTACTTTTCCCCTGCAGTTGCCTACATCAAGGACGATATTTACAAAGCATAGCATAAGGCTGGAAGGACTCACCGGTTAATGTCTTAGCTTTCTGTCAATGGCAGTCAGTAGCTGCAGTGGTCCTGAGGTTGAAGAGATGAGAGAGTGTTTCTGTGTAGGAAGGAGAGCATCCACATGGTTCACATGAAAGGAACAAGTGCCCAGGCAGTCTTAGTTCTCTAAGGAACTGGAATTGCACCCAGAAATATACATACAATTAAGCGCCCTTCTATTCAGTCTCACTACTTCATCTCTGAATGCTTTGTTGGCTCATTTACAATGGTGACAGGGAGCTTTAATTAAGACATTAAACTTGAAGTTGTTCTAATTATTGGTTTCTAATTACTAATTTTTTCCCTGGATTCTTTTTTTTTTTTTCTTTTTGTATTTGATTGTCTCCTACAGTGTGTTCTAATAACACATCCCTGCCATAAAATCAATGTTTGGCTGGCTAAGTAAATTTTCTGTTATTTGGTGTTTAGTGGTTTTCCTACAGGCTTGTTTTTTCTTCAGCAATCATGTCAACTCTTCTGACATTAGTACCTTAATTATAATGACTGAGAGTTCTCCCTCACACAAATTAGGAAGAATATAGGGTATCTAGTGTTATCTCTCTTCATGAGGGCCTACAAAAAATAACATTTTTTCTTCAATCACCACTAGTCCTACTGTGATTGATTTTGTTGCATCTCTCTGTAACTGCAGATAAGAAGCATCAAGAATAAGCACACAATCCCCATTTCCATACCTGTATAACAAATGACAGCAGGAAACAGTCTAGATACAAAAACTGTTTTCGAATGATATTTATAATCTCTAGTGTAATTGTGCAGCAATAAATTGAGAAACTGAAGGAGGATCTTTATAGGACAACTATCTTGCAGCCCATCCAGTAGCTGAAAGGCATGTGTCTACCCATTGCATGGTGTTTACTTCCTATACATTTCCACACCACAAGTGCAAATACTATATGGATCATTGTGCCCAGCTCATTTATTGGCAGTGATTATATTGCAGGGTAGGTTTCAATGTAAGTTGCATGAGTCTCTTGTGGACTCATTATCTATATCATATTCACAAGAGTCCTGAGCAAAGAGCCTCTTGAGCTCTCAAGGACTGCAGTTGGGTTGGGATTCTCAATCTCTCCCTGAACTGGGAGCTCGTCAGAGCAGGCTTCTACAGATTCAGTGCTGATAGATGTCAAACAAGAGAAGCCTCTTTTGGGATAGATTTTGTCTCCCGAGGGCCAAGGAATGGGAGAGCAAGTAGTTCACCAGGTAAGAAGGTCCTTCAGCATGCAAACAAGTTTAAAAATCTCCCCTTTTAGGTGAACCTTGCCATTCTCAAACCTTGAACTAAGTCACTGTTTAAATCAGTCAGTGCTTTTCATTCTGAAATAATCTCTTCCTCCAAAATTGTTCATTGTGTGTCTTACTGTTCTGCTTAATGTGAAAAGTTGTGTGAATGAAGCTCTCCCTCCCTCCTTCTGAGACTTATCTCCTCAAGAATCAGTCTTTATTTTCGTTCTGAAATAGTTATATTTGATTCATGATGTTCCAGTGAGGAGTAATTTGTGTAATGCTGATGAATATAAAGTTCTGTTTTCTGAAAGGGCTAGATGAACTGCTGAAGTGATTATGTCTTCATAGAGTCCAAAAAACTTAAGAAGTAAGCAAAAGAAAAACCTAGGAGTGTGGAAAGCAGAAACTTGCGTAAACATTTTCTGTAAACAAACTTCAAAGAAGTTTTCTGGGGACGTCAATGAAATTCAGGAAAGGGCACTGTTTGGTACTCACAAGTAAAACGCTGAATTTTATTTCTAGTACTAGATTGATAGTTCTTTCTTTAAATGTCTTCTAAGTGATATTAACATAAATTTAATGCCCACCGCTGTGATGAAGTCTTTAAAAATTAGTATAATGTAAGCCTATGTTGAAACATGAGTTTGATTCTCAAAATGACTGTTTAGCACTTTCACTCCTGGCAGTCCTCGTATTTACTCTTTGAAGAAGCATTTTTGTGAGTGCAGTTGAAATGATCTCTTATGTATATAGTTCTGCTTAAACTAATTGCTTGAAATCTGGAGCAATGCCAAACACTTCATGTGAAATAGTGTTACCTTACCACTCAGGAAATTTCATTCAGACATATTTTTTTTTGTGAAAGGTACTATAATTGAGACTTTTTATAGTTGATCTCTTACCGTGAGATTTTGAATGAGATATATAATTCATGCTATTTCAGCATGGACTGTGTCTTGAACTAGTGATGAGTCTATATAACAGACATTAATGTCAGTCTATAACTACTTGTTATATTACCTTATTTATCACTGATTGTCAAGCAGAATCTAAATGTAATCTTTAGAAAACATTTAAGATATCTTTAATCTCAAATGTACAGAACCAGTGCATGTCAGCATTCATGCCTTCAGAGACCACTCTTACTATGGCTCGACACTTGTCCCTCACTACAAGAAAGACTTTGAGACTCTGGAGCATGTCCAGAGAAGGGCAACTAAGCTGGTGATGGGTCTAGAGTGCGGGCCTCATGAGGAGCAACTGAGAGAGCTGGGATTGTTCAGTTTGGAAAAGAGGAGGCTCAGGGGAGACCTTACTGCTCTCTGTAACTACAGAAGGGAGATTGTGGAGAGCTGGGTGTCAGCCTCTTCTCTCGTGTGGCTAGTGATAGGATGAGAGGGGATGGCTTCAAGTTGCTGCAAGGGAAATTCAGGTTGGACATTAGGAAATACTGCTTTTCCAAAAGGAGTGGTCAGGCACTGGAATGGGCTGCCCAGGGAGGTGATGGAGTCACCAACCCTGGAAGTGTTCAAGGAATGTTGTGTTGAGAAACATGGTTTAGTGAGAACTATTGGTGATAGGTGAATGGTTGGTCTGGATGATCTTGTAGGTCTTTTCCAACCTGGTGAGAATCTACGATTCTATGATAATCATGCCTACATCCTCGTACAGTGCTAATTTTCACCATTTGGATTGCAGTCTTTGTAACAAGTTTGAATTATAAACAAAGCAAATGGTTCATGAAAAGTACATTAACTACATAAGCTAAAAAATACAGAAACTGAATGTGATCTGTTTAAATTATGGACTGCAAGTGCTTTCCAAATGAAGGCCATTTGTAAACATAATAAGATGTTGAAAAAATTTTCTTCAATGTGGCATGAAAAATCCTATAGTATGCTGTATAAAATCCTTTATTTTTGGTTGTTTCACCTGGAATCAGGAAAGAAGTTGAAGATCCTTAATGAGGAACTGAACACCTGATATTTATTCTTATTTGGTTTACAATTATCAATTCTTGCATGATAATCAAGAACTTCCGTGCTAGTCCTTTCTCCATTCTGCTCATTTTTTGAACAGCCAAATTACTTACAAGGCTCTTTCTAAAGTGTTTCTAATGAAATCTCTTCACAACCATTCAGGGACCTCTCCTCTAGAAGTGTTTGTGATCTCTTATTTGCTAATGCGCAAACTTGTTTCTGGACATCTGGCCGCACAATTGGGCACTGTACACAAAATTGACATCTTTTTGCTCTTTATATTGTGAGGACAAGGTTCTTTAGAGCTCTGGGTAGTGGATGATATGTCACTATCATATCATACCATATTAGATGCCCAGCTGTCCAGGATCATAGCAAGATGTTTACCCTTTCCTGTTCATCCTTGAGCATACTTGTTCATCACCGAGCAACTGCTCTGACCCTATGTTCCTAGATCCTGGTGGGACATCAGTGCATCTCTTCATATCCCCTCCTGGTTCTTCTCTTGCTCTTGCAAAGCCTTCTCTTGTTTCATTTGTTATATAAAGTTTATGCTATCAAGAACAGTGATAGACAATGCTTCTAGGCATTCAGGAAGAGGAGGAAAGTGACTGTGAAATGGTCACTTAAAGATTTCTCTCTATTCCTGTAGTTGAACAGGTCAGGCTATATCAAGAAATGGTAAAATTTTTGAAAGTTGTTTCCTCTCCAAGGCATAAAGGAAAACAAAATCATCAGAAATTCCATTTGATATTATTAATTATTCTTGGCACACCAGAATGTCCCATGTTACAGTGGATAGTATTGCTTGGTTACTACATAAAAAAGAAAAAATGTAGATTTGTGAAGCATGGTAAAAAAAAAAAAAAAAAGAACTCTGAATTCTATATTTGACAGACTTATTCAGAATTAACCTGAATCATCATTCATAATAAATGCTATAGACCCAGCTTATGTTTAATGATATCTACATAGCTCCACAAAATTTATTAATGTTAAGTGATTTGGATCAGGAATGAAAACATCTGTCATGTCCTTAGAGAGCTGTTCAACAGAACAGTGCTATGGAACAAAATAATGTAGGAAAAAGAATGTTGTTTTACTTCTACTTTTAGAATAAATATAGCTGTACAAAAGCTACAGCAGTTTATTTATTTATTTATTTATTCGTTGATCCTAGTGTATTTTGAAGCTGTAGGTCTGCAGCTTGGCTTAGAAATATTGACTTCCTTCACAGGTACTTATTTTTATTAGTACTTGGAATAATAAGGAGAATTAAAATAGTCAGATTTGTGTAGCTGCAGGAGATTGATGATATTACACTAGAGTGCAAAGAATCACACAGAGAAAGGACTTCCTTAATAAATTTCTTCTAAAAAATCGTTGTATCACGTCTCTTATGGTGAATGCCTATTCTGATAATTCTGCAGCTGTGGAGATTTGTCTGACAGTAAAATCTGTGCTTTTTAAGAATGTTGGCAAAAGCACATCCTCCCCACCTACAGAATAAATGTAATTTATCTCTGTACAATCTGTAGGATGCTGCCCTTCCGAAATGCGTACTCTCCAGTCATTGTGAAGGGCTGGGAACTGAAACCTACCCCTGCCTTCAGAGTTTAGGGACTGCCTTTGTCAAAATCCTAGATTGTTCAAGTTGATGAAGGATCAGAGGTGCTGGCAAGTAGAGGGCAACTTTGAAGCAGCACTCCCATGGCCACTGTCACCAGAGTGGGAGGGAGGTGGTTACTATCTCTCTTAAGTGCCTATAAGGCACAGGAATTGTTTTCATTGGAATTGTATGCCTTCAACAAGAAAGCTTAAAGCATGAAGGAGAATAATTTCTGAAGCTGAGCTGTGAAGAGCCTCATCCCAGGCTAAGGATTTCAGATTATTGATTTAGCCACCTACAAGTCTTTAAGTTGGAGGGTGAAAATATACCTAGATGATATTTTTTGGAAAATCACAGGTTGTGCCCATATTGGGGATAAATGGCGGCTCAGTTGCAGACATTGTACCATTTAACATTAATACACTGTACTGCTAAAGGTCGTTAGCAGATGAGATATTGTACACCATAAGGTAATCTGAATGGCTATAGTAGGTCTCATCAAAGCTTCTGTAGCTCTATCTCCCATTTTTGTTAGGGCCTCAGGGGAAATATGTGCAGAACAAGGTAACCATTTATAATATTTCCCATGACTGATCTGTCACCTGTTTTAGTGAACATTTTCGCTCCTATCCATACTAGACAGGAACTATGTCTAAGTATGATGATTTCTCCTGCCTGTAGAAGATTAAAACTTCGAAGTTGCTTTCTACTGAAGTTCGGTCGTCTTACTTTCTTATTTATTTTTCGTATCAGAGTCTATGTGGAAAATATTCTGTTTAGCATGAGATTTCGTTGTGATGGTATGGCTTCAACATAAAGGTAAACAAGGTTTTTGTCTATAATATGCTTGTGTGTACAACATGCATCTTTGGAAGATAAATCATTTACAAAATAAGTATGGGTCAGGCATGATTGAATATCTACAGATATCTACAAGTGTGTTTGGACAGTGGGCAGACACTCTGGATAAATGGGGTTCAATAAGGACTAAGAGAGCAAAGCAGAAACTGTAGTAAATTGCAGTGACGATGGTGCCACTAAATCACAAAGGATCAATATATTCACGAAGTTATAGATAGCTACTTTTCAATATCTTTCTTCTAACTTCTATTTTCCTGCTCTTACAGAATTTCTTGATCATTTATAATAATCAATTTGCTTTTATTTTCTTAACAGATTTTAAAAACTGAATGTAATCGTGGCATATTAAAAGTTTTCCCTTTGGCCATGCCAACATATAAAAGCAGTCTCCACAGAGAATATTTTAAAGATAAATTATAGAGGCTGTCATCAATTTGGAATTTCACAGTTTTGGTCAAATATTTCTCCATTCAGAATTGGCAGGAAGGATTTTTAGGTATTATATAAATTCCTTCTTCAGCAAGCTGTTTTTTAATCTAATCGTATAGGCGTATAGTTGGGTGAAAAGCAATTTTACTCAAGTAAAAAGGTTTGGCTCTTAAAGAATTTGTAGTGTTCGTACAAAAAAAAATACTGTATACTTTCCATTTATGCCAAGAGCAACCAAATAAAAGTGACTGAAGAGCTTGTTGAGGTGTGTGAAGAGAAAAACTGCTCAAGCTTTTGTTTTTCTTTGAATGTCTCCATTGCATATTATGAGATCATCTGCATTGAAAGCAAAATGACCTCTACTCTTTTCTGAGAATTTTACTGATTTCTTTTCCCAGTTAATAATCTTTTCCCCTCAGATCTCTTTCCCTAACTGTCTGCTGAAATCTTGTGCTATTTGACCTTGTAGAAATAGGTGTCTGGAATTTCCATCCCCTTCATACCTTGAAAGTTGGTCAAAATCCTGAACATTTCCTTATTAATGTTTTTTATGATCTAATTTAGCACACTGGACCGTATATCCTATGAAATTCAGAAAGTATATGCACCTGAGTAGCAATTTGCATTTGTTGTGAGATTTTACCTCTGCATTGTACAATAAGTGGCTCTTAGATTCATGTATGAATGTAAGTGTTCATTACATGACTATCAGGAATATAGTAAAAGTTGTTTTTTGTTTTTGTGATATAACTGCATTGTGTAGAGGTGAGGCATATGTTTACCAAATCACATAACCTTTGACAGTCCTATTTTGCAAGTAAGCATTTAATAGATATTGATGAGAAGTGAATTACATTATGGTGAGAAGTTTAGCCTTGCAAGCCCAACTTCTGGATATAGTGAAACATGAATTGTGATGTCATTTTGTTTCTCATTATCAAGTTGCCAAGATATAAAGTATTATCACTACAACCTTTGAAGTTAGCTGGTGTTTTGTGATAAACTGTTAAGAAACTTTTATATTTGTAGAGTTCAGCATACAGCTGTTATTTTCACTCTTGTTTTTCTTAGAAGACATCAGAGCAAATGTAGTATTGTTATCCAATAAGTATATTGGGCCCAGTTTACCTTCTCCCACCTAGAATGGGAAATCCTTTCAGGTTAATGTTACGTTAAGTGCACAGCACCATGTGGGAGGTATCAAGCAGGATTTTCTTAACCGCTAGTGAATACGATAGCTGCAGGAGTAGCAAATGAACTCTAAGGAATGGGAATCCTGCTTACATGCAAATGCTACAGTTAATAAGGAATGAAAATAAAAAACTCAGATAATCTATTATTTATATAAAAGATCTTCAAATAAAATTTCAGCAGCTTTTCAGTGGTTGATGCCTCCATGTATGAGTAACTGAGTATTACATATAGCTACATGTATTTTTAATGCCCTTAACACAAGAATTGATCTTTCTGATCACATCAGCGTGCTTTAGTATAATTTGTTGAGACAGGCACAAAAACATGCTTGATTGCAAATAATGCTTTGAAGACTCAATAATTGACTATTAAGTCTAGGATTAACCAAAAGGAGATCATAAAACAGCATGCTACAATACTCTAAGCGATTGCAGGGATGTTTGAGGAGCTAACTTTTAAATGACTTTGATATCTCTCTGGACCAATTCTACAATCCTTATTCATGCTGAAGAGCATTTTATTCTACTAATAGCCTGTATTTTATTAGTGGGATTCTGCAAAAAAAAGTCACAACTCAGTGTGAACCAACATGGGCAAAATGGGTCTATGCTTTACTGTGTTTCTATGTTTTATTAAGCAATTAGTAGTTATATGGGGAAATTATTTGTTGGTACTGACTTTTAAATAGCAAAAATACAAATTTAACCCAAGTGTGGACTTATTCTTCCACTGGGACATTTCTGCATCATGAACAATAGGAGAACAGTCTGACTAGACACCTGCATGTTCTTTAATCTGGTGTATAATGACTTAATAGGTACAAATTCTGTGGAAAGAAGGGATAGACAAAAACCTAAAACACGCAGTAGATGAAAGATCTGCAGAATAAAAGAACTTAAGGTAAAGGGAAAGGTGAAAGACTCATGTCCTAGACATCAAGAGGAGGCAATTTTCTTCAGAATTATAGTCAATTTTTATTGTCTTCCTCCGTGTTGCAGATGAAATGAATTGAAATGCTTATTCACTGGGCTTTACATATTTTTCAGTCTGCAGCCACAATCTAGCTCATTTTTTATATTTTCATTAACTACCATTTTTATAAACCATGAACTTCTGTTTTTCTGAGTTCCTTGTTAATGAAGACTTTGCTATAAAATCCATAAATTTATAAGTGACCTTAATTTCTCTCTTGGTGTTCATTCTGTACACTAAGGATGATAGTCTAATATTCTCTCTGCTGAGCTTTGCATATAAGCCATACTGACAGAGAGATGTTTTCTTAATAGATGTACTTAGAATTATTCAATCAAATGGTGCATTTGAATCGCTGGATCACAGTATACTTGAGATTGGAAGGGGTCTCTGGAGATCATCTGGTCAACACCTCCTGCTCAAGCAGGGAAACCTTGTGCATATTGCCCAGGGCGAGGTCCAGACAGCTTCTGAAGTGAAAGATTGCACAACCTCTCTGGACAACCTGTGCCAGTGTTTTGAAACACAGTAAATGTGTTTTCTGCTGTTTTAGACAGATCTTCCTGTACCCCAGTTTGTGCCCATTAACTCTTATCTTAGCACAACATGACTGAAAATAGCATGGGTCTTTCTTCACCCGCCCTGCAAGTATTTGTACTCATCAATGACATCAGTCCTGAGCCTGCTTTTACACACTGAACAGCCCCAGACCTCTCAGCTTCTTCTCACAGAAGGGGCTCCAGCCCCTTCCTCATCTTGATGGTTCTCCTCTGGCCTCTTTGCAGTACATCCAGGTCTCTTTTGTACTTGGAGAGACCAGAACTGCTGCATTTGAGATGCAACCTCACCAGCACTGACTAGAGGAGAAGGATCTTTGCTCTTCATCTGGCCATTCAGACATTTTTTGATCCACTTCAGCTTATCCATATCTGTTAATTCAGCCTATACTTCAATGGCTTTTCTGTGAGGATATTATGGGAGACAGTGTTAAAAGCCTTACTGAAGTCCAGGAAGGTAATACTCACTGCTCCTTTGTCACGTGTCAGGCTGATGATTTCGTTATAGGAGCTTATCAGGTTGGTCAAGCATGCAGACCTCCTTTGATTTTGATTTTGTGGTTTAGACCTGCAGGTGAAAATACTTAATACAGTATTGAAACATCCAGTTGTGGTTACTTGCTATGTGTCAACAATATGTATAAAAACATGCATGCGATTATATGACACACACACATGTAAAAAGCCCTTATTCTGTGCCTAGTATAAGATCTATCCTGTATATTCTAGTATGAACCATATATCCATTAGATATTTTTAATGAATGTTATTGATTAAAAGCGTCACAACATTAGCTGATACATATGAAAATCTTAATCTTTTCACAAAGAGTGTGATGATCTGAAGTTACAGATTTAGGACACCTTACTACTAGATCTCAGATACCGTGCACATAACTGACATGAACAGCCCTTTGAGCTGCTCACAAGCAAGTTAACCTTCTGGACAAAGTGCATGCCCAGAAGTGACCTTATAAATGGGTTGTTATGTTCTAGTGAGGTTGAGACTGTTTTCCTTGTAAACCATGGTGTGAGACTCAGAGCAGCTGAGCTTTGCTTTGGATTGAAAACTCAAACATGTGGTGTGAAAATTTCATAATGGAGAAACATTTGATCTGGTGAAGGTTTCAATTGTTTTGCTTGCAAAGTGGGTTTCATCTGCAGCTGAAAAATGTAGGATTCATCTTCTCTTGTTTTTGCTGTTTAGACGTTGCTCTCCTAAGTCCTGAATTTATGGTAGCCATTCACATTTTCTAGAGTGCTCTTATCTCTCCTTTGACTGTACAGAGGAGTTGTCATTGCAGTTGGAACTGCCTATTAGCACAGCTCCAGAACTAAGTCACTTTCGTATCACCTCTGTTAGTTACGCTAGTGACAGAAATAGAGTCCCTTTTTCTAATCTTATATTACCTTTGGACTGACAGACCAGTGTGAAGAAACAGACCTTTTGAAGATTTCCGGGTTTTTTCCCCTTCTGTTAGCAAAAAATTATCTGTGAACAAAACCTATTGTTAGATGGATCGGTGGGCTACTGCTCTTATAGACAGAATGATACACGGATATAACTGCAGTCAGTTCAAACTACAAGATCATAATTAGATTATAGATACTTATTGCATGTGAAGTGAGTTTACTTTGTGAGTGATCATAAGCAGTTGACTTCGAGTGTAAATATGATCATATTAAAAAGTGAGGTACTGCATGCTCTGAATGCTGGGTACACGCAATCTCAGCTCTGGGTTCTGGCCCTCATCTCACAGTGCTGGGGCAGGACCATGTGCCTCAGAGAAAGATCTGGGCTGCAGTGAGCAAGTCATGACCCCTGTCTGCTCCAAAACATGGAGCTCAGGGATGTGCTCAAAACCTCACTCTTCTCTAAGTGCAGTGCGGATGATGGCAATAGGAGGGAACTGTGGGGGAAAGGTGAATAAATAGCTTTCATTAAGAAAATAAGCTTGTAAAACAACGCTTTATTTCTCCTTTAGCCAAGAGTTTCATCTCCAGTTACCAGTCAGAATCTGTGCTGTTTTGTAAGCACAGAGAAGAAACCTTTCAGCTCTGTAAGCACAGACATCTGCTCTCATTTTAGATTCTTTAGAGGATCCTGTATGGTACCCTGCAGTCCCTTCAGAGTCTGTAGTTCTCCCTTTAGTCTTGATCATAACTGCTGCCTTGTAAAGACATCCTGATGACCAAAGAGATGACAAAAAGTAGTCATAGTCCTGTGTTTAGTCACTCCCAAAATATTTTGTCTGTGCTATACAAGCCCCAGCTATCTTTCATTCCTCAAATACCTCTCTCCCCTCTCAAAGTCATCTATGTTCAAACTGTTTCTGTGACACCTTTTGTAAAATACTTGAGTCATCTGTCAGGAGAAGGACCAACACAGTGTGATTTCACATCATGTGAGCAGGGCTGCAGCTGCTGAGCGAGCACCTTGCCAAAGAGAACTATTTTCTAGCTGTATGAGGGCCAGTGTTTATCAGGCAGCTCAGAATAATGTACAAACCCATGCAAGTTCTGATTTGCTCCTAAATAATTTGCATGGAGGATAGATGTTTAACTTGATTAATAGAAAGTGACTGGCTTCTATGCTAAGCTTGATAACACAGCTAATTCACTGTCAGTGTTTTGACTGGTGCTATTGTAAAGTATTGCTGAGATTTTCTCTGGGCTAATACGTACCCACAGGAGAGATGTCATGTAGATATTTCAAATCACCTGCATTTATTACAGAAGATCTTGAACACAGTTTACTGACAGTGCCCTGCCATCCATTTGAACAATAGTTGCTGGCTGAAGCCAGCTATTTAAAATGAAGGTCAGCCCTGAAAAGGTATAATTAACCTGCTGAGCTATAAGTGTGTCACCATGGCCCATGCCCCCTCTCTGCTGCATAGAGAAATGAGACCTGCAAAAGATCTTTAAGCATCATTAAGTCCAATTACATTCTAAGTAGGACAGACTGTTAAAAGGCACTCTTCCTCAAGCTTTTTACCCCTTAGCTCAACCGCATGAGAATGTGTTACATCCCATTTTTCCAGGTCCCTAGCAGGATGTTGTTGTTCATGAGAAGAAATGTAAAGGTTTTTCTGCATTGTACATGGTCATGTCAATATTATTAATACTTAAAATGGCATTTATATTTGTAAGCAAACAGAATAATTTAAAAAAAATGCAAATTTAAACTTCTTAGAATCAATAAATGTGCGTGTAAGTATTGTGAGAGGCATTTTCGTTCCTTATTTATTAAGTGGTGATAACCAAAGCAGTAAAATTTAGTTACAAAATATAAGATGTGGCCTACAGTCATTTTGGTTTTTTTTTTTAAGACAGTTTGAACACAGTGACCTCGCTTTGTATAAATATTTTACTTTAGAAGCAGTATCTGTTACTACTAGCCCATGCAAATGTAGATAGAGCTGTTACCTGTGATGGGCTGAAATTTGTATGATATCATTTAACTCCAGGGTGAGTAAGCATGTTCTTACATTTGTAAGTCTTCAAACCAGGATGGGTATCCTGGTTTTGGCTGGAGCAGAGTTACTTTTCTTCCTAGTAAACAATATGATGCTGTATTTTGAATTTAGGATGAGAATAAAGTTGATAATGCACAGATGTTTTAGCTATTGGTGAACAGCGCTCACACCTTAGCAGGTTTCACTTTCTTATGCTGCCCTGACTGAAAGGAGCTGATGGTGCACAAGTAGCTGGGAGGGGATGGAACCAGGACAGCTGACCCAGAGTGGCCAAAGGGACAGCTGATGGTGCACAAGTAGCTGGGAGGGGATGGAACCAGGACAGCTGACCCAGAGTGGCCAAAGGGACATCCAATACCATATGGTATCATACTGAGCAATAAAACTAGAAGAGTTGGCTGGGGAGGCTGCGACTGCTCAAGGACTGGTTGGATGTCAGTTGGCAAGTGGTGAGCCATTGCACTGAGTATTGTTTGTTTTGTGCATTCTTTTTCTTCTTACTGAGTTTTGTTTATTTTTCATTTTCTTTCCTTTTTTTTTTCTTCTTCTTTCTTAATGAACTGTCCTTATCTCAGTCCACTTGTTCTTGCACTTTTCTTTTTAATGTTCTCCCCCATCTCACTGTGAATGACTGTGTGGTGCTGACTTGCTCAGTGAGTTAAACCACAGCAGTCCTTTTGGTAACCTACATAGGGCTCGAAGGGTTGAGAGAAAGACAGATCTGACTCCAGAAAGTGTTAGAAGAAATTTTTTTATAGACTTTATATTACTGAACTTAATATGATGTTCATACTCAGTATTGCCCTCATTTTTGTACTTAAGAACTTTCACATGCTTTCAACAATAGTACGGTGATTTACGGTGATTTCCATTTCTTATTGTTTTTTGTTGGTTTTTTTTTTCCTACCTTTCTTGTTTTGGACTCTTGTGACTTTGCAACCAGGGGAGAAATAACTGTAGAGAGTTGACGGAGACTTATTTTAAATCTCTCAGAGCTGAAATCAAATTGTTTCTGAATATGACTTTGAGCTGTTATTTTCCATTTTCCCTAAAACGATACTCAGGTATTTTGAATCTTTCAATGATTGAGACTTGCTGGTGAAGCTCTACCTAAACAAGTACATTGTAACATTGTGCAAATTAAGTGTCTATGCAATACTTGTAATTCTGTGGATGACTGGACTGGTGTGACCCCCAAGTATAATTATTATTTTCTCTATAGAGGGCTTTGCTCTCTGACAGTTTTTGATGACAGATCTGACTCTTCCAGGGTTGTATTTCTCTCTATTTTTCTATTTAGCCTAGACCTTGAATTGACCAATAATTTACAAGCGTTTCAAAGTAGGAGCTTTGCTTTATCCCTAAGTACATGGTCCGTATCATTGGATACCGTCAGTAGGATAGCAGCGCTGCTTCACAATAATGGCAGAGCAGTACTTTTGTTTCAATAAATCAGCCCTTAGATAACCCAGAAAGGAAAGTGGCGTCTGGAATTTATTATCTGTGAGCACTCTTAAGAATGAGAAAGCGAATGGCAGGGACATAGGAGAATAAGCAGGAGAAACAGTATGAGTAAGTGAATCCAACAACTAAGTTATTCCATCTGAGTAATAACCCTAAATATATGATTTCAAAGGAAATTTGACCTCTGAGGAGAACCGTTTGTCTGTTAGAGAGGTATTCCTGCTAACTTTCCCAGCCTGGTCATGCCATGTTATGTGCTTGATAGTACCTATGAAGTGACCAAGCTGAGTTTCCACTTATATCTCAAGTGATATCCTTGATAGTGGTTGTTGTACTTCATTGAAGTCTTGCCCAAATCTGTAGAAACTAGTGGTGTTAGGTTATCCTTTTTGTGGAACATATGCATAGTTTTCATCGTGGTGATTAAACCAGTGATTTTAATCTGATCAAAAATTGAAAAGAATGTTTTCTAGTTGACAAGTAGGTTACAAAGCAGAAGCTAATTTTAGAATTCACTTGGGAAAGCAAATAATTCTTGGGTATGGGTATGATAAACTCTAATTAGCATCTGTGAGGAATTAGAGGAGATTTGCAGAATAGTAGTTTGCACATTGTTCATACTTTAAATAACAATTTGATCTGAATGTAATTATAAATAAGCTTTTGCTTCTCATTAATTTTCTGCTTGATTACTAAAGCCATTGTTCAAGCACAGAGCAGAAAGAAACCATTAGAAACCATTTATGCTCAGCAAATGTGAGCAGAAATTAGAAGGGAAATGTGTTTTAATGTATAAAAGAACATTGATCCATGTGCAAAAAAAGATTGTACCTGAATGAGATTAAATTGTTCTGATTACTTTCATGTGTAGCTAGGAATATATTAGTGAATCAGTGAGCATCTATTGATGCATTCGCAAATATTTTTTTCCATTTATCTTGTTTGGTTATTGTTTTTCACTTATAATACTTGTAGGAATATATTATTTGCAAATCTCTCCCTTAGGCTTGATAATTGTGAATTATGTAAAACTACTTAATATATAATTATTAAACTTCTTACATGAAAGAATTTATCCATGCTCTAAATCCAAGGAAGAGGGCTTTGTTTTGTCTTGCAAACTTTGAAGATAAACATTTAAAGTAGTTCATGACTCATAAAACTTTTTCTCATGGCTGCCTGAGTGAACCCAGTCTGAATTGGCTGTTCCCTCCATGTGATTAAAGCTTTATCCTTACATGTTATCTGAAACAGTAAGAGTTGGGCAGACAGGAAAATTCCTTTCCCTTCTGTTGTACATTATCAGGTGAAACTAATCATAATGAAGTATCACCTTGTATTTCCTATCTTGGTAATGGAGGGTTATATTTTTTTGAACTCTTTGTAAGGACAGTGTATTTTATTAAGACCTTGTGTTCTTCTTAACTACAATAACTGGCCAACCTACATGTGGATACTGCTTTTTAGGGACTACATGCATAAAATACAGTTTTCTAGTTTGGAGCTCCTGCCTAATTGCTATATTGTTTTTTTGCAGTTCATCATATTAATCGTGCAGTTTAACAATTTGCAAAAGCACTCATCAAATCACATAGATAAAGAATAAAGCATTGTTTGTTGCTTTCCAATTAGATTGTTTAGCCCTTGAAATCCTGATTTTCCTTTTACTTTTCATGACAGAAGCTCTGTCAGGAAGACACAGGATTCTCTGATGTTGCTGAAAATCCCTTTGAAAGCAGAACTGCATCATTTTACACTGATGCATTTTCGTGAATGGAGGTGTGCTACACCAGGGAATGATGAACCCACTTGAATCTTCAGTGTTGTAATCACAGTAGGAGAAAAAAAAACAAAACACAACAAAACAAGCAAACAGAAATTAACAAACAAAACAAAAACAATCCCACACTATTATAGATTATAGTTTAGAATATTGTGTAATTGGGAAATGATTCAGTTAAGTCATCCTTCCAAGACAGCTGACAATAAATCTATGGATGGATAGTTCCACATTCAGTTGAAATAGCACTTAAACTCTAAGACTGGGGAAGGGAGGACAGAAGGTGAAAAACCCAGCTGAGGGAGATGAAATAGTCTGACAAAAAAAGGCAAAGAAATAGTTCGTTGAATCAGAAATTTCAGCATTGTTTTTGATTTCCAGCCTAATCTAAACACTTTTTACTACAATTTCCAATTAATCAAGCATTCGGTGCTCATCAGTTCCCAAAAAGCTTTCATTCTGAGCGTGAAAGAATTTCTTTAGGAATGTTTAATCAGGTGATCTTAGTCAGCCCTTTTAATTTCCCTTTCCCTCTGAATAAGAAAATTGTTCTTAGTGGTACTAGATGCCCATGTGGATATGAGAGAATCAGTCTTGTCTATCCAAGGAGGATTTGGATTATGTAATTGAATTTCCTTTTTACATATTTTCTAATTATTTTTGGTCATCATAACTGGTTTTTATTTTCTTTGCTTGTATACAGTTCATTTTAAAAACAGAAAGTGCAGCAAAATTGAATCATTTGTTTCTTTTAGGTCTTTTGGTAAAAGCAAGCAAACAACAGCGAAACCAAACGCCAAAACAAAAAATAATAAAATAAAATAAAATAAAGTAAAATAAAGTAAAATAAAATAAAATAAAATACACCCCCAAAAAAGCAACAGTATTACAGAATCATTCAGAAGAAGGAAAATAGTCGAGATACTTTAACTGAGAAGACACAGTGTTCCTCGTCCATTTGCTTAACTGGGTTTGCATTGCTATGGTGAGTTTTGTAGTCATTTAATTATCTTTCTAATGTCCCTTATATCTACATTTCATTGCCTTTGAGTGCTTTGAACTCTTTCTTACTTGTTAGATATAGGCTACACTGCCTACTTTAGATAGAAATGTTTGAAGGCTTCACCCTTAACAGATACATTGGCAGATTAAGGTGTATGACACTGGACCTTTTTGTTAGAGTGCTCCTTTTTGAGGTCAGAACTATCCACTTAAATACTCCAGGCATTTCACTTTTGTTTCTGGCCCTTTGTTGCTGCCACAGTAGTCTGTTTCTCTTCCTTCCCCTCAGGCCTTTCCTTCTCTTTTCCTTTTCTACCTGCTGACCTGTTCTCCATTGCTGAACTTCCTTATCAGCTTCTCATGCTTCCTCATCCTGTCATCCCTGCTTTATCTCACACCTTCTTACTGCAGCACTTTCATTGCAGTCACTGCTGCATATATGGAGATAGCTGTAGGAATGATTGGTTATCACATTTTATTGCTGGATGTTGCTGTTGGCTGACAGTGGAACTAGTCTGACCCAGAGTTATATTTGCATAGTCTCCAGGCTTTCTACAATTTTGACTACCCTTTCTAGATATAGTTCTGCTGGAGGCAATATAACACAGAACCCAAACAACTCTACTTGCTGAAACAGAGTGAAGCCTTAGTATTGCTCATAGCTACTATTTCTTAGAATCAGTTATCAACTCCTACATGTGTGATTTCTAATAGACAATATTAGAGTAAGGAAATCATTGATGGCAAATTGGGAATTTGCTCAGGAGTCTGTCCACAGCTTCAAGGCTTGCTTTAATCTCGTGGTAATTCTGGATAGTTTTTTTTTTCCTGTAGTCATTTTACTGACTGTCTATACTTTCAATTCTTCCTTGAGAAGTCTTCCTTCAGGATCTTTGAGTACTTACAGAAATCTTCCAGTTCAGAAGACTAAGCCAAAAAGAATTTGAAAAGTACAGACTGTCTTATTCTAAGGTTTCTAACAGTTTTTATGACTTGCAGAAAGCTATGTGTTTTATAGAAACAACAGTATGATGTGAGTTTTCCTTGATGATAGTGTATTCTGTCATATTACAAGGTCTTTTGTCTAAATACAATAATAGTTTTTTCATCATTATGGGCTAAAATACTGATTTACACTTTTGCAGTAGGGTTGGACTCTCTTTTCCCTTCTAACAAAAAGATTAAATTTTGACATGTGCCTATTCTGTAAATGAACTAACACTTTCAGTAAAAGAAGTCTGTTCTTACGAGTCGCGTAGAAATGGGCCATTTCATTTATAAAATGTCTGGCTGATTTGAAATCAGCAATCTGGTTTTGACCTGAGGAAACAACTTTTTTTTTTTTTTTTTTTTTTTTTTTTTATGCCCTGTAATTTAGGGGCTTTAACATCATCTGGCAGTTCTTAACACACCTACACCTTGTATTTATTTATTTATTTACTTACTTACCTACTTGTTATTTTGAAAGGCTTGCATTTATTATGACTTGAAAATCACGTTCATTATTCTTTTGACAACCATATTCAGCATAGATGGTACAGAAGGTCAGTGGTGATCACAACAATTTTTGACAGAATTCAAGAAGGGAAATAAGAAGATATTAAAACAGAGTTCAACTGCAACAGTAACACATTTCTTATCTAGAAATTGTTTAGTGAAGAACTTCTGGAGACATGATATCAAGTGTACAGCATAAAAGTGGTGCTACAATTGAAGTCCAGTGCTGAATAATTTGGTGAAACTCAGGGATGTGGCTGAGATGCCCAGCTAGCTGATAGCCTGGTACAATGGGTTTTTTTGTTTGTTTTTGTGGGTTTTTTTTTTGTTTGTTTGTGTTTAAGATGGCATTAATAACATAGTTCAGATAATGTAGCATTTGGCTTTAAACTTTTGTGAGCCATTGCCAACATGTTAACTTGGAAATACAAATAATCCAACATTTTGGATGAAACACGGAGATAATTTGGTGTACTGTTTTATAGGTTCTTGAGTGCCTGGTGCTAATATTTTTCTGTGATTACTTACAAAATAATTTTCAGGGAATGGTCTTTTCATGAGATGTCTAGATTAGGAGATATCAGAGGTCTGCATTAAAAGTCTGTTCTTGTAGAGGAAGATTCTGGAAATAACTAATTCCGAAGAATGCTGTTTGCTTCTGAGCCAGAGGTCTCATCTCTTTTTGATGTGGGACATGTTGTCTACTTGTGGAATTTGGGTCTGACATGTTCACGTCTTTGTGAATAGTAAGTATAGAAGTTTTACCTTGTGTTTGTTTGTTTTACCCTCAAGTCTTTAAGACCAGGCTGGAGCAACCTAATCTAGTGGAAGGTGTCCCTGCATATAGCAGGGGGGTTGGCAGTAGATACACTTAAAGGTCCCTTCCAACCCAAACCATTCTATGATTCTTGTGCTTTCAAGGTGTTTCTCAGTAATGCGATTTTTGGGAGTCCAGTTGGAGACTCTGTCAAACTTAGAGCTTTTAGGGAGAAGAAAAGGTTTTTGTTGTCAAAATCATAAAACCACTTTCTGTTATCCTGAAGCCTTGTGGCACACTTGACTATTCTGCAGGGTTTATGGATAGATCACATAATCATAGAATCATAGAATGGTCTGGGTTGAAAAGGACCTCAAAGATCATCTAGTTTCACCCCCCATGCCATGGACAGGATTGCCAACTGTTAGTGTAAACTTCAAGTCCCAGTTAAGAAAATGAAGCCAGTGATGACTTTTATGACAGCTGTTGGCTATGTGACTCCTAGGATTAAATAAGTCTCTACCTGGTCTTTTGAAATAGTTATTACACTGAATAAAAGTAGCATTCTCATAGGGATAAAATGTAGGATTTCATTTCAGCATGTAAGACATTTTATCTTGCTATTTATTTTTAACTCAGCACAAAAAGCTTGACAGTCCACTACTCTGTGATAGCACTCTTGTGTTGCACCCCATAGATAAGTCTACTTCAGGCGCTGCAACTGTCTAATGCTTGATAAGGAAGTAGATATTGACACTGGAGGAGCCATCATTCACTGAGGTTTGGGAGGGAATGAAGATCTGTCAGGCATTCAACTGATGTAGATGTGCATGAAGGGAAATGATTTCTTTCTTTTGAACCAAAGAGCAAGAGGGCAGTTATTTCAGTCCAGCAATGCAATAATTTGCAACTCAAAAAACAACAACAACAAATTAGAGAAGTGTTTGATGTATACACTCAGTGTGCTGTTTGCAGAGATAAGCAACACAGTCAAATACCAAAAAAAGGGTATTTGTGCCATCAGTCTTGCACCCTACATTGTTTATCTAAATGCTGATGTGGCTGTCTATTCAGAAAAAGTGAAGTTCCTGGACATCTACTTCTGGTATGGTATACTCAGTATATTTAATGCAGTGTATTTCTTAAAAGGACTGGAGCAATCAGTCTTGAATATCTTCAAATGTGCTCAGTGACTGCAGAGGTTTATCAGTCCTTCAAACTCCATTTCCACAATGAAGCAGTCTGTATAAATGCATGGTGAAGTTTTTAGCAGTTCTTGAAATGTGTAGAATCTGAAATCACTAATTTTGAAAAATATATGAATATATAAATGCCAAACTCATTAGAAAAAAAGAATTTGTGTTCCTAAGACACTCAAAGACATTTTGAAAATCTAATCCTTGGGTGCATCAGAGCAGTGAGATTGCTTTCTCCAGCACTTCTGACCTTGATTAGTGTGTTCTCTATCATATGCTATCTGACAATATCTGTTTAAAGTATTACTGTTGTGCTTAGGATTTTTCTGTTTTTTTTCCCCTGGCTATTCAAAGTGTAATATATAAATACAAACAGAAGAATAGATTGTTTAAAATATGATAAGTGGCTTTGAATTGCCCCTGCTTATAGAAGAAGAAATGGAAACAACAGCGATACACCTCCCCCAGCAAAATGTCATTATGTATCTGCATAAAATATCTTGAGGGAAAAAGAAAATTGGAAGAGCACAGTTACGGCAAAGTTATAACAAGCTGGAATGTCTTGTCACTGTGAACACACTTTTCTAAGGGCTGCACTGGGAAACATTAATATTTAAAGATAATCTCCAGGACATTTCCAAGCAGCTCAATGTGAAACATCTTTGTCTACTTAGCACATAAATATTTTAAGATGTCAATATTTTGCGCACATATAAAAACATTGTAAGTTACTCCAGGGAAATCAAGGTTAAATGTCTTTCCACACCCAGAGCACTTCCAGATTTCTAGGATTTTTTTCTAGAATTAATTCTAGAATTTCTAGGAAATATTTCAGGCATGGGAGAACTCAGAGCAGTTGTATCTAATTTCATTTCAAGTTCTAACATAACCTTTACTTCTAGAAAGTCAGTATGTGCAAGCCCAGATCAGAATTAACAGACCAAAGAGAAAAAGTGCTAAAATGAAGCTGAAGAAAGTGAAATGGTCAAAAGCCTCTTGGAAGATTATATGTGGTCATTTTGCTTATTTGGGAATTTGTTTATTTTAAGGAGAAATTTCTGACTTTGCTTATGCAGGCAGTTTGTGGCACCTTGGGACACAAAGCATCAAGTTCTGAAGTCAAAGCCTGTTGTTATCCTACACTGCCCTTCCTAAGGCTCTGTTGCCGTGGAGGAAATGAATGGATGTGCCATACATTTGGCAATCTGATCCATGTACTTACACTGCGAATTTGTTTCTTCCAGTCTCTTTAAAATAGTATAATACTTGGAACATAGACATAAGTTTATCTGTGAAACCATTGTTTATGTCACTACTTATAAAATGCCTCATATCCAGTTGTGAAATTTTATGCAGTCTTCAATGATATTTTAATTCGAAGGATATGTTTACATGATTTGGTATTAGAAAACCAATTTTCATTGTGTTTTCAGTTTGAATAACAGAATTAGATTATACTTCCCTGTATTTTGTGTATATATCTTCCACTGTATTAATAACCAAAAATGAAATACAGGAGATTTATTCCTGCCTTCAGGAAAAGATATGGGACTTCAATAAGTCATCAGATGAATACAAATCAATGGTGTCTTGCTTTTGGGTGAGATGGGGAAAATAGTAAATGTCATCCAGGGACGTAGGATTAGAAGAATGATGCTCACAATACGGAGGAATTTGACTAGAGCTTTGTGTGCTTACAGTCATCACAGTCGAAGAAGGATTTGGGCTGGTTGCTATGAGAGCAGAAATGAGAACAGTAATCTAGAAAATATGGCCCAAAAAGGGAGCTTGGAGAGGTATTTGTGCTGTCTGATCTAGATCAGAGAGAAAACTGGAAGTGGATAATGACCTTCAGGTTAAAAATTGCTTACAAAAGCAAGCAAATTTGATCTTTATTGACGTTCATTCTGCAGAGCACAAGGAGTAGATAGCTCAAGTTACAACACAAGAATGGGCATTAGGAAAATGTTTTCAGCTCTGAAACAGATTGCCTGTTCAGTGTGTGATGCTTTCTGACTTTTGCAATTGAAGGGTTTAAAATAGTCTGAGAAAGGTGTCCTTTAATAAAGATTGAGGTAGCCGTGGGCAAAACAATGGTTTATGTGACATCTAGACAGCCTGTCCAATCCTTTATTTCCTGTGGTTTCATTGCCTGAAAATTCAGAAGTAAAACTGAGGGTTTTCTTCTTTTTTAACCTCTCTGCGTTGTGAAAACTCTTTGAGTGCTGTTTTCCATGATTTGAAATGCCCCACATTTGGTCAGGAATAAGCCCTTAATAGTATTCAGCTTCCATTTGCTCAGTACCAGCAAATAAATTTTTGCGAAAGAGTGGGTTGGATTTTTTCAATATTTAGTTTCTCAGAATGCCTGGAGGATTTCCTCAGGACAGAAATAACATTTGGCAGATTTAGTGGAATTTCTCTAGAATATGGGTAAATATATGACATCTTCCCATAGGTAATGGCACTGATCCTGATAAGATGTTTACCACCAGTTCTCCAGATAATTTTGCTTCAGCTGAGGATGGAGGTTTAGAAAAACGAATTTTACTCTCTTAAAAAAAAGTTTTCTTTATATTTATCAACTTTATCTACTAGTTTTTGAGCCTGCTTTCTCTATTTTATTACCTGAAAGACAAACATCTACATCACTTTAATCCTATCTGATCAGCTTATTATGGAATGTGCTACTGAAGGGCAATGTAAATGATTAATCACAGCAGAACCGTAACATTCTTGCAACTTAGAAGAACTGATAAAGCCATGGAAAATCATGCTTGCATCTACAGAATAGCGTAGAATATAATAGTTGAATTGGAGGGGTCTTCAACGGTCAAAGAGTCCAACTGCCTGACCTGTTCAGATCAGAATAAAAGTTAAAGGATATTACCGAGAGCATTGTCCAAAAGCCTCTTGAACATTGGCTGGCAGGGAGCATCAACTACCTCTCTAAGAAGCCTGTTCCAATGTTTGATTGCACCCCCACTAAAAAATTGTTTCTTGATGTCCAGTCTGACCCTCCCATGGCACAACTTCATGCTGTTCCCATCCCGTTTGCAGGATCAGAACCGTGCAACTTTGTCTCCATTCCCCTCCTCAGGGAGCTGCAGAGAGCAGCTTCTCAAGATTGAACAGCCCATGTGTCCTCAGCCTCTGCTCACAGCACATGCCTTCCTATCCTGTTACTAGCTTTGTTGCTCTCCTCTGGATGCTTTTGGAAACCTTACCATGTTTTTTTGCATTGTGGAGCCCAGAACTGCACAGGGTACTTAAGGTGAGGCCACACCAATGCCAGAGATACAGTGGGATGATCAGCACTTTTGGCCAGCTGGCCATGCTGTGTTTACTGCACCTCCAAAGGCAGTTTGCTATTTGGCTGCCAGGGCACTGACTGCTGGCTCACAATGAGCCTGCTGTCACCAGCAGCCCCAGGAACCTTCCTGCTGAGCTGCTCTCCAGCCACTCCTTTCCCAGCTGTGCCTGTGTCTGGCATTGCTCTGTCCCAGGAGTAAAACTCTGCAGTTTCCTTTGCTGAACTTCATGCCTTTGATAAATGCCCAATTCTCCAGTCTATCCAGGTCCCTCTGCAAGGCCTCTTGCCCCTCAAAGGAGTCAACAGCACCTCCCCAGTTTAATGTCATCAGTAAACTTACTAAGGATACACTTGACTCCTGCTTCCAGATCAGTGGTAAAAATACTGAGCAGAACTGGCCCTCATCTTGCATCCTGGGGAATATCACTGTCTGACCATCTGTCAGATAAATGTAGACCCATTTGCTACAGAGGCTTATTCTCTGTGCCCTACCATTTTGCCAGTTCACCATCCAGTGTAGCATGAGCTTGTCTCACCACAGACAGTTTGTCAAGAAGCATGCCGGGAAGTACAGTATCAAAGGCCAGAAAGATTATAAAATCTAGAAAGATTATGTATGCTGCCTTCCCTCCATCCACAAAGCAGATGACCTTATCACAGGAAATCAAATTGCTAAGGCAGGATTTTCCCCTGTTGAACCCATGATGGCTTTGCCTCATAATAGCTTTGTCCTTTAAATGACTTTCAGTATCCCTCAAGACAGTCTTCTTCATAAGTATTTCAGTGTCTAAGGTTAGACTAACAGGTCCGTAATTTTCTGTTTCTTCTCTCATGCCCTTTTTGTAGTTGTTGGCTAGATTCCAGTCAGGAGGGACCTCCTCAGACTTCCATGACATTTAGTAAATTGTTGAGAGGGATCTAGCAATAATATTCACTGACTCCTTCATTACTCTAGTCTGAATCCCATCAGGCCCCGTGGACTTACATGCATTCAGCTGATACAAATGGTCCCTTAAAATACTAGTAACCACAAATGGAAAGTAACTGCTTCCATGATCATGGTTCTCCAACTCAGTGGACTTGGTCCAAGAACTATAGTAAATACTAAAAACCAAGGCAAGAAATAAAAGGAATTAAATTCCTTTGCATTTTTTCTCATCCTTTTTCATTAGGTTACTATCTTCATCAAGTGTAAGTCCAGTATTTTTCTTTGACTTCCCCTTAAACTTGACATACTTAAAACAGTCTGTTTTTTGTCTGCCACCACACTGGCAAAGATGCACTTTGGAATTCATTGTTTTCTCCCTAATGATGCAAACTGAGCACTGTACTCTCCCTGTGAAGTTAGACTGTGTTTCCAGAAGGCACGTATATATTCTGTTTCTACCCTTGTTTCAGGAGGACTTCCCTGTTCATCCAAGTTATCTTCTGACTTGCTTGACTTGGGATGCAGTGGAATTGTCTGATCCCAGGCTTTTAAAAGGTGGCTCTCAAGAAGTGACCATTTCTCATGGTCCCCTGAGCCCCTTAGAACAGATTCCCACAATGTTGCAAAAGGTCAAGAGTCCATTTGTTTCTTAATATGAGCTCTTACTTAAGGTTGAACTATTTCTTAGATGCAATCAGTATTACTCTAAGTAAGAAAAGTAATTTGGTTTCTATCACTTCTGACAGCTACAACTCCCTTCTCAGAATAACTTCAAAATGAGCAATCCTAAGAGTTGCTGAGCGATCCACTAGGGCCAGTGGTCATTCCAGATTGTAAGTTTCACTCTAATAGGGAACCTGCTTATTAGTAGCAGTGATAATGGGGCATGAAATTAACTGATTTATCAGGACTTTACTGTTTTACAGATGTCATTGCACCTCTTTCTCATGTACTTAATGTATCGTGAAAGCTTTACCTAGAGGAGGCAGAAAGGACAGATGCTCTTGGGGTCATTCATATTTCCAGGCATCTTCTGCAACATGAACTATGTAGACTGACTTCTTCACTCTCCTTGACTCTTCAGAATTTGGGCTTGACTGGGTTTAGCTCATGGTATGCATGGGAAAGGTGAGACTCCTGAGGGATTTTCTTACAAAAGCTCATTTTTCTTTAATGGTCATAATTAATGTAGTAGAATCCCTAAAGGATGTAATTTTCAGCACTTGTGTTTAGAGTTTATTCAGTTTCTGTAATGGAGTCAATGCTGTTGACATTGTTTATATTATGCTGTGGATACTAATTTAATTTAGAACCACCAAACTCAATTAGAGGCAATTAATTCTCACTATTATTTCAGTAACAGAAGTTTATGAATGTAATGAGAAAATATTGAGAAGCTCTGCAAACCTAGCTACCCATTATTGATTGAAGTGCATGTTAGTATGGCTGTAACCGTCTGGATTTCCCTAGTTACCCCCAAATGGTCTGCTTAAGTGTTCTGGAAAGACTATTATCCTTGATTAGTTTGGAAGCACAGATAATTCATTACCCTCCAGGAAGCCAGAAAATGCTAAAAGCTTTTAATTGCTCTCATAAAAAAAGAATAAAATTAGAGGCCACCCTGAAAGCAGTGAGCTAGTGACCAAGTACTCCTCCAAAAGACTTTTCAGAGTTCTGTATTGTCAGAGAACATTGACAACAACTGGAGTTAGCTTCCTTTTCATGCACCTCATCATGTATGCAGGAAGAGATGCTACTGATTGTGCTGGATATTGCAATAAGAAGCTGCTTTCCACAAACAAGAATGCCAAGAAACCTCACGGATAGATACAGAAAGGGTTTATCTAAGAGGTTATTTAAAGTTTGCTTACTGATGTGATGAGTGTGTCCAATGGCTAATGTTGATAGGATATTTGATCTTGGTATTTTTTTTTCTCTATTTACGCTAGGATTAGCTCAGTCTTTCATTGTACTGTTGCTGTTTCTCCTTAAGCTAAAGATAATGTATCTTTAAAAGTTACATTTTCTTCAGGCTATATGAATTTTCCTAGTTATAAGATGCAGACAGAACTTGCCCCAGGTTTTGTGAGTTGTGTGCAAGGACAGATAGGTGATAATGTTGGGCAACCGTATGTGACCTTTCTGGATCTTTCTTTCCTAAAAGAAGCATGAAGAGAAAAAAAATGAAGAGGAGGATGAGAAGCTGTTGTACAAAGAAGTAGGCAGAATTGCTTGCCTGCATTCCTCTGTATGAGAATGAGGAAGAACTCTGCTGGTTGGTCAGTTCATGGGAATCCCTGACCCCACTGTCACTAAGAAGACTTAGAGTATTCTTGGCAGCATTAGGCAAAGCATTGCCAGCAGGTCAAGAGGGGTTATGCTTCCACTGTGCTAAGTGTTGGTGAGATCACACCTGAGCACTGGGTCCAATTCTGGGCTCCCACCACACAAGAGATCTGGAGATACTGGAGAGAATCCAGTGGAGTCCATCAAGATTATGAAAGGCCTAGAGTACCTCTGCTGGGAGGAGAGGCTAAGAGCTGGGACTGGAAGTTGACTGCAGTGCCCAGCAGAAACTGGACCAGTAAAGATGCTACATCACCTCAGTCAGCTTTTCCCCCTCCAGCTGCTCTGCTTTTCGTCTGCAACCCTTTTCATCTTTTTCCTTACAGTTACCATAGGGAACTCCCCTGTTTGACCCCTATTTCTGTTCATGAAACTTGCTGGGGAACGTGGGGACAGTGGAGGAAAGGGAACATAAATATACTCAGCTTGCTAAGGGTACATGAAAGATATGTCATAGATAAGATGGATAAATGGCATAAAGTTTGGGCAGTTCTTTTGGTGTTTTGGCATGTCCATTGAGATCATGATTCTAGCACTTGTTTCTGATTTTTTTCTGAGATAAAAAATCTTGACTCTTTCCAAAGCACTGATGTTTCCATTGGTAGATCATATTGTCATACAGAATAACCAGAGATAACTAAAAGATGGAGTACAATGGATTTGGGCACCCCCTAAGGGAATCAGGATGTTTATGGCTAAATTTGGAGTGACTCTGTGGCACCATTTCTGAACTGTCAGCACCTTTCCCTGTTTCTGAGAAGAGCAGAACAATAGAAGTTAATTTTATTTACATGTGATATGAAATTTGCTCCCACTTTCCTAATGGTAGGTATATGTCCTTGTCTACATAGTGCTGACACAGGAGGAAGTGGGAGAACTTACTGTATGCACTTAAATGTTCTGCAGTATGCTGGATATGCAGAACATCAATGCTGTTTAAATAAATTACATCTCCAGGCTTACAGATGGATAAGTAAATTTTTTCAGGTCTCCTTAGAGTTTGCACTTGTTTATTTGTCATCAGCTCAGTAGAGTGGAACCAACTGAGAGACAAAAATGTGGGTGGTTGACTGGACTCGAATGACATTTGAAAAAACACTTAACAGTTTAACTTCCAGACTATAGCGAACTTCTGACTGGTATTGGGTGCTGTCTACTTAGTTAAGTGTGTTCTCATATACAAAGAGTATTGGCTGTATGAAGCTTGATTCATTGTTATCTGAACCAACTGGATTTTCTCCACTTGATTTAATGGCACTTGTATGTGTGCCAAAATGAGGAGTCTAGGAGCAGTGGTACCATGGAGAAGCAGGAAAGTAGCTGAAAGTCCTAAGAATGTAAATTCTCTTGCAGCTAATCACAGCCAAAGGGGAAAGGAACAGGGCAGAAAGTGGTGCCATGCATCCTGTGGACCAGGATGTATTACAAGTAGTAATGTAATTCATACAAAAAGCCAAAAAGGTGACATTTATACTATATAGTTAACTGTGCATAAAACTTCAAGTTGGGATGTATCCACCCCAGTAATTAGTAGTCATGGAATCATTTTTTTAAAGAACACAGTGTAATATCAGGGTGTTTTTTTTTCCCATCTTCCACTAGTGTTTACTGCTGTGGGAATGGCAGGCAAACAGTCTTTCAAAGTCCTTCATGTCAGCTATGAACAGAATGAGCCAAAACTGCAAAATAAATTGAAACTTTTGTTGCTGTTGATCAGTCTTTTACTTGTTATCTTCCCTTTGCAAAAAAGAATGTGGAAAGGAAAGAGATTATTAAAGAAGTCCAAGCAGAGAGTCTCTCTTGGCTCATGCCAGCTTTCTCCTCTTGCCTGATGGCTCTCATGGTGGGAGCACTGCTCCTTATCCACCAATGCAGTAGGAACACAGAGAAGGAAATGGGATGTTTGCAATTATTTTACATCCAAAGAAGAAAAGATGCCACTGCAGCTTAAAGTGAATGAAAGTTAGATAGGGCTGAGTATCATAAGTATGAATTAGGAATTAGTTCTTTTTCATTGTATTTTAGCTGCAAAATTAAAGCATGCAGGACCCTTGTGTTATACTCTTAGGCCTGAAATTACGTGATGTCATAAAACATGATGACACAAATATTGCTCATTTATGTCACTGTAAAGTTAAGTTTATAGTGGTACAATCACTACTACCATTTATGCTATCTCAGCTCAGCATTACTAATTGTATCACTATAAAGCTATTTTATGGTCACATAAACAGTACGAATAATGCTGTCAAGCATAGGTATTAATGCTGCAAATAAACCTACAGATACTTATCTGGCTATCCCTTATGGTGCTAATATGCAAATATTGGAGGCAAGCTGACCATTGTAATCTGTGATTCTGCAGACAGATATTTTTATCACTGGAGAATAAGACAATGGATTGCCCTTGTGCTTTTCTCTGTCTGAAATATTTATTACTACGTTTGCTTTTTATAAGTGTCTGATCTCTAAGGGTAGGTCACTCTTTAGGGACCAGCAAGCAGGAGAAGCTCAGTTTCTGGGTGAAAGGCTGTTATGAATCTGTAGATCCTCTTTTTGCTGGAAGAGGCAGTGGAAGTCTAGTTGGAAAAGATATGTTCTGTGAAGGACAACTGTATTTCTGGTAGACAGAACACTGTGTTTTTGTTGCCTCCTGAACGTGTTAGAAAGAAAGAAATGAAAGATCCTCTTGCTGAGAATATTCTGCTCTGTTGCCAGATTCTGATCTCATCTATTGCCTCCAACAAGTTTTCTGAGTGGGAGAAAGACTTCAGAGCTATAATAGAATAATAAAAGGGAAATTTCTTACTTTTATCCACTTATGCTAATTTGCAACTCTCAATAATAAACGCAGTAAAAAAATAAAAAAATAAGGAAAAAATATGTATCCAAAGATCAAGACAAATAATATCTATTCAGCCATCAAAGTAACAAGAGAATGATGGAGTGCAGATGGCTGTTTTCTGGTTTAAGGGCCAGTAAGCACAGGGATGGATGATACTCTTGCCAGTGCAATGTGATCATGTAAGCATTTTTTCTGCAGAGCATTGGGATTAAGGAGATTACAAAGCAAAATTACAAAGAAGTGAATAAACAATCAAAAATCCTACACAAAGAGGTCTGTTACAGGAATTAATTAATTTTGCAGGAAATCCAAAGTTCATCAACTGTTTAAAGGCCTAGGGCATAGTGAGGGAAACATTGGGATTTTCCCAGGGTTCTCAGACAAGCACCTCCTTTTTGAGAGTCTTTCATCACTTTCTCACAGAGCCTCAAAAGTGCTGCACTGGTAAACCAAGCACACTGCTCCCAGTGTCACATTGCAGATGGGTACTGACTTAATGCAGTGAGGACAGGCTGGCACCCAGAGCAAGGTGCTTCACCACTGTCAGTCCTGGCAACAGGTCGGAGTAGGAAAAGAGTTTGTTTGGCTCAGGTGAGGAGACTAAGGAGAGATAGCTGTCTTATCATGAGCTGTGCTTCAAAGTTAAGATAAAACCTAGATGAGATTCCTCATATGGATTCTTTGTGAAGCGAGTGGTAGAGAGGAGGCTTTTTTTTGTTTATAAACATGAATAAGAGCCTCTCACTGGAAAATGAGTGTTGTCTTTATTCTAGATCTATTTGCCACATTTTTGTATGGTGTGTATTTAAAAATGTGATGAATATAATAATGCAAAAAGCAATATCTTTCTTATACCTCAATTCATATTGAGTCTTTTTTTATAACTGACTTTGAAGTAAGAATCTATACATCGACAGGAAAGTATGTAGTCTATTGATTTGGAAACAGACTGACAGACAAAACATAAAACTTGCCTTAGTTGTTGTGTTACCACCTTGATTTTTCTCTTCTTGCTAGGTAAAGTTTATTAAAAGAAACTCTGGATACAGTTTAGTCACTTACAGAATCATGAAGCACTTTTAGGTTGAAGAGTTCCGCTTCCTTTTCTGAAATGCTAGTTATGCTTCGAGTTTAATGTGATTTATTATTGTTATGCCTGGACTCTGTGCTTAAGAATCTCAGTCTGCTTTGAATGAAATGAGTTTACCAATCTGAGACCACAGTCTTCACATTTTCAAACAGATGAGAAGTAAATGCAAATAAGTTACAGTTAGAAGATTGTATCCCATTAGGAAAGGAAGAAAAAAAAATGGTGGAAATAATGTAAATATCTACTTGCCCAAATATCTGATGATGTCAAACTAATGATTTTAAGACCAAGAGGTGCCAGCAAGAGTGGAACAACCAGGCCTGATACCCTCAGATGATTACAGGCGATCGGAGGGCATAAGGCAATTTGTGCACTGTGAATCCAGGCTGAACTGTACAGTGACTTCTGCTACATGTGTTGCTAGACCTATTGGTTTGGAGGCTATGTCAAGAGCCTTTGCTTCTGGTACTGCTACTTGAGCTTAGTGAAATCTGTCTTTCTATGGCTTGTGAAGGTATATGCATGAAAAACATGTATACTAGCTGAATCAATTTCTTGATTTTCTAAATGTTTTGTTTTAGGTTTGTTTGTTTGTTTGTTTGAAATGAGGTCTTTCTAGCTGCTGTAATTGTAAAGAAATCCTTGAAAATATGACCTGAAGGTAGCCAATGCAATTATACATGCTTGAGTATGCCAAGAGCCTGAAGCACTAGCTGTGCGAATAAATAGCCCCTTTCAGCTTCACATATTAACTCAAATGCCAATGATGACACTTCAGATGTCAACAGTGTTAACTGCTTCCTTGTTTGATGAAGCACAGAAAAGAGGCAAGGGATGCAGAAATCTGTGTGACCTAAGCAGAGTGAGAACTCTCACTTGGATGCAGCAGGAGAGCAGTGCCCAGTGAATATCCACACTTAATATTTTTTCCCTGGCAGAAGTTAAGGCTTAAATGCTCAGTGGAACATGAGAACTGATGAAGGCAAATACAAATGAACACCTTGTCATGTCTTGAGCATTGAGTCAGTCTGTGTAGAACATCCTAGACTGGTTCTTTAGAAGTGTCCCATTAAATTAGAGTGAGCAAAGATAAAGCTGCATATTATTCTGTAATTCATCCCACTGTCATTTGTCACTGGTGTTTCACTTTATGCTTTTAGGAGATCCAGGCACTATGATGATGCTGAGCAAATAAATTGTCACTGAGGTCAATCACAAGGTTTCACAAACTCAGTGTTTTTCCTCATTGTTTCTCAGAAGTGCCAAAAGCTTCAGGAAGGCTCTAGGATCTGATTCAGATGGCACACAGAAATGGGGTTTTGCTGGGGGCTTGGATCTATTGTGAGTGCTCTGAGAGAGACTGCTCAGGAGCTGAGCTAGCAGAGTTAGCTAATTGTGTACAAGTTTCACTTGCCTGCCCTGTTGTTTGGCAAGTATTTGTGAAATGTCGGCTTTGGCATTAAAATATGCAGCCCTTGCTTTTCTTTTTTTGCTGAAGTTGATGCATTTCAGCTTTCAGACAAAGATACTGAAGTTCATCAATTAAAGATAAGGTCTCTTTCATGATGTGCTGCTATATGAGGACTAAGCACTTCTCTTGAGCATAACATCAAAAAGAGTGAATCAAAAAACCCACAAAACCCAGGAGTTTCAACAAGCAGAAGCTTGTATTTTCCCTCAGTTCTGCAGTTTATTTCCCTCAAAACAGTCAGCAAAGAACCTTACACCAGCAAAGACAAGGAAGCAACAAACATCAGATTGTTTTTAATATTTCTTTCCCTCTCTCAAATGGTTTATTTTGCACTCAGGAAGTACAAGGAAGGAGGCGTTGTTCTGTGCACAGGCACACTGTACTTCAGTTTTGTTCTTCTGCTTGGGCAGATCTTGGCCAACTGTTCCCTTTCTACATTGGGAATCAGTCAGTCATGGCATAGGGACAGAGACATTCAGCTCAATACATTTGGTCCTTCAACTGACTCGGCTCTCTCATTTTTCTCTTTCTGATCTGTGTCAGCTTTCCTGCAAGGGTATTGATTAAAGTGATACTTGACTCTCCTTCTAACACTCTCTTACTCTGTTCATCTTCGCTCACGTTCTCTCACTGCTGTGGTTGTTTTACTCTGCCCTTGTTAGTGATGGTGCTGTGGATCTACTGCCAGTGCAGCTGCACTCAGAGCCAAGTAGTGGCTTGTGTCTAATTGCTCTTCTACGTAGAGTGTAGTGAATCTGTTGGCTTGGGACCCCTGTGTAATGAGAAAGGATTTGCAGCAGAACCTGAACTGTTCAGCAGAAAATGGGAAAGGAAAAGCCAGAAGGTCAGTTTTTTCAACTTGACTGAAGAAATCCTGTACTAGCAGGGGCAGGGACCACCTCACTGTGATGGAACCCCACACAGTGGTGTGGACCTCTGCAGCATATGGTCTCAATAGATTTTGTATGCAGAACTGTGAGGTCTGATTCAAAGAGAGAGAACTTGCGTGGCTTTTGCCTGTATACCATTGAATATACAAAGATTTTGTTTTTCTTATAAGACAAAGTGAGTAAGGAGAACAAATGGAAAACTGCTTGACTTGTTACCAGCTATATGAAGATATAACATCCAATGTACAAATAATGTGCAGAGTGTGGTCAGACTATTGTCATGTAGAAAGTTTTGCAGTAGTCCTTGTTCTGTTTTTGGTCAGGATAGAGTTAATTTTCTTCAGAGTGATTGACATGATAGTATGTGTTGGATTTAAGAGGAAAATAGATTTGATAGCACACTGTTGTTTCAGTTGTTGTTGAGCAGCACTTGCACTAAGTCAGGGATTTTTTAGCTTCTCATGCTGCCCTACTAATGAGGAGGCTAGGGGTGCACAAGGAGGTGGGAGGAGACAGCTGCTCCAATCCAAAATAACTTAATTAAACTAGATCATGAGAGCAAACTATCATTCTTTCTTTGTCAAGTTAAATCAACTCAATTGAAAATCTACTGAATCTTTGGCTGCTGCTGCTGCTGGCCACTGCTGGAATCAGAGGCAAAATAATGGCCTGGATGCATTTTTGCTCTAATCTAGGGCTGATAGGCTGATGTCAAAAAGCAAAGGGTAAGCACATGAGGAAAAGCAGGAATTGAAGTAGATAACCTTGGGAGACAGGGTATTCTTCCCGGCAGACCTTCAGTGGCACGCATCATTCACAGATGATGTAGGTATAGCTCAGCCTGCCCAGAGAGGGATGGGCTGACCTTTGCAAGTTCCTTAGGGCCCTGCAAAGAGCAAATAAACACAGTCACATCTCCACCAAAATGTCCGTTTCTTTTTCTGTGTTTTGCTTCCTATGGATTTTCAGGTATGAGTCATCTAACTGTGCCATTAGGCTGTCTGCTTGGGTTATCTCCAGACTTTACAGCACTTACTTCTTTCAAGTGGAGATGGCCAGTGACTGCATTGAAGAAACATTTTCCAATGAGTAGAAATCTCTATGGTGAAACAGTTACTTAGATTAAAACAGAAGTTACAATCATTCCAGCACTACTTTGAGCAAATATAGCACTTCTCAAATGAGAATCAGTCAATCTTAGCAGTGTGTCTGAAAATGCAATCCTCTGCTGCTGCATTTAGGAAGACCTTTATTTCTGACTTTACTGGAGTCTGAGTTTCATTCTAAAACACAATTTTGTATCTCTGTCTAGTAGATAATTTACAAACCCTATGGTCTTGGATATTGGATTCTGTGCTGGAGATGGATAGACATTCCCAAAATTTCTGAGTTGTTTGGGACTCTTTACACTATTTCGTTTGTTTGCCTATAAAGAGATCTTTTCATTACAACTTACGTGCATTTTCTTTTCTGATGTATTAGAAACCCACAGGTGTCATATAAGGCATATATATTCAGGGATTAAGTACCTAGACTTTCTCTCACTTTTCCCCTTGGACATAATGGAAGATATTGTTGAAGGGGAAATAAAAGTACCTGTTCAAGTTGAGATAAAGTGGCTGTGGATTTGAAAACAGGAAATAATCAGAATTCTACTAACATAGAAAGGAAGGAGGTATGAAAGAGCCAGGCACGTGAAGAATGACAAATGTTCTCTTTGATTTCACCTCAACTGTTTGATAACTTTAACAGGCCCTTTTGCATGGATAAATTTTCTCTAGCACAAATGGGAAGGACCTCTTACAGAATTATGCAGGTGTTTGTTGTTTTCTTGTGTTTTGCTTGTGAATTAAAAGGTTAATTTAAAAAAAAAGTTAAAATTTATCTCTGAAATAACCAATTTCTAAGCTTTTGACCTCTTTTCATATGCTGATGCTCAAAAATATACAAAGATGCTCTTATTATATTGTTACGAAGACAGCTGCAGCGCTGTGTGGTTACTTTTTCCTGGATTTCAGAATCAAAAGAAATTACAACAGACAGTGAAATTCTATTAGTGAAAGAAAGACTGACATTTGCCTTTCCGTCACTATCCCTGGTGTGCTTATTTACTCGTCCTTGAGGCTTTCATGTAATACTGAGGTCCAGATTTCAAGACTCAGGAAGCTCCTTCTTTCATCTAGTACTTCTGCAAATTAATCTTCTTCTGTCTAAAACAGAGTCTTAAAGAGCTGTTGAGTTCTCTAGTCCCTGTGTATGCTAATCATTGTATTTATAGAAGGAAATTGTAGCTTGATTAAGCAGAGGTGCAAGAGACCAGTATTGTGTGGATGATTCTGCCACAGACTTGCTCTGTTGTTGGGAAGTACTGTTAATTCAGTGTCTCTCTAAATTGGTACATGTTGTCTTTCCTTGCCTATTCTGTGTATGCTTAATTACTATTTGGATATAATTTTAAAGTTACTGAGAAAACATACTGTCAGAAAGGTGTATATATGTCATCATGAGAACAGTGGAACATGCGGTAATGGGGGGTATTCCGTGTACAAAGTGCCACTGATCCCTAAGGACCATGGCATCATGGCCAGGGAGACTACCCAGGAATGTATATTTTTGGTGAAATGGTCAAAGTAATCATTCCAATATGCTGTGTGTCCTTGGCATTCTAAATACTAACTAACCAACCTCTTAAACACAGTTCATGAGCCAGATGAATCAATAGAAATTATTTCAAAGCGGGAAATGCAGATTTCAGAGGGGAAACAGGGAATTTCATACTCCGCTCAATACAGTGTGGCTGCTTGAATAATATCTGCATTTTCTCCCAGTGTATTAAAAGTAATAAGATAGTAGTATAAGACAGTGAATTTTAAAAAGACAGCGCTGCCTTCCATAGATAATATTGGATTATCCTGGATCCTTCTTTTCTATGCCAAATCCCTGAGATCAGAGCACTTGATCACAGTGGAGAAGTGTTTTCTCAAACTCCAGTGACATCAGTCATTGTGATGCTTTCGTTTTCTATTTCCTATTATGCCACTGATATTCTTTGGTGTGAGTTACAGCCATGTAAAACTGAGATGTAAAGCAAGAGGGAATCCAGTTCTTTGCAAGAAAGCTTAAGTTATTTTACCTGGCCTTAAGGGAAACTAAATCATAATTTAAAACTTTCTTTTTTTTCTTTTTTATCCTTTTTTCTGAAAACATGGTGATACTAGAACAATGTTTTGGAGCTTTAGAGCAACTATGCTGGCAGTTAACTATGCTGCCAGTTACCTGGTAAGGTTAAACAGAGGGAAATGGGCAGCTAGCATTTCCCTGGTAAAAAGAATATTTTGTTCTGTCTTCTTTGCAAACATTTCTTAGTTCAGTAGTTATATCAGTGACATCTCAGATGATTGAAAGTGTTTTGCTGACAAGGCCATTAAATTTCATTGTACTGTTTAATAATCAATAGAGGAGTACTCTGAACCGCTTTCTTAAGTAGAGTGCTCAGCAGGGTTAAGAATGTAACTTGTACATGCTTAAATCTTTCTCAGATCAAGGTTCTTTCCTTCTCCTTGAATAAATCTATTCAATTAGTTGATGAAATTTTGATTTCTTTCTTGTTCGCTTTCCTTTTAATAACAGTTTAATGTATGAGCATTCATACAGTAACTGGTATTCAAACTGCCCCCATCAAATTAGGTTAGCTGCTCTCTGAGTATGGGTTTATCCTGAGAATACAAGAGGAGAAATTGCAGGATTGTGCACGCAATTTTTTTAAAGTGTTAAAATAACAGTGTATCTTGGCTTTTGCTTCTTATGCTTTTGCAATACTCTGTGAAGTTAACCAAGCTGAGCTACCTATTTCTCTTTCAAATACCTGTTTCTTACATATCCTTCTGAAAAGGAATGGCTTTTGGAAGATCTCCCAGAACAACAGATTTCATTTTCTCCAGATTTGCTTAGAAAGTAATTTTACATTTATAGTTACTTGTAGTGAATGGGGCTACATATGACTGATGGATGCTCACAATGCTGTTCCTTTGGGCCAGTTCTGCTCAGTATTTTTATCAGTGATCTGGATGCAGGAGTGAAATGCAGCAGCTTTTTAAAAAAAGACTTTTAGTTAGCACTGAAGAGATCAGGAAGTTGAACTCTATAAACTTTGAAGGTTCCTTCCAACAGAACCGTTCAATTCTATTTGAGTTTCTTCTGTTGCAGATGTTCTTTCTGTGCCACCCAAGGCAGACTCAAGCACTGTTGGTACAGAGTCCCTAATTATTGTTACAATGGACAGAGTCTAAACATGAATATGGAGCTGATTCTTTCCTTGAGCCCACTTGTCTCCAAAGCTAGGTTCATGAGATCTGCCTAAGAGGGGAACTTTAAGGGAATTTTACAAAATACAGAGAATCCCATGTATGGCCTGAAGTCACGATGATGTTCTGATCTGTGCTGTTACATGTGGGTCTCCAGTCACTGTCAGAGACCCATTTCTCCTTCTCTAGTGGCCTAAGTGAAAGTGTATTCTGAAAAACAGATTCTGGCTGAAGGTTCCCAGCACAGGGAGAAAGCAAGAGGTTTTTCAGTCTAGTTTCTCAGTATTTTAATCTATTCTTCTCTCATGTTGTGTTGAATGAGGCCCTTTTGACACCATATTTCTCCTACATTTCATTTTCTCAGAACTTAGGTAAAATAACTCAACTGGAAAATGTTATTTTCTATACAAAGATGCTTGGGGTTTTGTAGGTGAATTTTTCATGGCCATAGAGATCAAGTGATGATTGAATAACGTGAATATTTTGTGAACAACTTGAGCAGATATAAGCTGAAGGACAGGAGGCTTGCATAAATGCAAGCTCAATAACAAAATGTGGAGGCCGCAAAACTTGTTGTCAAGTGAAGATAAGGAAGTAGAATAGATGTCCAATTTTTGAAGATAAAGTGGCAAAACAGATGCCTCAGCTCAATGTAGCATCAGTGGGAACCAGTTTGGGCTGCCCCCCGTTAAAGGTTGGAAATGTACAGTGAAAATGACTCTTAGCTTTAATCCCACAACCACAAGATACGTCAATCATTTCTTGGAATTTCTGTCCATGTCATTGGAGTGTAATGAATATGTATGTGCTATGCCTTTAAATATGTAGTCATTTCTCTCTTTGGTGTTCACGTTTGGTGAGTGAACCCCATGCACCTAGCCCTGTAAATAAAGGGACTACGTGCTTGGCATAACTCATTGGCATGTCAGGTTTCTTTGTTGGCTTTCTTGGCTTCATGATGGTAAGCTGCTCAACATCAGCATTCTGTTGTAATATGGGAGGAAGTCCAGTTTTCCAAACACTGAGAGCTTTGCCATTCTTTATGGAAGTATAAAGGTTAATATTTATTGAGAAATAATGGAAGTAGAGGCAGTATGAAAGTCTGGACGTAAGGGGAGGAAGGGAAGGAGCTGAGCTCAGTCGATGAGCTCATGCTTTCATCTGACACCAATTTCAGCAGAGCTGAGATTTCACCCCTCAGAGCTGGAAGGTCATGTTGTTCATGCCACAGCCTATCGGCAGAATCAGCTCAATCTAAATTGGCTTCAGGGAAAGGCTCATATTAAAAGCTTGCAGAGTGATTGTCGACTTTATAAAGGAGTTTTCATCTATCTATAGATATGTAAGTCAATGATTGCCCACAGCTAAAATTGATTTAATTCAAAACTGTGTGGAGGCAGTTTACACAAACCAGATTGGAGAACAACACCACACATACTCCTAAACCATCTGAACAGAATGGCAAGAGCAAACTGTTGTAATTTAGTGGCAATCTAGTATGTTTAGGAGACAAAGCAGAAACAAAAGTGCCCTTTCTTACAATAACAGCACAAGTTACAGATATGTGAGAGCAATGTAGTGAGAAGTTTACACCTGAGCTTTCTCTTGCCATTTACTTTTCTCTTCCTATTTTCAGCCCATCTCTCCCTTGAAAAGCACCCAAATGAAAAAAGTACTAGAAAACAAGAGGAAGTTAAGACATTTCTAGTGGAGGTAAATCAGAAGATTTATGAGCAGTTTATAAATACTCTTGGAAAGAAGGACAACATACAGAAACTTTTCCTTTTTTATACTAGAAAAATTGATATTAAAACTGCATGATCACCCACTTACAGCTAATTAAATTACTTGAGTATCAGCAAGGAAATTTATGGAACAATTAGTTATTAAATCAATAGCATATTAGTATTAGATATTTTGAAGATGTTGATATATTTACACTGATGGCAGAGAAGATACAAGAATAACAGGTAGGCTAATTTAGACTTAAGGGTGTGAGTCACCTGTAAGTAACCAGGAGGCAGAAAGTTCAACTTATAGGCATACATTTTTTTAGAGCATGTTTCCCATCTGCCTTTTGGGAGCTGGAATAAGTCATTTTAAAATATATTATGCTTTATTAATTATCCCTCCGTCTGGACAAGAAATTATATTTTTCACTCCTCTTCACACATATCAGGCACTTCCTGGAAAGCTTCACTGAAACTCTTCACCAAAAAACTCCACTTTTTTGTGAAGATTCCAAGGAAACTTCTCTGGGTGCTTCTGAACGAAAGCAGTTTCTGACAAGATAGGAGAAGAAAACTGTACTATATTAATTCTTGGCCTGTACTGTGGCCAAAATGTGAAAATTAGCATGTAATCCAGCTGGGGCTACTCAAGTCTTCTATTTTTAGAGTAGCCTCTATTTATAACAATTTTATTAACAGTGCTGGGACATTTCAGTTAGAATGACTCCAGTACACCTTGTGCTCAGTGCTGTGCAAAATTATTCTAAGTAGTAACATTTTTTCCAACCAATTTACAAGACGACACCCTCCAGACCTATTTCACATTTTTCCCAAGTTTCCCCCTCCTCTTCCACATTTATGCACTCATTTTTCTTATGTGCCTGTCTAATCTCTTCTTCTATTTTTCCTCTGAAGCTGAATGTCTTTGGGATGAAAATAACTGCTGCTATCTTCACTACAGTTCCTAATAAAAGGGACACATCCACAACAGAGCTATTTTGTGTGTGTGTGTGTGCTGAAAATAAGACTAGAATATATTTCAAAAGTCATCTGCTGCTGCAGTGTCCCAGTACCATTCCTGGTGGGGTCTCTTTGTAACACCCCAGAGGCAGTGAGGCTGGCACAAAGCCAAGGGAGGCCAGATCATGCATGTGATGCCCCTTGCTATTGGCTCTACATGAATCACCTCCCTGTGCTACAAATGAATGATTCTTCCATCTTGCCTTTTGTCTCAGATTAACAGCAAAGCATTGCAACTGCCTCCTGCTGTGTTTTACTTTGTGTTTCCAACACAAGTTATAAAAGTCCTCTTTAAGGGCTATTTAACACAGTGTTCCTATGATAGATATTGACAGAAATTGAAAGGGAATTTGTAACAGTGATTTCTTTTTGTTTTGTCTGAATCATCATCATTACAAGTAATAGCTTGGAAAGTTGTTCAGCTTGCTTGTCTGTAATGAATAGTGTTCAATAGGCTCTGTATCTTGAGAGGCTTTGTTGTCAAATACAAGTTTGTCAGTAATATTGGAGCACTCTGGAGATCAAAGAATAGCAAAATGTTAATAGATGGTTGTCTCTGTTAGTGCAAAACATAATTTGTTTCCATTGTTTCAAAGGGCAGGGACAAGCCTACACAGAGTCTATCGGCAAAAGCTTTTCAGCTGGCATTGCATCCCCAGGCTGGCAGGTGCAGACTGGATTTGCAGCAAGGCTTTTCACTGCAGCAAAGTGATAACAACCTCTTTGTGTTAAATTTTAGCCACAGAGGGGGAAATCTCAGTCTCTTTAGGGTTAGAAAGAAAAGAAAATCTGAGTCTATAATGGATGTTAAATTAAAGAAGACAATTGGTCTCTGCCTTAAGTTTGTAGTACAGTTCCTAGTGTTTGATTCCCAAAGAGCCCACACTAATTTCTGGCTAGATGCTTTCACTCTACCAGGAATATTAGATCTCATTTTGCCTAGTATGAATCCGTTAGCCTAATGTGTTCCTCTTACACCACTGAGAAATTCATACGAGGAAGGATCAGAGCATTGTATCAGTTCCGTGACTGAAAAACCAACAGAACTCTTCATTCTCCCTACTCACAGCCCTAGGCTACAGTAATTCTTGATGAAGTCCAGGAAGAAGTCCAACATCTTTTTAAAATAGCGAGGATGCAGACAGGTCCCATCCCAGATTTGTCAGGGCTGCCATGCAGGGAGACCAAGCACATGGCTGGGCTGTGATTACTTTGCTTCTGGGAAACTATAGGTTGCACAACTTCATGACTTTTTAAGACAAGACCAGTAAATTCCTGTGCTGGATTTTATACTCTCCTCTTGTCCCTCTGCTGAGGTACGAAAACTTCGTTTGCTGTCACACTGTGTAGGGGGAAAGCACCTTACCCTGTGTGAGCATTACTTTTTTCAGTTGGCAAGAGTTAGCTGTTCAGTGTCTTCTAACAAAGCTTGAGGAAGCCTGTCAACATGGTTATTTCTGAAAAAAAGGATGAAAGTAGAAGCTGATGGAAATTAAATATTTTGCAGTCTCAAAGCAAGAAATCAAGAATACACAGACTTTATTTCTGTGGCTGTGCAATAGCCACCAGAACCTGAGGAAAAATATGTTTGGAATTCAGATGAAAAGGGTACACTCATTATTTAAGAGAGTAGCAGCATCTAGTAGACTGTAACCTCCAAGCAGAGCAATTATCCTTCTTTTCCATCTGCTGCCCTACGTGGACATAAATTGGGTCAGGGAAGAGAGCAGGAATGGAGTGAAGGAGGGGCTACTTGTTTACATGCCTGATCTATGTGTGTCATTCTTTTATTTTCTTCTGTCCATTGCATTATTGTATCCTTGGAGAGGAGCACTTTTATTACCATTAATAAGACCTGAACATCCTGCAAGTCTTCAGGGAGGGAGAGAACAAAGATGCAGAGGTGGGTGCGGGAAATAGAGGGTAAAGTTGGTCCCAAGTGAAAAATCAAACTCAGACCAAATCTTCGTTCTGAAAAGGCATGCTACAAACTTACAGATCTCATTATCGAATCAGGGGAGTGAGCACAGCTGCTCCTGTCAGCACAAAAGCCATCAAGTTCAAATAGGCTCCGTGTGTGTGCAAGGCATGAGAATTTTCTCTGACTCTCACCAAGGCCAGTTCTTGCCAGTACCTGCTTTTGTTCCAGCTGCAGAGCTACAGCTCCGCAAATAGATCCCTCTTGGGATCTGGGAGGCAACCAAGGCCAAGTATAATTATGAGTCAGGGGACTTGCCAGGCTTCTATGACCACCTCAGTCCAAGCAGAGAGGAAAATGTAGAGACGTCTTTTCCTATTCCCATGACTCAGTTTCCCTGATTGAAAATAGGTGGAATAACATTAGTCTCCCTCATAGTCTTTGAGATGCATAAGGAGCTGAATATTATCATACTTAGTGGCTATTGCATCAAGACAGCACAAAAACATCAATAATCTTGCTACACAGCCATCATACACTTAACCTTTGCTTTAAAAATCTGGCTCTACTGAATCTGTACAGTGAAGAACAATTGAAATTGTTCTGAGTAAACCCTCCAGAAATCAAAGCACCTAGTACTAAAGGGAAGCAAAAGTTAGATAATAATACTGGGTTTTCTTCAGCAACCTCATTGAGATAGAAATGTTTTATGCATGCAAATATGTGCATCCATACTTTTTTTTTTAGACTTGTCCAAAACACAGATAGTTGGAAAGGCAGTTGCTTATTACTATTTCTCATTTATGCTTTCGAGAGTGAATTACATTAATTCCATTCCTTTCAGCTGGTAATTAATATCCTTTTCTTTTTTGCTGCTTTTGTGTGTGTGTGTGTGTGTGGTGTAACTTATGACTAGAGGTTAATAAATCTTTGTCCATCTATTATGCTGAAATGACTTCTTCCTTAATAATTGTCTGTGCTTTAAGATTTCTCTTCTCCATCTGTTAGATGTCAATACTGGATTCTGTGATGAAATATGTAGTGTAAAATAGTTTCTTCTAGCTGTCTGGAACAACCCTATTTTATATGTTTTGATTAAGCTATTTTTCTAAACTGACTTTTTTGGCCTATCCATATTCCAGTTCCTTATGATACTACTTTTTAAGATTACTAATAATGGTATCCATTGTGTTCTACAAATGCAAATGAATACTGAACCAATGCTATTTCAAATTGCTTTATAATAGGAATAAAAAATACAGGCAAAATAAGCCTCTTAGGAATTTCTGTGCTTTGGTCTTTTTACCTTACCTAGTAGTGTAGTAGTAGAAAAGGCTGGATAGCAGGATGAGTTTGTGCTTAATGAGGTAGACAAACAGTTCTGCCGTCATCAATGTATTATTTTTATCTGAAGCCTTCTTATAATACGTGCAACACAGACTTGTCATTCAGAAATAGTTTCTGTTGCGTTGTACCCTAGTATCCTGAATAACAGTTATTCTCTCCCATCACCCTACATAGCTGCCTGAAATAGGGACGCTGGTGAGAGTTTGATCATGTTGTTTCCAGACCATGTCCAGTGCTGTATCTGGAGTTGACTCTAATGGGAATGCCCTTCATTTTTGTTATCATTAATGAGAACTAGGAGAGAAGGCTTTGCATCTGCTTAATGAGAATGCCACAGACAGCAGATCTGGACAAGCAGTGGATTTGAAAGGTTGACCTTTGTAATGAACCAGAATGTTATCAAATGATATCAGCCATGATATCAAATTGAGTATATAACAGGTTTTTGTCTTATATGAGGTCAAATAACAGTGTGACAGTGAATTTTACATGCCTAAAGATAACACAACCATTTGTCTCTTGAAGAAAAAAATTCTTAACAGTGTGCTTTTATATGTACTATTGATCAATTCCAAGCAGTAGGTAGGTCTAGGGAAATACAGGGCAGTGGGAACTGGAAAAAGCAAAAGTTTTAGCTTCAGAACAGGCATTGTGCTTTCACTACTGTAGCAAAAATCCCCAGTCGTGGCCTGACCCGGTGATTGAGCATCTGGTGGGAAGGCAGTGCCAAACCAGGTGCATGCACTCAGGTGCATGCAATGTACCTGAGTGACTGGAAGGGGTGGAGCCAGGATCCAACACTTCCCAGACCTCATGTAAAGGTTGGCAGTGGAGGTGAGGGTATCTTGCTGGAGGTCCTTGTGTACCTGAAGTTTTCCAAAGTTAGGAATTTTTTCTTCCTTTGTTTCTGCATCCACAGCTGCTGTATTTGGGCTTGTTCGTGTTTGCTGCAGCCTGGGATTGTGTCACTCTGCTATTAATGCTGTGCTTTCTATCATATTATGGCATTGCACCATTACTACTAGGAATAACAGATTTGAAACTGAATTCTTTGTTGGTAGTGTACCAAAGTCACATTGAAAAGTATTTTTTAGAACTATCTAAATCTACATACTGAAAGCTGTATGTCATAGGCACCATATTGGGTTGTGTTCATGAGTGGATATGCATGTTGAAACCTTGACTTACATCCCAAGAATACTAAGTGCATGAGGTAAACCTTACTGGTAAGCATAAGATGTGTACCAGGCATGTTGGAAATACAGAGATGTGACACTTAAAGTGAAGTAGCATCCCTTTCAAAAAGTTACAGACTAGTGAAATGACTAACTAATGACTAAATGCTCCATCTTTCTGGTCCTCTTCCACCATTCTTTTGGTTGTCTCATCCATGTGGAATGGTAAATTAGCAACCAGACAAGCACTGGTGCAGCAGCACTCCTCTGTTGTTCACACACTGGAGGCCAGCACATGATAGACGCAGATAACCTACAATCCCTGTCCTGCTTCAGTCCTTGTTTTTGGTTTTATAATTCACACAGAGCACAAGGAAATTACTACAATCATCCTCTCTGATTCAGCTAATTCTGGAAATGCTGGAATGCTTAGGCATAGACTGAGGTAAGCAGCACAACACATCCCACTTTGAGCACTACAGCTTCCTTTCCGGTTCATTTGAGAAGTGAAAGCAGCTGAACTGATCAGTTCTGTCTCCCAGGGAAGCTGGATCTTGAGGAGAAAGCACTGTATCAATCTCCAGCACAGAAACAATCCTCAAGTGCTAATGAAGTGTGGGGGGTTGTTGCTGGCAATTCAGAGTACCTGTTAAGCTATGAGCAGGCTGTGTGTGTGTATTTGGCATTCAGGTGAAAACTTGGCAGCTGGGTGACTTCTACCTTCTCAGTGCAGCCCTGATATATGTACATTCAAATACAGTCCAGAAGTGTAGTAGGTGATTTCAAAAAAAATTTTTACAGAACTTGGGTTGAACAATTGGAGCAAAATTAATTAAACCATGCTGGTTTGTTCAAGCTAGGAAAATAGTAGCCTCCCATCTCAAATTTTCCTCGAATGCTTTAACCAAACACAGTAGACTTTCTGAGAAGTACATTTAACACAGATGGTCCCTCCAAATACTGCTGAAAATGCAGTTATTTCTGGGGACCTGATACCTTCCCATGTTTTTCCAAGGAGTGACCTGTTATAATGAACAGATCCTCCCTACCCTTCCTGATTACACAGGTGATCCAGAGCCAAATATTTGAGTTGCTATTTTCACTCAATTTTCACTGTTTTTATTTATTTATTTATTTATTATTAATATCTTATTTTCTCTGAGATTGGAGGTTGAAATCACAAGTGCCCAATAGCAAAGTTTGGCCTGTTATATTGTGACATAAACTAGAAAAATCAGCTGCTTTTTATTCCTTCTTAATCATGCACACATAAAAGCTAGCAGGTTGCTGGTAAGAGTGGAAAAAAGGTGTATTTGTCTTGCTTCTTGTCAGTCAGCAACATGCCCTGTGACACAGTCAGGGGAAAGTATTTGATTTAGTACTGACATATTGTCCAAAGTATTAAATTACCATGTGGCTGAGGAATAGAAAAGTAAGCATATTTTCTAGGCACTGGGATTCAGCATGCCATTGAGTTAATAAGCTTGCTGTTACAGGGGCTGGATGGCTCACAGCTTTGATGTTTAATCTGTGGAATTTTTATCTAGAGCTGCAAAATCCTTGTAGGACTTGATAGATTTCACTGCAATGAATGGGAGTTTTGTGATCAACTTCAGGAAAAATGTCTTGGTTTTACTGCTGCATCCACACAACTGGACATCTTTGATCAGACTATGGATTGTAGGAACTGGAAGCTAGGACAGTGCCTTTTGTGTGCCTTGACTTTGATCCAGGATAAGCAAAGGGTAATATTTTTCCACTTGAGAGGTTATTTAAAGAACCTCTCCCACCTATTCAAAAGGCTCAGACCACGTTGCCGTGGGGGAACAGAGCTCATGCCTTAGATCTCAGTTTTCCATTCCCTCCCGAACTCTTGGTAGTATCAAAGACTTTAACTCAGGCTCCCTTGAACACAACATCACCCTATGGCAGACTGTCTCACCATGAATGCCAGATCTCCTCTCCCTTAGGACAAAGAGATGAAGCAGTCATCTTTCAGTTTTAGTCCCCAAAGTAGAAACAGCTCTTTAAGTTCTTAAAGCTGGCAGAGATGTTACCTCCGCAAAGCTCAGGTCCTCCATCCCTAACCTTTGCTTGTGTCCCTGTACAAAGCCCAAAAGGCCAAGGTGTTTACTGTGTGCAGGTTTGGGTTGTGGATTCTGATTCCTACTGGATTATGGCTGCTAAGAATGCTTTATTTTACCAGAGTCAGAAATCTTTATGTTCCTGGCCTCATTATGTCGAAAGAGAGCTTATCCAGTTTCCCACAGACCTTGTGTGTATTGATATAGAGCAGGGTGCTGGTGTGTGGTGGTATGGAGAAGCAGTGTGCAGAAAACCTCACCTCTCTGCCACTTTTAAATCTTTTCAGCCCAGCTGCATGATTTGGGGCCATATGCATATCAGAAGGCCAGGTATTCCAGCCCAGCACCACGTTCTTAGGAGAGCTCTTGCTGAGGCTTTTGACAGATTTGTTACTGTGAAATACCTAGCCTATTTCCTGAAAAAATATCTTTCTGCCATGGCTAAATACAGTCGCAGTGATAATGGTGAGATATGGTTGAAGATTCTGCAGGAAAAGCCAGGTATTTTTTTTGTCCAGATGAAAAATATGTACATGACATAAGTGCCTGATCTGCTTCAAAAGCTGCTCAGAAGAAATATTTCTGCTGCATAGAAAGTTGACTGGGCTCCACCTGCTGGTGTCAGCCTGGGAATGACACTGATGATTTTTCTGGGGAAAATCCAGAAATATGCTGCTGTTTCACAAACAAAACCTGAAATAAATGAACAACAACAAAACCACCCCCAACAAAAAACAACTACTCTAACCAGCAAAATCTACTCAGCTCTTCCCTGAAATTAAACAATAAATAAGAACATTATTTACATCCTGTTAATTACTGATTGTGGAAGAAAATTTTAGTGTATCAGAAGGAGTAAAGTAGCTAAAATAACGTATCAATGCTTTATAGATCTAGTGTTAAATTTAAATAAATGTGGGCAGTCAAGAATGCTGTTCTTTGTGGTGAGATAGCAGCCTTTCCAGCTATAACATGGTATTTAAAAATAAACAACAACAAAAGCCACATGCCTTTTCCCAGGCACAGAGCAAAGTCAAATTCTTGAGTAGGAATTACTGACCTCAGGGATATATGGAAGGAATGCAAGGGCATCTTCTCTCTGAATGAATGTCTGCTTTGGAAGACCTGGTTATCTGGTGGTCAAACACCACATTAGAAGTTCACTGACTGAGTATTCTGCCTTCTGGGTGGGTAAGTTAAATACAGCTTTTATTGATTAAGATGTTCTCTAAAAGCTTACTACAATTTCTAGGGCTTTGTGAAAATGCTGATTATGGTGATTGCTATCCAAATGCTTTTCAATTTACTAATAAAATGTGACAAGTTTCCAGTAATACTGCTGCCACCTGTCCAGTGCTAAGGTTGAGCAGTTGATTCTGAGAGCTGTACTTTCCACTTTATAATGGAGGTATACCATGACATTCTTTCAACAGCTATCAAAATTCAAACACCATATTTTCCAATGTTTGTCTTCATTTTCTGTGGGAAAGAGGAGGATATGTGGAGAAGGAAGGTCTTACATAAAAGCATGACCAGATCTCAGTTTATAGATTCAGGAACTCAGTCTGTCACACATTCCTGTGGAATTCTATTGAGGAACCAGGGACTTCATATTCTCTGCCAGTGGTATCCTGTGTTTTCTTGAGAAGGAAATTTTTGTGAAGCTTTACCTATGACTGTGTTTCTAAAGGGTTCCTTTCTTTAAATTTGGCTTTTAGACTTTCTCTTAAGAAAGTGCTATAAAGTTCTTTATATATACTTAACCTGAGGCCCCGCTACATCATCAGTTCCATCTACATCTCATTTGAGGTAATCAACTGAGTGTAATCCTTGTAAATGCATGGGATTGGGGAGTATCTGGCTTTATTTGCTGTCGAAAGGTCTGTGGGAGAAACTGCCAGTGGTAGTTCCATCATTTTATTACTAAGTTTGATACACTGCGGCACAGTGAAGGGCACAGATTTACCAGGTAACTGTAAGGCCTCTCACTCATACTCTTCTTCCTATTGCCTGGGTAACGTGTTTTCAAGCCTAATAAATCTGTTTTGACTGCATTATTGCACAGCCTTCACATTAACTGGGACTGCATTGGTCTAGATGGAATTTGAATAAAGTATTACTGTATGGTACTAAAGATTTTTAAGTTTGGTAGGCCCCTGAATTCATATAAATAAAAACTTGAGTCTGCTATGAGTGGTATGGGGACAGATCTCACCCTAGCATTAGAAAATCACTGCAACAGGTTATCCAGATATGTGGTAGAGTCCTCAACCCTGAAGACATTCAATGTCAGGCTAGACAGGATTCTGAGCACCTGACTTAGCCATAGGTATCCTGGTTCATTGCAGGGGAGTTGTACCTTTAATGGTTCCTTCCAATTCAAATGATTCTATGATTCTAAAAATCTGTATATCGGAGATCCATGACTCACAGCCCCAGCTGAAAAGCACTTGTGCTGCAACTGCATGTGTGAAGCATCTGCTTTCCAGCAGCAGACTGACCTCTGACTGCTACCAGATCCCAGCTGCCCCATGGCTACATGTTTGGGGACCTTCCATATCAATAGGACTTTTGCATGACTTCTCTCTGGAAACACCCAGCACTGCAGCCCAGATATTTCCAGGGTCATCTAAGTCACCACCATTATATAAATGTTTGTTCATTGAAGCTGAAACAATAGTCAATCAGACTGGAAGCTGCTAACTAGCAGCCAGTAGCAGAAACTGATGGATTTAAAGGGTAACAGTGTATAAATTCTTATGTCCTCAGAATGCTCCCCTTACTGTTGATCTTAGGTACATCCTGGAGGGGACAGTTTCTTTGCATTTAATGGCTCTTACAGTCTTTCCTTCCCTGGGTTTGTCTGATTGTTTCTTGAAGCCACATACTATTTTAGTTTCTACAGTCCCCTTTGGCAAGAAGTTTCACAGCCTAACTCAAATGCTTCTTTTTTCTTTCTTTGCTAGTTTCAAGTATTGTCAGTAAAGTCGTTACACAGAACTGGGACTTTGCATCAAGAAAAAGGCACTGCATGATATGTTGACAGTGTGTTTGTGCTGTTCTAAAGCACAGGTTTGGGCATCTTGGCCTATTACTTCATTTCCTGTATTTTTAGAGTTAATGGAAGATTTATAGAGTTAATGTAAATGACAGAGGCAGGAGTAAGATGGGTTTTGGAGGGGATACTTAACAGAACTTGGAAATGCCGGTCTGTTGTGTCTGCAAATGTTCCTAGGGTGCTGTCAGTTATTTAACTTATGATGACCTGTGTAACACACACAGCACTGTTTGAATGGTACCCACAAAGTCTCTATAGCACTTCCATCTTGTTGTAATCATGTGATGTGTGCCAGATTGAGTGATCAGTTGCTAAAGCATATGAAATTGTATTAAATCTCTGCGTTTCTCTATTTGTATACTTTTACAGATTATTCTTTTTCTGGTTCTTATCTAATTATCTTACCTGTATATTATTACGGTGCATAAAGCTGTTTTTCTTTATAGGAAATTTATCTTGATTCTGATTCACATCTGCAGTTTTTATTTAAATTCTTTCGGTAACTCAAAATGACACAGCTAGTAAAAACCAATCTCCATTGATAACGTATTTGTCCCTTTTCTCTTCTTCATGATAATCTGTACTAGCATGCTGATACTTACTACTGCATGCATGGAATTCTTCCAGAATTGTCTGGCTCCACTAAAGTGCACAAAGGTTACTCTCTAGATGTTGAATCTACTGGTTACAGGAGGATCTACAGTTCAATGAAGTCAGATCTTCAATTTTTTTTCGTTCTGACAGCTTGGTTTTTAGCTAACTGAAAGGTATATGATTTTGAGAAGGTGGTAAGGGGTTCTACTCTTCAAACTGAGTTCTGTATGATACTTTGGACCTAAAACCAGTAGTCAGTTAGTAACTTATTGAGACTTTTCCTAAAATCACGACTCCTCCATATTGCTTTAGTAGCCAAGAGGTAGTAAACATCATGCAGTTTTGTCGCTTGAATGGCCCAGGAGGGAAAAAACAGCTTGACAATCCAGCCCAAAGGAGTTGGCTCAGAGGGGAAAAAATGGTAACCTTCTACTGATGCTTCTGTAAAATGAAGGCTTTGAACGATGTCTTTTCCCATCAGTCCAGCACCTTTTTTCTTTTCCAGCTTTTATATTAGCACAGACATTTCGGAGAGATTAAATACAGCCCTCTCAGAGAACTTTCCTTCCAACCTGTCCCAAAGAGGACAGCCTCCAAAGAGGAGATTTTCCCTTCCAGGAAAGAATAATGGTGCCATCTCTGCTGGCCTTGTTGACCCCATAAGACTAGAACAGCTTTTATCAATAGCGACTTCTCTATAGGTGGCTACCTTGATTCATCATGAAGAGAAAATTAAAAGCGTAGATGCTGTTTTGTTTTGGTCTGCTGTTCTTTGCCCTCTCTGTGGATCAGCATAGCACAGCTGGAAGGTGGCTCTAATAAGCTTCACACGGTGTTTGTAAGCTTGATGTAGTGTTTAAAAGTGTCTGGAGCTCTGTAACTTGCAGTGAATAATACGGAAAAGCAGAATGGTATTTTCCTTCTGCAGGAGAGGCTGATGTAGGAAAGACTGAGGTCCTGACGAAACTGCTTCTGATTGAAGTCCTGTACATAGTGACACATCTTCCCAAAATGGAATCCAGTCCTGAAATGAAGATTTCAATAGTTTTAATAATTCTCTTTCCTCTTCATAGTCTGTTCTAATACAGTAAAAATTAAAAAAAAAAAAAGTGCCATGATTCTCAGATTGACCTTAGGCTTGTGGTTGCTGATCTTTTCCAGTTGGAGGTTTTGGAAGCAAATCTTCTAGATGTTGAGAATAATAATAATAGTGTTCAAATGGATAGAAAATTTTTGACCCTGTGAATCAGACTCATATAGATGTCTCTCTGTCTCAAAAGAACGTTGTTGAATATTGAGGAATTATTGGATGTTCATTTAGAAACCAGTTCTTATTTCTTTCCTTTGCTTCCGTCGCCTACACTGGGGACATAAAGGTTTTGCTGAACAATCTGAGTGTTTCTTCTAATGTTATGACTTTTATGCAGAAACAAGCTCTGACTACTGACAGATGTTCATGTTTGAGCTTGGAGGAACATGCCCTGGTTCTAGCAGTAATGCTTAAGCGTTTGACTATTTCAGGGTGTAGATGACCATGAATATACAAAGTCATTGAATGGAGCATAACAATCAATACTTGAGGCCCAAAGAATTTATGAAATAAATTGATACAACAGGTCTGCCTGAAGGGCTGTGGTCTGGTTGCATGTGGTACTACCCCTTAAGAAAAAAGAAATATAAAACAAGGTTTAAAGTGCATAGAAATTAATTGAGAAAGTAGTGAGCATAACCAATTTTTTAATAAAGTTCATCGACCTCAATATGGATTTCATATGATGTATTCAAGTTATTGATTTTCTGCTTTTGCAGCAGTTCTTCCTGCTGTGCAGCAGCTGCCCTGCTGGGCTACACACTCGTGCAGCACTGTGCTTGTCACCTGGGCAGCCATGCTCAGCATCTGCCTGGCCCTCACACAGAGAGCCCATTAGCATGCCGTCTTCCATACCTGTGATTCAGGAAGGTGAGTGGCAGCTGTCTTGAATTCATGCTGCATGATCGTCAGCTTTACTTCATAAGGTGATGCTTGACCTGATTTCTTTTGTAGCTGTGTCCTTGAGCTTGTGTTTTCTCCTTTTTTTTAATTCCCTTTCCATAAAACAACTTCTACACTTCTACTCCGTGCTTTGAGCAGACCAAGGGTGACCAGCTGTATGCATCCACCCTTGGGCAATTGATTATGCTGGCTCTGTTATAAACATTTTACACCTTTTCACGAGTGCTCTGCCCTCATGCCTGAGTTGCTTCTGTTACACAGAAAAGCAGGCAACACAGACTCTTCTGCAAACTATTCTTTCATTCTCTTAGATCTCAAATCCATCAAAAGAAGTCACAACAGGTATAGCACCTGCTGCTTCTTGGGCTCAGCCCACTGCCATGGGCTGTCATACAGGTTTCATAAATGGGGATGTTTGTATCAGTAAAAGCATAGCCATTTGTGCATGGTTTATAATTAAATAAGATATGGCAGGCAATGCATTATACTACAACAGCTGCTCTCACTGCCATACATTGTCAAGATGACAAACTAGAAGTTGGAGCACCTATCACATGCTCATCTGTGTATCTGTTAGTCCTCGTTATCATTACAGGATGCTACTCAAATACTAACTGAAATTTCATGTTTTTACAGTTAAAAACTAGGAGAGTTCTCACTATTTGATCTGATGTCAGTTCTTGGGCTAAAGAGCATTTTAGGTTCTGGTATCTTTTCTGCAACACAGAATACAATACATTTTTTGTAAGTTCTCAAGAGTAGAGAGATCCATATATTGTGTTTTGGAGAAGAGAAAAAACAATAGCTTTTTTTTATTATTATTTTTTCCTTTCTGAAGACATGACATAGAATAAGCTCCTTCTGGCCTTCTCTCAGTGACTTTATGCTATTGCCTTGAACTGCAGAAGCATAGACTCTCTAATGGCTGCAGATATGTCTCCCAGAGCATGGTATGGAGACTTGGAGCAAGGTGTCTTTCCTATAGATGGTGAAGTGTCAAACGAGTCCAAGTCATGATGAGATGAATGTACAAGAACCCCTACCTGAGAACTTGCAGTGTTCCTCACCCAACATTTAACCAGAGAGTTTTTCTAGGCTGAACACTGAATTCTGAAACTTCTTGCTAAAGCTTTGAGGACAGATAACAGGCTAAGTTTTTCACAATTCCAAGCAATTAAAGGCCTGTCTTTAATGCTCCAACACATTTTCTGCAAAGGTTTGTCTAAGTTCAAAGACAAATCTGCCATTCAGTTCTTGCAAGACGAGAACTACTTTTTAGCATCATGACAAATTAATCACTAGTCTTTGGGTACCTTTTCCTTTTGCCAAAGTAGCAACTCCCAGCTCTTCCTTAGGTATTCTGTATCTGGGAGAGTCAGGTGTGGTACGTTGAGTGACAGCAATGTCTTATACCAATATGTGGCAGTGTCTCTCTATGATTCAACCACAAACATAAAGAAAAATAATTTTAGGCTAATTTTCATGATAAATCAACCAAGAGTGTCAGACATCTTACTAAAAACGTGAGTGAAACTGCTACTGTTTCCTCTAAGCCCTGGGTGGAGTAGATGTGGGCTGGCTGCCCTTGGGGCTTTCTGTAGTGCACAGGAGAGGTGAGAGAAGAGGACACACACTAACAGCAGTAGTGAGGCCTTCTCACTTCCATTTCCAATGTTCCACTAAATGCTGGTAGTGCTCAGGTAAAGAAACAGCAATAGATGCCTCCCAGCATATGTTGTTTCTAAGAGGAGCCCCGTCAGTCTGATATCATCATGAATTACAGTGTCAGAGAAACACCTTCTCCAGCAACAATGTGAAGAGCCTTAAATGCATAGAAACGTATTCTGACAAGTCATGAAGTCACTCCACAAATTACTTGGAGAGACCCATGGAACTATCTGGGTATCAGGAGCCATTTCTATACCTGCTAATGCTGTGGGTCAGGATTCTATTTTTACATGTGTTGTATTTATTCATGAAAGATTTGGTGTTTGGGGAATCTCAGAGAATTGCAGTGCCAGTCATTGTTTCTTCTTCCTTCACATTATTTCTATCAGCTTTTAAAGCTCTTCTTGTGAGAAGGTTTTTAGCTATGAGGAAGGAGGCAAAATAACTAGGATGAGCTTTGCTGTATCATGTCATTCCTGAGGTCTGTGCTGACACATCTGAAAATAGTTAATGTGGACTTGATGCATCCACAATGAATTATATAAGTCAGTGGGCCATGGAAGTAATACCTCTGCATAGAAATAATGTCATTGCTAGAAAAACTATGAATAATTCCTCCCCAGCCCAGAGGAGAAGTGATTAGTTATCACCTGTCTCTTTGCCTCTGAATTTTGTTCTTAAAAAGCATCTCAAGCCCTAATGTTTGCAATCTCAAAGTAATGAAAAATACTGGCTTTATTGTATACCCCAATACATAAATCTGTGTAAATGTGGTGTGACAGGAGACTGTGACTACATACAAAGGCATGATTTCACTGAGACTAGTCATGTGTTCTTTGTGCCTCTTTGCTTTGCAATGGCTTATTTTTAAACACTAGTGCAAATCTGAGAAGTCAAGATCTAAGGTATGTTTAAATAATAAATTTCAGCGTACTTTCTACAGTCATGGAAGATGCATTAATTTGCGCTTTGCTCCAGGCTACTGCTTTTCAACTAATGACCTCTAATTATATTAAGAATATTAGGCTTAAATTAGATACTTAGATGCTTAATCCCTGCTAAAATCACAGAGAGTTTGATAGCAAACTACTCTCAGTGTACTGAGTAACTGGCCCTTTCTCTCAGCGTCTCCCTGTCAAATGGCAGGAAGCATTTATTTTACACAGTGGTTTAGATTATTCATGGATCACCTCAGACACACTGGAGTTGATCCTTGCATGGTGGAAATTGCTGTAGTTAATGGAGTCACAACAATATGCAGTATTTGACAAACCACCTCACAGAGTTTACAACATAAAAGTGATGTGGTGGTTACTGTACAGGCACTTACAGAAGTAGCTTCATTTTCAGAGGTACTGGTGCCATCGCCATCCCTACTTGTGCTCCACCTGTGATGAACTGCAAGATGAGATCTAAAGCTCCAGGCTATCTTTCAAATAAACCCTTTAAGTAGCTGTAGCATGAAATACTTCTCTCCTCAAAGCTGAGTTTGGTTATAGCTGTGGATGTTTTCACTGGTCAGTGTATGCATGTGGCATATGGTAGCTCTTCACAACCTGTGTTAATTTTATTCTGGCACCTAAATCATTGTAATTACTGCAGTGATTGAGGATAGAGGCATTAACAGCTCTTCAGAGGGAATAAATATGTATATGTTTAAATCAAAGGTGCATTAGAGCAGGGGATTTTATTGCTGCTTCTACTGTATTGCAAATGGGCTTTTTGGATAGAGAGCAGGTCAATTTTTTCTTCATCAATTGATCAAAAAACAGGGGAGATAATTACCAAATCTGAGGAGGGAAAAAAGAGATTTATTTTAATGAAAGAATGTAAAACCACTTCTAAGGGCTGTCCTCTTCATTTCTGGCAATAATGGTGAGGCCTGGATTTTTTCCAACCAGCTCAGTTTGGTGGAAGCAAGAGCTAATAGGGAAGTATATGCTATCACATACTTTATTATTATTATTAGCCTTAAAAAGCTGCTTATGGACCAAACAGATATTTTTCCTCAAAAATTTTCAGCTTGATCGCAAACATGGGGATCTTTGAAATGAGATTTCAAGGAAAGTCTGGAAGCAAGAGAAATATTTTACTACTTCTTATGAGTAACTGTATCATTGCCTGGCTAGGTTTGTTATATTTTGTTATATTTCCTGTCGTCTGTAAAGTTATATTAAAAACACTGTAAGGAAGAAAACAGTTTGTGTGTGTAGATTAAGATACCCTCCAGTGCACTTTTGGCTTCACCTGCAGCAGTTTTCAAATCTTTCTTTTATAAACATGTTAATCATTTTGTCTGTTAAATTTAGGGACAGGGACAACTGGAAAACCTCCAAGTGCCAAGGGAACATCCCTTCCCACAATTTTGAACAGAAATAGCTCTCCATAGCCCTTTTTTTTTTTTTTTTTCCCCAGAGTGTTGTATGTCATTTGAAATGCTTCCTCTCAAAAGTTTGGGAAGTATTAGAATATTTTGAAAATGGGTTCTCTTTGGAGATCTTTCCTGGACAACTTGAAAACACCACCCACTGGCAGTAAATATACAGGAAGACAGGAAGAGTGCTTGTTTCTAAGCTCTTTCTTAGTGTTGCTTTTATTGTTTTTTGTTTGCTTTTATAATGGATTTGGGCAAATAGTGTAGCAACACAGATCTCAGAGAGAATCCATAAGATTTAGGCTGTTAAATCACTGAAATGTTTTAAATATGTAATTCTTTTGACTCTGAAAGGTGTCATCCTACTGAAAGCTCAACAACATGAAGTCAGATAGCTCATACTGTGCAGCATGTTTTGGTTTTGAGTCTAAGGTGAACACTTAAACACTGAAATTAAAGTTAGGCCCACTTGTCAAATCCATCTGAGAGCACCACTCCAGAAAACAGCCTGACCAGGAAACAACAAGCATGTTCACAGTGCCTGCATTTCTGACCTGATGAAGTGCAAGCATCTGCAATTGCTGTCGCGTGAAAACATTTCTTTTGATGAGTAATGACTTCGTTAATGTTTTACTACTTGTCAATTATATGGCGCCAGGTTAGTCATAAAATGAGTCTTTACAACTTATTAATTAGAACAAAAGAGAATAACACCACAAATTTTTCAGCTAAAGTGGGCTTTGTTCTGGCCAACTTTGTTCAAAAATCAGACTCCTGTAACAGACTGTAAAAACGGCTTGTATTCGCAATTGGTAGAGCTCAGTCAGCATGTTTTTATGAATGCATGTTCTCACATTATATAGAGATATTCAGCTCCTCAGACCCCAAAATTTCTTGAGGTTTGAGACCATAGATCCAAAGCGAACATCAAATAAGGTCCTTTTTGCTTGCGTAAATGGCTCTAAACACTTAGTACCATATGTAGCACACAGTGCATTTCCTGAGAGCTCTTTCTGAAAACTGTACCCAGACTGACTTCAGAGGCATGACCAGTTTTGTTTCAGCCTGAAGTTTGCTCAGAGCAGTTTCATTCCCCTGGTGAGAAAATGCCTAATGTTGAGCACAGTGTTATGCCCAGGTCAGTTATCATGTCCTAAATAGTCAGAGCAATGACAATAGCTGTGTGAGAGTAATCACCGTGCACGTATGTTGGTTGAGGATTGAATAAGGCTCAAATGAATTTAATACAGTTCTAAAGTGAATAAGAGGCAGCAAAATCCTCCTGTTATTATTGTAGCTTCACAACTGGTGTCTGTTTGGTCTGATGAAGTATTTAAGTCTTTGTACATGCACAAAAAGGATAATTAAGCAGTAATTGCATTTGATGCAGAGTGTATGGTGGGAGGTGGGGGGATAAACAGCTTGTGAATCAATAAACCATGAGGCTGCAGGCTGAGTTATTTATTGATTTATGACCCTCTTAGCTTCAAGTTTACTCCACATCTAGTTCAATTATGCCTTCTGGATTATGCTTCATTTAAGGGGGAGGGAATATACATGGCTTAATCCGAGGAAACATGCTGTCTGCATTGATAATATCTTTCAGTGTTAGGCACTGTTGTGTTGCCAGATACATTTTGGTCAGACGTGGCATCTCATGTACTGTCTGCGTGATTCCTATGTAAAAAGCCCTACCAAGCCACACTGCAAAAGAATTTCAGAGCAAACCTATTGGAATCCATCAGATCATTTTATCAAGGTTGGCTGTGTTGTTATAAAACATCACAGAACAATATTACTTACAGTAAGAACAGTCTTGTAGCCCTGTGAGAGTCAGCAATCTCTTCAATCTGTGAGCAGTGCAAGGGACAAAAGCCAGGACTTCAATTCTGTTCAACACTGTACAAGTGTGAGGCAAGTATCTTGCTTGCTGGGGCATATCTCAAGTAGAGAGAAAACTTCTGTCCAGAAACAGTGAACAGCAAATGTTTATTTCTCTGCTTCTGATCTGTTTTTTGCCCCTTCCGAATTCCCTGTGATTCCCAAATTACTTTCCAGGATAGATACCCAAGATAGCAGAAAGAACAGTCCTCTGCTGCATACAAATGAGGGTCAAATGTTTGGTAGGAAGAGGAAAGAGTCTCACCCGGGGAAAGAGTCTCTCACTGGAGCCCATCTGTATTCCTTCTCCTTCCTCACAATCATCTCATCTGAATCCAGAGGCCATAGAACATTTATTCTTAATGCTGTTAGAAAAGATCATTGGCAGGGTACTCAAGTTCTTAGCTAAATCACTCAGAGTCTTATGCAGGTCATTGATTTCAGGGAACATGCTGCCTGGAAGCAATGAAAAATGTTTCCTTCTTTGTTCACAAGTCTAACACTTCAACTGTGTCTTTACAAATCTCAAACACTTTTTATTGATTCCTGATCTCCATCTTTGGCTGCTCACAGTAGTGTTTCCTTCACTAGAAGCCTGAACCTACCAGGTGCTGCTCACAGTTTTGCTGGGATTGCCTTCTTCCAGATCTGTAAAGTTTCCAGGATCCTCAAATACCACACTCTTTAAAGTAGATAAAGATATATACGTTGTCCAGTGGAAAGACTGTCAGCATCACTGTAGTATCTATTGGGTGGTTATACAGAATTTTGTAAAGATTATCATTTCAGCTTGTTTTCCAGTTAGCCTCTTGGATTAACTCATTAAGAAACTTTTATTAAGCCTTCTCAACAGCAGAGACTGCCTTGTAATATTTAAAAGTTTATTTGAAGACTATGAAGCCATACATGAAAATCACTTGTGGCTGGAGTCCCTCTCAAATCTCATGAGTAGAAAGTCTCTAAAAATTGACTCCCAGGTGTGAATTTCACCCATTTTCATCTCTTTCAGACCCATTTCTGTTTCCAGTTGACAGTGGAGCAGTAATATTTGTGAAGAACATAACTGCACGCCAACTGTTGTTTTATATCAAGAAAGTATTTCAAAGTAGTTGAAATATTAAAGTACCTAGTTTTGTGAAATTGAAAAAGTAAAGGTAGTGATCACCTTGGATGTTGGTGGAAGTTCTTTACAGAGAGAGTGGTGAGGTGCTGGCACAGGCTGCCCAGAGAAGCTGGTGATGTTCCATCCCTTGAGATGTTCAAGAGCAGGTTGGATGGGGTCCTGCACAATCTGGTCTAATACCATATCTGGGGGTTGGTGACCCTGTCTGTGGCAGAAGGGTTGGAACTTGGTGATCGTTGGAATCCCTTCCAACCCAAGTAATTCTGCGATTCTGTGATCTGCACAGCCTGATGTGACACAGTTAGTCAGGGTTCAGAATGTCTTCAACTGCCTCTGAGAGACAGGGAGAATCTTTTAAAGCTCATTTATTGGTATGCAAGATGAGCTTGGTGTAGGGAAAAGGCTAGTTGGGATCCCTGGGAAAAGTGTTGCTTATTATTATTACTGTTTTGTAAAATTAAGTCATTTTTTGGCCTTGGGATGACTGTGTTAGGTTCCTAGTTTTGACTGCTAGTGTTTTGCAGTAGCATTTACAGAATTTAATAAAAATACAGGAACACAGTAGTGAATTTTCGAAACAAACAAAAGAACACCATGGAGACATACCAGAATTTTACTTCTGTGTATTTCTTTGTATGAGTTGCAATCAAATCATATATTAAATGTGTTCAAGATGGGACAGCTACTGTCCTGCTGCAATGGGAAATAGCAAGGCTTTGGTTAAATGCGGAAAACAGTGCAAGCTCTTACTGACTAACATCACTCACATGAACCTGTGGTCATCAGGTGAGAGAAGATGAAGTTGTTTAGGATGGATAGCTTCACACTTACGCCTAGCTAATCTGTTATAGCTCTTGGTCAGAGACTGGTGAGACTGAGTCCACTGAATTCAATTTTATGAATCAGGCATAAAGTACTGAACCTTGGAGGTGTAGAAAAAGATACTAAACGTGTTGCTCCTTGGCATGGGGTATCTGAGAATGCCTGTGTTCACCTAAAATCTGTGCTTATGAAGCCAGGTGATCTCCACTGTTGCTTTGCTGCAGTAGCAATGTCTCTAGTCCTATAGCAGGTCCTCATTTAAAATCTCATTTTAAGAAGAAATAGAGTCAGTGCTGCTAGTGATGCGCCCTTGGTGCTATAAAGAGTTTATAAATTAATTTTGGTTTATTTTTATTTTGCTTTTCCTATGTGCAGGGCAGAGGAGTCATTATAGCCTGAATTACGATATACTGACAGCAGACTATTACCCTGCATTTTTAACATGACATAATCATTCTAAGTTTAGTGGTGCTATTATGGTTAAATTATTTAGTTCAATGCCTAAAGTCAACAACATCTACTCATTGCCATTAAAAAATGGAGACTAACTCAAAAATAGCTTCATGGTGCCACAAGTAAAGTCATTTGCTACAAGTAGTTTTTCATCTCTGCAGAGACAGTAGTCTGTGAACCAATTTGTAGGGGGGCAGAGGGCATTTGAAACACATGGAGATGGGAATTAATTTCACTGATCTTATTTGCAGTTAATGTTTGCAGAAAATAAAATGCCTTGGATTTTTTATTTTTTTTCTTTTTGTTTTGTTTTTCCTGATGCATTTAACCACTCTCACTCTAGATTACTGTGTTCAGAATACTGGGTTCAAATGCAAGAAGTGTTCACTTAGGTAGTGTGAAACAAAATCACAGCTGTAGCACATATTTTTTTCTCCTTTTGTTCAACATTTTGGGAGGTATGGGAATGACTGTGCTCTGGCTAAACCTGAAGGAGAATGCAGTTCTGTAGTTTATATCAACAGAAGTAAATTCATACGAATCAGTTAAGTGATGATCATATTTCAAAAGCACTAAAATGTCTCCTGTTTCTTTGTGGAGAGGATGCAAGAGCCTATGACATGTAGGCAGTTAAAACATTTTACTCTTTTAATGCTGCTGTTCGTAATGAAGTTTGGTACTGATGAGACAGAAAGGCTGCTCTTTAGGCACAACTGCTCCTACCTGGTGTTCCTTCTGATATGCTGTCCAGTCTTACTAGGCTGGGATCGTGTGATGTGGGTGAGAGAAGTTGATTCGGTATATTACATTTCCAGGATCAGAACTGAACAGAAAGTTGTTTGAGAAATTAGACATACTTGATTAATATCTTGCTTTTTTATTTTAGAAGTATGAAAGTGTTATTACTTTTCATTAATTGTGTAAACTTACTGGATTACAACACCGATGTTTTCCTAAAGTCATGTAAGCATAAATGGCATGGTAGCTTCAGTGCACCTTATCTGCAACTTTGTATCCTTAGTTTTAACACAATTAAGGAAGGCAGTCTGATTCTTTTACTCATATTTTGATGATGATTAATAATGATGATATTTTATGAACAATTCTTATCACCTTACTAAAGGAAATGTGTGTTTTCTGCAGGGTTTCTTAATTAAGTTGGAAGAAGACCCTCAAAACAATTAGAATGAACTTTTGTCTGAAAAGGTCAAATGCCTTTAGCCTTCAGCATACAGAGCTTTTGTCCAGAATACTATCTAGATGATGAAGGAAACAAATGTTGACAAACAAAACTGAAATAAGCCTGATTAAAATAGCCTCCTTGCTGCTGCTTTCCCCTGATGAATTTATTCTGAAAGTGCCATTTCATTCTCATCCTAATTAGTGTATGGTATAGAGTACATGTAGCCTAAGTTGATAGAAAAATCTGTAAAAATGAAAAGGAAAACAACTTTTGGTACTTCTTTGTCTATCATGAGCAAAGAAGAACAAAAGCAAAAAGGCTCAGGACCATTTTTTCCCCTCTGCTTAGTGATCTTGAAGAGACCAAAACTGCAAACAGCTCATACAGCATCACTTCTAGAGAGATAAGAGGGTGCTCTGGTGCTCGATAACAGGAATCATCAAAACTAGCTTTAAAATGGCATGTAAATATCTACCCATGAAGTCAAGAGATCCTAAATTTCTAGCTGTAACATTAGTAAAATTGAAACAGAGACAGTCCCTATTAGACACACATAATCCAGCCAGCCATCACTACACAGCTGGACATTTGACAGGATGAAGGGAAATCAAGCCAAAACCTCTGTATATAAATAAGTGTGAAAGGCTAGAGTGCATTGCTCAGCTCAGCACAATTACTGGCTCTAACTGGGAATTATTAACAAAAGTTACAATAGTTGATTTAGCCTAATCCAGAGCTCAGACATAAGGGAGAAAATTTAGAAGGCTTTGATATCAGAAGCAGGCAACAGACCTTCTGAGTGGACGCCATAATAAATGGCTGCATGGAGAGCATCTAACATATGTTGATATTAATAAAGCTATGGAAGCCATTACTACATAATTTACATTGCAAATTCAGTTCCTGTAGTAATATTCCCAGGTGGACTGAAAAATTGTTGATTTATTGTTAACACTGAGATAGGTTAATGAAATTGCAGTGTACTTTCTTGTGAGACACTTTCTTGTGAGAGTTTTGCAGGTGTCCAGTAAGAAGGTTCTGTCTTGTCTAAGTTCTGTTATTTGTTCACTACTTCCCCTTCAAATGTAGTGTTACTGGGTCTGACTGAGCTAAATGGAGCGTCTCTGCAAAGCACAGTAAGAACAAAAAAACAATGCAAAAATAATGAATTAAAGCAAGTGTCAGCAAGGGACCAGATAGAATGTGTGTTTGTACTTATGTTTCCATCAAAGCATGGTTGTATCTCTCAAGCACCTACATGAAAATCTTAGTGGGACTTCACTCTCATTAAAAGCCTTCAAAACATGCTTAAAGCTCACTGAAATATGAACCTTCAGATTTTGTGCTGTTATGACCAATTTAGTATATTACAGGACCAAAGGATGATTGCAGAGGCCACACCGTAGGTCTTTTCTGAATAAATATATATTGTAAATATAAAGCAAGCATAGGAAGTCTTCAGTGGTTTGATACTGTACATTTATGTTTAACATATCCACACACTGAGTTGATCCAGCAGGATGTGTCACTGGTCCAGGGCTACATTCTGTACAGAAGAGGCACAGTGTCATGATGACATAGTCCGTCTTTTCAAGCAGACGTTTCGTAAGCCAGAGATCTTGGCACTTACTGCTTGCTTCCTTCAGTGGTTGCTTCAGTTTCCATGTCAGTCAGGCATAGGCTCACTGTCATTATGGAGACGTGCATTCATGTTGTGCATAGATATAATTTTGAGTGCATATGACAGTTAGCTGCACTGTTTATAGCAGTATTGTTACTGACAGTATTAGCCAGTGTGGGATTGTTTGAAAATTAGCAAATTCAATTCCGAACCTGCCTCCTCCCTAACACCTGAACTTATGTTCTCACTGGTTACTTTTCTGCATAATCTAGGCATAGCCATTACAGAGCCTTTGGAAACTCATGCTTCGGTTAGAACAAGTGGAAACAGATTTAAATGAGGAGAGGTTTAGATTAGATGTTAGGAAGAAATTCTTTATTCAGAGGATGGTGAGGTATAGGCTGCCCAGAGAGGCTGTGATAACCCATCCCTGGAGGTGCTCAAGGCCAGGTTGGATGGGGTCTTGGGCAGCTTGGTCTGGTGAGGGCAACCAGCCCATGGCAGGGGGTTGGGGTTGGGGTTGGTGGGCTTAAAGGTCCCTTCCAACCCAACCGTTCTGTTATTCTATGACAATAGGGAGAACAAGGAATGCTTTCTCTGGATATCTTGTATGTAGTTTGTGCAAGTTTCTGAAACATTTGTAGCCTGAGCTGTGACTGTTTTCAGCTGGAAAGAAGATGATCAAATCTGCATCTGGCGACTTGCACAGTGGATTCACTTTTCTAACTCAGCTTTCTTAGATGTGGGTAGTGCTGCAGACAGCTTGAGAGAAAGACGTGGTTACAGTGTGATGTACCTGGAAAAAGTAGCTTTGGGAGAATGAATCAAGAGGTCAAAATTCAAAACAGAACAGCAACAATTAAAAAAACCCACAACAATAAAGTTCAGGTCATGTAAGGTAGACTTCATATTATCAATAATGAAACACATAGAACAGGTAACATAAAACAGAAGAAAACATTGCTTGTTTTGACACACTGGGAAAAGAAAAAGAGAAAGAACAAACAGCATAGATATGTAGGATAGAAGGAACTTAATTTCTCTCTGTTCTGTGCGTGGGTATGCACACCTCACCCAAGTGTGTCCTATTCCTTTTCTTTTGTGGGTCTGATAAAATATCCTGTTTCCTGGTCATAGTCCAAAATGCTGTAAAGCTGAGCATTACATATCATTTACTTATAGGTTTGCATTTACTGGTACTACCATCCTCCAGTGCCTTGAATCTGGAAGGGGCATATCTATTTTGACCATATATTTGCTGTGGCAGCAAGTCTCGCTGAGAAGCTGAAATTTCAGCCCTGCTGAAATACCATCTGGAAATAGACCTAAGCAGGCCTGTTCCTTTGAGTCTTTCTTGCCACCAAGTAATATATCTTTGCCCTCTAGATATGGTAGTTGCAGTCAGAGAACGAATAACCTGCTGATTTGCATGCTTAAGGACACTGGAAACTTATTCTGCATGGTACTGGTTTTATCTGCAAGCTTGTCATTCCTTTGTACCACCCTCAGTTGTGTACCATCTCTGCTTTCCATATCCTTCCTCTATAGTTTTCAAGTCATTTAAAATCTTCATTGTGGTCATAATAAGTTGTTCATTAACTTTTCTATTCCCTATGTGTTGAGGAACTTGCCTTTGAGCCTTTTAATACAGTAGCTTGCTCACCTATGTTGTTTTTTTTTTTCCTTTCTTTCCTGAGATACCATACTTACCAATTGTTTGTATATGAAATCTGCATTTTGCCAAGTCTCCTGCCCTTAACCTTTTCTGCTCAGATTTCTGAGCTTCATCATTCTTCAGTCACTGTTCTCAAAATTGTCTCCTCCTTCCATCTATCCCTTTGGTCACCCTGTATAAGTATCTATTGAAAACTACTGCAGTATTGTTTGTCTAGCAGCTGTTTCTGGAGTTGGTGTTATAGGTCGCTTTCCCTTAATGCATGAAAAAAAAAAAAAAAAAAAACCTCCTGAAAAAAAGCCAGAGTGAAGTAGATTGCATACAAGCTTGCATAGAAAAAACACAGCAAAGGAGTCAGGGCCAAGCAATTCTCTTACCACTGGGAAACCTTGTCCATGTGCATTTGGGAAAACAGCGTACCTTCTAACTCCAGTGCCATATGAAGGAGTCCTCTGTCTTAAGATTAATGGTAAAAGGTGTAATGGTAAAAGGAAAATGGAAATTTGTTCTTAGATAGCATAGTAATCTAGAATTCAGATGGACTACTTGTTTATTTTACCTGGCCAATTTACATTATATGTTAAAGGACGGATAATTTGGCAGGTGCACATACAGTTGAGGAACTGGAAAGGAGAAATAGAGAACACCACCACTGGGAGGTTTATGATGCGTTTGACAGATTAGCTGTAATTTTCCAGTTCATCTACTGGGATTCTCCTCCATCTGCTGGGTGTAAACTACCTAAAACTAAGGGAGACACCAGTTGGCCCAGAGGAGCATGGCAAAATAACAGAATTTTGTGAAAGGAGAGCCAAACAACAAAGGAAAGTGGCTACAGAGAAAAGAAAGAAAAAGGGTCTTGAATGATGCTGGCAAATAATTTAAAAGACATTAGTTGAAAAGCAAAACTGACAATTTAGGCTGACACTTTTCCACCTCAAAGATGCCTTTGTAAAAAGTCACTTTATGAAGTTCTTTCTCTTCCTTCTCCTGCCGTATCTGCTGCAACAGTTTCGTATATTCCCCTGCAGAGTTTTACCACCCTTCAGCTCCCATGTTATGGAATGGTACCAGACATACAGTTGCTGCGTTGCTCATTTAAAAGAAAAAAAAATTATGATTGATTATCATTATTTTTGTGGACCCAAGAAGAATCATGATTCATGTAACGTATTTATTTTTAAAATCATATTCTAAGAAAAGCCTGTAGTTTGGTCTACAAAGCTATCAGATGGTTGAGAAGAAAAAAAAAAAAACAAGCAACCTTTAACCTTTACTTGGAAAAATCAAATCTGAGTTTATGTGCTTGGCAGCTGCACCCCTAATTGGCAAACAGATATCTTGTGTTGCCAATCATGCAACTGAGATGACTGTGAGCACTGAAACCGCATCCCCTCACAAGTGTGCTCTAAAGGTGGGTTAATGAATATTCATTGCATGCACCCATGCGATTGAATAGGGATGTCAAACGCTGCAGAATTAGTAATTCTGTCCCAAGAGGAGGATTTGGAGTGTGCAGTAAATAAGGTGTAATAAATAAACTGGTGTGCAGTATATCAGGACACACCTGAAACGAAAAGAAACAATGAAATAATGAACTATCCACCTAGTGAAAAAGAGATTTAAGGGGAGCCAAATGTTATAACGTTATGTTATTAAGTAGTGTCATAAAACTAGGCAAATTAAGGCATCAAAGATAACTGTTAATTCAGGGATTTCTGAACTTTTAAGTGTTGAACTGTACAATAGAACATCTTTTTAATGGAAAAGCAACTCTACAGTACAATGTTGTAAGGCATTCAATACCCCACTGTATAAAAGTGAAGCAGGTTCAGCCTTGAAGTTAACATCTGCTCAGGGAAAATTTACAGGATTACAGAGAGAAAGTGCTCTCATTGCTAATCACAGTGAGGAACTGAGCTCTCAGAAAACAAGCTGAAGTGTCCTTGTTGAAACTAGGAAGAAAAAAAGGAGATGATTTTTGACACTTGAGAGAGTCATGAGGAGCCTTGGCTGGAGGATATGCTATGCAATGTGAAGGGGCTTTTGTGCTGAAAGACTTTATACCTGGGTGTCACTTTCAGAGTCTTTTTCATCTCCTTCAGTGAAGGTCTCTGTATAAAAAAAAAAAAAAAAAAAAAGAGAGAGAGAAGAGAGAACAGGATGTGGTTCCTTTTCTCAGACGTGCCTCAGACATTGGCAAAGTGAGTGGGTGAATAAGTACAGGACTGTACAAAGGCTGCAGGGACTGACTCTTGCAGCCTGGCTTTTTTGGCAGCCATCTGCCCCAGGTAGGCTGTGTGCCAAATATCTGCAAGACATGGCCACCCTCCATGTGCACAAACACACCAATCTAGCCACAGGATAACTGTGCCATTCTACTGTTTTTTGCAGTTTCCTTTAAAATCTATATTGTTTCAGTGGCATTTAAAACTGTTTTGTCCCTATTTTCCCTCAAAATGTCCTGTACAGAATTAGCAAAAAATTTGCATTATTTATAACAAATCCAAGCCAATGATGTGTCATCACAAGTCAGGGAGATCCACCAAAAACTATTTCTTCCTGGTAACCAGAGAATCACTTGGAGAGCATCTTCTGCCAGAGATGACATTTCACACTCTTGAAAGAGTGAAATTGAATATGCATTTTACAATTCCTGGGAGGGATGCTGAAAAATAGAAGAAGGTGTGGGGGAATGTTTTTTGGTTGCCTATGGGAACTGTTTATTTCAGGTATTTTTGCAAACCTATCCTCCCTATGTGCTCTTCAGGAGACCAGGAAGCTTCAGTAGTTGACAAAGCAGCATCTTTGGCAGCCACAATACACAGTCAGGATTTAAAACTCAGCAGGGCTACTTTTTCAGGAAACTGTGGAATCATAAAACCTTTCTGCTTTCTCAAGGTGGGAGTAATAGACAGTGGTTCGTATTCATTAAAAAAGACAGTATGGTAGGTGATTCAGTTACCATTTTTCTCCTGGTAGAAATCAGCTAAAATATTCCAATTAAGTGCATCCCCCAAACAGAAAAGTGGTTAACTATTGTCTCTGTTTGCAGGAGTTTGTAAAGAGGGACAGAAAAATTAAGCACACGAGTTAAAGTGAATGATCCTTAATGCTTTTCCAGTCCTTTCTGAATTGATCAAAGGGTGCTATGCAACTTACTGTTTTGTGTACAGTGTAGTGAGGAGAGGAACAGGAAAAGCACTGTTATAATTTAAAAAGAAAAAAAAAAAAACCAGCCTAAAAACACAGGCTTTTAATCTATACTAGTATCCTTCTATGGGACAGTGGAGCATTATATAGGTGGGGGCTGGAATTTTTCGATACTTGAGTGCCTAAAGATGCAGATAAAAATCTAATGAGATTTTCAGAGATGCAGTTCTTCAGTGACATTTTGAGTCAGAGCATACTCTTAAAATCTTTGTTAAGATCCAATCTGCATGCTTAAGTGCCCAACAGCCTTAAATACCTAGCTCTAGGTGCCTAAACACAGTGTAGCTCTTTTCTCTCTCCTCGAAGTAATGTACTAAAGAAGAATGTATTCTGTAACCATTTGTAACCATGGCCTCCTCAACCTCGCAACATTTCTCCAACTCCAATAAACGTTAAGACAGTGAAAGGGGTTTAAAAACCTCTTAAGTAAGTCCACGATAGTATCCTTCATTTTGGCATTAAATAAATTGTTTTTGAGAATGTCCTTCTGCCACTCTCAAATGGCGAGAGAACTTTGTGATGCACCTTTATGCTGGATGTGACCTTCTGGGTGAAAACCTGGATTCTCATGAAATGACAGGCAACATCCATCTTTAAGATTAAGAAGAGCTTTCACCCATGAAGTGACCAACTTAGTTGCACCCTCAAGTTTGAAAACTCCAAATTTTCCTGTGACTACATATATTTTTTCAAAAACTGAAAATGTTCAAAAATGTCTGAACAGATTAGTTCAGATACAAATTAGTTTTGTACAAATAATAGGATGCAGGGCATAGTGGCTGAGGATACCTGATGGCACCTAACTTTTCTGTTCTTTCATCCAATACAGGAGTGGTAAATTATTTATATATTAGTATGTACCTTCTGATACTTGTGTGTCATTTTCATAGACTATGAATACAGCTTTAGTATGACACTGATGATGGTGGCCATTGCATTTGGGGGAAAAATCAAGCAACTCTTAAATTCCTGATAATTTCTTGCTATGATAGCAATTAGAAGATAAAAATAGCCAATTTGAAATAGAAATGCATCCTAGTAATAAGTCCAATTTAATCGAAGTTTAACAAAACTATAATAAAAACTATTGCTGTGTAAGAACCGCTATGTTAACTGGAAATGAGATCTAAGCAAACAGAAAAACAAAAGAATACCTGCATAGATGTTATGTCCTGTAATGACATAAGGATCTTATTTCTGTGTTTGATGATTCATAAAGTATTTAATATTTTATTTTGTTCTGGCTTATTGCAGTCACTCTACAAGCACTTGCATTTCACAATACATCTCTTAAAGCAGGGCCTTTTTGTATTTTCATGGAAAACTCATTCTCTTTATTCATTGCTTTCAAGGATTGTGAGTGCCTAGAGATCCTGTATCCTCAGGCCACTGCGTAGCTTAGCAATTCTGCAGACCTTCTCCCAGACTGTACTGTTCTGGTAGCTCTCAGATAAGGGCTGTGATTCCAGGAGCAGGGATCAGGGACTGTCAGGGGGTGCCTGATCACCCCAATCACTACGTTTGTACAAAGGCAATGGTAGCTTACACTGGGACTGCAGAATGGTCTGGGGAGCTACACCACCACAGATCACCACAGCCAGTCCCCCCATTCAGTTCAGTGGCCACCATGTTTGGAATGCTGGAGAAAACATCCTGCCTTTCCAAGCTTTGTAAACTTGCTTGCTGTACTCTCCAGGGCCACTGTGCTGTCCTGCTGTCACTGCACGGTTTCCTGTTTCCCTAAATTTCTTTTTATCATGAATGCTTCTCAGTGAAACTTACTTCATTGTACGACCTAAGAGCCTAAGTCTAGCACGATAGCAAATAAGAGAGTTTCCTGTCACTCCTTTAACTGTTTCCCTGTGCTGTTAAATTAACTAACTCTTTTAATCTTCTCACCAAAATGACCTTTGCTAATTGCACTTATTGGAATACATATTAAATCAGTATTGTTTTAGTAGCAGCCTTCTAACATATGCATGTGATATAATTTTTAAAGCCAACAAGAAGTAAGTTAATATTTGAATTTAATGTAGTTTTAAATACTCTTAACAGCCCTCAAAGCTGGAAATGTGCCTTTTGTGCTTTTTTTTTTTTTTTTCCCCCTTCCTATCTTTGTTTAATTAGCAGACACTTTATTTATATTTCCTTTCAGCTCAATTTGTTCTGGAAGGTAATGCAAAAATATATCTTTCTCACTAAGTTATGGAAAGAGGTGAAAATGATGTATGCATTTTCTTTGAGGTTAGCCAACATTTTCATAATGAGTACACACCTACTTTTTGATTCTTCTGTCTTCTTATAAATTCAGCTTCCAGCATAGCCAGTTTTTCCTCTGAGCTTCAATTTCCTATGTATCAGCAAGAATGCTTCCCCATGGACTTGTCCTTTAGCAGGAGACTGAAGAATTATGTCAATGTAACGCCTAAAATGCCCCTGGAACCTTGTGCAGTACATAACATCATGTTTTGATTCACTGCTAACCTGAAGGTTGTGTTAGGAAGGAGGGTTTTAACATGTGCTCCATCCTGGTTTCAGGGAGATGCATGACATCACTGAAGTAAGTGTGTCTGGTTGGAGAGATGCATGTATGTGGGAACTATTGCTATACTGCCTCCAGAATATCAGTGGTTTGGAGAGAGAGTGAAGGTGGCAAGTGACAGATCAGCTATTGAATGAGTCAAAAAGAAGCATCTGAGCAATAGAATAGAAAGAGACTTGCTTTATAGGGCCATGATTGTGGAGCTTTTTAGGTTACGTTTTGATTAAGGTATATGTCCTCTGGACTGCCACCTCTTGCACTCTTGAGAAGATGCTCTGCTTGACTTTCACTCACTACCTCTGTGGCAGCACTCCTCTCCCACTGGGAAAATGGTATCAGCAAGTCCTTTAACTAGAAAGTCACTTTCAGAACTTCCCCTACTTTGTTTTCGGTTCTTTTTTAATAACCACAGCTTGTGGTTTCACCTGCCAGGCAGCTAAGTACCACGCAGCCATTGTTTCACTCTCCCGCTGTGGAACAGGGAAGAGAATCCAAGAAGATGAAAGTGCAAGAACTCACTGGTTTAAGGAGCAAGGAAATCGTCAAAGAAAAAATAAAAATAAAAAAATAAAGAGATGCATAGTGCAATTGCTTGCCAGCAGCCAACTGATACCCAGGCAGTCTCTGAACAATGCCAGCCCCTGATTCTTGGCCAACTCCCTGAAGTTTTATTGTTGCATATGTGACATCATATGGTGGGGCACAATGCTTTCGTCATTTCATTTGGGTCACCTGTCCTGACTGTCCCTCCCAATTTTGTGCACTGTAATGAGTCTGCGTGGCAAGGTAGCAGATGGTGCAGAGTGGCCTCTGTGAGCAGAGCCAAAAGGGACCTACTGCTGCTATTAGCACTTGGTCATAAGTTATATATACCTTAGAGTGAGTTCTTTCTGCCCATGACAGTAACATATCTCAACCTACAAGGTTTTTTCATCGTTTCTTCTCCCTGTACCTTTGAGGAGGGGCAGTAAAGGAAGGGTGTGTGGGAACTTAGCTACATATTGGTGAGAAATCACCACAGGAAGAAAATTCACTGGCTTATGAGGGAGAGCACAGCAGTATAAAACAGAGCTAATAACAAGCCCACTTGTCATTGCAGTCCACTACATCATCCAAGGCAGTTCTTAAATGTACCTTTCTCTACCTTGGTGCTTGGTTTGAGCACTTGCTTCTCATTCTCAAAACTGACCCAGAACTCTCACTCTGATAAGAAGGTGCTCCCTCCCAACTTCATTTTCACAGTCAATATGCACCAGCTTTTACCTCCTCACATCCTTTGTCTTGCTGGACTAAACAGATCTTTCCATCCCCTCTCACATGAAAAGCTTTGCTTTTCTTTGTCCAGTGTAGATATCTTGCTCTTATCCCACAGCAAGTTCTATGAATAGAAGTGAATTGTGCAGTATTCCAGGGGCATGTCTCTTTTGCATCCTCAACCAAAAATACATCTTAGGGTCACATTTCCCTTTTTCTCAGCACTATCCCATTGGCTGCTTGTCTGTTATTCACAAACACTTATGTTTGGCACATGACTATGCTATTTCTGTGTCAGTTCTTTTGCGCTATTTAATTTGATTGCATTTCTACTGTTTGTTCTCAAGGTTATCCAGTCCATCTGTCTTGTTATCTCACTCTTCCTCTACACTTACAAAGCCTGTGAGCTTTGTAACTAACATTTCATTACTTTTTAAGGTAGTCATTAATAGAAATTGGTCCTAAAAAGTGTCCCCAAAGATCCTTATTAGGAACTTCCCTTCTGCCCATTCCTTCTTCTTTCAACATGATATATAGCTGTACTGAGTTTTACACTGTCTTACCTTACTCCCCATACATTAATTCCCATCTCCTTCAGCTTAACTAAGATTCTCCCACGTGGCACCTATCAAATGCTTCACAGAAACCTCAATCAATTACAGTATCTTATTTTCTGTGCAAAGAGAACAGTATTCATGAGGTAGATCAGGTTTCTTTGATAGAATTTCTCTTTGAAAATCTTGTGGTACATTTCAATGCATTTTCCGTTTATCTCCATGAAGTTACTGTTTCCTTCTGCTAACATTTGTTCTGAAGCTGTGTGTGCCATTGAGGTCAGGCCTCTCCCTTTATCAAAGCTTGCCCTCTTGAAATTGCAAATTGTCATCCCAGGACTATTGTTGTTTATCCTCCTGTTTAAACAAAATCAACTCATGATCACTAGATTTAAGGTTATTTTCTTCAACCTGTGCTTTTACAACAGCTTTATTTTTCACCAAAACAAAATCTAAAATAGTTTCTCCTGCTGCTTTGGAGAATGTGCAATGACAAATTCAATCAGCTATTTCCAGGCATATCTGTGTCTTACTTCATTAACAGCATTTTTTCGTCAGTTTATATCTGATATTCTTTCCATAATGTCACACCCCTGGTAATGTTTCTCTCTTAATAACATTGAAGACTTATATTGTTGTCTGTATGAACCTTTAACAATCTGCAGACATCTTAGTTTTCCATATAATAGCATTTGTTGATTAATTTTCAGAAATAAGAAGGCAAATCCATTTGTAATAAACCTTTCCTGAAACAGACAGAGAAAATCTGAATCTAAGTGGCACATAAAGAGTGCAAATGCTGCCTATTAGAGTGGCACTTGTCATTGTCCTTGCACTGCCAGTTTGTATCAAAACAGTACATGCGTGAAGCAAGGCAAAGTAGGGGTCCTGTCTCTGCTGAAGTTGCTCTGCCTGTCATGATTAGCAGCTGAGATCTCCACCTAAGTTGTATGAACCCAGCAGAATCCATCTGCTGAACCATCTGTGGGACGAGTCACTAAAATTATAGCCCATCTGTTGTTTCACTGCCACTAAGTTTGTCTGGCAGCCTCAACCTCCCTCTATTATCAGAACACTTGTCTTTCCATGTGGACCTCCTCTGTTCTCTCTCCTCATTTGTATTTTTTGTGTTTTTTATTTGTTTGGAATTTTTAGGGGGTTAAGATACTGTCTTTCTAAACTCTGAAGGAGGTTGTATTCCAACTGGCCTCCAGTCAGCCAGGAACAAATTACTCAGGGCACAGCATAGGTCTGTTTTCTACAATATCGTTGCTGGAGCAGTTCCTGGGCCTTCACAGACCAGGCAGGAGAATCAGAGAAGTCAAACTCCTCACTAGTAACAGATGGAGGTGGACTGTTTGCACAGGGCTTGGAATTTGGGCTTTGCTTTATAAGCCTCTGCCCAAGCCACCAAGACTTTGCAGAGTTTGGCTAATAGTCCCAACCAATGTGATTTTGTTAAAGGAAGATCAATTTCTTCCAGAGATAAGCAGTGTGATGTTAAGACACTAAGAGAGCAGAGATGCACACTGGAACATAAAAATTCCAAATGAATCACAAATGTACCACAAAAACTCTAGGCCCATCTTCAATTTTGCTGTACCAGCAGAGCTCATTTTGGGCAAGAGATCTAAATTGCTCTACACTAGTTAAGTTTCTCCCTCACATCTAATCTCTCACATGGGGCTACAAGAAATATAGATTGTGATTTGACCTTTCCTCATTCTTCAGGAAACTATTTTTCAGGCATTATTTATTTACAATTTTGAAAATTCAATCTTGTCTTTAACATCACACTCTAAAACAAAGCCAATAACAAGAAATATCCATTCACATCTCTCCTCCTGCCTATCCTTCTTATGCTTGTGTAATTAGCAGGTGTTTCACGGGGGGACTAGCTTTGGCTCATCGTCAACCATGAGGCAGTGGGGATGGACAGGATGAGAAAAAGCAAGCTGATTTTTGTGCAGCAAAAGGCTTGAGCTTTGAATCTCCCTTGTCTTGAGCCTCTGTATCCACTGCCTTTAGAATGACCTAGACGGCCTGATCACTTCATTTAGGCTTCTGGATTGCATGTATAAAATAAAGTGGTTTGAGACCCCTGCCCTCTATACCCACCCTTGCTTCTACTTCATCTAGGTTTGAATTCACCACCATGAGATGTTAAAAAGATTAGTTTTCCTCTTAAAAATTAAAAAGGCAACCTGTGCCTTTAATTTTCATATTTGCTAGTTTTTAGCTTCAACTTCCACCCAATGGTTCTTGTTAGAATTTCATCTGCTAGATTAAAGGGCTTTCTCCTGTCAGATATCCTCTTGTACAGGAATTTATATTCCTGCACTTAGGAACATCAGAGATTAAGATAAGAACACAAGAATCACTGAATGCTGTTGCACTTCAGGAGAGAGTGATTAAAAAATACCCTGGCTGATATGATCACTTTTCACAAAGAAAGTGCAAATAAGAGCAATGTTCTCTCTTGGCAAACAGACAGGAGAAATAGCAGCAGTAGTGCAAGCCTGGAAAATAGTGATTTCTTGGCTCTTTTGAAAGACTGGATTTTTATTCTTTTTTGCAACATGCTCTTTAGAGGCACTACTTGTTTAGTAATACTTATCTCAAGCAAGAACCAGTACCATCAAGACGGGAGTTAATGAAAAGCATTAGTAGAAAGGGAAGTTAAATGTAAAACAATTAGTAGAGGATTCAAGAAATAGAATTAACTGAATGCATGGATGAGAAGTGTGAAAAAGAAAAGTAAAAACACTTTAGTATTTTGGGACCCACAGATCTAGACCAGTTTTCAGATGTGCTATTCTGAAAGGCTTAAAAGTATTATCATTTGGCATATAGAACCAGTACTGTTCAACAGGTGTGTGTTTTCATTAGAATGGGTGTACTGATCTAAAAACAAAATCCAGGATTAGCAAATTATCTATGTTTGGTGGTTTTCTCAGTGACATGTTTCTAGGCATTTGGTTTGTTAGATTTGCAGATTCATGAACTTCAATGAGCTTGAAGATCTGCATGCAGCAAGACTGGGTTATTTTCTTTGCTTATCCATTGATGACCTCTAAAAACTATTCTGAGAACTCACGCTTGGAATTGAGGCCATTCCTGGCCCGTGCAGTCTCCTAAAAACCCTAGTCATTGCATACTCCTGTGACATCTCCTGTCCTTGACTTTCTAAGAGTTTTTATATTCAGCTGAAGCACATAGAAAATAACTTTAAACTAGTGGCAAGGAAGCTACAAAATGTAATACTCAAGAAAGACTCACTGAGTACTTTCTTATAGTAAGAACATTAAAAAATTGTTTGGTCTCTGCAAGCAAAAATTAAAAATGGTCAGGGTAGTCTCTTGATGCTTTGACTTACTTACAGAGCTGCCAAGGACATTTAACTGCATACAGTCATTGAGATAGCTCTGCTCAGAAAGGGGGAGCAGAACTGAGTCTCTGTGCAGTTCAAAGATGTGATGTTCCTCAGCCAAAAAACACAGTAGGACAGCAGGGTGGGACAGAAATATAGTTATGGCCAGTAGCTCCCAATTTCAAAATGTTCCCTTGTCCCTTTTTGATCAGAAAACTTGTGTTCAGCAGGCATCTGGAGCATGAGTGTGAAGAACAGAAAGATAAGCTCCCAAGAATGAGCATCCCTTGCATAGAGAACTTTTAAATATTCTTGTCCTTCTGTACATGATGTTAGTGTCAGAAGGACCGTACTGATCATCCTTTCTGAGGTAATTCTAGTCTTGGTCTAAGAAAGAGTAAGCAGGGAAAAGAGGTAGGTGAAGGGAGCAAGTAATCCTGGGGTGTCCCAATACAAATTGCTCTTGAAGGACATGGAGGGGCATTTGGCTGTAGTCTGCAAGATAAGAAGAAGATATAAAGTAAATAAAACAGATATGACAATGTAGTTGGTGGAACTGAAAAAGAGAACAGGTATGGAGAGGAGGGTGGAGTGTGCAGCAGGCACTGTTCCTCCTTCCAAAGTTGGGACACTGATCAAGAACTGATTAAGAAGCTACAGCTGCAGCACTTTCCCAGACACAAATTGGGATAGAAGGCCAATACTGATGTCATGCAGAATAGTGTGACGCAATAATTGTGGGGCGAATGCTGAACTCACCAGCTCTGGAAGGAGGAGCAGCCTAAGTGGTGACAGACTTTTGTAAAATGTAGCTCTGTGGCCTTGCATGCTTGCTGTGCTTCCTCTGGAAACTGGAGAAGGTATTTCTAAATGGGAATACATTGTATATACATGTTATTGTGTTCAGAGCTAGCTCAGGTATCTCTAACATACCACTGTGAAGACATGCTCTGAAATTAAGATCCATTTATTTTTTGGTAGGACAGTTTATAGCTCAGAATGCAGAACTGCAAACAAATCCATGTACTAACTGCTACAGGCCAGGAAGACCTTCTGGTCGCTGTTTGTTCTTGGCTACTAGGCTTGCTCTAGGCTATTCCTTTGACACGTGTCTGTAATATGTAAGATCCATCTGCATCTGTGTAGTTTTCAGTGCTAGTGATTTCAGAAACATAAGCCGAAGGACCAATGCAGCCAGGAATGAAATAATCCCATTCTCTTCAACCAACAGCAGTTTAATATACATACTTGCTACATATTTTATCTGCTTGTAGAGATTAAAATCCAAATGTGAGAATTTTCTTTAAGAAGTGATATTGCATTCAGCACAGGGATTTTTCATTTGAAATGTTTTCTTCGTGCTGAAGATGAATGTATCCCACAGTGGAAGACCGCGGCTGCTTACGGTCAGCTGGTTATACTCACTAGGGCAAATTTTCCCAACGTATCATATATGGTGACTATCCTTCTTGTCCTTTTTGCAGATATGAGTGACATTCACTGTCCTCCAGTCCTTGAGCACTTCTCCCAGTTCTCACATATGTAAAGAGTAAAGATTATAGGGAGTGGCAATCTCATTTGCCAGCTCCCTCAGCACCTGTAGGTGCATCCATCATGCCCATTGGACTTGTGAGCATCCAGTTCATTAAAACATTCCCTAACCTGATCCTTTACTACCAAAGGTATCTTTGGATATTCAAAATTCCAAATCACTTTGTTATGCTAAAAATGATTTAGGGAAAGGGAAGGGGGAGTGGTATTTGACTGCAATATGCAAGTTTCACATAGGAGAAACTATGGGGAAAGAAGGGATCTAAAACTTGAGGCATCAAAGCAAAACCAGAAGCACTTAGGAGACTGTTTCACATGTAGTGTAATTCAGTGCAAGTTCTTGGGCTCACTGATGAGGCTTAAAAAAAGATGAGAAAAATGAAGAGACTCACTTTGATGGAAACTTCACTTCTATGGAAGCCCATATGACTGGCCTAGCCACAGTGGCTAACTACTAAACTGCTGCCATTAGTGGGCAGTGAAAGTCATCCTAATTGACCAGAAACTTTCTCCAGCATGACTGCGTGCCCTAACACCTATCCAAACATGACTTCCATTAAAAATATATGTGATCCATGCTACAAACAGACAGAAAACTCTACCTAAAAGATAATTTGTTTGGAAAGCAGAAGTATTTCTGGGAAGGTTTGAGCAGCTCTCCTTTGAACTGATGCATTTCTTAAAGTTACTTAACAGAAATAAATAGCTTCATACAATATGCCAGCTAATTTGACAGATGATGAAGAAGGAGTGGGGAGGGCAATGTGGAGAAAAATTATTCACTGGAAAATATCTGCCTTCTGCAGAGCAGTCAAATAATGACAGATCCCAGTCAGAAATAAAGGAGTCATAAAAAAAAAAAAAAGAATCATTGCATAATTTACTTGAAACAAATAATGTGACCACCTCTATTCCTCAGCTACAAAAACAAATTTACCTAATAGCGTATGACAGGTCTTTTTTAGGAAAATATACTACTATACAGTCAGCATGTACATTTTTAAAGAAACTGGCATTGGGAAAAAAGCACCCTTCAAGCACTTAATAAAAGAGATTTTTCTTTATGACTTTCATTTCAAATACATTAGGAAAATCACTTGATTATCCTTATCTGCTGCCAGATTTTGAATAACTGACTTTCAGAGCACCACAGTGCCAGAGCTAATTTAATATTCTAAGAGGAAACTTGTCAGAGCAGCATGTGGTATCAGCCACAATGGTTTGGAAGTTTACCATTGTGTAAAAACATCATAATTTGATCACAACATGAGAGATGGGGACTGATGCAGGCTCATCGCAGAAAAAGGAATCTTTGTCAACCTTACCAATCCTGCAGCAAATAGGCTCAGGGGTAGGGCCTTGCCTTATGACATGCTCAGTTACAAGCAGCACTAACCATTGCTCTCCCCAAAATCTTAGTTCAGCATTTGGATCTAACTGAGCTCTGACCTGAAGTAGAGACAGTCCTTCCAAGTGGTTCATAGTGTTTGCTCACAGAAATCTCTCTTTAGTGGAACAAAGCTGAATCAATATTGTGTTTTTAAGCATGCTGGTTTGTTAGTTTGAGTCTGTCTGGAGGGGATCCTGCCAGCAAAAAATGCAGTTTGTCATGCTCTTTGTCTGAAGTTTCTCTAGAGCAAAAATATACTGCCCATAAACTGTGCCTAAGGCTTCTGTAATTTTTAGAAACTGTTTGAAACCATCTAAATGTTGCTGTTGGCAACTGGATTTAGTCAAAAGAAAAGTATGCAAATTCTCAAGTCCAAAGTAAGTTTGTCCTAACCTTCCATGTAAGCATTTTAAGATGTGAAATTCCTTGATCATCAATCCCACCAATAAGAGAGTGAACAATCTGCCAGCAGAGATGTTCATGGAGAGAAATCTCTTCTACGCTTTGGAAATAAACAATTTATGAAATTTTCTAAGTTTTAAATGCTATTGTTACACAAATGATGAAGAATACTAAACTGGAAGAGCCACTGTCCTCCTTCCTGATGTCTTTGTTGGTAGTCTCAAGAGAACAGAGGAGTGCTGTAGCTTGCATAAGTTAGTACCCAAGAGTGAGGAAGCACAGGAGGACTGGCATTTTATGGCTGCAGCCTTTAAGGGACGTTTATTTACTGAAGGGTGAATAACCTGAAAAAATAATATTTGTAGGCTGAATAACCCGAGAGAATAGTATCTACAGAAAATAATGAGGTAGATGGTATATTTTGTGTGGCTTATCTGGGTGGTATAAAGACAACCAGTAAATAGAGAAAGGCTCACCTGTTGCAGATGGTTGAGGTTTGCCCAAAACTCCACATGGGAGGGATCTCCAACAAGAGATCCTTCCCCAGTGGTGGTCAGCCCTTAAATGGGGTCTGGGAGAGGTTGAGCCAGACTCCATCCCTTCTGGTCACACAGTTGAGTTGCCTTCACCTGTGCTCCTGCGGCTGACTCAGTGCTCGCCTCAGGTGGTTCAACAGTTCCCATACATTTACTAATTCATTGATGCAGATGTTCATTTTGTGGGCAATGGAAAAAGATGTCAGTTCCAAGGGACTCTTTGCTGCCTATTGTGTTTTCTGTAAATTACCCTGGATTGTACCATGACAGGTCCTCTGTAAAGATTTCCTCTCTTAATTGTTCCTCCATTCTCACAGTAATATAAGCTCATCAAACAAATGCAGCTTTGATCAGGGTGTAGTAGGCAACAGAAGAGTTTGCTGTCTTGGTCTGAATATCTGCAGATATACAATCTAATTTACATTGTTGGTTCAGTATTCCACTAGTCAGCGAAGGGTAGAAATGTACCTCACGTAGTGATTCTGCCTGTCCTCATATATGAATCTAAGAAAGGTGGAATAACCAAATAAAAAGAAGTACAACCCATTTCACCCTATGTTACAATAGTAAAAACACTTATACCCCCCAAAGCAGTGCGCCCTCATTTGTCTAGAGAGTCATGCTTGGGGACACAAGTCCTTCCTTCACTCCTCTTTGTAGCATTGTTTATTTTTAAATTATCCAGTTCCTGAGCTCTTTGAGGCCTTCCGCATAATGTCTGTGTTTCAAATGGGTTTTATTACCATCATCTTAGTCTTGAAGTCCTCATCCCAAGTAGGCCATTAATTCTGTGGTGGATAACTTCAGCCCAGTGAATTTAAGGTGCTGTTTATTTGTTGTTAAAGCCTGAGGTGATTTTGTCTTGTGGAAATACAAGCATCCTCTAGACTTCATGCCTTCAAGGCTATTTTTTAAGCTGAAGTCTTTTTCTTATCAGAGAGTTGCACAACTTCAGTAGCTAACTGCAGCACAATGTGAAGGCCTTTAAAAAATCAAAAGTGATTTATGCAAAAGATTTTTCACTAATCCCTCCTCAAATACCACATTTCTGAGAGACATTTGAGGAAAGTAAGCTCTTACTTCCCACAAATATTTATACAGCCTCAATACAGCTATAAAGGCAGAAGAGGCAAGTCAATGATGAAACAGAAAGGTTTCTAGGCAGATATATTTACTTATGGGAAAATTCATCCTGAGGCTTTATAAAAATAAATGGCATGATAGAAACACAAATAGCACAGAAAGTATCCGTTTGAGTTTGCCCACTGTGAGTGCTATCTTATTTCCTGTCCTTTTCCACAGCTCTTAACATGGCAGAATAAGAGTAGGGCTAATACTAAAATTATCTGCTTGTTTGGTGCTGGTAGTTGTGATGAGACCGATGAGTCTGGTCAGTTAGCTTTACTTCAGGAAATACGGAGCCACTGTTTTCAAAGCTGAGAGTTTCAAGTGAAGCTTCTCACTGCATATTTAACGTTAAATGCATGGGCTGTTACATGCTTAGCACTTCACTTATTTATGATATTATTTAGTTCTGAAATTGCACAAGTTCTTCATTAAGAGTCAAATGAAAAGTCTTCCATCTTCTCTTTGCAAGCAAGCATAGATTTTTCTTCAAAACTCTTGTTGTGGTATGGGGGACATAGAAAATGTTTCAGCTGCTCAGCCCGAGTATGTTTTCCTTTCAAATCAGAACATTTACTATGGGGAGCAAAAATGTCCATTCAGAACCAGACAAGGGATTTCTCAGAATGGAAAGTTATGGAAAGTTTTTATCAGATTTAATAAGAAATACCTAGACTAGCTTCTTCTGGCTCTTCATTTGGCAAATAAGAAGGGACAAAGCAGGGAAATGCAGCTTCTCTTCCTTTCTAAATCAAATATTCATTGCCACATCCCTGAATCATGATAAAAGGTGAGATACCCATAAAACTTAACCCACTTAATGAGAACAGGATTAAGTTGCTGCAGGGTATGTAAAACAAGAAATATTTAAAATGAAAAGGAAGTCAAAGAACCATATAATAGGAAATAAGCATAATTGTTAAAAAAAAATAAAAACGAAGAGATAAAGATTAGCCAGACTGATTTCAGAGGATGAGGTTTGTTCCTCTTTGGTTATTAGACAGAATAACAGAGCGAGGAAGTGTGGCTCAGGTCACTTTGGAGCCTGCTTGTAGCTTTGTTACTGAATTAATTTTAATGTATGACATACTCAATCACTCTGCCTGCCTCAGTGGCAGTCATTTGCTTTCTCCCATTCATTTGACCATCTATCATATTTGAACTCTTAGATCTGGGAGTTATGTATTGCTGTAGATGTCGCAGTTGTCTCTTTATAAGGTGAGGGAGTATGAACTGTTTTCTCCTCTTCGTCACAGGTTTTTCTTTTTTTTTTTTTTTTCTCACTATGAGAGAATTTTTTTGCTGCATTTGAAGCTATACAGCTGGGAACTAAGCTCAAAATGGAGGGGGGAAATCCGGACAGAAAAGGTATAAGGAAGACTGAAGTAACTGTGGAAAAAGCAAAATGAAGAATACTAGTTTTTGGCTGTAGATATATAGCTTTAGCTAATTCAGGATGATTGTATGGTCTGTAATTAGAAGGCATTGTAGCAAGAGTGGGTCAAATTCTACAGTAATGATTCTGACCTTCCAAATTTCACTCACATTGAAGTGGTTATAATTATATGCAACTCTTTTTCTCAAGATTTTTCTGAGTACTGAGGCAAATGGTAGCTAACAAGCAGCACCTTTTTTTGCATGACAAAAGCCCTCACATCTGAGTCACAAGAGAAAAACTGGGGTTTGTTTTACATTCCATAACGAACAACAAAAACATAAAGAAATGTTAAGTTCCAAACTAGTTCAAAAAAATTCTTCAAAGATATTTTTAAATGTCACAACAATATTTTTCTTACAAAAGGTAGCTCAAATTTTCTTCTTGGTTATGTTCTGCATTGTGCAGAAAGCTCTTCATTGATGCATCTTGCAAATCAATAGTGCATAAACAAATTTATTTCCTTCCTTGTTAACCCTATCAGATGCTAACTTATTTTTGTATCTTTTGAGAAGTCCTTGCCTCTGACATTTCTTTGTCAAGAAAGAAGTGTTCAAGAAAGTGTTCTTGTTTTAATCAGGTTTTTTTTTCTTCCTGTTAATTTCCCTTGCAAGTCTTAATGGTGAATATCCTTTTCCCATGATTTATTTTCTATCACTGCACATGATTCTCTACAGTTATGAGAGAACAAGACCATGAATGTTAGTAAATTGTTTATTTGGGGAAACAGCTTTTAAAAATCTTAATGGAGTTTGTGAAAAAAATAAGAATTATAGGAAAAATGTACAATTTTTAATGAGCAACAATTAGAGACTTTATGCTGTAAGTTCGCGCAAAACTACTCTGGGATTTAGCTGCTTCATGCTAGGAAAATGACCGTAGTCTCTCACCTGCTATTTCTCCTGGATGGGTAGGTTGAGAGCCACAGAAATGATCCAAGGGGTGGAACACCTCCCCTGCAGTGACAGGCTAAGAAAGCTGTTCAGTCTGGAGAAGAGAAGGCTTGGGGGAGACATGAGACCTTTCAGTATCTAAAGGGTGGCTGTAAGGAGGAAGGGGGCAGACTCTTCAGCAGGGTCTGTTGTGACAGGACAAGGGGAAATAGTTTCAAACTAAAAGAGAAGAAGAAAATGTTTGTTACAATAAGAGTGGTGAGGCACTGGCACAGCTTGCCCAGAGAGATCCTGGATGCTCCATCCCTGGAGACACTCAAGGTCAGGCTGGACAGGGTTCTGAGTAACCTGATCAAGCTGTGGGTATCCTTGTTAATTGCAGGGTAGTTGGGCTAGACAGCCTTCAAGGGTCCCTAACAAACAATTGTAGGATTCTATGAACCTTTGTCAACATCTGCCCAGCTCCTTTAAACTCTCACAGCAGGGTCTTAGGTTGTAACTAAATTAATTATAACAAGGGCTTCTTCCTTTTCTTTGCACTGGAGTCACAGGAAAATTTCTAAACCACAAGAAGATCAATGTTTCATCATAAATATGGGAATTCGTAGCCTTGTCGATAGGAAGAGGGAAGTAGCTTGTCTTACCGGCACATTGCTCCCCTGCAGTACTTCAGAGCAAGTAATTGAACAGCATGTCAAGACACTGCTGTTGAAATTCTGAGCAGCCTTAAAAATTTAGTGCTACTGTTGACTGCAGCCGAGCCAGAATGTGTGGAAGAGCCCTTGCTCCTTCAAGCAGCTTCCCCCCACCTCCTCCCTCAAGGCTATGCTGTGACTAAGGAACCAGCAAGAAGGGTGACAGAGACAAGTTCTCTCTCCCAAGGCATTTAAATGAGATGGGTTTTTTTTCCACCATACTGGGGTAAAATGAATTTAGAGCCAGCACTCCCAGAAGTGAAGAAGTTTATTTGACTTTGATATTAGTATGCCCAAAGAAGCAAACTGTCTCTCTGGGGGTGAAACAGTGAGGACAGCTTGCTGCTTCACAATTTGAAAATGACTCCAATTACTTGTAAGCCAAGTACTGCAAAGAGAGATCTCTGGAAACTTGGGTCTGGAATCTTCCCACTGCTAAGGGAAGGGAACAGTGGGTACCCACAGCTCTACCTTCCTTGTCTGTGTTTGCACGGTGGGCACAGCTGGGGATGGAATCTTAACCTGCTGGAGAGTAAACATTTTATTAAAAACCTCTGGTGAAAATTTGTGAGATAATTTCATCAAATCTGTGACATATAAGGTCAGTTCTATTAGTTGCATTTCTAATAGGAAAAGCATGTTGTGTTTCAAAAATGACATTCAATGAATTATTCAGGAAATAACATCCAGCCAGCTCTTGCAGCAACTAAAAGGAACCTGTACAAAAACAATTGAAATTAAACAGTCCCTCAAATGAGTCTGAATATTGCAGCCTGTTCCAGTAACAAAAATGTTTTCCATTACTCTAGTTTTCTGGTGCTGAAAAAAAGGCTGAAATCAGCAAGCATCCAATGCTCAGTTTACTTTCCTACAAACTTTGCTAGTGTATGAATGATAATGTCTCTCTTTTTTTTTGTTTTGTTTCGTTTTTGTTTTTTTGTTTTGATAAAATTACTACCTTCTAGGAGAAATGATCCAATAGTAGTAATATAAAGGAAATCTTTGGCTGGTTCAGAGCATTTTTTGACATTCTGAATGTCTTGGCCTTGGATACTGTAGGACTCTGAAAACCAACAGCGTATGTTCTTGCTTATTAATTTCCTTTGAAACTTTTGCAGAATTATGGCAGTGCTATTAAAGGGATGGTAGTCTGCTGAAGGAAAAACAGTCAGAGCATGGTTTGTAATCAGATCAGTCCTGTCCTGTTTGTTTATTTTCAGTTCAGAGAAAAAAAACCCTACAGAGCATAAAACCCTGAAATCACTGAGATCTGTTTTGCCTGAATGACTTTATCTTTCTCCCAAACTGCCCCTCCATCAGCCCATACAACAACCCACCTCTGGGGTTTTCATCACTGGCAGTCATCCCATATAGGTCATGACTAGCCCAGAGTTCGTAACAGATTGTTGTTGCCTCCAGCAAATTTAGGAGAATGGTATAAGACCGTATGGACCCTGCAGCCCATTTCCCTTCGTCTGTAAAGTGTAATATCCTGGTGCCCATGCTGTGAAAAATTGCATAGTGAATGCCTTTTCTGCATGATAAAGAGGGAAAATCTGCTTTTGAGGATAGTTACGGAAATATGTTTCAGATTTATAAGCTGATCTGTGACATTTATTTCAGTCTTAAATTGGCATTCGCCTACAACTGAGGTGAAAGAAGTTTACTTCTACAATAGATGCATCTCTTTAGTTAGGCAGTTTTTCTTCTGCGGTATTTCTCAGGGAGAAGGGAAAACATCCTCCTCACATGCAGAGAAAAACGAAATAAAAAAACTCTGATAGAAGAGAGACTGTTTCTTCTTAACTACTTGGAAAGAGGGAGGTGAGAAGGGCATGATTTCATACGCACAAAAACAAACTCATGGAAATAAATAACATAGTAATTGTTATATACTCCTCAAGGAAAAATACCCCTAAATTTTAGACCAGATAATTGTGTATGAGTGAAAAAAATGTCATTAACATTCATGTAATAGACAAGGATTCATTAGAAATTAAATGGTCAATAACACTGTGACACACAAGTCTGCTAGAGCTGTTGATTTTATTATCCTTTCAGCATTTTTCATAACAACAGTCGATTTCCAGAATCAGAATATGGTGGAAATATTTTTTTTTCTATCACTGGGGTTTTTTTAAGTGCTTGAAAAATCATTACTGACGTTCAGAAATAAAAAAACAAGTACCTCTTATCCCCTTTTCTGTTTTCTCTTTCTCCTTTCCCCTTCTTTTCCCTTCACTGACATTAGAATCTCAGACACAAGCACTTAGGTAAATTCACAATTGGAATTAACCTGACATCCAGCATCTAAACAGAGGGTAAAAGTCTCCAAGCTCTGTGATTTTCCCCATCCTTTGCATGTATCATCTGCCACCACTAAGTGGGAGACTGGGTTAAGTATGTTGTAGAACTTTAAATGCAACATTTCAATATTATGTACCAGGTAGGAGAAACACTGACTGCCAGTTTTGAAACTGAAGTTTTTCAAGCTTATGTGTGAAAAAGCTATTGCCCTACTAACTACCAATAACACAGGATATTTAAGCTCTGTGGAAATCCTAATGGCGTCATGATGTAAAACATCTGACATGCCTATGCAAAAGAAGTTATTGTATGAGGCTAGCAGGATCTCTCTAAAAGACCTACATCAAGAAAATGAGGCTTTGTTTCTTCTGCCCAGGCATCGCTGTACTTCATAAATATATCCATGCATAATATATGCAACCCCTGATTCAGCAGAAAATTTGCATAAATGCTTAACTCCAGGGTTGTGCTTTAAATTTAAGCACAAGGTTAAGTGTTCTTCTGAATCATAGATATTTCAGAAAGCAACCCTTTTCTTGTCAACAACATGGTTTATTTTTGGTTTTGATTGGTCTAGTAGGGGTTTCATATACCTTCTTTACCAGATAAACAGCATAAAAGCAAGTCTCACAGCTTTTGTCTGCCCACCACTTAAATATACCACAAGTGCAAAGATATTTCCACTTATAGCATAAATACTGGATATTCTCCTTTCCTCTGTCTCTTGCACAGATATTTCTCGTAGAGAAAATGCTAGTGAAACTATTCCTCTGACCTGAAACATACTTTAAAACAGCAGATTGTTCAGCTTCAGAGGTGTGAATAGTCTCAATGAAGTTTACAAAGGGAATGCTCTGGTGTAAACCCAGGTACATGCTGAAAGTACTTTGATGAAAGTGGGTCTGCTTTTGTGGATTTTTTTTTATTTTTTATTTTTATTATTATTAGTATTATTTTTGTATAATCAAAACTTTAAAAATAGTTCATTCTCTAACAGCTCCTGTTTAGGAAAATATATATGTCAGAAAGCAACAACTGTGTTTTTGAGAGTTGCTAAAGTCTTGAAAACATCTCTGAAATTGTTCTTCTCAACAAGTCTGATTAGTTATCCACGTCTCTTTGTTATGGAGACTTGGTCTCCTTTAGCATCTCTGCTGTTAGCAAATCTCTCCATTGTAATAACTGGGTGATAAAACAGCCGAAGGATTGCTTTGATAAAACACACTGCTGAGTTTTCATAACTGTCAACCAGTATAATTGCAATTAGCCAGTTATTAATTGATTCACCATTGTGGAAGACGTGTATTGAAAACTGTCATTATTCTAAGGAGTTCGTAATCTAGGAAGCAAAAACAGAAAAAAAAATCATGCTTAGGGAGAGGATTTGGGCTTTGTGGTTTTAATTGCTGGTTGCATTCTGTTCACTATATTCATACACTGCTGCTAAATACTTTTTTATTTTACTGTTGCAGAGGGCAGAATCTGGTCTTCCCTCTGGCTGTGCATGCTGCTTTCTGTCTTTCATGACCTCCTCTTTTCTGCAGTTACCTGTTGTTAACAGCACAAATGATAAAAAACCATGTCCTTGCTAAAGTCAGACAACAAGCTGTTTATGACTCTAAAATAAAGAAGCCTTCTGGTTATTTGGCTCAATTGGAGCCATATGGACTATCTACCTCCTAAGAGCAAGTGACAATGAGTTGGAGAAAGAGACTCCCTTCCTGAAACACTAAACGGAAAGTGTTGATCTAATTGACAGAGAGAAGATCTGGGAGGTTAAATGAAATAGAATCTGATACAGACATTGCTTAAAATGCCCTATAAATCTAGGCTTAAGTAAATTTTGAGCAAATGAGAAATGAAATTATTTTATACTGTATTATGAGAATTGCAAAAACACTACAATTACTCAGACTGTGTAAGCCTTTGTATATAGGTGTATGCCAGAGTTGTTTCCTGTTGCATAGTACAAATAATTGCAGAGAAGTATGCAAAAGCATTTCAGTGAGTATGAGCAAGCCTTGAGTTACAGTAGAGAAGGTTAGTGTGACTCAGCATATCTGCAGCAACTGCAGAAGAGCCTTGCTGATAGACACAAGATGTGACCATTCACTTAAGGAGTTGAACTCTAGGTACTGCACACACTATCACAAATATCAGAGGAAACTATGCAAGGATTGCACAAGAAAATATCCATGAGAGTTGTTCAGGAGCTTTTCTTAATAGTAATTAGACTGTCCTGCTATGGGCTGAGTCAGTATTTCTTCCCTGGCATGAGCTTGCAATTTGAAGATCTGAAGCAATTTTTAGTTCTCAGGACAAAAAGATATTTTTTCTTCCTCTGAGCCTTTGTCAAAGCCCTAGAGACAGTGTAATATTCATGCCACAGCTTCTGCAGATGCTGCTAGAATAAACAGATTTTTACAACACCAGTCTTCCCTCCTTGATGTTTGCATGCCCTCTGTATGTGACTGTGATAATTTTTTTTAGCAGCAGATGCCTTGATAACTTCCTTTTGCAGCCTGTTTTCTTTCTGATCCAGCATTAAAGTATTTTTTTTCTTTCTTTTTACGGTGTTTTGAAAATCTCCTTTCACAAATTACAACATGTATACTTTATAAAGCAACTTAGTATGCTAAATTATGCACAAATCAGCCTAATTTTTCCTGAAGGCATCTGTCCAAGTCAAAATGAACCTTTAGAAGTTCATTATTAGCAGTCTTAAGTGCTGTTCGTTACACAACTAGAGATGCAGAAATCATGAGACGGAGTCTGAAGGCCTTCCGTTTGTTGGGTTTTTTTTTGTTTGGTTTGGATTTAGAGAATCAAAAGTTTAACTGGGAAACCAGAAAACCCAAACCTGTAATGATGCAAAGCCCCTGAGTATGCCCAGAGCCTGGATTCCAATTAGATATAGTCAGACTGATTTTGAAAGAATTACGATGTTCAAAAATCTTGTTCCCAAAAAAAAAGGTTAGGATCCTGTTAGGTGCTAAGTCCATATTTGAGCCTGGCACTGTCATTTGTTTGTTTATGAGTTCATAATCATCTCTTGATAAGCAACCACAAAGAGAAGTGCAGAACTCCAGCTGAATGTTGAAAATGATTTTCTGTATATATATATATATATATGTAAATTGGGGTGTGGGGGTTTACAGTTAATCAGACTGATTTCTTCTTGGTTTATTGTTGACATGGGCAATCAGACTGAGTGCATCCTTGGCAAGTTTGTGCATGACAACAAGCTGAGTAGTGTGGTCAACATGCTGGAGGCAAGGGATGCCGCCCAGAGGGACCCTGACAGGCTTGAGGGTCCAACCTCATGAAGTTCAACAAGGCCAAGTGCAAGGTTCTACACTGGGGTCAGGGCAATCCCAAGCAGGCATACAAGCTGGGTGGAAACTGGATTGAGAGCAGTCTTGAGAAGGTCTTGGGAGTGTTGATTGACTAAAAATTCAACATGAGTCAGCAGCCCAGAAAGCCAACTATATCCAGGCCTGCATCAAAAGAAGGGTGGCCAGCAGGGCAAGGGAGATAACTGTCCCTCTCTGCTCTGCTCTCATGAGACCCCCACCTGTGTCCAGCTTTGGGACACCCAGCATAAGAAGGATATGAACCTGCTCAAGTGAGTCCAGGACCATGAGCCCTCCAAATCTGCAACCAGGAGAAAAACTGGAGGACTTGTCACCTACCTAAGGTTTGACGACAGAAAGGAAGGTGATGATAGAGCAACAACTTGGAAAAAGTAGAGCTGTCATGTACAGTAATCTTCAGAGCCAGGCAGCTGAACGTCTCCCAGTACTTCCTTGGGGAGCCGTCTGCCTGTCTCTCACAGCAAATGAACCCCACAGTTGGCACTGTGAAACATTCATGTTCATTTCCATGCACAACCACAGACTCACTCTGACACTGTAACTATGTCACTTAGAGGTTTTGATGAGGGCAAGGAAGATGATGAGGAGGCAGCAACTTGGGAAAATTAGAGATGTTGGATATAGTCAAGCCATTGAAGTTTCCAGTCAAGGATTGTATTGTGGTGGAAATACTTCTATGTTGGCTGAATTCAGAAGATGGTGTTACTGGGTGGTGTGACCTCACCTTAACTCAGTGCAAAGTAATAAATGAAATGAGTATGTGAAAATAAGCCATGTGGCTTTTTCTCATTTACTCTTTTGTTGATGGAGAGTGCCAGTCCAAACCACTAATTACCTATATGATTTGGTCTGAGTCCATATTTGATGGCCGATTACATTGAATGTCAAAGCAGTTGTTCATAAAATTTTAGTTCAGAATAAAGGAATGCTGACACACTATCACTAAAGGAACACTAACTATTGCACGGATAGTTAGAATCACTAGGCAGCTGCACCCAAATTCCCCTTTGGTCCAAGTTTTCAGCTAATGAGAGCAGACTGACTAAAATATGCTAGAATAAGAGCAAGATATACTCACTGTTAGCACTAAGAAAGAGTTTTGAGTTCTAAGTAGATATGTGAATTGCTATTTTTCACTTTTGTCACATGTACAGCAACTTCTTGATAGGCATTCAGGGGATATCCTGCTCCAAGGTCTGCTGTGAAAACTATTACACAAGTTTTGTTTTTTTTTTCCATCAGACTATATCACTTTTTTGAAATCAAGTAGTCAGGATAAAGATCCACATGGTACATATCCTTTACCACCACAGAATTACAAACAATCAGTATGACTATTCAACTGTGTCTTGAGATGAATCACCAAGTTATTTTTCCTTCCTTTGAAGTACAATAATTCACATGGTCTTCCAGAGTATATTTGCGCTCGAAAGTGGCAGATTGGTATAGTAGAGTGCAGGATGAGACAGTGTTGTGGTTTCACGGACATGCCTAATGACTTAATCTTTTTAAAACAGCATTTGTATGTTCTAATTTCTCATCATTTTGATTTCTAAAAATCAATAAAGGAGTGTGTTAATACGTGGTTATTTGATATAGAGCAACAGGAATGTAACAAATGTGTGAAATCAAAATGTGATGAAACGTTAAAGAGGGCATGCAGTCAAGAAACACAGAGTGCACTTGAGAGCAATTTATTTATAACAGTCTCAAATTTTGGAACGACCTACTTGCCCCAGTGTTTTTACAGTAATATTTGTTCCTATAACAAATATGAACAAGAGTAATCTTTCTCTTATGAGAAATGTTATTATTTATGCATAGGAATTCAAAATCAGGTTATGATTATTGTCTCAAGTTATGCTGGGAGTTAGCCGCTAGTGGACAGCCTATGATCATTATGCAGTGCTCCTAAATGAATGCAAAGTGTTCAGGGGTTATCTCCAACTCTGTCTCTTTCAGCTTTGAAACCTCAGCTTTGAAACCTGCTCAAGGCAATTCAAATGTCACTGATAGGTCCAAGATCAAAAGTTGACTTTGTTGTATCTGGGCTGAGCCCTCAGCTTTTATAGTCACTCTTGATATGTTTTTCTCTTTTAGAAAGGAAAAATAGCCAAAACCAGTTAGATAACCAGTTAGATAATAAAAGCCAGTTCTACTGAGTGTGGTCATTTTCAGATTAATCTCTTGTCTTCCAAGGAAGGACTGATTCAGCAATCTCCTTGTTTCTATACATCTGTAAAAATGTTTTGGCTGACTTTAGAAGAGCTCAACATACGATATTATTTCCCTTTTTCTTTCACTTTTTAGAATCCTTTTCCCTACAAGCCAAACAAACAACCCCACCTCCCCTCAACCCAGTTTTCCTTATCTACTCAAATAATTGAGAGAAAAATAGTTTATTTCACAAAGGCTCAGAAAAGTGACTGATTGCTCATTTTTAAATGATTGTATAGACGCATAGCATACTGAAATGATTTCATAAGCTTGTCCATAAGGAAGACAATATCACAACTAGATAGCAAGTCTTTTGCAAGCTGTATGAGGATGGTTGATACTATTCTTACAAGGACTTTGCACGCTTTCTGCCCCTTTCATTTCCCCCCACAGTAGCTGTTTGCTCATGTCTGTTTGCTCAATGCATCACAAATAACCAAGAATTCACCTGAAGTATTTCAGAGAGATGGTAGATTCTGTATAGGTCAGTAGTGCCATGAGTCTTAGCAAATCATTTTAAAAAATCTTGAAGAACTCATTTTTCTCTCTAAGAATCATCTCTTTCTTCTATCTCTTCTGTAGTTATGGTCTTTCCACATTAATGCTTTTAGTAGATACATTCAAGGTTACTTAGGTAAAAGAAAGATAGTTTTTTAAAGTAAAGCATCCCCCAAGTCTTCTGCTTCACCTACGCAATTATTTATTCTTAAGTAAAAGCACGGTTTTTGTCTCAATGGAGAATTTATAAAAGAAGCAAAAAGTTCTTAGTGCAACGATATATGCCCTGAAGTCTTCATAGACAGCACAGCACTCAAAAACATGGTTTCAGTATGATTTAAGTACATATTGATTGGTTTTTTCCTCAAATAATGACTGGATAGCTTCACCTTTTCTTCAAAAACAACATGACTCAGTCACCAAATCCAGGAGGGTAAAACATTTCTGTACAATGGAATGAAGAGTATTTAATATTTGCATGCTCAAACTGAGTTAATAGATATCCCTTCTCTGCATTCAATAGTTAGGTATTACTCACACAATTTTGTTTCATCCCTCTGAACCTAATGGAAATTTGACAGAATTTGCACTCTGAGTGAGGAAGGTCCATCAGATGGCTGCTTCTCTGTTGCTGATGCAGGGAGCAATGGGTGGAGATGCTAAGTATTTGTCAGCTTTCTCTCTTTCCAGCAGAGAATGGGAAAACAGTAACTGGGCAATGTCAGCCCATTCTGTGAAGCACCAAAGGTTGTTCCTTCTCCATCTGGCTGACTAGTAAAAATGCAGCATCTCATTGAGCATGTTGAGCATGTTAATTTCAGCCAAGTTGTTCATTAGTCCCAGAGAGTTGCCGTCTATCAGCCAGTAAATGCTCTTCACTTTTATTTCTCCTGTTTGCAGAATCTTTCTGCACATGGTAAAGGTTTCCCCAGTGAAGTGATGAGAAGGTGAAAGGTTACAAGCACTTAGTTGCTTACACATTGCCCACTATTAGCAGGGCAAATAGAGTCATGAATTACTGCTTGTGCTTAAGTGTGCAGTTCAGATCAGACATACCCAGCACCTTTCCCTCAACAAAAGCATACTCAAACAAGGTGGAAATATTTATTGTTGTTTCTAGTTTCACTGCAAAACTCCTGAAGTGCTAAGAGGATCCCAATTACCATGACTATTATTCCACTGGTGGAACACAGTATTGAAAACAAATTGCTGCAGACTGCAGTTACACAGCAATACTGAGACCCTGCTTTTGACTGCAGTCAGCCAGCAGCAGGCCTGGAAAAGAGAACCAGGCACAGTGCCTTTTCTGCTTTCCAGCAGTATGTCTGTCAGTCTGGGCTATTCAATGAATCAAAAGTTATTTGCATTCACACAACAGCCACCTCTTGTTTACAGGGCAGCTGGTTAATCAGAACTCAGGTGAGCTACCTATTCAGTCTGTGCAACTTTGGCAGAGATTTCCCAGGTGTAGCAGCTTCAGATGTAGACTTCTAATGTAGGAAGATCAAAAGACGAATGTTGTTTGGTGGGAAAAAAGTTCCCCTGAAACACATTCATCAGCCCCAGTTTTTGCATTGCGTTAGTCTCAAGGAAGCTGCCCTGGACTTTAGATCAAATACAAAACAAGTCAGGAGCTTAATGCATCTGAGTCTCTGTCACCATGCAGTCTCAGAGCATTTATGCAGTCTTCTGCAGATACACTGTTCTCATTACGTAGACGATATGGAGATGGTCTGTGCATGCGTGATGATCTATGCATTTATAATAACCATCTTTCTTTTAGGTAGGGGTGTTTACCTGCCTAATGCTGAGTAGTAAAATGATTTTGTTCCCAAATCTCCAAAAAATCCACACCATGAGCCAATAGATGAGATGGATGAAGTGACCTTATAAATAGTAATCTGCTGCAAAAATCTGTGGATAAAGTAGATGTGATGTGACAGAGACCTAGAGTACCACTAAGTGGTATCTCCTTTTCCTCACCAAAGAGGAATGGGAAATGTTTGGGGCTAAAATACATTTGAAGTTAAAAAACTGCATTTTCCCTTCCTTTCAGTTGTTATTTCTGTAGTTTATCTACTGGAGGCTATAGAGAATCTTGCTGACACATTGTCATCTTCTTCTCCACTCTCAGGAAGATCTATTCCTGCTGCTTGCAAGGAGTTGTAAAATTCAGATACTAGTTCACTCGTCAGTGCTGCCCTAGAGAGACCTCTGTTTGGAGTGCTCGCACTGCTGCTGGACAATTCTATTTCTATCTTCAGGGTTACTGGAATATGGGAGTTAGAAGTCAGGACTTCCAGTTTCTCACCTGATCTAGGAAGATAGGATGACCTGGTGTTTATAGAGCTCAGGTAGGGCCCAGGAGAGTTGTGTTTAACCTTTCTCTGTATCCCACATTTCTTATGTGATCTTTTGGGAAGTTACAGGGGAAGAGGTTCTTCACTTCTTTAACCGGGGAAAGATTAAGATTCTCATTTTACATTGGTTCAGAAGACTTCAATTAGTTTAGACACCCTGTTCAGACAACGATCTTCTGAAAATGATTCACCTGAACTGTATTAAGCTCCTAAATTAACATAGGATGAATCATGTCTCCTTTAGCTTAGATAAGGTGGATGTTATTTTCAGTCTTTTTTTAATTTTACTCCCTACCTGCACAGTGCTTTGCAGTTTTCTATGAGTAGTGTTCGCAAGGTACTCATCAGCTTTAATGGTGTTGCAGAATTTAGCTGCATGACTGATTTGAATTGTTTTGCCCATCTTACCTATGTCAGCCACTCTCCATTTTTCTCCATTAATGTAAGGTACACTCATTTCACACGGTGCATTTGAATTCCAACAATAGTAGTGATGGGAAAGCTTTGGTTTGTACCATTCAAAAAATCTCCCCTGCTGTAAAAGAACAGCAAACATGAGATAACGACTTCAGAGCTGATGAAGAAACAAACTTGCCTGTGGAAGCAGTGGGTTGTAATGAGTAAGAGAAATTAATATCTCCTAGGACTGAATTACATCAGACTGTTCTAGTGTTTGATCAACAGAATGGATCACAGACCTTTTAGTCTCTTCCAGCCCCATTTTTAAATACTGAATTATTTCTTCTACTTTGAAAATAATGTTGATCATTTGATGTTCTGACTTCTTCCCTCTCTTTAAGTGATACACATCACACCAGTGAATGTAATTCAAACTTAAGGTTGAAACTAAAAATGACCCCCATATGTTCAGTAACTACATGTACAGCACTCACCTGGTAGAAAATTGGTCAGATACTGATTTTGAAACATAAAGTAAGATTCACTTCACTGAGCTTTATACATCTCACTTATAGTGGTCTAACCCTGAGGTAATTGTGCTGGCTCCCTGTGTGGTCACTGTCAGTGCAGCACTCATAGTGCAGCAGTGCTTTATCAATAGGAGGCAGTTTCTTATATTTGCAGGGAACCTTTGGGACTGAAGACAGAAATGTATCATGGCTCAGTGTCTGATAGACAAAACAGTATTTTATCAGAAGCTGCAATTGTAGAATCAGATATGGGGTGGTTTATTATCACTCTTAGCAAACCTACCCATTCTTCCATGAACACTAGCTGTCAGAACTAATGTTACTGCAACAAGGATAATCCTGATGGGGAAAATCCTGGGCAAAATATTGAGTCTTTTTATGGTAGTAGGCCCCAAATGTGAAGTTCCATGCAGTCTGGAATTTTTTGCCCACTTGTCTACGTTCAGGGTTCCCTCAAGGATAAGAGAAGTCTGTTTTGTTCATCATCTGCTAGAGGCAGAAGATGGCAAATGCAACATTAATTGATGCTTTTTATTCAATTCCTTTAGTGCTCTAATTGTGTCCAAGAGTTGGACTACAAAATAATGGTGTCATCCATCAAAGCCAAACTTTGCCTTTCATAAGTTATGCACATTGTCTGAACCAATTGTCTAGACTCGCTATATTTTGAGTAGAAATTTCCAGAGAGTGATTAATTCTGTACTGGAGTAAGCGTGAAAATATATAAGGTTCATCACCCCTGGAGATCCTGTCTTTGTATTAATTATTGAGGTCCTAATCTGTAGCTTTGAAAAAAATAAAATTTGATGGCATAAGCCATACACTAAATGTACAAAGTAATAAATACTCTGTAACTTTACTTGTACTGCAGGCTGGAGTTAGTACTATAAAATTATTTAACTTCTGGAGCAGAAAACTGCAGAAGCTTGAAGTGAATGTACAGTGTAGGATATTTACTTTATTACATAACTTTCCCCTTTCCCCCCACCCACTTCTGTTTTCAACTCATTACTTTGGTACTTTGCCAAAAGAGGAAAAAACAATGAGGGAAAGGGGTTTTGGAGAAGTGTTTCTGAGTAGAATACTGAATGTCTACTTCTTCCCTGTTGCATCTGTGTCAGGTCTATTAAATACACTATTCTGACAGCATATCTTCTGTTTGCACCGAATTAATTACAGTGAAAGAAATAACAGTGGTGAAGTCCTTTTACTCAGTGTGTCTGCTGATTTGGAAAATCCCAATCTTTATCATACCTTACATCAGCAGCCAATTTAAAGAGAATTTGACTAGGTCCATCACTGCAGCATAACTATACGATTTAGGCACACAGACCTTTGCCCTTAGAAAAAATGATGGCTACTTATGATGATCCCAGCCTTGCTAAGAAATTTACAAGCTTTGGTGAAATCTTACAGCACTCAAAATGTGTGTATGTCAGCCCCAAAATAACAAGACCCTGTGCCCATGGGAGTCAGCACAGCATATGTCGTTGTATATGTCAACCACGCTGTCTGTAACCATTTGTAGTGGTGGTTTGGTGGCCTTTCATCCCCATCCAAGAGATTCAGAGCTCGGGCATAAAGAGCCTAGCAATATCCTCCCCAGAAATCTCTTGCCTCTACAGTTAAGTATGTGAGACAGTAAGAAAATCCCAACTGCAAACTCTCTTACTACAATCCACAATTATCAAGAGCTGATGTTTTTGACTTAGGAATAGGTTTGTAATGGAAATGTAAGCAAGCTATAGACCAATGGAGAAAAGGAAAACATCCCCTCTTCCTTCTCTAACTCCTTTCCCAAAAAAAAGTCTTTTGAAATATTGCTACTATTGCCATTGCTACTCCTTAGAAACTCTCCAAGGTGCTGTGAATTTGAATGTCAGCAGATAATTAGTGGATATAATTACAAGCAGAGAGCAAATATATCCAAGTGGCACTTAAGCAGTGTAAGATTCCTTGTGTGTTCCTGGTATGCAAAACTGCCTGTGGATATTGTGTTAGGAGGTGGGTACTGAATCAGAAAGACTTGTAAGAGAAAGATAAGGACAGTGAAGAATGCAGAGTGTCGTAACGCTATGAAGAGAGGAAAGGTAAAGAGTTCAGCTTTTGCTAATGATATAAAAAAATAAATGCTAGAAAGCTTGTTGACAGCTCCTGCAGCTGGGTGTTGAAATTTGATAAATGGGAAGTAGGGGAGGAATATGGATGGTTGCCCGAAGCCACCTTATCAGAGTGTGCTAGAAGAGGCAAACAAGTCACTAGTCTTACTATTCAGGAAACACGTGATTGGTGGAAGTTATGCGTAATGGGTTATATCAGCTTGGCATATCTTATTTGCTACAAGATATCAGAAGTCATTAGGCTGTTTATTTTCACCATTGTAGTAGTATAAATACTTTTGTCTTATAGTACTCAGACATCTTTGGTCGCATACAGACACATTTAGATTAAGTAATGCATCTCATATTCACTAAATTATGTGTGAAATGGCTTAAGGACAAATGATTGGAACAGTGTGTCTGTTGTAATTAACATTATAGGCTTATAAAAAGATGCAGGGAAAGAATACAGCAAATTAAAAATGTGGAGGGAGAGAACTGCGGGTTACAGAATACTCTTCCTTTTACTGATTGACAGTGTTTGAATAAGAAATTGGAAACTCTTTTCGTGTGGAACCAGGGGTTGGACTCGATGATCCTTCTAGGTCTCTTCCAACTTGGAATATTCTGTGATGCTATCATTTTTATAAGCTAACTGCTGGTTATTCCCTGTCCTTCATAGGGCCAGTTTTTCTGGAAATTTATATATGCAGAGAAGAGCAATGAGCAGCATTTACAATGTTTAGTAAATCAACATTGCCAGTGAGGTCACAGAACATTATTTTTTTTTAATGTAAATCTACTAAAGACAATTTGGCTGTTAAGCTAGAGGATCAAAAAGTTAAGCAGTTTAAAGTCCTTAAACTCCAACCATTAAACTTCTCAGAGCAGCATTAGTAGCTTAGATATAAATAAATGGACTTATATTGTTTTTTGGGTGGAGAAAATAATTTAGATAAGCACACTACTATAATCAATGGATATTTATCCTTCAAAGCAACCAATGTGATGTTCTTTGCCTTTCAGTTTAACTGTTGACATCATGTCTTGCCTGAATGGGTGACACTGATACTTTCTCCATTGGGAAAATGTGTATGAATTGCCCAGACTTTTCATGAGGAAAAGTTAGCATTCCTAAACACCGGTATGGATTCCACTTTTAATACTTTTAGTCAGTGACATTTCAGAACTTAGACATCATTATATCATTATCAAACTCCATTTCTTACCTGTAAAGTTGCTTTGAGTTGTAAAGTCCACAAATAATTTATTATTACCCTTTGTTTTTCAGGTTTTGCTATTTTATTTTTTTTTCCATATTAAAAATCATTGGTCTTGCAGTTTTCAGTCTGGAAAACACTTATGTTCTGTTACACTGGAGGTATAGGAAGATGTTTATATATTTGTGGTTATGCATGCCACAAACATTTTAAAAATCCTGACTTAATTTATATATATATAAAACATATATATTCAGATACAAATTTATGTGCACACTCATTTGCACTTGAGTTTAAGAATATCTTTCTGAGTTTCAGGACTGAGAGACCAATTTATTAAGATAAATACCCGTGTTGCAGTTAAAATTAATCTTGTGATATAATAGGTCAGAAACTGATTTTTCTTAAGAGAAAGGACACATGATGTTGGGATTCGGTGACCCTTGTCTTTAAGAAAATGCCAGATGTTGTCCATTCTGATAGCAGTGTATGAGAAGACAGAATTCAGGCAGGTAAAATGGAAATTAATGTCCCTGATGGAGTAAAAAGAGAACTAGGACTAAGAAAAGATTTAAAATAGAAAAAGTGAAAAGAAATTTTTTGTCATTTTCCTGACCTCTTTTTTTTTCATTGATTCGATATAAGAAATATATCAGCTTGGCAAAAGATTTCTGTGCAAGGAAGGTAAATTCCCAATCATTTTATTTAATAGGGAAAATTCTAAATAGGGCATGAAATTGTCTAGCTCTGGAAGTTATGTACGTGTTCAGTAAACATTACAGTGCATATAGTGCAAGAAGGGAACACAAGACCAGAAGGGACTCGTTTTCTTCGTACATACAATAGTTTGGTATTTCATTTCACACATAATTTAGTATTTCCCTGGAAGGAGAAATGAACCTCTTAACACAAGTGAAAAATGAGTGCACAGATGGACTTAGTATAGCCTAAATCGTCACACATGGTTTGAACTCCAATAAAGGAAAGGAAATTTGTCTAGAGAAAAGACAGAACTCAGGTTAAGCAACTTTTTTTCTGGCTGTTTTGAGTAATCGCTTAGGTTGAGATACTAAGAATCACAGATTAAAACCAGCCACAGGTTTTTTAGGCACTTTTGAGAAATTTGTTGGGTTCTGTCACTGGAAATAAGTAAAGTTAGATGCTTAGCTGTTTCTTGGCTGGTTTAGAAGCTCACTTCAAGTATATATTTTGACTGCCAGTAAGATGGGCTGTTTTGCTTATTTCCTTTTTTTTTTTTCCTAATACTGAATGGTAAGTGCCCGTAAGCATACATGTAACCATGAGCACAGGAGGACTAAAAACTCACATTGAAAACTGAGTGTAATTAAAGGCACTTGAGTACTAGAAATCTCAAGAGGATGCTGAGATTTGGTCAAGGAGTTTTAAAAGCCCTGGCTGCTGACGTTTGTTTTTTTGTGTTTTGCTTTGTTATTACTATAACAGTGTCCTTCACTGGAGATGAGGATAACAGTTTTTGTTAGTTGGGAAAAATATTGATACTTCCTGTACATTAACATTTATCGTCATGCATTCACTTGTATTGCCACCAGCTAATATATGACAGCTCACAGAGTGTGTGATGTAGACAGAAATATCTCTGAATTTTAGCAGAATGGATAATATTGTTTTTCTGGTTAGACTGTAAAATGGGGGTGCTGTGTCCCATCTCAGCCAACAGTGGTGTGTTGTAGCAGTATGCAGTGCTTTACAGAGGGAGATTTCATTCAGTTTCATTCATGAAACAATTAGTGACGTGTTTTTGAACCAAGAAGCTGTCAGGCTGGAATCTGTATTTCATTTAATGGATTTGTGAAAACTCTGTAATTTGAGCAGAAAATGCCATCTAGATTCCTCAGTTGTTGGAGATAATATGGTTACTCCATCCACCACTGTTGCTCCAGTGAGATGTTGCAATTCTAGGGATAGTAAGTCAGGTTTGGATCAGGATTCAGAGATGCAGCCTCACCAAGCAGCAGCAAAGCCAGCAGGGCATTATTTCTGTCTGCCTCTGTATCAAATGTCTTATTTGGTAGAAGAAAGCAACAAGCATGACTCAGTCATGTGTTGAGGAAGTCCTACCCAAGGGTTAGGTTTCTAAGTTCTGAGGTCTATTGCATCCTGCTGCATGATTTTCAGCTTTATCAAGGAAAACACAGCCTAAATGTAGGTACTCTTGTGTGTTCATACACTGCAAACTGTCTTCATCTGTTGGCTACACTGAATAAAGAAATGTTTTGGTTTTCCTAATTTGCAGATGCTTCTCACAATGTCTACATGCATTCCTCGAGAAAGGCTGTGCCCTTCTCTCACAAGTAACGCTTTACTATGTGCAGTGATAGGCATACCCATAACAAGCAAAGGGTTCAGCTCACTGTTCAAAGGAAGAAAGCAGATCTGCTTTTCCATCCACTCCATCTCTGGTCCGCACCAATGTTTAATTCAAGTAGCTCAGCAAAGAATGCACCACCTATGATTCTGAGAGGATTACTGACAGATCTCTGGCGCCCCAACAATCTCCGCTCTACCAGTTTCATGTGTTTAAATTTATCTGGAAGGTATTCCAGTGATTGGTGATGTTGGTAAAAGAACTTTGGTATAGTTTAATGAAAGTTTTATTCTGTAATGATTTCTGTGTAATATTTTGACTCATTTCTGCTGCAAATAACAGGAGAGCTTATCTTCTAATAGAAACTATCAACCACAGTGACTGTCCTTGTGGAAAAACAAAATATTAGGCAAGCTATTGACTAGAACCTACAAAATAATTGGTTAATGGCAAACAAGTCATAGGCATGTAGAAGTCTCACTTGAAGGAAAGAGGAAACACAACATTTCAGTCTTCTTGTTCCAGTTTTGATAGTGTTAGAAGATTTTGATTACACGCAGATTCTTTGTTTAGGTGACTATATGAAAGGATAATTAGACAAGTGATTAGATGTTCTTCAAAGCCATTTGGTCACCCTAATTTGCAATGAGAGTTTTACTTTGAGGAAAATGATGGCATTTTGGCTTTTTGCTCTGGCTAGGAATATCGACTGATTTTGGAGGTTGGAATTTGCTGCTGAGTAAAAATATGACTTCCTAATCAGTTCTTCTTCCTCAAAGGGAGGATAAGCAATAATTGGCTTAATTTACAGCACAGAAAATGAGGTTAAATATTAGGACAATATTCTTTCAATACCAGTATGAAATACGGAAAAGTGGTAGAATATCTGGTGACATAAGCTTCTAAAATGTGTTAAAAAATACATCTATGGATGGAATTAATTCTGCCCTAGATTGAAGAGGACAGTCTAGGTGACCTCTTGAAGTCCAATGCACCTCTTCATTTCTATGACTAACTGGTGTCACTGCCGTAAATAGCATGAGAAGATCAGGCTAGAAGGAAAGGTGCATTTATATGTGAAGCCAGAAGCAATTTTAAAGAACATTCTCTTCTGCTGTTCATGTTGGTTTTTGTGGGTTTTTCTTGTCAGATTTATCCACTACACTAATCAAATACACTGGTTTACGTCTTTATTTATTTATTTATTTATTTTCCTTTCCTCCTTCCTCTTGCCATCAGTTAAAGAACAAGGGAAACAATCAGTCACAAAGCTGTTTTCTTGGTTAGGCATCTGTGTTCTGAGCTCTCCTACAGTCAGGAAGTTGATATTGGTAAAACTTATAATTAATTATGCTCCTTCAGGCTGTGATTAATTAAATTGCATACCCTTTTGTCTTTAGCGTGAACAACTGGAGAATTTGACTGCTTAAACTGATGAGTCTTACTTGAATCAAATTCCTAGTGGACAGGCAATCTTGCTGCCAGACAGTCATGCAAGAGCTCATAAAGATCCAGCACTCTTTCGAATTGTTCACCTTCCTTCTTTAGAAGCAATTATGGGAGGATAATTTGTTAAAAACATTTCTAAAAATGCAGTTTGTCCAAGTCTTTAAAAATACTGCAGTAACAGTTGTGAACAAAAGCAAGTCAGGAAGGCTTGGCCAACCTATTTCTGGTGAGATAGTGTTAAACAGGACATTCTGCCTCTTTTCGTCCGGCAGTCAGGAAGCATACATGTCATCAGCACTAGGTGTTACTGCAAAGCAGACAGGAAATCATGTTCTCACCTTCTGTTGAGGTGAATGTGATGGAAATTCCAGAGCAGCATGGAAGAAGACTTGCAAAACTAAAGCACATCCAGCACTAAGCTGTCTGGTGATCATTCTTATTGAAAGATTCTGTGGAATAGTCACATTGCCTATTTTGAAGGGAAAAACAAAGTGCTTCTAAAGACAAGGGAGTATGGATAGCAGTGGTATCTTCTATTAGTGATTGATTCTTCTATCAGTAGTTAACTAGAGCAGTGGCCTAGTATGACAACCCTACACAGGACAGCAGCCAGAAAAAGCTTTATTGACAAGGTGTATGTGATCTCAAAGAACTGAGGTTAGGCACTGACTCTACTGAATTAAGAAATAAAATGGTAACAGTCGTGCCAGTTCTGCTGTGATGCAGCTAACTGGACTGGGGAGCGCCCAGTGTGGCTTGGGATAGATTTATCTGCATGTGTCACCACTGACGTAAAGGTTGTTCCATATTTTGTTTTGCAGAGGGAGTTATATCCAGAATTCTTTGAACAGGAAACGCTGGACTCAGATATTTAAGTTTTGTCTACATGTACTTTCGTGAACCTGTAAGTCTTCTGACTTTTATTCTACCTATGACTTTCCAAAGTTCTATCCCCAAAATAAGTGTTTTTAAAAAACATACTAAATAAGAAAGGTTCTAATAATCTTCACCTGTGACCTGAATCAGTGCTAGAGACCTAGGTCTCCTGCAGGAGCCCTAAGTGGATTTTGGATATGGTTGGTTTTCTCTCTGGGAGATAGCTTTGCAAACCTCTGTCATACTTTATTTAAAAAAGTCTCTTTTTAAGTATTTCCTAAATTACATGTTCTTGCCTTTTCAATAGAAACAATTGAAAGTTTCTATAATAATTTCTTCTGCACAGTGATCAAGATCAAGTTAATAGATTTTCTAATGGTGGACATAGAACTGAAAAAAAAATAGGAACTTCTTCAAAAACTTTTTAAAATGCTTTTCTGAAATAAGACAGCTACTTGGCAAGCAATGCAGGTTTGGGGTTATATTATATTGTTAAGTAAAGGCAGTTAAGCTCTTCAAAATGCATTAAATAATATCTTTCAATGACACTGAAGTCAACACTAATCACTATACATCCATAAAGCAATTCTTGCAAAGTAGAATAAACTACGAAGGCCAATGCTTATACTGGCTTATTTTAGAGCTTCTGTCTATTCCTTCATGGAAACTTCACTTCTGCTTCCTATGCGGTCACCAGTCAAACAATTAACAGGAAGTTTGCAATAGTTCCTCCATGGAGACTTTCTTTGGTTCACTAGAATTTAATGAAATTAACATTTTCAGAACTAAGCTGTATTTTATAGTAAGCAAACCTGTCACTGTGCAAAAATGAATTTACGACATAACAATGCAGTACATTTTTCCACCAGAATATAGTTACTGCTCTACTGAAAGCATAATTATAACATTGTTGATTTTTACAGTAAGCTTATATTATAATTAGGGATGCAACATTTGGTGATGATATTTCAATTCTCCTAGGGACTGTTGTTTGGCTAGGAAAGATCTAGCTAGATCTGCTTTGCCGCCACTGCCTATTCTCTCCTGACCTAATTAAATTAAGTTGTTAGACTATGTGCTTTGCAAAATAAGAAATTTTTACAGCTCTACTTTTCTTGGGTAAATTACATATGTTTTTCAGAAGTGGAGTCCCAGTTCACCTCACATTGACAAGACTGTTAGAAAGCTGGCTAGCAGTGATAGAAAGCAGGGAAAAATTGCCATTCCCATAGCCAGGATCTGTAGAGTTGATCTGAAGCCCAAGTGACTGATTTGTTTTCTCCCCAGGGAGAGAGCACACATTCTGTTTCTAAACACAAGTAAACTAAAACAACGTTTATTCTTTTATTTGTGCATCCGGAGTGATGGATACAAATACCTGTTTCTTCTTGCTCACCCACACATCAGCATGGCAGCTCTAAGCACAGGCTTTCCACAGATCGCTTCTCTCTTTGCCATATGTGAAGCTGGAATCCCTTCTTCACCTGTTAACGTTTAGCACTGATTTTATGTCTTTTAAAATTGGAAATCTTTTCACAAAGTTCTTTTCAAAATAGCTTGTCTAGTTAAGGCAGCTGTTTGCTCCACTTACTGAAGAAATAATGTGGAAAATTTCAAGAGAAACAATGGTAGTTTCAAGCAAGTGAGCCCTCTGTGTCTTCATTTTTAATGATTGAGTTTTGCTGGTAGTAGTTCCATGTTACTAAAATTCCATGTAAAATTAACTCAGAACTCGTTCACTGCTTACAATATGGATGGAAACATAAACTGAAATCCTATATAGAATCAGAGCTGTGTAACAAAAACTGTGTGTGGATGTGTCAGAATTAGACAAAATGTGCGTTCACTACCTTGTCTGTAGAGATGGGGATTTTCAGAAAAGGTACTCCTTCCAGCGAGATACTTCAGGGTAGTTACTAAAGTTGAGGTTCACTCAACGTGGTTTTAGGAGTCTGTCCATCCATTCACTGCTCAAAGTCTTCAGCGTTTTGTAAACAGAATAGAAAGTTATGGTAGTGCTTTGATTTGAATTTACTTCTGAATGTGTAGACTCTTTCCAGCAAAATGTTGGGACATGGTAGTGGCCATACTGGGTTTGCTCTGTTGGCCTCAGCTTGCTGTCTGCAACTGTCGCTAACAGCAGATACCCGAGCAAGTGTGTAAGGAAAAAAAAAAAAAAGATTATATAGTGGTATTTCCTGGGTATGCTCTTCCTGCCAAGGGACTTCTAAACCAAGTGGTTTTGCATTCCATAGCATCAAAGGATTCCACTACCTTTTATTTGTCCATTTTCTCTTAAACCAGAGTAGACATCTAGCCTACCTGCACTGCATTTTGGCAAGACCATGAGCTACCTGACTCAGCTCAGGCTGCCAGCACACCTCACCTGCTCTTGCAAAAGGAGGTATCAGTGCCCTTCCAGAAGGGACATCTACCATTGCTGTGGGCGCCTAAGCTCTGTGATCCTCGCAGGCCTGAGTGAGCAGGAGAACACTCCCAAGGAGAACACAGCATTTCCCTCTGGTTGTTTCAGCTGCCCTAAGCCTGTGCCAGGGCATTCTCCTGAGCGTAAAGAATTTGAATAGCTAATCACTTCTCAAAATGTTACAGCCGGAGCATAAAACTACACAGACCTTGATAGGCAAATGAGAAGCTTAAGCTTCCTGCTGCCAAAAAACATTTACGTTTAGCTGCATAGTTTGTTTGAATTATGTTAGGGAGAAGGAAGTGCGAGAATGTTTTATTTTTAATTAGCAGAAAACCTCTCTCTGTTTGCTAATTGCTGAGCTAAATACTTTCTTTAACATTGCTGGCTTCTAGCACCTTTAAGCTTTTTTCTGTGTGGCTCTATGTATGCACTGGATCTGTATACAAAATGGAAATCTTCGAAGCATCTTTCCCAATATGTTCTCCAGGTTTCTTACCACAGTCCTTAGATCCCATTGCTAACTTCTTCAACTCAGCAGTTGCTTTGCACATCGCAGATACGAGAAAATGAGAGACCTCCTCTCATGCACACTACTGTGCCTCATGCTTCCCCATGGCTTGACATTATTTTCATATATACATAAATAGCTTCTTATTGACTGGACAGAGAAAACTGTTGATTGCCGCACAGCATAAATTTTTCATTGAGAAGGAAACACATTCAGGCACTTCAAAACTTATTAAATAATGAATGTGCTTCAGCTGTAGTAAAAATCAGAGCTAATTACCAATATCCGCTTAGTGAACCTTGTACAGTTGGGGAGGGAATCAAGGTCACCATTTGTATTTTCTTACTCTAGAAGTACTAATGATTATTTTATAAAACCTTAGTTCCCTCTTTCAAATAAGCTATCATGCTGTTGTGAACAGTTTGGAAGATTAACCTTATGTTTAGCCAGTGACAGCTTCTACAATTTTAGGACTGTCTTCCATTTAGCACCAGAAGTCTGGATTTTATAGCAGCTTTGGACTGCTACCAGCTCTTTTGTTTTTTCTTGATCCAAAACAACTTCACTGAGCTCACACAGACACAGCTACAACTGAAAACAGCCATTACAACCTAGCATATGCAGAACGTGGGCTTTTGCAAGTAAGGTCTAATAAAGCCAGACTAGAATGTCTGGAAAAAAACTACAAGGAGGGCAGAGAAATCCTCCCAGGGGATAATCTACACACTGTGTCTCTTACTGCATCAATATTTAGAAGGAATTTGTCAAGCCTTTGGTACTAGTTTCATGTTTATTGCCAGCTTCAGAGTTTTTATCCATGAAGCTTTGAGAAAATCTGCAAGGAATTCCACCTGCAAAGAGCCATGGCCCTGTTTTTAAAGCTAGAAGCATGTCTGGAGATGTATGCAATGATGATATTTTACAGATTTTTCTATAAGTAAACTCAGAATCATGGCATGTGCTTCAGGCACGTGATGTAATTTCCTGTTGGTTTCTTTTTAAGTTTTTTTTCCTGACATCATTGGCTGCAGAAAAGTCTGGGAAAATGAAGGACGTAGCTTATTTTGTGTGTGTAAAGAAACTGGTTTTGAGATGACATTTCTGATTAATGCAGATCAGATGGAGCAAAATTGTCACTCTAAAAACAGGACAAGAGTTCAGTATTGAGAATCTGGACATATCTGGATGAACTGTGTATCCACAGCTATATCTTGATCGATGTCTCATATATTTCATCAGCTGATGCTGAAAGTTCTAATGCTTCCTCCTGAAATATCCCCAATGGCATGCAATAAAGGGCAAGAAGAAGGAAAGACTCAGGAGTACAGATAACAGTGAATACAAGGACATACTTTTTTTGGAGCACGGGTCTTATGTGGTACAGCTGAGGGAACTGGGATTGTTTAATCTGGAGAAGGGGAGGCTCAGGGGAGACATTATTGCTTTCTGCAACTCCCTAAAAGTATGCTGTAGCAAGGTGGAGGTTGACCTCTCAAGTAACAGCAACAGCGCAAGAGGAAATGGCTCCAAATTGCACCAGAGGAGGTTCTAGTTGGATATTAGGAACAATTTTTACTCAGAGCGGTGAGGCACTGAAACAGGCTGCTCACAGAGGTGGTGAAATCATTGCCCATGGAGGTGTTCAGGATGCATATGGATGGAGCACTAAGGGACATGGTTAGTGGGAATGGGTTGATGGCTGGACTGGATGATCTGAGAAGTCTTTTTCAATCTTAATGATTCTTTGGTTCTAAGTTTTTCACGTAGATACAAAAGCAGAGCTAGCACACCCACAGCTCAGTTGATACATCATCTTTTTCCTTTCTGTAGGGGAAAAATGCAGACATGGCTGTGGCAGGATAGAGGCTGTAAGGTGCTTTCACATGGTGTTTTCTTTTTGGGTACATTAGCATTGCATGCTTAGATCTACACAGCAGAGTATTCTCTGACACAATAAATCTGTCCTGACAATGTCTGCATTACAACCCTAAATGATGCAGCTTTTCTTCTACTCCTTTGCATGGTCACAGGCAGTGCCTGGGCAGTGAGCAGCTGCAGACAGAAGTACTGACCACAGATATCTTGTCCTGCTGAGCAGCCACGCACTTCTTCCAGCATGGTTTATATCATCTATGTAGGCACTTTTTTCTTCTTCTTTAATCTGTGCTGGAAGGAGCTCGACCATATCATCCTGATTTCAGCCCCAGTTTAATTTAGACAGAACATCTAATCTACAAGTCTATTAATGGACTAAAATTGTTTCTGCAGGAACAATAGGTTACCAGGTAAAGAATATTAACAACAAAAAACCTGCTATATATGCTAGAGTCTAAGTGGCCTGAGATAACAGGATGGGAAATTAGTGTATAGTGATATATAAGAGCAGAAACATTTGCAAACACTCTCTTACCCTGTATAGTCGTTTACTTTAATGTAAAGACCATACTGAAAAATGTTTAAGATGTCATTTGCAATGGGGCATTTTAGCTAACTAATGCTCCGATCCCTTATGTTAATCAATAATGGGTTATGAGATAGGGCAGATGCACAGCCAGCATCTGGACAGGTTGCTGCCAACATGCTGACTATCTCAAAGCAATTGACAGTCACAGAATCATAGAATCATAGAATCACGGAATCATAGAATGGCCTGGGTTGGAAAGGAGCTCAAAGATCATCTAGTTTCAATCCCCCTGCCATGAACAGAGTCGCCAACCACTAGACCAGGCTGCCCAGAGCCATATCCAGCCTTGCCTTGTCATGGAATCAAAGGCTGAAAATGCCATCTGGAAAAAAAAAAAAAGCTGTCATGTTCCTCTTTCTCCTCCAGAATACATTTCCCTTTTCTTTTGTTAATTCTGAGAGATGAGAGTCACAGTGACAAGAACTCACTAGAATCATGGCACAAGGCTCCAAACTCAAGAGTCTCTCTGCAGGCCATCACAGATGGGATAAATGGCCTTCGTTTGGCTCTCAGAAGAGCAAGGAATCTACAAAGGACACTTTTCTTAGGAACTGTAGCCATCATCAAAGTTCCTTTTCAAATAAAGCTGGGATTCAGCAGAATTGATAGTGTTTCTGAGAGCTCAGGGGATCAATAAAGGCAGCAGGAAAAGGAAAAGGCAAACTGCTGTAGCTTCTTAAATGAGAATTGATTCTGTCCATTGTCCAGTCCCAGGGCAAGGGAACAAGCTTATCACTTCAAACCAATAATAGAAGGGAAACTAATTCTCTGTCTCAGAAAAGGACAGGTGCTCAGTAAAAGGTCACTGAGGAGATCAACACTGTCATAAAGAGATCTTTTGTTACTTGACTTCCTGACAGAGAAGTAGACTTAGGCTACTCATCTGTATGGCTTTCTTCCAACATTGCTGTCTGAGGCTTCATGGAAGCCAAGACACACCAACAAGTGAAAAAAACAAATCCATATATCTGCCTTTCTCAGGGATTAACTGAAATCAGGAGAGTTTGCAGTAGTTACAGACAGTGACCTCTGCCTCTACTTGGAGAACCCCAGGAAGATACCACCAACCTCTGTGTGTCATTGCCCAAGGGTGGTGGAGCAATATGGAGCTGATACCCCACAGTGGTGCTGTCCAGTACCTTCTAGTTTCTTCCTTTGGGCAAACACAGTCCTGCATCCCATTCCCATTTTCTAATAATTGCTCAATTACTGTCATGATTAAAACAAACACCATTAGTCCATTTTTGCTTTCCTGTTTCTCCATTACCTTTTGCACCAGGACAAACAAATGTATGACCATATATATGAAAAACAAATGCACATGTATTTGTTTATATAACAGTTTTTATTCACAAGGCTATTTCACAAAGGAGGGAGGGAGCTGATTTTGACCACAGAAACCTCAGCTTGTGGTCAAAGGACTGGCACTGCTTTTTTACGTTCACTACCCTGGCTCTGTGCAATGAAACATCTTGTGTGCAAAAAGGCAAGTGTTCAAGGCTGCCCCAATGTAGAACTGAGACCAAGCAGAGTCTTAATAACACTTATAAGAAACAGGTGTGATGAGGTTGGTGCTTTCATTCCTCAAGGGACCCTGAAAGAGGAGAGGGCACTCCTCCTGAAGGAGCACACTGGAAGCTCACAGAGATACATATGTGGTTTGTGGCTTTCCTACTGGCTACAGAAAACCCCCGGTGCAGAAGAGGAAACAAACTGTTCTACCATACAAGATTTCTAAAGGTTTATAGTGGTGGTGCTGTGCTTTTAACTACATCTGAACACCCCCTCTGTCTCATGTTCTTTCTTTATGGCCCCAAATCCTTGATCTCTCAGCTGGAAGCATCCAGCATTTTCCATTCAGCTCAGGGTCCTTTGAAGCAATCCTTTGGAGTTCCCAAATCCCTTTTGTTTAGCCTTTTCTCCATCTGAGTTTGTTAAATTTTAAAGTGCTGAAAAAATGACCATACAAACCGTTCCTTCAGCAAACATGATGTGAAGAATGTTTTGGCATTTCCAAAGTTCATGTTTTCAGAGTGAATATGTCCAAATAATGTCTTTTGATGTTTGTTTGTTTCAATTGCTGACTCTTTTTTTTGCTGGTTTTTACGTGCTGGAACAGCTCAGAGAGCTCTGCCCAAATTCATTACTAATTTTGGGGCAAAAATACAGAAGTTCCCAATCATGCAGATGCAACAGGAGTTTCACAGGTGAGAGCTGTAAGCCCAATGGCTGTGCTGGGAACACTCTTGTAGAGAGAAAGATTTCTGAAGGGAAATACATTATATAATAGACTTCTGAGTTTGTGTCAGTTGAAAACTCATCAGGAAAGGTCTCTGAAGCTCAGAAATCGACTGGTGTTCATCTGCTGTCTGTTTATTGGCCTACTTTCATCCTACCACAGTGACATCAATCTTTCCTTCTTTTCAAAATCTTTTGGATTTAAACCAACCAAACAAAAGAAACCATACATCTGACAGAATGTTAAAACAAAGTTAAAACAAGCAAACAAGCTGCAAGCAGCTCCTGAAGATGCACATGATGATTAAAGGACATTTCAACCCTTGATGTGCACTGCAATATACAAGAGAGAATTTTTTTTTTTTTGCAGCATATTCATTGCAGGAAACAGTCATTTTCTGGTTTCTGGTTATGATACGATGTTTTCTGCTGTGTCTAGACAGCATAGTAAACACTTTGTCTGCTCTCCAAGGTGAATTTGGCCTTGTTAGACTCATAAAAAAACACCGAATTATTTCAGTGGCTGCTCAGTACTGTTTGAATATAGGGTTTGGCTTCTGTTATTTTATTCCAGCTGCATTTTCTTCACTTTTCTTGTTATTTAGAAAGTGTGAAGTCTGTTGATTTCAGTTCTGTGATCTACAGTGTTTCCTGGACCTAGAGACTCATATTTGTTCAGTGAAATATCTAAGTAGACGTTTATATAATGACTGTTTCCTGAAATTTAGTATCTTCTGGGTTAACTTGATAAATAATGCTAAAAGTAAAGGTAGCACATACAGAGTCGTGTACCAATGTGTAGCTTTGGCCATCAATAGTCTCACAGAAACTACTGGGACCAGGCACATTTCGTAAGGTTTATTTCATCAGGACCAAACATGTAATTCATGAAAAAATGAAGATATAATTTACAGGGTTATAGAACACCATGTGAAATTAAGGTGACCTTTTGCTCTTACGGGCTTTCTGCTTTCTTTACCCTTCACAAGACTCCAAATTAAAATAGGTAACTACTGTTATAGTTTGTATAGCACTACAATAAAAAATTGTTAGCCTTTTAATTGCATGAATATATTTGAAATTTCATAGTCATGAATGACTTTTTAAATTTTCTTTTGTTTTGCAAGGGGCGCAGGCAGAGCATAGGGTGCTGAGTTGATCTGTTGTACACTGCTTGAGGCTTGTAGGTGTGAGAACAGAGTTGAGCAGCTGGATTTCTGCCCCTTCACAGAAGACTGCCAAAAGGAGTGAACCAAAGACATCGGGGCTCTGAAAACCTGTTTCCAGAGTATGAACTGCAGACCTAATGCAGTTATGGGGTCTGAATACAACCCAGTGGGAAGTAGTCCAAAATCTCTGGACTAGAGAGCTAAGTATTGGCTCCTGAAAGCTGACATGTTTTGTATTCTGGGAATCTAAACCAGGCAGCCAGACAGAGTGCCTGAAAATATTCTATCCTGTACTGGCAGGGGTAGGAAAAAAAGGAAGTGACTTTTTCCTTTCTCATGATTTCTTATCTTTATGTTGGATATTACTATTGCTTGAACATCTTGTCAGGTTTATCTAGAGTAGTTGACTTTTGGTATGACAGGTATAGAACAAGTCTGCATTTACAAATCCAGTGTTCAGCCACTGTGAGTGATGAGAGTTGGGAACAAAGGCCAGCAGAAGGTCCAGCAAATGAGAGATTATTTCTTCTGCGCTGGAAAGCCTTTGCTGTACGTACTCAGTTCTGCAGAAGGCACTGGCTCCACACTGCTGACACAGTAGTCCCAAGAGCTGCAATCTGTAACACGAGCTGGTTGAATCCTCATTCCAAATACTGGCATGTGATGGATTTAATTTTGAGAAGACAAAAGGAGGTGTGTGCTTTTAATGCAGTCCAGCTATGTTCAGAGCCTATTGGTGAGTTAATCATTGGTCAACAAACCAAGGGCATGTGATGTGACCATAAACGTAAGTGTACTTGCAAGTACTTGCTCTAACTCACAAGATGTCTTAGGAGTGGAAGAGAAGCTAGTTCTTTGAGGTATGAATTGCTTACTTTGGCTTCTCTGGAGTAAAACCAGGTTGTGCCAGAACTGGATATCAAGATTAGATTGACTGAATTAAGAGGTGAAGAAAGTCCTCTGTGGCAAGGCCCTTTCTGCATCAGATTTTGGAGCAGTCCTTTGGCCCCCAGAGACAGGAACACTGCGTGCTCTGACTTTGCAATTCTACTTGTATTTGTAGTGGGAAAAAAAGCAAATTTTTGACAGGCACAACTCTTTCTCTCTTTTTTCAATCACCTTTCATCTACTCAGGATGATGTCAACTACTGTGACTGAATAGAAGGCGTGGAGCATATTGTTTTGTATTTCATGATTATGAGGAAAGATCAGAGATGATCCATGTAAGCAAATTTCCGTATTGGCTTCTGAGTTCAGAGGCAGAACAATGTTCTCCATAATATGTACTTTCCTTCCTTGCCCAAACATAGGAAAAGGGAAAATGAAATTCCTTAGAGGTTGTAAGGATGCTTCCATTGTGTCCACATGAAAGAGAAAACATAAAATCCTCATATGTGATGATATGATGCCAGTGTGGAATTATTTTTCACCATATATGTAACGGATTCTGATATGGGTTACATATTATAGGAACAGGAGGCTCAGGAGAGACCTTATGGCTCTCTAGAGCTACCTGAAAGGAGGCTATAGTGAAGTGGATGTCAGCCTCTTCTCAGTAACAGCGATAGGACAAGAGGGAATGGTCTTGAGTTGCACCTAGGGCTGGGTCAGGTTAGGTATGAGGAAAAATTTACTCTCAGAAAGAGTGGTGATGCAGTGGCACAGGCTGCCCAGGGAGGTGGTGCAGTCACTGTCCCTGGAGGTATTCAAGAACTGTGGAGATGTGGCACTGAGGGACATGGTCAGTGAGCACGGTGGGGATGGGTTCATAGTTGGACTAGACAATCTTAGAAGCCTTTTCCAACCTTAATGATTCTGTGATTCAAGCTCCCCTTGTTAGCAAAGTGTTTCTGCAAATGGTTACTGAGCTGCCTGTACATGTACAGATATGATATTTGTGTATGTGCCAGAGTGCCTGTATTGATCTGAATGGTGCTTTTTGTTCTTTTGGTAAAAGCAGTGCCCTCATGAAACCCTTGCAAATCTGGTAGTCCTGACAGATTCTGCGTTCAAAAGGATGTTGACCCATGGATGAAATATGGATCAGCTTCAAAGAAGTTTTCTAACCTTTACTTGCAACTACTTCCCCTGCCAATATTTTCTTCTCTTCCCTTGTTTTGAGAATTGAGAAATCACTGAGAGCACTGGTAATCCCAAAGTTCAGATCCATGGTAAATATTGAACTTCCTATTTTAATGCATGCTCAGTTATTATTAAATTACATCATCTAAATTATTCAGCAACTGAAGAAGGGATGTTTGTGGGCAAAGAAGGCAGGAAAAGTTACAATTTCAGAAGTATTTTTTTATCTTCTGGAAAGTAACTTTATCATAAATGAGGGCTTGTTTCCGGTATCATTTATGCATTTTAGGCAGCATCTTTTCCAGGCATGTGCTTGACCTTTAGGTTTTAGTCTGCAAGATATTCATGGGATTGCTTAGACATAACTATGCAAAACACCAGTTACCAATGTTACACTGACCCTAAGCACAAATGTGATGTATGTATGAAAGGAAGCCAAAACACGAGTCACCGTTAGAACATGATTTTGCAGCAATATACTTCTGTTTCCATCAGCAATTACAAAGACTCCTGCAGCCCAGATGAAAGGGTGATAGCTAACTTCCCACAGGCATCCTACAGTCGCTTCTTTGGCATCTGCTGAGTGAAGGAAGCATCTTTTATCATTTTTTTTCTTCTTAGCAATTTCAGGAGTATGCTGTACAAAGAGAAGCAATGGTCATGCAGACTGTATTTGTCTTCTCTACCCTCCTTTCCGATCACTTTTTCTGGCTTCCTTCCTGGTCAGTTTCTTCACGTCTTCATGTTTGGATCTGCACTTTGCAGAATTATCTTCAAATTGAAACACTTTTGCTGTTTTCAGAGTACATCTCTTTCACCTGGCAAGGGACTGTCACTAATTATATATCCTCATGGGACAGCTGAGAGTCCCCTGTTCATCTTCAGTGGGGAGAAAGCTGCTTCTGGAGGCCAGACTTCAACTGAGAAGTTTTTTAAGTCACTTCTTGCCATTATAGTTAAAATTAATTTCTGTTCCAGATGGAGGAATGTTGTATGTCTGTAATACCCACTGAAAAATTAGCTGGCAGGCATGCTGTACTGGCCAGTCTGCTGAGTATGAAGAACTGCCCTAACCTAACTACAGTAACCTAAGGGTGTGTGTCACATCTCCAGGCAAAGACATAGAGCGAAACATGTTTCAGCAGGGTACTATCATTGGGTAAATGTCTTTCAGAAGAGTAAGGCAAAAGCAGAACTTACCTTCTCAGGGGAGAAAGTGGGATCATTACAACAGCCTGATCCACTATGTCAAGGGAATGACCTTCCTGATTTTTGACTCTTCCAGCATAGGACCATGAGAAGGGTTAACAGAAGAAGATGCTATCAGCTCAGGCATTAAGGGTCTTGTGTGGCTTTCAGTGTTGCTTCTTCTCTGAATGGTTTTCTCAAGTTTGTCCCATATTCACTTTTCTGACCTCTTTATCTTTAGGTTGTAAGTCCTTTGATCTTGCCAGTGAAGATTCTTAAAAAACAGAACTGCATTTCCCTGAACTTGAGATGATGTTGGGGTTTGCAGAGGAAGCCCCTAGGAGACATAAGACTGGAGTTAGAGCTCTTAAGTGTACTTTCACCAAGCATGCATGTGGAGATACGATCGAAACTGAGAAACTAATTGACCTTAGCATTTGCTTTTTCAGTCAGCATTACTTTTAAGAAGACTTCTTTAAAGATCAAGGTAATGGTAAACTTGTCCTTGAAAACTGCTAGTTAAGATAAACCGATGCATGGCACAAGCACAATTATAGTTTGGTCAGAGGGATACAAGCAGTACTTGCATGTATGCAGGCAAGATCTTTTACAGGTTTGAAATTTGGAAAACAGCAGTAATGTTAAATAACTAACTAGCAATGCTGATAACATTATCATCATTGTTCCTTCATTGTTCCTATTGTTTAATACTTGCATTATCACACAAGCAAGAGTCATTGTGTTCAGAATTGTACAGAGATGATAGTACAGAAAGACCATCAAAAGACAGGGATGAAAGAGGAAAAAGAAAGGCAAGAGAAGAAGAATATGAACAGTGTTTATGTATACTCTTGCCAGCATGGAGTACAGTGGAACCTGTTCAAACAGACATGATGTGAGAACTTTTACTGTGTGATAGAGAAACGACTAGAGGTCAGATTTTTATATCTTTAATTCAGATTTTTATATCCTTAATTAAGAATCTTGCAGCCCAGGGATTTTAACACAGGTTGAGAGAAGCTTTTATGGAATATAGTGTGAAGGAGGGCAGGTGACCATGTTTAGCTGCCCACTGGCTGCTTTACTCACCAACTTGTGAACTCTGGTCTCCCACCAACTTACATATTAGTGGGAGGGACTGGGGCTTGTATCACAACACCTCTTCCATGACGGTCTGCAGTTCTGGTAGGGAAGCGTCCCCATTTTAAACATCAGCAATTCTAACCATCTGATAAGCATGCATTCCCAGTTTTTTCTCTCCCGTTGTTGTCTAGCAAACTGAGGAATCTTAGTGCTCGTTTTTCCTCTGTGTGGAGCATGGATATCGCACTTGTACTGACATTTGTGAGATAAGCATTGTGACAAATGAGTGGGTACTCCAAAAAAATAACGGTCCCTTACCTATCTGTGGAAAAGTTGCAGATGTTGAAACTGCGGGCAGGATTGCTTTGGCTGTGGGATGCATCTTCAGCAGGGGCTGAGTGAAGGGCATTTTTGGGAAAAAGAAAAAAAAAAAAAGAGCAGGATAATATTTTGGTCCTAAATATGATAAATGTGGGATTACATAAGCAAGTCATTAATATAAAAATATGCATATGCTCCTTGGATGTGTTTATACAACTTCAGCTGCAAAGCTTTATTGGATTTTAGTGTATTTTGATATGAATGGCATAAAACTAGACAGAAGTGTGAGTCAAACTCATAAAGCCCTTTGAAAAGAGTATCCTTGAATAGTTTCCTGATACACATTTAATGTTAGGAAAAGTCATACTGACATTTTAATACATTATTACCTGTATTTAGATTTATACATACATCTCTTTGCAGTGCTTCATGTTCCAGAAAAAAAATAAGAATTTTAACAATTCCCATTCATTTACACTGTTAAAATAAATAATAACAAAGTTGAGACTTCACAATTCACAGCACAGGATATGTGGGGGGACTTACTTAGCCTATAAGTGTAGGGTTGTTCCCTGAAGTTAGTGGAGGTAACCTCAGAATTTGGGTTCAACTATTGTGTGACTGGCTGCTTTGGTACTCCTGTGACAGGGCACTGAAGGACCTTGGAGGTAGACCTGTAAAAGTGACACTGGCAACATTATTTGAATCTTTCATAACAAGGATATAAATAGCTAATAGCTAAATGGCTCAAAGATCCTAATGACACTAAGTGTAGTAGCAATCAGGGAAATTCTGGTGCAGGGAAGAAGGAAGTTCGTGAGACTTTTGAGAACCTCTGTGGGGACCTTGTGGCCTCATGCAGCTTCCATGTCCCTCTCTGTTGCTTGAGAAGGAGAGGAAGGAAAGCAGGTCAGTTCCATGTCCATCCTCAGCGCTGGAGCAGAGCCCAGGCAGCTGACAGTCTTCCTGTTCCTGGGATGGTGGTTTAGTGTAAATCAGTTCAATGGAATCTGTCTTATTATCTTTCTATACTTGATGTAAGGTTTCAAATGAGGCTATAAGTGCTGTTGTTACAAAGAAAGATAGTCTGTTGTGGTTCAGTTTCAATAAGAAAGTCACCAGGAGCCACATACAGCCATAAACATGAAATCAAATGGCTTCTGTGCATGTACCAGAGACATCATAGAAGTGCTCTCCCAAACATAAGACAATTTTACAACAGCTGAGAAACCACAATTACCATATATTTGTGTCCTCAACAAAGATCTCAGTTAATCCAGAACACTCTAAAAGCAAATCTTCTGTCTGCCCACAGCATTGTGTATTATGTTATCTATCGATAGCCCCATGAGTTGTTAGCATTTTTATAGATACAACACATTTTCATATATATAAATTATTCCAAGTTCCATTGCCCTCTGCTTCCGTTATGCAGTGCTTGAATATGTGTGTTCTTTTTTCTTTCCCTCTATTTCTCTTCTGCTTTCATGAATACTTCATACTGTGATGCACAATCTTGTCTTCTAAATTCAGAGATAAGTTCTGCACATAGTGCTTCCTGTGAACAAATGACAGAGGCCCACAGAGTAATGACAGTACAGCTTAACTTGCATCAGATAAGGCTAGTTCAAAATTTCCGAAGGTCACTTGTTGAAATTGGAAAATGCTGATGCTACAGAATGAAAATATCATGCAGGTAAATGTCATTTTTGGTCAAATTCTCAGTGGATAATTATTAAATCTTTCTATCAGAAAGTTGGAATGTTACATTTCAGAAAGGTTCAGGCATCTGTTTTCTATTTTGACTACATAGAATAATGTGACTACAGATCACCAGCTCCGACTTCACTGAAATGAAGGGAGAAAATGTAGAAAGAAAATATTTCTAAGTGTTCCATTTGCAAGTGATTCTAAGACATCTTATTCTCAGCCCAACTTAAAGAATTTTGAAATCTTATTCTCTTGGATGGCAATTCTTTTCTTTCGACAAATGTAACCGTTAGAGTAAAAGAACAAAACATCAGAGACCGCAGTTAAAAAAAGAGAAATCACAGTCACTGGTAGCCAGACACACAAATGACTGAGAAACAACCAGTAGCTTTCCTGAAGCACTGTGATCATAATCAAATGAGAAGCACTGTGAGAGTGACTTTATTAAACGTCAGTTCTGATTTATTACTGAGCTGAAAGACATTACTTTGAGATTCTCTATGTGAGTTAATGAATGTGTGTTACTTTCTGTTCTCATTGAATTGGATATGTGTTTAAAAATCACAGATTTTAATCAAGGAATTACTGGAACCCCCTGCTGACTTTGCTTTGACTGAATTATTTTTCTTCGGCCTGTACCAGTTGTGCAAGTAAGATCTCACTGTTTCATTGAGTACTTGCACAAAGTTCATCCACAGCTCAGGAGTTGCATTCATGTGCTAGTTTCCATGCACTAGAGTAACACCTCAAACAGTGTGTGATGGATCTCAACATCAAGACTAGATGACTGGGAGAAAACCTTGCCTTTCAAGGCCTCCAAGTGGCCTGGGGTAAGCACAGAACACTGCTGTGAAGTTTTGCTCCTCTCCTTCTTCCCTCTCCTAGATCCCATAGGTGGGGATGAGGGAAAGAAGAGGAGCAAGCTTGTTCTTCCAGACCAAAGTAATGTGGCAAGGACATTGACTGATAATGGGTACGGAAGACAAGTGTGTCTGATGAGGACCTTAATGTGCATGCTCTTGGTGAGGTACAAAAGGCATCTCTTTTCCTGGAGTTTGCACTTGTTTACACACATATACAAGCAGTGAACAGTATAGGTCTGGTGATGACTCATTCAGTGCAGAATTCCCTCCTGGAATTGCTCTATCCATTGAAGTGTTCTGTTTCATGCTTCCATTTCTGACACAACTTCTTCCTCCCTGAAGTAAGAATGACAAAGTAGAGTAATTTCTGGGAATGAAGGGCCTACAGCTGTCAGAAAATGCAATACTGTTAGGTATAGGCAGAAGGCAGACCCTCTCCTCCAACTTATTTCTCTTCATTGTCTGCAAAATTGCCAATAGAATTACAAGAATGTATTCCAAATATACTCCAACAAGAATATTTAGTGATTAAAACCTAGGACTAATTGGGTTATTTAATCATCAGTATAGAACATCCAGTTCCAACTCACAGAGCTGATAAATTATCTTTAGAGAAAATAAACGAAAGGAAAGAAACATCAGTTGCCTCGCTAGAGTTCTGTAATATTACATTACTGAAAGAAGAGCACATCTGGGATTCAGTGTTGTACCATTTTTTGTCTCATTACAGGAGGGCAAAAAATCACATCATAGTGCTTTCAGGAAAACCATACATAATTCCTTGCCTTTTTCCTCTGGATAAAATTTGTTGTTGTTATTTCTGTAAAATACATGCCTAAAGCCCCAGCGCAGATGATGATGCCATTATAAAAAGTTTTGGCTTGAACAAGGAGTGAGACACTTTTTCTGGCCTGGACAGCTGAATGTCCATGGATAAAGCAGGCAGTGATAAGGAAAAAGGATCTATTTAGACCTCATTTTATTGGTAGGTTAGCTATAATGTTGAGTTTCCTTCCACAGGTAATACACGTGAAGCTGGAACACAGGTTTCCTGAACACAAATCCAATAATCTGGGGGGAAGGTAGCCCCTGCAACCTTGAACTGGTTTCAGACTATTCTTGTTTTTCTGTGAATTAATTTCAAACCCTCAATGTCAAAGGAGTGACACAGTAGTGACTTTTAGGCCCTAAAAGTGACCACACAGTCTCCCAGCACATTGCAAAGCTGTACGGCTATACCTGAATTAGTTTGGGATCTTGGATAACATGATCATAGCAGCATCAGTGTGTTCACAGGCACTGAGTTATGCAAATGCAGATCTAGAGTCAGGAACTAGGACCTCAGTGAGTGGGATGAAAGGGTCTGACATGGGAAATGTCTTTGGTGACTGATGTGATCAGATGTGGGACAGGGAGCCTAGATGCTGACTCTGCAGAGAGGCAATAACAGCGAGCATCTCACCATCCCAGCTACCTGTAATGGCCTGCCGCTCAGCGGCGGGGATCTGCTTCTCTCCTGCCAATACCAAGCTCACGGTTCTGGTGCTGAATGGGATGCATGCTCCCACAGCTCTCTCCTTTAATAAATAAACACATCTATGCAATGTCACAACAAATTAGGAACTACTTATTCCTGTTCATTGAGCCAGATGGAATCAATAATCAGCGGGGAGCTAGCACTCATTAAAGCAGCTCTCAAGGCCTCAGTGATAGGAGTGAGAAGTGACCCACTAGCCAGGTTTCCCTGTAGAGAGGAAACGGTGCTAAAACATTTCTCAGCTCGAGTGAAAATAACGGATAATGCTCACTTGACATTGCACCCTTTTACCATCTAAAACAGCTGTGGTTTCTCTTAAATAATACATGAAATGCCGCTCAGTGCCTCTCACCTGATAATAGTGCTGTGCAGCCTTGTGGAAAGAAGCTGAAATAAAAACAGGGCAGCAGTCCTTAGCTACATAGTCTTTCATGCTTCTTTTTGCCTGTCTGAATTACATCAGCCCATGTAAATAGGTGTGCTATTGATTGAAACCTCCATGTTCCGTTTGGCCAATTGCACGTTAGAATTTCAGTGCTTTGCAAAGCAGGTCTCTTTTCCTTTCTCTTGATTAGCAATTGTATAATACTGTATAATTGTATATTTATTAGAAATAACCGATTGGGCTTCCATAGTACCAGATGTGAAATATGTCCGTGCTGTGAAATGACAAAGAATAGATAGAACTTTTTCACTTCACTATTATTATTACATACTTCCTTATTGAAGAAGCCAGAAAAAACGTTGAAGGATCTGCTGCCTGGGTGCTGTTTGGGCTCTTAACTGGGGAATAAATCTCATCCCAAATATTTATTAGTCCATGACCTTGTAAGCATGAACTTGCCAATCTCAATCCTAGTGCAGCTCTACTCACATCAGTGCAGTCACAGTGATAAAGCTGTGTGTGTATACGCTGCAGGACTGGAGCCTCAAAAGATAAAACAGGTAAAGGGCTTCACAGCCCACAGGGATCTGTGTTCCTGACTGTATTTTGTAGCTGGGAAACAAAGGCAGAGATCACTTCAGGCCCTCACTGGCAGGGTTTACAAAGTCACTTTCTTTGTGTGTGCAAATGCAGCCTGTTTGACTGCAAAGTTCTGAGGAATCATCAAATGATTTCTGATTTTGGAGCTGCGGACCCAGTAACCATTCTGATTTTGGGGCTATGGACCCAGGTCCCCAAGGGTACTGAACTCAGGAATGGGGCGTGAGCATGTGGGCTGCATGTGATTAAGTCTTGGGATTTTAATAAAGTGCTACTCAATACTAGGAGTGAGTAGCAGCCCACGTGTGAGCCCCTGAGCCGTGAAGTGAAATTCATTAGCTACAATCACTTTCATAAGCCATTGCTTCTTGACTGTGTGTTCTTGGGCCTGTACTCTAAGGGATGCTTGTGTTGTGTAGATGTTGAGTACACTTACGAGGCAACTGAGTTGTGATCTTAGATTTCCTATACAGTCCATTAAATGCAAAGCCATCATTCTCTGCTGTTGATTATAAGAGCTTGGTTAGTTTTTACTGCCTGGTAACTGCTTGGCATCCTATTGACAAGAGTATCATTCTCACTCTGTTGTCTAGAAATGTAATCCCCAAATTTATCATCAGACTTGGTAGTAATCGGTGGGCACTTTGGGGAATTTTTAGAAGACCAAAGATCCAAATTGGATCCTGCAGATGGAATTCTACTTTGATTATCACATTAATTTTAAAATGATGATAAAATTAATTATGTTTTATATTACTATCTCATTAAGATTTAGTAATAAAAGGAGATGATAAGAAGGTTACTCAGCAGAAATGTGAGTACTTTTGTGGAAAGCTAATAATCCATCTGTCCTTGAAGTGTTGTTCTCAATAAAAAAAATGTATCCAAATACGGTAACTGTTGCTATCAAGTGTCACCTGTTCTCTATATTGCCTGAGACATTTTTTTCTGCAGTTTAGCTGTAGAAGTAAAATTTAAGCAACACTAGTGGAATCCAGCAAATAGTATGTTTTGTTGTAAGAATGTAAATGATTTCATTACAGCTTTGCAGATGTTAAAAATTAAATGTGGCAGGCAGTAAAGACAGATGGATGAAGCACTTGAAAGAGTTAAGAAACCTGAGCTCTTGTCTGCGCAATTTGCCACTGACTGACTCTTTTAATCTTCATGTAAAGCCTGAGGAAGTAGCTCTTGATCTATTTGGTGAAGCTTCCACTTATTTCAATCTGTTTGATACAGGCAGAAACAAACTTCAGAGTCCAGGGGAACTCAGAACAATGCTCAGACGCCTGTCTTATCTTTTCTTCCATAGTGGCATCTGAAAAATACGGACCTAAGTCAAGGCCCAGCTTAGCTCATCCCAAAAGTAAGAAGAACTTAGTGGAGAAGGCACCAGGAGTTCACTGAGTGGTCACAGTGAAGGCATTGCCCACTTGAGGACAAGGTAATGTGAAGCTTTTTAGTTTGAGAGAGGTCTGGTGAATCATTTTGCTAGAATCCATCCAAGGGGAGCAGTGACTATGGTGGTCACCAAATTGTAAGGGACCAGCTTAATGTTCTTAGGTCCATGAGGTTTGATGGTACTCATTCTGTAGTAAAGTTAATGGATGTTATAGCTGGACCCCTCTCAATAAATTGACAAAGGTCTTGGTAGTCTTGGAGCATCCCTGCTGACTGCAAGCTAGCCAGTGTTATGAACAGCTACAAAAGGGGGACAAGAGAAGACCCAGGAAACCGCAGACCTGTTAGTCTAACCTCAGTCTATAGAAAAAATACAGAGAAGATCGTGCTGGGGATATTGAAAGGCATTTGAAGAACAAAGCTATTACGAGGCGTAGTCAACATGGGTTCATTAAGAGAAAGTCCTGCCTTAGTAATTTTGTTTCCTTCTATGATAAGGTCACCTGTTCTGTGGATGAAGGAAAGGCAGCGGGCATAATCTTTCTGGATTTTAGTAAGGCCTTTGACACTGTACTTCCTGGCATGCTTCATGACAAAGTGTCCGTGGTGAGACAAGCTCATGCTACACTGGATGGTGAACTGGCAAAATGGTAGGGCACAGAGAATATGCCTCTGTAGCAAATGGGTCTCCATTTATCTGACAGATGGTCACTAGTGATATTCCCCAGGGTGCAAGATGAGGGCCAGTTCTGCTCGATATCTTTATCACTGATCTGGAAGCAGGAGTCAAGTGCATCCTTAGTAAGTTTACTGATGACACTAAACTGGGGAGGTGCTGCTGAGGGGCAAGAGGCCTTGCAGAGGGACCTGGATAGACTGGAGAATTGGGCATTTATCAAAGGCATGAAGTTCAGCAAAGGAAACTGCAGAGTTTTACTCCTGGGACAGAGCAATGCCAGACACAGGCACAGCTGGGAAAGGAGTGGCTGGAGAGCAGCTCAGCAGGAAGGTTCCTGGGGCTGCTGGTGACAGCAGGCTCATTGTGAGCCAGCAGTCAGTGCCCTGGCAGCCAGATGGCAAACTGCCTTTGGAGGTGCAGTAAACACAGCATGGCCAGCTGGCCAAAAGTGCTGATCATCCCACTGTATCTCTGGCATTGGTGTGGCCTCGCCTTGAGTACCCTGTGCAGTTCTGGGCTCCACAATGCAAAAAAAGATGTTAAGGTTTACCACCCTGGCTCTGCTCTGTTGTGCCATAGGAGGGTCAGACTGGATATCAGGGAAAATGTCTTTGCTGTGAGTGCCATCAGACACTGGGTCAGACTCTTAGAGAAGTGGTTGATGTCCCATGTGTTTCACTGTGTGAGAGGTATCTGGATGATGGTTTCATTAATTTAACTTTTGTTTAGCCCTGATAAGGTCAAGCAATTGGATTAGATGATGTCTGAAAGTCGCTTACAAGTGAAGCTATGCTTATGCTATGCTATTCAAAAATTTAGCCAAAAGATTCACAGTTTCTGCGACAATGTGGTGCGTATTACTGGAAATAAGGCGGTAGCTTCAGATAACTGAACATCTTTCTTGTTGACATGGACAGTGGGACTGAGTGCACTCTCAGCCAGTTTGCAGTGATAGCGACAGGACAAGGAGTGATAGCTTTGAACTGAAAAACTGAAGATGTATGTTGGATGTTAGTTGGAAATTCCTCACTCGGAGGGTGGTGAGACCCTGGCACAGGCTGCCCCGAAAGGCTGTGGATGCCCCATCCTTGGGGAAGCTCAAGGCCAGGTTGGATGGGGCCCTAGGCTGGTGAGGGCAACCAGCTCACAGCAGGGGTTTGGGGCTGAGTGGGCTTTAAGGTCCCTTCCAGTCCAAACATGACGTGATTCTATGAGCAGTGCTTCTATGCAGTGAGGAGAGTACCAACAACAATGAGAAATTTCTGCATGCATTCTGCTGAGGTCCACTGCAAAGAGCAGAGCTTTCATATGTACTAGCACCCTTATTGCATCTGTCCCAGCAGATGCAAAGTGAAGGAGAGAGAGAGAGTGATGTGTAGGCCCATGTGACCCTGTTCTCCCTGATGTATCAGGCAGGGTGCACATGCCAGGGAGTGACTGCTCTTGGCATTGTTTGGTCCTTTTTGTTTTTATGCATGGGATCAGTTCTGAGACTTTCTCACCAATTGCCTTGTTTTCCAGTGTTTTGGAAGTCACCATTCCCTGGTGGGAAGCAGGAAGAACACAGTTACATTCTTGCTTTCATTTGCAAGAACTTTCTGTTGCCTCCATTTTTCATTACTGTCTGCATGCTGCAATGCCTTATATGAAGAAATATATAGTGTAGCAACAATTTTGTATTAGGTGTCCATAAATAGGCTAAAAATTGTTTTGAATTGAACATTTATTTTATAAATGTAATTTCAAATGACTATGTATTGCAAACTGCCACGCAGCACATTCAGCAAATACTGCCTAGCTATCAGAAGACATTATTCTGCTTCCAAATTTGATTTGCGTGAGAAGAGAGTCCCTTATAAATTACAATTTAGGTTTAAGTGTTGACTCATTTTGCTATTGAATTCTTTTATTCTGAGCCTGCACCACTAAACTATAAACTTTTAGAAGTTATACAACCATTATGTCTCCCTGCACGGACTTCAGAAAATAGGGTTTCTTTTTCCTCCACTAGAGTTTGCTTGCTTAATTTCAGTGTTTTGTCTTTTTCATGAAAATGTTAACAGTACAATCTCAGTCTCCCTTCTTCCCATTTTACATTGTTACGCTGTTTTAGAAACAGTTACGTCTAGCTCTTCCGTTCCTGTGACTTTCTGTCAAATACTTCAAATGACTTTTTATCAGATAAATACTCCAGCCTGCCATTTTAAACTAAAACTGCTTACCTTCTTAAACTGATTCACTCTACTAAGATCCTTTATTCTTTGTACTGCACAGTACTAAATTCAAGTGTTAAAAATTCACATGCTTATCTTTATATTATTATATTGCATAACATATCTCCGAATCAGTGGTAGATTACAGCTTGTAATGCTGCTGTGTTAGCTTCAGCTCATCCTTATCATCAGCCAATGAGTAGGAATGACATGATTCCTCTCAGCCTATGAAAGAAGGAATATGCTGTTCGCAATGGCTAGTATTAGTCTGGCAACTGGGAAGTAAAGAAGGTAGGTGAAGAATTTTGTAATACATGGTTCTGAAACTAAGCATCGTGTTACAATTCCAGGATAGATCAAGTTACAAATTATGCAATTGGATAATTGAGTGTAGGTCTATTTTTAAGATTAGGGGGACTACGAAGGTTATGATAAATGATAGGATTTTGAATGCATGTGATGTAGGCTGGCAGGGTGCCTCACTGGATTATTAGTAATATATATAAAGTGAAGTGGCAGTCAGCAGGGCTGAAATGTTAGGGCAGATCAGTTAAACAGGGCAATTGCAATAGTTAGCTCCTCTATTCGGTTTGTTGTTGAGGGCAGAGCCATGTTTGTCATGTCGCTAGTAGTCACCATGTGGCTGTGAGTGGTCAAAGGAGTTGCAGGCCTTGTGTAAGGATGAGCATATGACTGTGTGTTTGTTGGTAATTTGTTTTGGATAGGCAAAATGGTGGGAAGGAGGTACATTAATGTGAGATACCAGTTTAATCCTGAGCATGGCATCACTTGTCTCCACACTAAATGCTTGAGAAATTCAACAAACCATCAATCCCCACCAAACACATACTTTCCCCCTCTTGGGCTTAATTCTAGCCTCTACAGGAAAGTCAGCCCAATTTGGCCTTCACCTTCTACTCCTTGCGGCAACAGAAGTGTCAACCCTAGTTTCCACCCTACTGCAATAGTAGTATCCAGAATTTTCTTGCTTATTCATACTCATTCCCTTCTAACCACTAGCAAAACAGCCCTAACCATATGCCTGTGTTTAGGTGTACTCTCAGCCCCTCGCCACCACGTGTCCTCACTCAAAACAACATCAAAAAATCATTGCTTTTTCCACCTCCATCCAGCTAGGCTGAATAATAGTTTCCATTAGACTTAATCTCACAACTAGCTTTCCTTCACATCTCAACCCACACCTTTATCCCCTTGCTAACATTAGCCTTATTCTCCTCTAACTTCTTAGGGGACCCCAGAAAAATTCACACCAGCAACCTCACTACTCACACCCCCTCACATCTAATCAGAGATATTATTCCTATTTGCATATGCCATCCTGAGCTCAATTCCAGACAAACTTGGAGGCCTTCTTCAGCAACCTCAGTAGGCAAGTGAGAGTGTGGGAAGAGCAGAAGTAAAACCAGGAAGGAATTTTTAGACTTCTTTTAGTTTCCTTTGCTTTGAGAAAAGGATTTCTTTTTTTTCTAATCTGCAGCTCTATAGATGATAGATCTTTAGGTCAAATCACTCCGTGTGTTTGCTATTGTATACTTTAATTCAGACATGTTGGGGAGCACCCCGAGTTCTCCTTCTTCGGAGATGTTAAAGGCATCTGGACGCCTACCTGTGTGACCTGTTGTAGGGCACCTGCTTTGTCAGGGGGTGGGACTCGATGATCTCTTGCGGTCCCTTCCAACCCCTGTGATTCAGTGACTTTATTTCACCTTCCTTCTACTACAAGCCAAGTCCATCAAACTTTGCTGTGAGGTTTATATACTTCTGCAACTTTTCTGGCAGGAATTCAAGACACATTTGAAGAAGTACCTTTGCTGCCTGGTCATATACCACACAGTTAGTTTTAGCACATCCCATACCAAAACAGTTTGAAGGTCACAGACTTCTGCCTTGCACCCGAGTACAGTTCTGACACCTACTGCTTTCAGCATAGGTTTAGCATCGTCTAACTTGTCAAACTTAGCATATAAATGGCTCTTGGAAACTGCAAGCAGCCCTTTATGGAGAACGTATCTTATTAACAAAGGTGATATTAGAAACTCACACAAGTAACTAAAGGCATCGAATGCAAAGTGCATCAATATGCTCAGAGACTGGTGAGCAGTGTTTTCCAATTAAGCCAACTGTTTGACCTTCTGAACTATAAATAAACTGCCAGAGTCCCTCATCTCAGAGACCAACTTTTACTGCAACACAATGCCACAGAACTCAGATGTACTTACACAGCTAATTCTGGAGCAATCTAATGGACAGGGTGAAATTTTAAACACTACTGCCTCAGAGAAAAGCATCCTCAAATTTCAGCAGTAGTGGCAGAGTTGCACCCCTTGGAACAGAGAGCACCAGTTCAGAGTATCACATCCTTCTGTGGAGCAGCATTCACCCAAGGCTTATGCAAACACTTTGGCTTATGCAAACGCTGAGAAGATGAGGATTTTTAATGGCAATAATGTGGAAAAAGTAATAATTCATAAGGGTTTCTGAACTATTTTCCCAGTCAAAACCCTTAAATGATTTACTGTTTTTAGACATCTGATGCGTATTTTTAGATTCTCAGTGGGAAGTCCCACTTGCAAAAGAAGACTGAAGTCAATGGAAGTCAGACTTTTCCTCCCTGTTCCAGAAATGCTGTACTATTTCTCTGGATCAGATCAGTTGTTTTGGGTGGCATACATGCCTTGGACCATACCCTGGATATAAGCACAATTGTTCAAATCAGGTACTGGTGTTTTAAAACCCCTTCAAATTCCAGGAGTTTTTGAAAAACATAACAAAGCTAAGATGTAGCACTTTGCATCAGATACTTCTATACCTGATGGCTCTTCTCTGTGCTGACTGACTTTGTGTAGTATCTTTGATGTCTGTTTATCTTCATTTCTTGTACTGGTACCCAAAACTGTAACAAGAATGGTGCAAGAAGGAGCATCCAAAGGGAGAAACTATATCATATTTGACAGTTTTACCTGCTATGTCAGCTCCTGCCAGCTGAAAAGAGATATCCTGGGTTTGTGGCAGCAGCTGAAAGACTGAAAATAAAATGGAAGACAGAAACAGCACCCAGAGATAAGTTTCCCCTAGTGCCTGTGTTGCTCACTGCATATCTAAAGATACCTCATACACCCACATAACATCTTGCCCTCATACTTGGTGAGCGGAAAAAAAAATCCAGGAAATCAGTATAATCAATTCTGTTGCTGAAATTGGGAACAAAAACACCAACGTAGCATTAAGAAGCAGGCATTTGTTATTATGACCGGATGCACAGGGTATCACTCCTCCTAATATGCATAGGTAGAGCTAAAAGCACACGAACTATATACATTCAACACATGTGAATATTCATACATTTTTCACAAAGTGCCTGCCTATTTCAAGAATTGCTATATATGTTAAAATCTAATACTATCTGTGTTAGTATGGGGCTCTGCAAGGGGCCTGTGGTTAATTAATTGCCATGTATCAATACTCCTTGGGAAACAGTTGTTGTAATTACTTATTTCTTTCAAAGTATCTTTTAATACATCTTATACAGAGTCCTAAACATCTTATAATTACCTCTGCACAGATGCTAGTGAGAATGCACGTCCTGTCAAACCCTTGCATTAATGTTAAAACCAAAATTTCACTTTCTCATTCATTCCCTCACATTCATTTTCAAAAAATGCAGCAATTGTCATTATATATTCCTGGAATATAAAGACTTGGGCATCTACCACTTCACCTTCAGGGAAATGTACTTGAATTTTTCCATCTACAGATGTAATTTGTTCTTAAAATTTGTCCAGTACATCTCTACCTAAAAGCAGACAGAGCATTTGGACATATACAAGAACTGATATGTCAATAACCTTTTAGTGCCCACCAGTCTGAGAATTGCTATACATACTAAATTTCACACTACATATGTGCTGTGTAAATATGAGGTTCTTGCTGGGGGTCTTTGGTGGCTGTGCATTTCCACTGGAAGGTGCAATCTGGCCCAAAGGTCGTATGCAAAGTAGGTCAGATCCTCTATTTGGTGAAGAAATTGTTTACAAACAATCAACTGCTCACTAAGCTTCTAATTATCACAACTTTGTTACAGTGCCTATTTTAACAACTCTAGTAGGGTATGCAGCTTGTAGAATGTTGGGACTCTGCTTTTTGGCTCCAGATGTCCTGTTTATCTAAGAAAAACAACCTTCCCTAGGCAGAATCTCCATGTGCTGAAGGCTCTAAATTAATTGCTGGATATCAATACCATAGGATTTACTATTATCAGTACTTCAGCAGTGGTCATTACGTATGCATATAAAATAATGGGGTCTGTGTTCTTTGGACTTCCAGGCAAAATCCCACAAGTTAGTGGTCCTCACCAATACCTCGTAAGTGGCTATGCAATTTTAGCTGAACAGAGAGGAAAGACAGAAGAACAGCAGCTTTGCTTTAGAAATCAGAAGAGAAGGAGATGTTTAGTCTGAGTCTAGGAATATGCCAAAAATTTTAAGCACTAGAAAAAAAAAAAAGCAGCTTTTTTTTTTTTTTTGGCAGTGTTGTTATTAATTTCACAAGGGATCTCAGCATAGTAATGTCTCTTCAAATGATGGGATTGCAAAACTCCCCTTTCTGTGAAAGCGATGCACACAGTGTAAGAAGTAGAACACTGTGTCCTATTCACTACAGCTCTGTGACTTTCCACCAGTACTTCAAAGCCAGACATGAGAAGAGGCATGTAAAGAGCAAAAATTAATGAAGCACGGCACACTGCAGGTAATTTACAAGCACTTAACTTGCTTCTCTGGTTTGCCTACAGCTTTGCCTTGGACCTTGTGCTTTGACCTAAGCATCCTTATCTTTTGCTGTGATCTTGTCTTTTGCTGTGATAAGGATATGAATATCAAGGCTTCAAAATCTGTTACATCAGAAAGAACAGAACAAAGCACTAGAAGAGAAGTGGGGCAATACCTCATGTAGGCTGAAGAACAGTCTTGTCCTCTGTTTTCTCCTTCTGCTTTTTTGCATTCAAGGAAGCTGCAGGAAAGTAGGGTCTGAAACTTGGGGGAGGTGGTAGAAGTGAGTTAAACAGAGGAGAGCATAGGTTAAGCTTCAAGCTACGTCCTCACCTGCCTGGTTATGTTCTTTGATATAGTCTAGTGAATTGATTAAAGAAATGGGATATGCTGAAAATTGGTGTGCCTCTGGAAAAAAAAGAAAATTAAAGTGTTCTAGCTGTTCATTCAAACAGAGAAGTGCTGTTGTATCTGGCCCTTAGATACGAATTCAGTAGCTGAAAAATGTTCTGTCTTAAGGTCTTATTCTTTGCAGGGTAGCAGGCACAGACCAGCAAGCATTAATAGAAACATTCTCTTTTTCTCCCTCTGCCGTTCAAGCAGGCAGATTAACTAAACGTTTATTGAAGGATACGCATTAATTAGTTGGAGAACAATCAATCTTTTGTTGTACCTTCTTTCAGACTAATAATGTTTGACTAAGAAGAAAACCAAAATTATAAATCAGGAAACCATTTACCTGATGCTCAACTGTCATGGTTGTTCATGTGGTTTGTTACAATACTCCCACTAGGTACAGCTCATCTAAGTCTGCCTTTGAAATGCTCTAACATGAAAGAATGGATTGTAGGCTGCTGTTCTTTCTCTGACCCTCTTGCATTGTACCCAGAAAGAATGAAAAAAATGAAATCTCATATGAAATGGTATTTTGACCTGGAGGGAAGAAATGAAAATCAGATCTTTTAAGCCACATATGTGTCCATATTCGCCATATCAGGTAATGGTTGTTCACTCAATTAGTGACTGAGTGGTAGTTTTATTTGCAGTCGCTCATAGTTTTAACATATTCCCTTGTTCCAGGCTATATAGACAGTCAGTCTTTGAAAAGGAGAACTGATAATGCTTTAACAATGTCTGCTATCATAAAAAAAAAGGTCTTCCATGGTGGGAAGAAAAAGCATTCACAAAGCTTAAGAATTTATTTTGCAGAAGCCATCTTTGCTCTTTCGGTAGTCTTACAGATCTAAATGGTTGGAGTAATTGCCTTTTTGGCACTGGTGATATCCAAAGGTGACAAACGGAAACAGTGCTCAGTCTCTTCTTAGAACTAAAATCAATAGCCCATGAAGTGCTGCCTAAACAGGAGGTACATTTAGCTTGCAGTCTTTTTGCAAGAAGGAAAATGGATTACGCTGGTCTGTTTGATGGTTCTTTGACATAGTCACTCCTCTTGTTTTTAACACACTCTTGGATTCAGGTAGAATGTGATTAAAGAGTCTTTATCCTAGCCTGTCTATAGACTGGTGTATTTTCTTTCTAGCATAAAAAATTAGTGGAAAAAATGTTTTTGTTATTTCAGCATACAGAATTAATTAACCCACTGCTTAGCCACCACATTAAGGGTCTAAAATCCAGCACGAGATGAAGAAAACAGATTATAAAATGACCCTGTGGAACAGAATGAAAGCTAGCAGATGCTCCTGAAAATGGACAAGATCTAGGTACCCAGACTTTCAAGTATAAAGTGGAAGATTTTAAGTTTATGTGATAAAATAGAAAGATGAAACAGAACAGTTAGCCTAAATAGCAAATCACAGCAAACAAAAATAAATAAATAAAAATAAAGTAAAAAAATAACAAAAGTGAAACAGGCCTGGCCTCAGTTTCAAAATCCCTCGAGACCACGCATGTCTTCCCACTAGCTTTGGGTAAAGTCAAGACATCTGCTCCTTTCTCCCACATTCATGTGTATGCTGCTGCCCGAGTATGCTGGACAGACATCTCCAGCTATTCCCTCAGTAGCGGTGAAACACTCTCCAGTCACTGTCCTGTCCTGTGCTGTCATGCTGCTTTTAAGGCCAACACTAACCATAACCTCTTAGTTATTGTTTATACTGCCCATCCTTCAAACAAAACTGAATAAATCCAGCAATATGGATTGTGGCCTCCACTTATACTTGGGGTAGCTACAGGATGATACTTCAGAGTCTTTCCAGTTGTACCCAGTTCTGTGTGATGCTGCTAGCACCGAGCTATTGTGAAAATGTGTGTGTTCTGTCAGATTTGTTCTCTTGAATCATAGAACAGAATCATAAAGGTTGGAAAAGATCACTAGGATCACCAAGTCCAACCATCAGCCTATCCTCACCACGCCCACTAACCACATCCCTCAGTGCCACATCTACAGATTTCCTGAACATCACCATGAATGGTGACTCCGCCACTTCCCTGGGCAGCCCATTCCAATGCCTCACCACTCAGAAATGAGAAGAAATTTTTACTAACATCCAGCCTGAATCTCCCTTGGCGCAACTTGACGCCATTACCTCTCATCCTAAAAATACCAACTGCTAAGGGACAGAAGCTGCAACATGGCTAGCAAGTCCTTGAGTGAGCAGGGACTGCCCCCCCAATATCTATTAGTTATGAAGAAAACACTTGAGAATTTGTTAATTCCAATATATTCTCTTCTTTCTTTCTACTTGCCTAATTCTTAAAAATCTTTTTTTATTTGAGTCTCTTAACTACTGTTATTTTAACTGCAGAACTCATCTTCCTGCAAAGCTGGGAATAGTTGAAGTCTATAATGAAGTTAATTTGACTTCATTTTTAATGAGTAGGCACTTAGATCCACTGAAACCAAGTCTGCATAGAAAGAGGGCTCTGTGAAAAGGTTTCACGAAACCACAGCTGGGGATTAATAGTGCTTTGCATAGTCTTTTGTCTTGGTGGTTTCACTGAGCTACCACAGGTTCTGCCATCTTCTCTGTCATACCTTTCCTGTATGTCTAGCTTACAGTGATCTCCATGGGGATCTCCCCATGACTTGTGGAATAAAACCAAGCACCTCAAGCAGACAGTAAATCCAGTAGGTTACCTGACTCCTAAACCGGAGGCACCACAACACATCTGCATCCTGCAGATCTAGACTGCGTAGTATTTGAGAAAATGATCCACTGGCAGCGTGACTCAGACACGTTAGATATACCTGCTGAACCAGCAAAGTCCACCTTTTTCCCACCTGGGAAAAAAATCCAGGCTTCACTTTATGCCCAAGGCTGGTAATCAAAGATGGTAATCCCAGAACAGATTTCTACTATGCTTGCAATGGGAAGAAATACATTCTTTCGTAAGATGTCGTTATAGAAACAACACTATGACTGTTGCCTTTTACTTTGCCTACATCTCAGGCTTGTGGCAAGCTTTCCTACTTAATAATGGAGTTTTGACTGAAAGACTCCTGTCTATTTTTAAATTTCAAATTTCACAGCTGAAGCTGCAGATTGCACACCTCAGTGTCCTCTGCTTAGTGGTCACTTAGTGATCACTTTGAAGAGGCAGAAACCTGCTGGACTGCATGGCTTTGTTTTCCAAGATTTCAAAGGAAGTCCTTCCCAGCTTTGAAGTCAGTCCATTGCTGAAGTTCTTAGCAGGAAAGACGAACATCAAAAATGCTTCAGGTGTAAGATGTTACACCATTAACACCAATCCTCACTCAGGGTTGGGCCAAGTCAGGAGGGGACAAGGGACAGCTGGTGCCCATGCTCAAGGATTCCTCACATGATCATTATTAGAACATTCCTCTAATATCAAACGGAGCACAGCCACAAACATAAGCTAGTATACGTTGTTCTATGGAGACTCCAGAACTACTAGGCTACATGGGAATTTAATTAGGGATACACTAGTTTTTAAGAACTAAAAGGACCCTCCAGTCCATTTTTCTAAGTACACAAGTCATAGAATTTCATACTGAAGGTTTGGAATCAGGCTATTGAGCTCTTCTTTGTTCATATTTCTCCTACCATGGGGAAGGCTGGAATCAGTTTCATTTGTAAGTCTCCTCAATCTGTAGTCTGACAACTTTTGTTCTTGAAAGTGAAAAGAATATTTTCAAAGCCAACGGAAATTTAACCCAGGAAAATGTGCTCTCTCCCATACCAAAGAAACATTTAAGAAGAATAATAACCGGCTGCAAACCTACTTGCAACTACACAGATGCCTAATTTCAGCTTCAGCTGTGGTCTTATGGAGTTGTGTGGGATATTTCCGTTTTTCCTTTAATCAAAAGCCAAATTAGATTTGAAATTTCTCATATGTCAATAACTCAAATGAGAATATTACTATGTTTCATTTAGTATTGATCTATGAACTTTACAGTTATTGAGTTTTTGAAGTTTAGTGTTGCCCATCAGATCAGTTTAAAGAAATGACTCTTTTTACAGATGTAGTTGTTGGCTTTTTTTCTCCTTTCCATTATTAGAATCATTCCTGACAAGTGACACTTGTTAATATAAATGTATTGTTTCACTTTTACACCATGCTAGGCTAGATAGCTTCATCAAGACCCATATCTTCATGGTTAACAAAATGAATTAACCTGTCAGCTACTTCTGTTTGTTTTTGCATGGACTGACAGAAGCTTATCTCTTTGCAATCCATATCCCACACCATGATTCACATTTCATCATGAAGCCCAAGCCAGTGTAGAAATGGGGGGTCCATGCAGGGGATCTTTATACAAACCCTGAAGCTACTTTAAAGCTGAACTTTAATCCTAAATAAAAATGCCACAGATACAGCATAGGATTTGGAAATCCTTTGCTTAGAGATGGAACAGTTCAATAAATGCTGATTTAGCAGCAGATACACCAGGGTCTGTGCCAAGGTGATTCAAAGTCAAAAATCTGAGCTGCAAAAACCTCAGTGGAAATACTGAACCTCCCATGGAACTGTACCAGTTCGTACATCATGTTCCATGGAGACTAACAAGATGCACTTATTCCTAGGATTGCCAAGGAACATGCCTATTGCAGTGACGGTTTTTGCTAGGTGTTAACTCATTCTCTCCCTTACAGCTAACCCATCAGAAAATATGCCACGGAAACACACCCACTCTCTCAAGAGAAGTAAAGATTGCCTAGGATAAAATCCCACCCTGAAATCCCATTTGGTTCACTCATGTCTGTAGTCTTTCTATTCCAACAGGTCATTTTGGAAGAAAAACCATACAGGAGCCACAATCACTGAAATCACGCAACTGTCTTCAGAAAACATTAACAATTTCATGAAATCCTTATACCTAAATTTTCTGCTCAGCCTGCTTTCATGTATATTTGCCAGCTTGGATTACTGGAGGTGCAATTTAAATACTTACAAATATAGTTCTCTAAAAGCTGAATTTTCACACAAAAGGTACAGGAAATGGAACAGAGTTTTTGCCTTCAAGTGTTTATCTCTGTATATTTTTCTTTTTACAAGAAATCTGCAAATTAAGCTGCTCTTCTAATTATTGTGGACCGATAACAAATAGAGTTAATGAGAACAAACTAATACAAGTGTTAAATAAACTAAAAGACAATGAGGTGTTAACATCCATGAATAAATGAAAGCTTCTCTGATTAATGCCCGGATATTATGTTGATCTCCTTCACAGAGACACCCTTCCCAGGCATGGTTTTTCTCTCAAAAATTCCCTCTAAATCAGTCTTGAGATTTACTGCTCTGTACCAAAACAACCGGGTATGTGTTAAACTCAAGGGGTCACACATCTGAAAGCCAAGCATTTAAAACTGATCTTCATCTGTTTTATCCATCAGCCTTTGCTCTCTCTTAAGAAATTCAGACAAACGTAACCAAGGATCCTCTGCCTTTCTCTTTTCAAATGATTCTATAACTAGGTAATGAAACAATACAATGGAAAGTAACGAAGTATGCAGCCCCTCTTCCCATTTTCCATATGTTATATTTTCTTCTAAGTATTACAACCAAAAAAGGCTATATGAACTAAATAAACTGATCTTCAGTGACTTAATAGAGTTACGAAGATATATTAAACAGGCTCCTCATTAGGTTTTACAAAAACTTAATTATTTGATTCAAGCTAAGAGAGGAAAGTCTGCATATATAAAACAAGAAATAGACTATATTCCACTCCTGTTACATTACAGAGACCAAGTGAAGAATCAGTGGCTGTGTATCAAGACCCAGATGACACTTTTTCTTTCATCAGAGATGATAAAAATCGTTGCCACAGAAACTTTTATCTCGAAACTATCAGCAAAGACAAGAAATACTCAAGAAATGGGGCTACATCCAGGAAACAGGGCTGATGTCAAGAGAAGCACTGCAGCTGAGGAAAGACAGTATTAACTGTTGTTTCAGGAATCTGCTGAGTATGTGCTTGAGGCACCTTGCCCCACACTCACTGGATTTTGGAGGCACATCTACCATGCAGGTTACACCAAATCCTATTCAGAACAGCAACAATCTCACTGTTAGCTTAGTAGGTTCTCGTCTAGGTCAAAAAGGCTTAGGGATCATCACAACTCAAAATCTGAATAGCATTTAGGTTCTCCTTGTGAACAGCCTTTTAAAAGCACTGCTTTCACAATCTTGTCAGGTGCAAACTGCCTTTAGGCCAGCCTTATATGACATGGAGATGGCATGAGTTGATGGTGATGATTTACAGACATACCAAGGGATTGACATTTTGCCATTTTTATGGACTACAGTACATTTTGCAAGCACGTAGATTTTTTTTTTCCATATAAGTCTCTGAGTCCACCTAAGCATGGTCCCCCTCACACACTGCCCATCTTCAGTTTTTGTCTCTTGTCATCTTATATAAGAATCCAGTACTGTCTCGCAAGGTTCCATAGATCACAGATGCATAAAGGCTGGAATAAAAACAACCGTGCCAGTGTCTCACCACTATTTCTAGGAAGAAATTTTTCCAAATATCCAACCAGAACATCCCCTGGCACAACTTGAGGCCATTACCTCTCATCTTATCACTGTTATGATTATGTCAGGAATCACAGCTCATTTGCATGACCTCTGCTTTCCTAGCCTTATTCCTAGAGGAGTTGGAAATCATTCTTGCATGGCATTTTAGAATAAGAATGAATTCAGAATTTCCTGTAAGTCTTCATTCATCACTCAGAGCTGAATACAGACACTTCAGTCACAGCAGAATTTGTTGAATTAATCCTCTTCAAGACAGAAATATTTGACATTATATGAAGCCAACTCTAAAACAACAAAAATGTGCATAAAACTTAAGTGCTCCATAATTACAACCTCTGTTAATTAAATGCTGAGCACTGTTTCTTTCTGGGGTGGAGATAACAGGCAAAAGTAAGCTACCTAAGAGAACACTGCAGAACCTAACAGAGCTGCTGTTACCAGACATCTGCTTGTCGAACATATAGGAAACATAATACTTGACGACATAGGTGTGGCTGACTTGCAGTTAAAAGTGACACCACAGGCTGCAGTAAAAATGTATAAAATCACCATTTGCAAATAAGGAAGAGAGAATGATTGCAGCACTGGCTCTAGACTGTAAACTGAACATTGCTAGATACTGGACCACGGTCAAAACATGACTAGTACCACAAGCAGCTTTGAATCAGTACAAATTATCATAAATCTATTAAGTTTAACTACAAAGGCTACCTAAGACTTTTACGCTGTGCCTTTTCAAGAGAACAACTGAATCTAATTCTGTATGGAAAGCAGCCTATAGGATGGTCATTCCTGAAGACAGTGTAAAATCAATACTCAGAAAAGAATTTTTGAAATGAAGGAAATAAAACAAATAGCTGCTATTTAGTTACAGTTTAAAAATGTAGATAAAATCTTACAATTAAAAAATAGAAGAAAATATACGTTAGTGCTCACGAAAATCTAAAAACTAGAAAAGAGCTGCACTTAAGCCCAAAATAGAACAAAACATGCCAGAAAATAAACAAACAATAACTAAACAATCAAAAAACAAACAAAAACAAAACAAACAAACAAAAAACAGGGGATTGAGAAAGACGAACTGGTAGTCTAACCTAGAAATTCAGCCAACAAATATCTTTAAAAATCAAAAGAAAAGGAACACAACAGCGAAGAAAAGGAAGTGAAGAACACTCTTGAAACTCATTAAGGCTAAAGATCTGACACTGTCCATTTATTTTCTGGAGAATATGCAGAAAAAGCATCAAACTAAAACCCAAACCAATTAACTGGTACTTCCACCTATGCTTAGTACTGGGAGATGAAAACACTTCAAAATATCTTCAGTATATAGGGATATTTCCAAGGTCTCTATCAAAGTGTGCAAAAACCTGTGAAAGAGTCTAGTAATGCAAACACACTCAGTGGACCTGCAGTACCTGCTAAATATCATACATACCCTTTTGAGGCTGTGAATAATAAAAAGGCAGATTTATTAAAAAAAAAAAAAAAAAAAAGCTGATTCAGTGTCAGTGAAGGTTTTCCAAATGGACAGATTTTTCTAACTTTGGAAATATAGTTTCATTTAAATGTATTCTAGGAGAAGGCCTCACTTTTCAGTGTGAAAAAATATCGATCTGGATTGGATTTTTCAACATCTACAGTACAAAAATTCTACAAGAAAACAAATGATATTGATTTTTCTTTTCTTTTGTCATTTGTGATTCTGATTATTTGGAACTTTCCTTCCATGCAATCACTGAATACATAGAATTTTCTGTCTAATTTAGAAGGTAAAAGGACTGAAATATCACTTTCAACATTGAAAAGTCTTTAGCCATTTCACAGACTGCACGCTGCTTAAAAGAAAGTAAGTCTTCTTAAGCAGTGCTTACTGTTGGTAGATGGCAATTGAGTAGTTTTGCTAGCTGCAGATTCCCAGGTTTGTAGCTTTGGCAGTGAAAGAAAGAAAGAACAGAAAGAAAGAAGAGATACCAGGATGTAATACTCTCTTCCAGTGCAGAAGGATAGCAGGGATTATAAAGCTCTGGTAGCAGGAGCCAGCCAGCATTTGTTGGTGACAAGTTCAACCACCCTGTTTTCCTGGGTACAACAGTATAAAGTCTCTTTTTAATAAAACTACATAACTCTTTCTACATAATATTATATCCGTAGAATAAACTGTATAATTTCACTGGATAATATGTCTCGGCATATTAAAACCATATAATGCCTTTATACACATCTTCTCTTGAATGTACGCTCTCTTGTGTGTAAAGACTAAATAAAAAATACACAGCTTTTGCAGACAGAAAAGAGCGTGCTACCTTACATTAGTAGGGAAATGACTTACTGATACTTAACTCAGAAGTGGATTTCCATGTATTAGTAAGCAATCATCAGTGAATTTCTTTTTCAAGAACTAACTGAATTTCCAACATCTTGAGCCCACATCAACATCAGCACTTCGGACATCTTCCAGAAGAATTCCACAGCTTAGCTGCCGAATACCTGGGAGCCATATTTCCACCAATTTGATGCCTTTTTCCTACTCGCTTTGTGCAGCATTCTGGAAGGAGACTGTGATCAGTAGGTCCCTTCCCAGGCCACCTGGAATTTTAGAGACCACATTTGTTTTTTCCCATCAGTTGTCTCTTTTCCAGACTGAACAACTGTGCTCATGTGATCATCTATCATACACAAGCTACACTATACCAATTTGTTGCCCTCCTCTGAACCTTTTCCAATTCTTTCATACTTCTTTTTTTTTTAGTGGAAAAAAATAGAGAAAAAAAGTCTGTCTCTCAGAGCAATGTGTTGCATAACACAGTGCCACATATCCCAAACAGTGTGCCTACCTTAGTGCCCAGCCTTTGGGAGCATCTCCAGTTGCCAATGACCACAGTGCCACAGAAGAGACAAAACTGCCTATGTACCTTTCCACTCCCTGCCCTGCATCTCCAGCCCTTCCATGCGTCCCTTCTGATTTTCACAGCGAAGTTTCCTTTCCACTGGCTGACGCTGTGGCTAGGATGGGCTTGCTCTGTAAAACAAACTCTAATCAACCCACACATAATAATAGTAAGATCAAGAGAATGGACAGTGTGATTCTAGTCCCTGAAGTGCCCACAGGAAGCTTTGGCTCTGTTTCAAAACCTTCTCCCCTCTTCCTGCCCCCACCCGGACCTTCTCCCCTGCTGTTGTGGATCATTAATGTGTAATAAGTGTTCTCAGAATTGGTTATCCACCTTCTCTCTCCAAAAGTGAACATGCCTTTTGTGCAGTAATTTGAATTACTCTAAGACTAGCGAGTTTGCACAGCAATTCCACTCCCACATCCAGTTCCTCATTGCATACGGACTTTTTCCTTGTCCACACTCCTTGAAATGGAAAGAAAAAGATTGGCTATTTAAAAAGAAGAAAGGAGAAAAATAAAAGCTCCCAAATGCTACACTGAGATGCAAAACAGCCTGCTGTGCATTACTACACAGAGATGAGACATTGTGAGGAAATAATCATGTCTTGCATCTGCCTGAAATGACTATTCAAATGTAAGTTGTACTAGTAATTAAGATAGCAATTATGATTTTCTCTATTTTGAAGTTTGCTACAATAAAGGATAAAGCTTTCTTCAGCTCACATTTCCCAAGGCAAAAGTTATATGAAAAGTACCAAAAAAGCTCCACTGTCTTTAATTAGAAACAAATTTCTATAAGATAATGATATTACAAGAAAGAGCAAGAAGCCACAGAGGTAGAGAAAATTAAATCTCCCCTTTAAGACTCATCATCACATCAAGTCTGCCTTTGATGATAAGTAGCCCTTTTTCTATGCGGCAGCCCACTCCCACCGATGCACAGCAACCGATAAATAATTCAGAATTCACAAACCTGGAGGCAGAACTGCATTCTGGAACACGTATGACGACCCTGCAAGAATCTTTTCCAGCAACCCTATGCAGAATTTCACAGTGGGACATGACAAGTGATGCTGATAACAGTATTGTGGCTGTGTGACCAGCTACGTCAGTGCCTCTGTGTGTATGTGTTTGGGACACATGTTCAACTTAACTCGTGGTGCAAAGGGGAAAGCAGCAACTGTGTTCATCAGCCTGGGCTGAGACCCCCCAACCCTGAGCACCAGGGCTGTGCAGGGAGATAACTGACTGGATTGACTGGAGTGACGGCTTCACCTCTACCCTTAAAGACTGAAATTTTCAGGTTTAAAAGCTCATTCAGACATCACAGCAATTTTAAAATCTCATTATATATACAATATACCAGTATGTCTCCATTAGTACAGATTTTCCAAACAGAAAGCATTAAACTGATTTACAAGGAATCTTAGGAATCTGTATTATAGCACTTGCACTTCAAGGTGTGGGTTCACCCCCCACGAGCTCTAAATGTGCTTCAAAGAAACTCAGGGATTACTCAGATTTTAGTGAACTAGGATGAGCTGGTACAAGTCACAGAATTTTCTACATATTCCAAAACACAAGGTATGGTAAATTGGCAGATCTTAACTTACAAAAGTGAGTAACCTGTCTAAAACTGTAACTATGAACATTAATACTTCAAATGTGTTAGTCTAAGAATAAAAAAAATCCACACAAAAGTTTTATTTTTCATTGAACGTGAAGCCTGTAAATATCTGTTAGGCCTGGTAGTGACTCTGCTTTCCGCAAGCATGAAATAGAACAGGGAGAGAAGAGGAAAATAAGTGGGAAAAAATAATACTTAATTAAACGTTACATTCTGCATTTTAAAATGTCTTAATTGTCCAAGTATGTTTTTCATGGCCATGGCTGGTTAGATAGTGTCAGAAAAGTTACTTGGAGGTAAAAAAGAGGACCAGAAGAGACTTGCAGAATTAAACTAGAGATTAGCCATTACCATGAGAACCCTCCTCCATTTGGGAAATGAGATGGAGAGAGCCCCCTCATTAAAACTTGCAGTGGCTTATATGCAATTTCCAACGAAATGCTATGCAGACAAATCCAATCTTATTTTTATAACAGCCTTGACTCTGCAAATCATCTCGCCTTATTTCCATGCAGAGCAGACAGACAAAGCACTGAAGGCATTCCTTCTGGAAAAGTAACAACAGTAAGGGACGTAAGGTTCCCTAGGCACCATTCTGTTGAAGAGAGGTGATTAAGTAATTCCCTGACTCAGCCTAAATTCAGCATGACTTATTTCTAGAGCCAAGAATGATAAGAAGTTGTTTAAAGTAATAAAAAAGAAAAAAATAAAAGAGCCAACCCATACTACAAATGGCATTACAGTTGTTAAATGAGCTCTAGGGTATTTTACCAGACTGTGAATTATTTCAAGCTGGGGAATAAAAATAAAGATGACAGAAGTAAACAAGTAAAATAAATAAAAATAATTTAGGCAACTGTTGCTCAGCAGCTCACCAAACACCTCCTCTGCTCCTTCCCACAGGCTCATATTTCAGCAATGCTGTTTGCTTGCTTTCAGTTCAGTACGTGACTTGCAGCTGAGATTTGGCCTTGCCTCATACTGACAGATTCAGTCATTCAAAGACCTCTTTCAGATTTTGTATTAATTAACACTGGCTAATTCTTAGTTGCTGGGTTTGAGTCATGCCCTTCTAGCACCTCTGCTCTGGGAAATGGGTTAGCAGAGCTTACTCTCCTAGAGCTGCAGTTTCTATCTCCCTGCTCAGCAGTTGGAGTGCTCCCCTGGAAAGAGATTAATTCTATCACATATCCCACAGGGAAAAAAAATATACAAACCAAAACAACAACAAAAAAGGGACATTAAAAACATCTGTCTTTTCTGTTCTTCCACTTTCTTCCATTCCCTCTTTTCCCTTACCTTTCTGCTTTTTGTATTAATGTCAGATACTGGACTCCAGTTAGGATTGTGGCGCAGTTCTGGCTCTTTTCTCCATTATAAACAATGAACTGTTGCCACTAACTTTTGAAAAGTGCTACTGAATAGGTATTCATCCACCTCTTAATCGCTGCTCTTCTCATGTAAATGCCCATGAACAGTGACCTGAGAATGGGACATTCGGCAACTACCCTCACTTCTTCTGCCATATGCTCCTCTTTGCAGCCAAGTGCTGGGCTCCTGCTGTCACACGATGCAAAGCACGCATTAATTTTTTTGTTTCAGTTCCCAGGGGGCCCTTCTGCTGAAAGAGATGTTGTGGGGTTTTTTTCTGCAGTTAAAGCAAATTCATCTTTTTGTTTACTCTTTGTTTAAAAACCAAAATGCTTACCTCCCAACCTGCTAAAGGAGAGATACAAAGTTCTAACCAAGCAGAGCGCAAATTGGCAGCAAAACATCTCCCTGCCAGGGCTCATGTAGAGCAGATATCTGCTTTACAGTTCAGAGAACTCTTTTAGTTTCACAAGTATAAAAAAAAAAACTATAAAAAGAAGAGCGAGTAATTTCATCACTTGAGGAAAATTGACAGGTCATAATCAAAGGAAATTAAGCACTGATGGAAGATAAAAACCCCAACTACTGTCTCAGTATGATCATATTGTTCAGGTCTGTATCTATGTATTCTGCAGCGGTTAAATGAATTTCAGCACTGATTATGCATCCTGTGACAGAATAAAAGAGCAGACTCATTTTCCAGTGTAGATAGTTTCTCTCTGGAGAAAGCAACCACTCCAGAAGTCTTTGCACTGAAAGAAACATAAGTATCTCTCGCTCTTAATGGGGTAATCTGTGTTTGAACACACTGAACACAAGCAAGGATGAATCTCAGCTTTAAAAATGATTCCCAAGATAATGGGTCTGTAATTCCAGTGTCTTCTCTTGTGCGCTTCTTGTAAATGGGAAAAACATTGTCTGTTTTCTAGCCAGTGGGGACCTCCCCAGGCTCCTAGGATCTTTGGTATACAATCAGAGGGGGGGTCCTGCTGTAAAATCCACTAACTTGCTCTTGCTGTTGACATTCATTTTAAGAATAAGCTACTTTAAAGCCTTTTTTTGTGGTCTGGCCCCACACTGAGCAGTGTCAGTTCAAGTTGATCTTTGGTTTTCCTTGTGTTCTCCCTAAACCTTTTAACTGCAGCTCTGTAATCTGTGAAGCCTGACCATGTTTCCAGAGACCGTATTTCTTCTGTCCACATTCCAGGAGCTCCTTGCTCAGGCAAGATGATCTTCTACCCCACTTACTTGACTTATGATTGCCTTAATGACTTAATTAATTATAATTGCCTTACTTGGCTTAATGAGATTGCCTGCTCCTGGGCTTTTAAAAGGGGGGGGGGTCCTAAAGTGACCAGATCTCACAGCCCCTCTAAATTCTCTAGAGCAGATTCTCAGGGGACACTGCTATCCATCTCCCTAAGTAGCTCTAAGTTTACTCTCTTAAAGTGCAAGGTAGCAGTTCTGATGGCATTTTTTCTCATTACACCAAACATTTTGAACTTAACGTCTTGACCACTGTGGCTATGATCTAGCATCACCTCTCCAACAAAGCCTTCCCTACTCTCAAGAAACAGATCCAGGAGGCTCGCAGAATTCTTGTAACAAAGTTGTCTTCAACGTGTTCCAGACCTGCGGCAGCATTTATGTCATGGAATTTGAAATCTCCCTTAAGGACATGGACAAGTAATTCAGAGATTTCTCCTAATTGCCTCTAGAATAGCTCAAAAACTCATATATTTGAGTTTCTTTACTTGTCAAACTGATGGTAGTAAAACGTTCTCCTAGCTCAGAGTACTTTTGAAGGTCTTCAGAAAACTGAAGATTAATTAATGTTTCACTGCTACCACAGGTAACCTGACCACCTGCTGCCTCATCTCCAGGATGAAGCTGTCTCTCTTGGTATGAGAAGTGTTAAACAGAGACCACAAAAGCAGCTAAAAATCATGGTCCTGAAGCTGAGAAACAAAGGAAGAACATGTACGGATGAGAAGGCAGGCCCAATATCAGGAGAGATATTCCACTATGTTAGACTCTTCTCAAGGACAATCATTCATGATGGTTCTTCTTCTCTTATATTACCAATTTTAGAACATTGATAACTGTGACAGAGTCATACATAAAAACACTGCACTTTTTATACCATTTGCAGTTCCTGCAAGGCACCTTGTAACAGTGGCCAGGGTAGTCTAGCTGGTCTGATGCCTCTTCAGTAGGCTCATGTTACTGGGAAGCAACAGAGTAGACTAAAAGGTGGGCACAACTACACAGCTAGTGATGTCTGAGACTGGTAAGGAGTGTCTCAAATCAACATGAGGCAATCAGCATCACTTTGTGGACAGTTTTACATTTGAAAGCATGTCTTCGGATTTGTTCATGTTTGAATGGGAGGGCACGGGAGTGTTTATTGGCTGAAGACTTGGCCTGTGAGCAAATGATTCTAGTTTGATACAGGAAATTGTATAGCAACATTGTACCAATAAATCCTGTGAAGGCATGATACACGCTGGCATCTCCCTGCTTCCTTTTATCTGCTGATTGAAATTTGCATGGCCTGAAAGACAGGAACAGGAGATCTTAAAGCCAGAAGCTGTCAATCCAAAAGACCAGGCTCCACCACTTTGGACTATAAGAAAGAATTTGTGCTGTCATTGTTAGCTGTCATCAGCAGATCAGTACAACCTTGAACTACCCACTACCACTGAAGATCAGCACCTGACACTAAGACATTGATGGACTGAGGAGTGGTGAACTGCTTTGCCTTGCCATGTTTGTATATGTCTGTCTGTCTCACTTTCCCTGTTTTCTATCTTCTTTTACACTTTGTAGCAGCCACTATAAAGTGCACTATTACACTACTACTGTCTCACCTGTAATGCTTATTAATCATAATTAGCACATTAGCCAATTTTACCTCCAAGTAGAGCATTAGTTGTTAAGAAAGCTCTCAGTAAATTGTATATTATTGCTCTGAGTCTTGGATGACTCCATTATGGCAGCCACCTGTGATGACTAGGAGAGGCACAACTCACCTCCCTCAAAACCTACTGTGTGGGACAAGACAGGAAAGTATTCACTTACGTGTCAAAATAGAAATCTGTTCTGGCCTCCATTTTCCTTGTTCCAGTGAAACCATGAAACTGCTTACAGAAATGAATGACAGAAATAAAGGGATGGGAGGAAGGGTGACCGTGTTCTGTTTAAGGTGCAATCAAAGCACCTGTAGGGCAACTTGTGTGGCTGATAAAATTGACTGCAACACCCAGTGGGTAAGATTGCAAGGTATTTCTTACCTGAATGACTATGAAGCAAGGCACTGCTCCTACTCTGGGGACATGTAGTTATGTACTTAGCATGAAATGACAATCCAAATTATCGCTACCCCTGGCAAATGAAATGAGCTGTTTGTGCATTTCTAACATAGCTAGAAAATTACAGGTTATCAGCATATCTTGAAGGCTAGAGCAGGGGCCAGTTCTGTTCTGACACAGCATATAATACCAAAAAGATTGATCTAAACTTACCAGCTGCTTTCACCAGAGAAAAAAAAGAGCCTGCATAACTGGACGCTTGCCTGATCAAGACACATACAAAAGTTTCAGTACAAAGAAGCAAGAAGCTGTTGGTCATCCTGCATGTAACAACCATCTTGAATCCTAGCTTGCAGCCTTCCGGAGTGCAGTGTGTAACCAAAGAAGTTGAGATAACAGCATGACATGATAATGAATCACACTGGAATCAAATACCACTTCAAGTTTAATCACCAACTAAGGATCATTGGGTTGGAGAAGAGATTCTGAAGAGCAGAATTGGTACAGTCCCACCTCATGAACAACTACACTGTGAGACTGCCCTTCTCATGCAGTCAGACCTAGTACAGTGAGCCAACAACAGAAAATAAATGTGAAATTCCTCTTGACATAGCTTTTTCCTCTGCAGACAGATTTGCTACTTTCAAAAACCATTTTTTTTTCTTTCCAGTTTTTCTGCAAAAACTCTTCAAGAACACTGAAGAAGGATAACAGCAATTGAACAGTGGGCACGGAATGGATCTGGCCATCCACCACGACTCTTCTTCTTTCCTCCATTGCTATAAACTATTCTTCATACATCCTACCACATACCTCTATCCAAAGCCTTATAAACCACAAGACATTATTAAGAGAAAGCTAGAGAGACACAAAGGGAACAATGGATACGGTTTATAATAGGCCACATCTCCATGGCAAAATGCATTACACACCAAATTATAGAGGAAGGTGTGGAAAAAAAGCACACTATTTAACTAACACTGATCACAATAGCTCCTGCCAGTCTGGCATGGGGCAAAATTAACGCCACACCTCATTTGGTGTTTGGTTAATGGTGAGACTGTATATCAAAAGGAGTCTCCTATCTGTGTGAATTCTGGACTTCCTTGAAAATAACAATTTTTAAAACTAAACTACGGATGTTTCCCAGATTTTGATAGTTTTGAATTAAAGAGTTCAAACGTTCCAGTTCAACTTTCTTAACCTGCACACTCAGGAGTACCTGTGACATGTGAAGGCAGCCTAGCACACCAGTACAAATGGGAACATGAATGGAAAGGGAAGAGACTGGAAAGATTTCCCACTGCTTTCAACACTTTTTGCAGTGGCAAGGCAATGGCAGACAGTTTGCACACACAGAATCCCTCCTCTCCTAATCATCTGTAAATACTGTCACTTTCTCAATTGTTCATTTTGATTTAATTCTCTTTTCTAGTATGTTTTATTGTAGCTGTATGCTTCCATTAATTACACCAAGCACAAGGACAGAATAATATCAAAATCTGATGTCAAGAGTTCCCTAGTCCAAATGATCTCCCTTATATATCTTCTAATAGGTTACTCAGAGCAGTATTTTAACTCACAAAAAGCAAGTGCTGCTGCATTTTCTATGCAGGGTCTATGGATTGATCCTTTGAATAGCCATGTGTGCAGGAAGTACCAGCTCTCATCGCCTGTCAGTGTTCCTGTAATTCACTGTCCTAAAAGGCCATTTCTGGAAGTCCTGGCTGACAATTTGATGAGAATAGGACGTCTGGAAACAATTAGTCAGTGAGCCAAAGGGCACCACAACCATAACTAATAAAAATGCTCTGCCCTTCTTTGGCAATTGCACTCAAAGACTCTTCAAGTACTGAATATATATCATAATTAATTGTATCTCATGCCCTCTCACCTTCCCTCACAAGGAGACAATTACTTTTGTTATCACAGACAACCTGTGATATCTAGGAGTGAAGGATCATACGCTCAGGGGATGTGCCTAACAGACTGTGACAAAATACTTTTAGGGCCAGTTCCTTTCAGTGCTTTTATGAATGTTTTTTGGATGCAGGATTCAAATACATACTGAGTAAATTTGCAAGTGATACTAAATTAAGAGGAGCTGTTGACTCCCTTGAGGGTAGAGAAGCCTTGCAGAGAGATCTTGACAAATTAGAGGGCCGTGTAATCACCAACTGAATGAAGTTTAACAAGAGCGAGTGCCGGATTCTGCACCTGGGAGAGGGCAACCCTGGCTATATGTAAGACTGAGGAATAAGAGGCTGGAAAGCAGCTCTGTAGAAAGGAATCTGGGGGCTCTGGCTGACAGCAAGCTGAATGCAAATCAGCACTAATTAAGTTAATTTCCAGTTCTGACTTTTTTACCTCATTAATTGGATCTGGTTGTGATACCAGAGTCAGCGTGGATTGGGGTCACTGATTTTTCACAAACATGTTTGATAGCTCTGACATTAATTTCTGTTAGCAGTTGTCAGCATCAGAAGTTCACATCTGCACAAGCAGAACCAGTACTCAGGTGCCCAGTTTAAAGATAGGAGTTGTTGCTTAATATAAAGGCCTTAATCTCTTAAGGATGTCATTTAATACATATAATTTATACATTTAATAAGATACACCTTTATTTTTTCCTATGAACATCTACTTCAACTTGTGCTTTAAAAATAATTATCGGTATACAACTCCTAGCAATATTCTCCTTGTGTTTTTGAAATATAATGTTTATGTACTTACCGCCATGCATTTTTTAGTTGGGGTCTGCAGCTCAGGGGATGTGATGCTAGCATGAGGAATTACTCAGATTAAAGTTAAGAGCTGTCAGCTTGGGTAGCAGATGGGAGCAGGTGACTGAACTCAGAAAGATGACCTCTTCCAGACCTGTTCCTGTGAAGAAGCAGCTTGCAATTGGAGAGCAGAGCCAAAACATGCCCTCTGCTCCTCTGAATATTGTTCACCACAGATTGCCAAATACAGTTTATTCAGCTTGGCTATGTTTGTTTCATTTCACCTGAGACAACAGGGAAGTCTCTTTCAAATAGGAAACCCCAAAATCTTGTAATTCAGATCACAGAAAAACATGCATGACAGGTGTCCATCTCCTCTTAACACTGCTATTATTTACTCCCCATGCTGAGATCAGTCACTGTGTACGACATGTAAAGGGGCAAGGAAAGCCTGAAAGGCTCTTGAAAAAGATTTTATCAGCACCAAGAGGTTGAGGAATTGCTGGCAGTGATCTAAATCATTCCCTTCCCATCACTGCATCTTCTTACCTATTAAGATTTATTGGTGGTAAGAAAATAAGATAAATAATTGAGCCATATGTATGTATAACTTACAGAAATCTTCAAATGATTTTTTTTCTCATAGCTTCTTTTGTTTGTTTGTTTGTTTAACCTTCTGAATTGTTTTAATATTTCTGGAGTGGGGGAAGTGGGTAAGGGAAAACAACTTGAAATAAAGGAATGACAAGATAACATAACTACAAAGCAAGAGAAGTTTCTAACCTTATTCCATTATCCAGGAACTTCGGGACACGGAGATCATAAAGAACATACAATCCCAAGCAGACTGTGAGTCATCTAACAGTAATTATCAAAAGTATGTACACTATAACAGAAAACAGTACTGCCAACGGCCACCCCATAGTTCCAACAAGACTAAAATAAACATGATAAATGCATCTATACATTGAAGTTCAAAACTTACCCCTGATGACCACAGGTCTGCAGCTATCCTGAAGCAGTTCTCTCTTTAAAAGCTGTAACTGCCCTTTAAAGAAAAAGAGGGGAAATAAGTATGTTCACAAATGATTATAGTTCAGTGCAGTAGCCTATTAATAGATGCGTAATTGACTAATTATTGCACACCTCTCTATGCCTGCCCTTAAATTAAATCTGCCACCAAATCCATCAAGTCCATTTACTTAAATACCTCATAGACTGAACAGTTATCTAAATGCTCCTCCAGCAGGAAAAGGTGATCAGCAGATTTTGGTCTTCCAAAGCACTGGAGTCTGACTGGTTCAGTTACTCTTCTCATTCAATGAGAACTGCGGACCTGCTGATTTAATTCTGCACAGCTGGCATGTTTTAGGCACAGCACAACCAAAGGGGCAAAGGAAGCTGACCTCATTAACCATCCTTGCCATCCCATCCTTCACTGTGCATGGAATTATAGAAGAATTATGTTAAACTAAGAAAACCCTTGCTATTTCAAATAAATGAGACTTGACCAACAGCTACTTCCACCTTCTTTCTCTCCGTTCTCCTGTTTTTCTCAATCCCAGTGAACAGTTAAGATTTTTCAAGTGTCTCTAACAGGGGGATTAGGAAAAACAGAATCTAGTTTAGTTTCACAGTGTAAACAACTGACTTCACAAGTTAACATCTTTAAGTCTTTGCTTTATTTTTACCCACTGCACTGCAGTATTACCCATACAGACGTAAGAAACTCAGTCACTCCTTTCATTTAAATAATGATGTGAATGTCAGTGTTCACAAGAACTGAACAGCTCCCATACTTCTTCACTGCAGACCCTTTAATTCTCAAAAGCCCAAATATTGTTACATAGCTAAAAGTTGTTTCCAATTAAAATTTATTATCTGCTTGAAAAGCATTATGAGCATGTATTGCCCCTTGCTACCACATAACCTGACAAGGTAAATGTGTCAGGATTTTGAAAAAAAAAAAAAAAAAAAAAAAAGAATAGTCTAATTCATAACAGTTTAAATTGGTTACAGTTGATCTTTTTCATGAACTGCAGGAAGCATTAAGGTTTGTGCACATGTCAACCAGAGGAAAAACATGTATGGACCTTGAGAAGTGGGTACTATTTGGAATGACCAAGGAGACTTCCCAGCTTCTTTGTATGCAAACTAGCATGGCAGTGACCTTTGGTTTGGCTTTGCTGTGGACAGAATTAGAAAAAGTTTGGTCCTTCTGCAAAATTAAGCATGTGCCTGCTAAAAAGGATGTGTATCTACAAGAAAATGGAAATAGAAATATTTGTCTCCTTGTTTGTTCCTGTGTCTATCCTTACCATTCTTGAGAAAACCGTGACCATATTGGACATACTGTGATCTGATCAATCGCATGTTCACTTACGCAGAAATGAGAACGTTAAAACAGGTTGAGATTTTCACATCAGAACATTGTTCTGACACTACTCCTCATGCAATTGGTGAACCTCGCCCTATTTTTCTCTGAGCAAGGTTCAAGCTTAACTCTACTTAACCCTGCAGCCTGCCATTGTTTTTCCCCATCCCTGGAGGTATTTCAGGCAGGGTCAGATGGGGCCCTGAGCAATCTAATCTAGTACCTGATCTAGTGGTTGACAACCCTGCCTGTGTCAGGGGGGTTGGAAACTGATGATCCTTCAAGTCCCTTCCAACTCCAGCTGTTCTATGATTCTACCAACCCAAGGGTTTGAGGCACTAAAAAAACACTCGCCACTGCTACGAGCAGCCTTAATTTGAACGACTGGCACACTGGCTTTGCTGGAAGGCTGAGGAAGTTTCACTGCAGGCAAGCTCATACTAAGATCTGGCTCCAGAAGGTTTTAGCCCAGAGAAGACAGCCCCAAACCAGCTCCATGGGCAGATGTCCTAAGAAGTACAGATAATTAAGGACATCATTTCAATATCTGAAATGATATTGTACTAGGTGAAAAGCAGCTAACTCTTTGCACAGTGCTGTAATGAAACAATTCATCATATACCTCAGAGGTGTCTCCTTTTGCTTTGGAATAAGGAGAGAAAGCAGGAATCCTCACACTGTCGGCCCTTCCCGTTATTCAGTTGTACCCACTCAACACAGGATTGCCTAAAGCAATAAATACATGTGCTATGACTACATGTGGTCCTTTTGTAGATTACAGACCCATTCTAGTACAGCTTGCAGGTTCAATGTGAGGCACTTCCTGCAAGTAGAATTTAATAACCCTGAAGAACAGCTGAGAATTCCAATCTTTTTTTTTTTTTTCACCCCTCCAGTTCATCAGTCTTGTTTCTTAAGGTAATTTAATTTCCTCATCTCTCAAAGAGTACTAAATCTTCTCAGATGCAAAAAGGAGCACCTGAAAGGAAGAAACTGAATTTCAGTGGGAATTCAAAGGCAATGCTGACTTTTTGCTCAGAGGACTCCTGTGTACCTGCAGCTCGACACCTCAGCCAGACGCAGAATATTTGCTGGCGTTAGTAGGAGGCTGCTAACAGCTGCAAAGGAACAGATAATTCAGGCAAGCTTGCTCTCTGGTCCACTTGTTTTTCCTTTCTTCAGTATCTTAGTACTTGCACTTCTGAGCACTGTTACCTTTAGGAGTTTTAAAGCCTGTGGGTCTTGGCAGACTGTCAATGGTAGCTGAAATTTTTCATGCTTTTGAGGTTTATTCACTCAAATGAACTTTAATGAATGTGAAAAGGGCTGCCAACATCTGGCACTAGGAATGGGGTAGGAAAAGATGAGTGGTGCTGTCCTTTTTCTGCAAATAGCTGACTTTCCAGAGCAGTGCCAGCTATGATGAAATGATTTCATTTGGAGCTGCAAACACTGCATTTCTCAGCCATGGGACCACTCTTCTCCAGATGAAGGGGTAACGCACAAGAGCCAGTAACATTCAAAACCCCAGACAGTCACAAACAAGATGTTCTGGTTTCCAAGTCAGTCCTTATACAATATCCTGATATGGTACATCACTTAATTAAGCTAATCACAGAATCCCAAATATATACCTATTAATATGTTATTTCTACTCAGTCAATGTAAAACAAACATTCCTCATTACTACTCCAATGCAAACAGGAAAGATTCTCACAGAGAAATTAATCCATCGATTCACTGTAAGTTACATTTGTGTACACGGGTAAGACCTGTGTAGCCAGTTGAAATTCAAGTATTTATTGGTTGATTAATCTCAATACTGCAGTTTCTAATGACTGGTGATATCAAGCTCATGTGGTACTGCATGTGGACCTGACTGTTACAAGACAGCCTAACAGTGGAGGCAGCTTTTACTACATTTCCCAAGTGCATCGTGTTATTTATCGAAGACAGCATAGCAAGAGTCAATAGCTACCAGGATGGCTTCTTTTAACTGGTTTTCCATGTATATATTTTTTCGCACTAGGATACAATTTCTGACAGTTTCCCCTCCCTTGTAACCTTGGAATCAGTTAGCCAACTTTGGCCAGATTTACTAGAGAAGTAGAATATAAAGTTTCTATGACTTCTGCAGACAGGTGACGAGACAGAGGAAAACACATTCCTCAGAAAGAAAAGCAGCATGAACTTAACCATTTACCAGCCGCAGAAAACTCAGACAGGCCTTAGTTAAGATACCAATATGCAGCAAGGCAGATGTTATTGGGTCCACAACTCCTGGAAATATTTGCAGCTTTTTATCAGTTGAGCATAGTGGTAGTTTCACCTATGTGGTTACACTTGGGCAGATAATTGGATTCCTGCTGTAATGGGATTTAGCAGCTGTGATTGGTACCCCTCTGCTCCTGGTCCTTGGTAATATGGTTGGCATAACCAGAAAGAAGGTTAAATCCACAACAAGTAAGCAGGCTGTTAGTGTGTCTGTCTGTCCCCTTCTCTCTCTCCCCTGTCACTAAAACCAAAGACTGGGAATGAGTACCCACTGCCAGAGTGACAAGGCCATTAGCATTATTGAGAACCAGGTGCTGGATCACCAAGGTGGGTGGTGGCATCCATTAGTCACATAAATGTTATCAAATCCTGAGCTTTCAGGACAGATTAGTACACTATCCAGATTGATTCTACTCTGCATTCAAGCATTAGACATAGATTTAGACATCCCAGTACAGCTCTCCAACTTGAGACACCTGAAATTTAGTGATATGATATGATTCATCTCAATTTGGCAAAGAAACCCATGTTGAATTACTGGAATTTCTCACAGGATAGAAATTCAGAATTTCATTCATCTCTAATGAATAATTAATTGCTAAACTAATTAAACATTAAAATCCATAATGAGCTGGAAGAGACCGACACGTGTAACTACCATAACATGTTTTATGATTGCAGCTGCCTGTCACCATGATTGACAACTACTGTTTGCAACCTCTGTGGCTCAAAAGGAAAGTCACACTCTTTTTGCCTTATGTCCTCTGACTCTCGTTTGCTGTCTATGCCACTCTAGAACCTATTGAGAAGAAGTCATGTGTTAGTTAGATACAAGTTGTAAACATGTGACAGTAATTTAGAACTCCTGATCAAAAGCTCACAGAAACCTTTTATCAGTAGGTCCTCACCAGCATTATTAACCTTTGAGTGAAATCCCAACTATAGTGAAATGAACTCGATTCAATTAGCAACAAAGAACAAGCACCACATTTCCTTGGACAAGCCTCTTTTGAGTGAATTCTGCTTTTGAGAATACAACTAGAGGTTCCATTAGCCCATCAGAGACCAACAAACACAGTTTAAAAAGCTCAGCAGAAGCTGAGATAAAACAGTTGTGTTGCCATGGGTTAAATGAAGCCTCCAGCATCACTGAAAATGGTAAAAAATATGATACATAACTGGTGAAGTTTGATCAGATTTCAAATGCATCTCCTAAGAGTAAGCCACGCTGAAAAGGCAGCAGACAAACACCTTGTCTCTTACAGCTGCCTGGCCAAAAGCATCTGGTAGTTAGTTATAGTATATCTATTTGCAAAGCTTCTGCAGAGAAGAACAATATGGATACAGTTTTGTAGACAGTTAACTTCAAAGACCAAACTGAAATGACGCCTTTTAAAAGGGTAATATTTGGTACTTATTTTTGACAAATCTTAGCATCACAGTTCCAGGATACTATTTTGGTGAAGCTATTGTAGCAACAATTCTAGATCAAATAGCACTTGGATATATAACAAAAAGCGTCAGTACTCTGTTTGCTACTCCTTCAGCTTTACAGAACTTGCACCCTGAGAACAGACTCAGTTTTCTGAGAATTTTCTTGTAACTCTGCTAATTAGACTCTAAGTTAAAATACTTTTCATTTAAGGTACTCTTTGCTTTTATTTTGATTCAAATTACCTTAACAATAAAACACACTTTAATCTTTTCATACTTCAAAAATTCAATGAAACTCAATAGAGAGAATATATTTGGCAGAAAAGTCCATTGTAATGAAAATAAGAATTACGATTTAGTGAAGAGAAATCAGCTCAAGAGCTCAGGACATTCTTAGATTGCCCCACTGTGGTATCCAAGATTATGCAACTAATCACCGCCTTTGATGTGTACCGCATTTATATGCCATCCCATCTAATTTCCAGTATCTGTAAATATCTTCTAAAAGGCTGAGTAAAATATGAATGTATTTGTGTATGACATCTGCGTATGTGAACGTGCATGTGAACATTTAAAAAAAACTACATCTCTCAGATAATGAAGCTGATACAATAATCGTAGCTATTTTAAGCTTCTCTGTTTATACAGATCAGCCCACAGCCCCAGCACATTTGGCTGGGTTGCTTTCACAGTTGCATTTTTTTTTTTATTGCTGCAGAATGACTTCACAGATTCAAAGCACTTTGGCTCCCAGACTGAAATACTTGGAAGACTTCACGCTGATGGGCCGTATTTCCAGAGCAGCCCTTGAGGAACTGAGTCTAGTTTTAAATGTGATTTATATTAAGTTCCTGACTACCTAATTCAAAATTCAACTTCCAGTGCCTTGGTAAGTAGGTGACTTGGAGTCCGTATATAAAAGGAACCTCCAAGATCATCTATCTCTGCAAGTCAAGATTTTATTGTCTGAAAGGCATTTCAGCAACCTGTATGGCTGCCTCCCTCAGATTCACATTCAATCTTCAATTTGTGCAAGTACAGATGCTGTAAGATATTTACTTGCTTGTCCTCTATGCTGGAGGCCCGAGATCAGTTCTTCCTGATTTACCGACCCATCCCACTCACTGAGTATTTTTGGAGAGACCGAGAAATATCCTAAGGATAAAAGATTCTGAGCAAGGGACACAAAAAGTGATCCTCTTAGGAAAAAGACAAAATGTGACCCTTTTCTCTCTCATCTTGGGAGAGATTCCTTCCTAAACTATTAGGATAGGATAGCCACTAGAACTGAGCTCTGGGGAACACCATTATTGACCACCCATCAGCCAGATGTAGCCTCATTCACTACAACCCTTTGAGTTCTACCATCAAGACTGTTCATGTCCCAGCACAGCATGAACCCATTCGTCTCACAGTTGGACAGTTTGTCCAGAAGGATGCTGTGAATGACAGTATCAATGGCATGACTAAAATCCAGAAAGATTACATCCTCTTGCCTTTCCTTCATCCACCAAAAGAGTGACCTTATCAAGGAAGGTGATCAAATTACTGAAGCAAGAATAACAATTTTGTTTCCTCCTATGATAGATAAAGAAGATACTATCCTTCTTCTGGATTAAGAAGAATAAACTTCCCTGCCAGGAAAATATGTGAGGAAAGAGTGCATTACCTTTGCAGGATACAAAAAAAAAAAAAAAAAAAAAGACAGCAAAGAAAATCATCCTAACTTGACAACAAAGCTGTAAGGGAGCAAGCTTGCTGCTGCAGAGCTCACTGTAGGAAGTTGGAAGGGCGAGTAGAAACCAAGGCAAGGATGGGGGGTGGATCTGCAGCAGAATCAGGGTTTCCATGCACTTCCAGGCACCATTTGTTGAATACCATGGATTGTCCAGTGTTTGTAAAAGGAACATCATGTAGACCAGAATTAATACTAGAGAATTATTAAACTTGAGTCTGCAAAGTGAAATCATGAACTGGAGTCTACATCAGGACATTAAGGAAAACAGGGGAAAAAGATCCAAATCAAGCCTACAGTCCCTTAATTAGTTCTGTATTAATGACTAAATAGTGAATAAATCTTAGTCGTTATATAATGAGATAAAACACTGACGTTTTGGCATTTAGACCCAAAAGCATTCAAGACATGGATGTTTCCACAAAGAAAGAGAAAAGAAATACAGAGGAGGGCTGATTCAGGTACAGTTAACCATTATATAGCTGACTGAAAACATATAAAAGGAAAGCCAGAGGCTATTTGTTTCCTAACTGAGAAAACTTACTTTTTAAAGGAGAGATTCTTTCCATAGGAAAGGATCAAGTGCTGCAGCAATGCATGCAGAGGCAGAGTAATGTGCAGAATCAGAGTAAAATAACCCAGTAACCTCAGTAGGTGAAACTCAAGATTTAGGGTAGACTATTTCCTTTACTGTGAATTCAAGCAGGGCACCATTCATCCCTTGTGTTTTGAAGCACATTTGGAAGGTGAGGGAATGGCACTCGGTTGTCACACAACTCCTGGCAAGCAGTAACAGGCATTAATTCACATCCATGTCAAACTTGATTGGTGTTTTTTGTTCAAAACTGTGAGTCTTGCCCTCCCTCAATAATTTCAGGCTTTTACTGAGCACACTGATTTATGCTTTCAGAAATGTGCTATTTAGTCAAGAAGTTGCTATCTTCAGAATCAAATATAATAACTGTGACCTTTTAAAATGTCTTTAAAGACAAAGGTGAAATTATATTCGTTTGTAAAAAGAATGGTGGTATAATTACTGCTGCTTTGTCATTCAGTAGCAAAAATTCTGATTTGCCTTGCCACATAAATCAGAGAAAGGTGAGCCACAAAGGGACTTATAAGGACCTTCCAAGTCCAACCCTTCTTTGAGGCAAAATGAAAGCTTTTCATTGATGATGAGCAGCTCTTGAAAACATTTTCCCGTTCCCTGTTTGAGCTTTCTCTCATGTTTTTTCCTCTTTTCTTGCTAATAGAAACTATTTTGTTCAACAGTGTTTTTTGCCACTGCTCCCCTCATACTTACATTCTTATTAGTCACGCAGTATGCATTCTTCCATTTGCTCCCTGCCTGATTTCCTGCTCATTTACAGGCCACAAAAGACCTCTTTGCAGACAGACTCATGTCTAAACCCACTTCTCCATTTTGAAGTTCGCTGTTCTCTTCTTCAGAATTAACTGGTTTTTTTATAAGCCCTTACCAATTCCTTGATCTTGACTTTAATTATCTCGCATTTTCTTCTCCTTAAAGTGGTGATTTCAGTCCCCTGTAATTATCTTCATCCTAGTTCTCCATCCTTTTTAAATCCACGCTAAATGCCTCCCTGTTAATTCATATTAGAGCAGCCATAACACTTGGTAATTTCTGTCCTCCAAAACCAGAAGCCCTCTCCAGCACCCACCAGTGTCTCAGAATTGTCTCTGTTGATATAATATCTTCAGAAAGTCTTCAAAATCCAAGCAACTCTTTGGTTTAAAAGACCCATACTGAATTTTCTTCTCCAGCACAGAAGAATCTCTGTTGTCTCATGGTGTTTCTATGCCACTTCATCTCCACAGAACCCTCTGCAGTTAAGATTCTCCTGCTCCTTTATTACAGGCATCTGTGTATATAAATCTCCAATTTCATGCAAGTTGCCTATTTGTCTTCCTTTTTTTATTTTTGTCAGTCTCGAACTATTTTGTTATGTGTTTTGTTCTACTTCACTGAGTTTCTTGTGACCTAGACCCACACTATGATCTATCAATCAGATCCCACTGGTTCCCAATGGGAACTGAGTTCTCAAAACCCTTCAGCAGTCTGGAAGTGACAGACAAGGCTCAACAATGTTTGCACATAATGAAGGAGCGGATCATATAGGTTGGATGTCAGCTTTGCTGCTTTAACTCCAGTAACTGCTTCTTATACTGACTGACCATTTCCTAGAGAACTGTTTTTGCTATCTGGAGCTGTCTCCACAAAGCTTCTGCTTTGGCCTTTTCACTTCTGCTTCATCCTCATTTGTGAGGTTCCTTGTCTTCTGGATACAGTTCTTAAAAAGGTGACAATGAAGGCCCTGTCACCATTTCTGTTTATTTAGTCTATTATCCCACATAGGATCCCTAGAGTTGGAAGGGACCTCTGAAGGCTCAACTCCCCTGCAATGAACAAGGACACTATAGCCAGATCAGGTTGTCCAGGGCCTTATCCAGCCTTGCCTTGAAAGTCACCACGGACGGGGCAACCACCACATCCCTGGACAACCTGTTCCAGGTTATCCGGTTAACACCACAGTTGCAGCATTATTAGGGAGAAACCAGCTAATTATCACCAGCTTCTGGTATTTATTTGAACACAGAAAACTAAAACGAACTAAAAGGCACAAGTGGCAGAAATTCAAGTCAAACTTATGGTGATTCCCATATATACCTGCTAGAACAGGGGGTTCAGATTTAAACCTACAGCTTTAATTTAAGCAAAAGATCCACTGCTTGCTGTTAACAGGTACCAATTATTTTTTGCTCCAACGGCAAGTTGATTTAAAAAAAAAAAAGGCAATGGAAAGTGTCAATTGTAAGACACTTATGTGCATCTCTGTAGCAACACTCAAGCCCTGAAATGCGCATCAAAGCTATTTTAGACTCCTGAAACACCACGGGGACAAGCAAGTCACATTATCTGTGCATTCACTTCAGAGCTTCAAGATGCATGCAGGCAACTGAATTACATGATATATCTTCAATTACATCATCCATTAAACACTGTGTTGTCTTCACTAAGTGTTGACTGTTTTATCTAGTGCAGAAAAATAAGAAACATTCAACACCAAACGCAGCCTCAGCGTGAAGAAAATCCTCACCATTTTCTATAGCCTTTCACTGCTGCAGCAGAATTACATCAACATTTTATGGGGGTCATTTATCACATCCTGTGGTCCATGTTTTCATTTCCTCTGTGCATATTTACAGCCTAATCTGAGACATACAGCTCCTAAAATATTGACCAGCACATCTTGATTTATTATAGCAGTATTATCACGACATTCAGTTAATTTTGATTTAATACTATTCTTGTCCTATCAAAAACAACTATGGCAGCACGAACAAGCTATAGATTTTGAAAAGATGGAGACTGCTGACAATAATGGTTGTTTTGCATTTCCCTTTCCAAATGATTCTTTCTGCTGGTGCATTTTGAATGAAAAGAGGTCAGCATCTTATTCAGTCCTCAGAGAGTCCCATACTATTTATTTTTAAGGTTTCCTCACAGTGGCACTCAATTAGGATCTCAGAAACTCAAGCCATTTATCACAGAAAAAGAAAGAGCAATTTCAGTCCTCCTTAAAGAGTGCAAGTCTTAGAGCAAAGTGCAAATGCTAGAGATAAAATGTTTCTCAGTCTATTACAGTTGAGGATACATCAGAACATAAATATAACTCAGTCCTTTTAAGTTGCAAATTTCTCACTCTGTTGCTGCTTACGGAACAAATCTCAGATCACATATGTGAGAGCCAGAGGTAAAGTATCCCTCAATACACCCTAATTTAAAATGTCTCATAACTCCTGTGCAAAGTGCAAGGTTCAAAATGCCTCTAGCTTTAATGTAAAAGGCAGAAATAGCAGTTTAGAAATGAAAAGTGGGAATACCTATTAAGATTAAATAGAGCAACGTCAATTTCAATGACACAGGCAATTATGACAGTGACAGGAAGATATCATTTTTAGGAAGTGATGTGCTCCTTTCTCTAGCCACATCAGTTCTGGCTGTTGTCCACAGTTTGGGTACTTCAGAAGTCCTCTCTGTGACAGCAGGATGGTTGAAACTCACATCAAACCTTGTTCCCCATCCCTCTCACTGCTGTGCAACCCCCAAACAACCACAATGCTGAGAACACTGATGGTTTCAGCTAATGTCCTTACAGATCGTTTCTAAGGTACTGCAATGAGCTTCAGAGGAACTTCTGTCCTGAAGGCCACATTTTGTCTCCCATGTCATGTCATTACAAAGTCTTAAGAGGAACTATGGCACTATGAGAATCTGGTATATAAGGATAGTTATGCATAAGGTACATGTATGGCAGCTGCCAGTGCCACTGCCAAGCTTATGTCACCTGCATTTTCACTACAAAATTGCTGATGATACTTCTGGTCACTTGATTTCTTCTTAAGAAACAGAGTCCACTGCAATTTCTACAGAAAGCAAGAATATTTTTGTGAAACAAATTTGTTCAAATTTATTGAAAAATAATCCTGATGATTTTAACCATGCAAAACAGGAACTAGAAGAGGCTTAATGCAATTTTTCTCACTATCCCGATGGAAGTCAGCAGAGAACTCAGTTGCACAGCAGGTAGGAAGCTATGTTTCTTTGCCTACCAACGTGGGCTGTGTGCCGGAGTAGTATTTAGTCCATATCCTAGGGAGTATTTGGGACCTTGTGCTGAAAGACCTGTAACTTTTCTGAAGCCCTGCCTTACATCAATCTTCTCCCCAGACACGGAAGCCTGGGCAGCATAGGTCTAATATGTCAGTGCAACTGCATGTCAACACAGCATAAAGCAGATTACACTGGATGACTTAGGAAGCTCAGTTACTTAGACAATACAGCAAGGGCATATAACAGATTCTTCATTTTCCAGTTGAGACAAGATAATTTAATGTATTTAGAATAGGAAAAGATTTAGATCATAAACTGCAAATTCTAAGGGGATAAAATTACTTTTAAATTCCTTTTACCTCTCCCTCAATGTATGTGACTTGAACTCTCATAAAACAAAGGCACATTTTTTACTACTTTTCAGAGAGTTCCCCTATTAAACTTAATTTTGGCGCAGCCAAGATCAAAACTTTAGTTCTCCGTGTAAGCAACAGACCGTAGCTAAAAGGAAACCATTCTGTGGGAAAAAAGCACTGTTCTCATCACTTTGCATGCTTGAAAGCTACATGAAAACGCCATAATTCCTACTCTGCATTTGAGACTATATAGGGACTATTATAGACACCTATGTTTTTACTGCAGATTCCAAAGCAACATCACCACATTATATCATGAATTCTGGAAAAATATTGATCAGCTTTTCAGGTAATCAAAGCCACATGTGCTTTGCAGATCTGAATATGCAACAACACTGTCCAAAACCATAACATAAACCACAGGCCAAGGAAAGCAGTTATTTGTAACACAGAGGTGATGCCCTTCTTCTCACAGATGCATCATCGGTAGCAGATTAACTACACAGATAAATAGCTGGATGAATTGCATGCTACATAGCTAAATGAAAATTCATTAGTAAATTCCAGTATTTGGGGATTTGATTCATCAAATGCATCATTCTACCAGGGCTGATGGTCTGCGATATGGGAAATGAGTCCTGGCAGAGCACGTAGCCCGAGGACTAGAGCTGGTGCTTAAAGCATTTACCCTCACAGTGCTCCAAAAGAGACTTCAGGTGAAATTCAAAAATCCAGAATTCCAGGGCTATTTCAATTTCAGAAAGAAACTATTACCTACAGCCTACCAGAATTAGTATCATTTATCTTGAAGCTGTGCCAGCTGACTTCCCTGGCCACACTCTGCCCCATTTTACCTGCACAGGCGCACACAGTTTCTTTGACCTCCAGACTTCATTTCTCAGCAACACTGACCACAGTGTGTCAATTTAGCCTGCAAGCTGCTGCCACAAAGGCCAATGAAGTCCCATTGAACAGAACAAACAGTCTGTTTCTTTGAACCACACTTGCAATATTACAGTTTTGGAGTGTGTATGGATGCGTATGAGTGGGTGGGGGAGTGGTTTGTTTGTCTGTTTGGCTTTTATAAAAACAAATATAAATAATAGGAAGAGCTTTGCACGTGGCACCTTCTGGATAGTCTGGACACGGTTCCTCAGGATGACTTTTTTTTTTTTACTAGCGTTAAATTTCACCACTCCCCCTTCACATTTCTCACCTCCCAGTGCTGTCAGGATGGCCCATAAAAGCATGACAGCATCACAGTATTACATAGATTTGTATTTTCTCTAGTCTCTTGAGCTTTTCTGTTGGCTGTCACAGACCTCTCTGGCAGGCAATAAATTCATGAGCAATATTTGAAAGAAGAAGAAAAAAAAAAAGAAATTATGCTTTTTACAGAAAAGAAAATCTGCAGGAAAGTTAATGTTAACATAAACAGCCATTCAGAGGTCTAGTAAGGGGTCTTCACTGTCATCTTCAAATTTGGGCTCAGCACAGAGACTGTATGTGCCCTGGGCATCAGCAGAGAAATCACACCAGCAAACTGGTTTCAGGATGACTCAATCTTAAGCAGCCAGAGTGCGAACTGTAGAACCATGGAACGAGAGAGTCATAGAATCATTAAGGTTGTAAAAGACCACTAAGATCATCTAGTCCAACTGTCAAATCATCAGCATCATCCCACTATGTGCCTCAGTGCCACAGTAGTACCAGCTCGCAGATACTACTAGTAGATGTACTGCTACAGTATACCTAGCCAAAAGCATCACTGATCCTTTTTGCAGCTCCTCTGCTTGGTTCCTTATTTGACCTTTCACATGACAAAGTTGTTTGCATTAAGTCTGCCAGCTTGCTTTTGTCTGTCCCAGATACAGCCCTTTACTGAACACCACCCGAAAGATTAGGTGCTGTTGCCCTAGTTAATTGACACAGGAGCAATAAAAATAATCTTTAACACTATGGTTCTTTCCATATTACTTCAAGTTCATTCCAGAATGGGAGGTGGCACTTTGCAACATCTTTTTCTCCAGAATTTGTATCTTTCCTCTGATGAGAAACAAAAATCCTCATTTTATCATTAGATTCCAGAATCTAGAAATTTTAGGAAAACACCAAATATCACAGAGTTTCTGTTAAATGGATACACTATGCCAGGACTACATGACTTTAACTGTACTGAAAATAGGTCATCTTGCTAAAGAAACACATTATGTATTTAAGAATGAATCTCTTAAGATCAAAAACTTTGGTAAAGTGAGTAGTGTTGCCAGTCCCTGGTGCTCAGATAAATCATGTATCGACTTTGAAGGTTTGCAAAACAGTTCCATGAAAGGTTATTGCTTGATTTCTTGCCTGAGACAGAATCTATACTCATCACATTTGCTGTTTAACTCCACAAACACGTGAATGCCTGTTTGCTATTTTGATTTAAAAAAATAATGTACTTCTACAATCTTATATGACTACAAACAGATTGCATGTAAAACAGGCTACATCAAACTCTTCAGATGATTTTTAACTAATGCCTCAAAATGATCATGACCTGACCAATAATGTGTTAGTGCTGCCATCAGTAATTACAGGCTTGGATGTATTGTTAGTAAAATTGTGTGTGTACAAAATACAGTTACATCCCACAGTGAAGTCAGGTGAGCTCCTGGGAAAACACAGAATTTTAAGCAGGACTACTTATCAACTTGTGGTTTCTCCATTCTGCTATCCAAGATAGGAGAAACAATCCATAAATCAACTCATGTGATATCTCCTTAATAGAAGGGAAGCGAGGCAACATGCAGGGAAGGAGAAATTGCTTTGCACGTAAATGAAGAAAGGAAGGAAGTAGTCTTTGAAAAAATAAGAAAAGGAGGTCTCTGCAGGAGGTGACAGTAAGCTGCCTGTCAGGAAAAAAATAATCTTCAAATGAAATGCGATGGAAATTTCACTTTCTACAGAAATTCATCTTATTCATCTCCAGTCTGCATCCACTAAAGGGACAGAGTGCTTCATGGAGAAGTGAACATTGATACCTTAGGCTGGGTTTGTTCAGATGCTCAGTAAAACAACCTGTATATGTGGTACAAATAAATAATTCATGATAAAGGCTCAACCAGACACCAGGTCTTATTTCTCCTCTAATGGAAAATTAAACAGCATGGCTACAATTTTTTTAACGAAGGGCAGGAGAAAGTGCAATAAAAAGGGGAAAGAAAGAATGAGAAATGAGGGAAGTCATCAATATGGATGCTGACAAGCACATTTTCACAAAGCTGATTACAGCTTCAATTCCCACGCACAGCTCAGACTGAGAGTAGCTTTTCCATCCTGGGGTGAAAAGAAAGTTGAATTTCCCTTCCAAAACCTATGCCTAAAGTATTTTTTTTTATAAGCGCCTTTACAGACAGTATAGACATGAGATCTGTACAGATGCCTGATTACTTATGACTTAAAAGCAATGCAGAAGGCCTAAGACTTGAGGGATAGTGAGAAGCAGCTTGGTTGTTGTCTTTGGTAATGTTCAAGAGACCATATAGGACTACTGGTCATCATTTCCACTTTAAAAATACGTTTCCTTCTGTCAACATTTATGTGTAGCCTGAGAGACACCCAGGTCCTCCATGCTTGGTGAATTCTACTTATTTTCCTTCCCCCTCAAAAAAAACTCTGTGCCAGCAAACATCTCCATTGACCTGGTCAATTACTAAGAACTAAAAAAGAACAGTGATGAGATAATCATCAGTGTTTAACATCAGCCATATTCCTAGAGATTTTTTTTTTAATTATTTTTTTCTTCTAGCATTTTAAAACATTAAAAAAGCACAGTTTTCTTTTAAATACGTCCATGGCTAAGATTGCAAATACGTAACTAAGGCTATCACAATTAATTTTTGTTATTATTTTTTAATCTAAAATGTAATAAAGAATACCTACAGAAGCATGGGAAAAACAAATACAGACCTAATGACTGAATAAACAAAAGTTATGGCTTAACTGCAGAATCCATTCAAGCAAGCCACAATCTTGTATCAAAATCTTTACTCCAAGAATACAAAAACAAGAGAATATTAAAGCCTCAGCAGGCACCACTCCTGCAAGTCATGGCTGTATTCTTCTAGAGAAATCAGACCCAGAAAGCTCTACAGACTGTTTCCATCGTGACAGAAAGTCTACTAACTCCAAAGAACCTCACCAGCATTTGTGCTACTTATTAACAAGGAGTCAAGTAATGTTTCCTCTCTAATCTGGATAAAGCTATTTTATATATATAGTGAAGTGACACCTATACTCTTACAGTTCCCTAAGACAAGAGGCCTGCCTACGTCATTTAGCAGCAAACCTTCTCCCTTGCAGAACTGCTGCCTATCTTCATCTGCTATAGAAAAGGAACTAATTGGAAGTACCATTCCACTTACAAGCTGGCTGCTTACAGCCTGGATCCAGAACCACTCTCTTTCTTTGGGAAAACAGATCCATTGGCTTCAAATGCAGAGTTCATGTACAAGGTTCAGGCATCACACTGCAGGAGCAGTGAGTAGAGCAGGACTGTCTCGAAGCTTTTTAAATCAATATCTCCCTTGGTGTTACCTCTCTTCAGTTTTCTTTTCCACCTATCTGGACTTGGAGGTTTTGGAACAGGAGTTGACTCTGCAGTGTACCTACACAGCAGTGAGAAGAAAGCACTTCTAATTTCTTCTGTGTGACTCCTCAGCCCACAGATACCAGATGTTATCTATGTGTACAAGTACCTATGGGCTAAATCTCAACAAACTTGATGAACACAAAACAAGGGGAAAGACTGTAATACAGTCAAGCTTTCCACTTATATATTGTGCTCAGAGTGACTTCCAGTCTTCTTCATGAAAACCTGATATGTCACCTTTTCATTAGATTGCATTTACTTAGCCTAGTAAGTAAAATAGTAAGCATCTAGCCTACTGCCCATTAACTGTTGCAGCTTAACTACAAGAAGAATCATTAAGGGTTAAAAATTAAGGCCTAATTTCAGTAAAAACAACTCATTTGACTCACAGAAATCTGAGGCTTTATTTCTAGTTAAGCATAAGCTCAAAAATACACTGCAGTATGCTGTTTGAAGTGGATTCCCATATTTGACTGGGCTGTTTTTTTTGAAATTTAACTTCTTAAAGAAAGGTGAGCTTCAAGCATTTCTGCCCTTTTACATCATTTTACTATTAAAATCAGCTGTTGGGAAAGGTTGTTTATTGTAGCTGGAAAATATCATTTTAGCTTCTTCACAGGGTAGAATTATTTTTTCCCTGCCTGCAAAATTACATAGAACAGTTATACGCATATTATACAATTTACAGAAGTACCAAGCAGTCTGAGAAATATCTGGTTCTGGAGAGGATCCAGCTCTGCATTCCTCTCTCTTTGAATTCACCTGAACAGGCATTACTGTTTTGCACTGTTTTCCTGAATTACAGTTTGCTGACCACACAGAGGTAGAAGATTGCCCTCAAATACCTCCAAACTGAATAAATCCCAGAAAACATAAGAGGCACCACTGCCAAATCTGCAGAGATGGATAGAGAGAGTTGCAATCTGCCAACAACTCTTTTCAGCCACTTTATACAGCCTGATTTGTATCCAGCTATCGTAACTGCTGGTATGGATATCCAATATGGAGAGCCAGACATTTCAAAAGTTCACTAACCCTAATTAAGCTGCAAATTCTTGCATGAGCTCCTATACTTTATCTGGAGATCTTCTATCCACATTCCTCTCCGCTGGCAGATTGCTGTACAGACTACAGAAGGGAGGCCCCACAAAGAGTTCTCCAAACCATCAACACTTAGAATGGATTTACCTTTAGGATAGGTTCAGAAGGAATGTGTACTCCTTAAAAAAAAAAAAAAAAAAAAAAAGATGTACTTCAGTCTTGATTTCAGCAGTGAGGAAATGAACATTTGGACCAAACCCAAGCATTAGGCACCACGCCAAAAACATCATAATCTACGGGCAGGTCTCACCAGGCTCTCTCTGAGAAACACTTGGTAGGTTACTGTTCTCAAATGCCTCCCCTCTGAAGCAATTTTATTATTATTTTTTAAAGCTAATTAATTAAACATCACTGAGCACTTTTCACTTCCCATATTTTGAAGATACAAACTGATATAACGGAAGAACGTTTCATGTGGCTTGGCACTGGCATAACTCTACATCCAACAGTAAGGTACTCTACTAGTTTAGTTAAGTGATAACACCCATACCAGCTTAGTCCAGCTAGGACAAAAATGAGCTGAGAGGTGAAGATTTTAATAAGACCTCTTCATGCCCATATTTTGCAGAAGAGCCAATGCTCCAGTACTGCTGCTTAACACTGCATAGTTTTGCACATTTAAATATCCAACATATATTCATATAACCAAGAGACTGTGACCTGTATTTCAATGGCACTGCCTACCTTCTTTTCTCTTGCCTAAACAGGTAACAAACAGGCACAGAAGAGATCTCCCCTAAGCAAGGACGGACAGCACCATATTCAAATCCCAGCATCAGGCATTAACTAGAGGATAGCTTTTTTCCTTGCCACTACTACAACATAATGGCCTACTTATTGAAAGCTGCACTTTAGTGTCAGAGGACAAAAGTGGTACCTGAAAGAGAATCCCTAGTCTTAGCAGAATACAAAGTATTCTTTGACAGAGAACTTCCATTTTCCAAAAAAGGATAATTTCCTTGTTAGACGTTCATCTAATTGTAGCCTTTCAAGGTATAAACTTCAGCAAATAAAATCTGATGCTTCCTCTGTTATTTTAGATTGGCATAAATCTTTAATAGATCATTTCCTCAGAATTTTTACAAGAAAAAAAAAATATTTTCCAAGTAGTTCTCTTGGGGGAAGAGATGAACAAAAGACTGAACTTAGAAAGTGCCAGATGTCCATAAAGCTGTTAGAGTTTCCACATAAGTTCTGAGTCTGATGATCCTATTATATTAGGATAAGAGATAATGGCTTTAGGTTGCACCAAAGGAGATTTAGGTTGGATATTAGGAAAAAACTCTTCTCAGGAACAGGCTGCCCAGGAAGGTGGTGGAGTAACTGTCTCTGGAAGTGTTCAAGAAATGTGCAGACAGGGCACTGTGGGTCATGGTTAGTGGGCAGCACTGGCAATAGGTAAATGGTTTGATTAGATGATCTTAAGAGGTTTTCCAACCTTAATGATTCTATGATTTTATTATAAGACATAGGCATCCTAACAAATACACTAATTTTCATTATGTTCCAGTGGAAGTGAAGATCTCTTGCTTCAAATACAAACTTCGCTTCCAAGGAAAAACAGGGCTCTTACATAAGCACTTTAACACACAGCTTGTTCATAGCTTGCACTGTCACTCTGTCCAACTGAGATTCCTGTAAACTACAAGAATTGATGTAGCTTCAAATGAACTGTCTGCAAAAAAGTGCGGCATGGCTAAAACTCTTCATTTATGTTGTGTGTTTGTTTTCACTCAATGCAAATTCTCCTCCTCGAGCAGTCTCTTCATAAACCACTTCTGTCTCACCCTTGTGCTACTCAGTTGGTTTGAAACTTGAAGGACAGATGTAGCTGCAACAAACCCAACTTCCAGGTAAGAAGACTGTCAACGAAAGGGTAAGAATGACTTTGGAAAAGTCAGGAAAATAAAAAAATCCTCTAACATGTATTTGTCTCCCATAGCCAGATTATGGCTCTGCAGCACTAAGCAGAAATACTACTTGTGCTTGCTGAGTGCAACTGACACTACCGCTTTGCAGAGCAGTTCTACTGTTAGGCTGGAGCTGTTCATTGCTTAGATCTACGCTATACAGCTATAAAAAGACTGCAGAGGTGGTGCACTTCGCTTCAGCCTTTAATTGAATGCTTATTTGTTGTTGGGAAGCACACTGAAACCTGTGCTGCAGATCTAAGTGGCATCTGGATATTTTTACTTCATGGGATTGCTTTCATCAGCCACTGCAGGACAGCTTTCCAACCCTGCCAAGGGAACTCCAGTAGACGAAATAACCAGCTTCAATAGCACAAAGAGTGAGGTTATTTTTCACCTCCATTTCTGAGACAAAAGACATCATAGGAAATACATTTAGAGTAAGTTTTCATTTCTCCAGCCTCTCAACATGACTTGGGAGGCAGCAGGTGACTCTTTACTCATAAACTCTTTGTTTTAGCAAAGTGAAATGAATCCTAACTGGTGTCATGGTATCACTAACTTCACCCCTAGTGTCTAATGCTCACATCTATAAATGTCAAGTTTCCTTTTTTCATCTCATACTGCTGATCTTAAATGTGCTCTATAGGATGCCCTCTACAAAGCAAATAACAATAAAGCAGTAAGTGCAAGCACGTATTCATCTAATGTTCTAACCTGAAAAGTCCAGGTCAAGACACTATGGAAAAGCTTATTGAAGATCTACAGGGCCAGCTTACTTTACAAAACCACAGCCTCAGCTGTAAAGGAAATGACCTTTTGTGGGCAACCATAGCCAGTTAACAACCTGTGCCAAGGGGGTCACTCCACGATTTCATCATGGCGGTTTCTTTCACAGAGACTTCACCTTCAAATCAACTACCTCTACTGATACTGACAATGATGATAATGATGCGTGCATGGGTGTGATATAGAGGATAGCTTTGCACCCTGCAAACACAGGACGTACAGGAGACTGAGATCCACTTCCCACAGAGATTATGTCCCTGTGGTCTGAAATTCATGAGCGGTTTAGGGTTTTCCAAGATGCCGTGGGCAACTTACATGTGATATCAGTCACTTACCAAAGCTCTGTAGTTGGTAAGGAGTACCTCAGTGTCTGGAGTATCCTTGAGGGACATCCCAACTCAAGGGGAGACCACCACTGTGAAAGAATTTCTTTGCAAGGAGAGCTCAAAATAAGTTCACTCAGACTGTCATATTTATGGAATAAAGTGCCTGACTCACAGATTATGAAAGATGGAAAAGATAAGCATAAGACTCTTTTTACCCTCAACTTCTTTTTGTCCTTGATAATTAGTCTTGAAAGAACCTCTTGCACTCCCTGATCTCAGATAAGGTTCCTCTTTTATACTGTAACTATACCAACACAGTTTTCCCTGCCAAAATTTCATTTACAGAACCAGACTAATAATCTCTGCCCTTTGTGTGAGGCTCAATCCATCACTCACGGTGCCCAGAGAGCAGCAAAATGCTCCAAGGACTGCTTCAAAGAAGAATGGTGCCAGCAAGATCACAGGAAGGTCTCTTTGGAGAAATGGGGGTTTTGATAATAAGGGTGGTATATCAGCAAATTTATACCATTCTTGCAGTTTCTATGGGAGAAAGGTAGAAGGTTTTATCTGATGTTGTACTTCTACACGAACCAGATGTTGTACAGCAACTGCTTAATCTCCTCTCAGCAGGTTTGCAGAGGAGAGACTCTGGATGCTTGAAAAAAGCTAATCTTTCCAAGACCTAAAGCAATTTCCATCATCATTTTGGAGGCTTTGTCAAAAAAGTGCTTTCACCTCTAACAGGGTGCATATTATTCTTTAATGATGCATGTCATGTGCCTGGACTAATCATTTATTCTGACATTTTATATCACAACACCAACTATGAAAATGGATATTTTCTTTTTGCTGTACTCCCAAGAGTACTGGGAAGGGCAGAGTGAGCAAAACTGCAGCAAGGCTGAAGTCTTAATAGCACTAAGAAGTGGATATCGTTTAAATACGCGTGGAATTTCACAACTAATCCTGAAGGCATTTGCAAAGTTTTGGTGCCTTTGAAACGGGACAGATGTGAGTTGATCACATTCCACAACAGTGCTGAATAGTGCATAAATACTCTTGGGGAAAGACTTAGTATCAAAGAGTTTGTAGTCTGGTGATCACTGGGGGATTACAGAGAGTTAAGTCTTGTTATATTTGCCAGATTCATTTATGATCAGCAAGTTTAAAATTTTGACACAAAGTTCCCAGCTACTTCCAGCAGCACTCAAAAGTCTAAATCTGTATCTTGTTATTACTAAAACCAAAGCATTTCTTTTTATGAATTGTGTTGATAGAATGGTAGATGAGGCCACACTGTTTTGAAAGATATGTGCCCAAGTACCCACTACGTTAAAAAAAAATTTTTTTCTACTTTAATGTTTTACACTGCAATTTCTCAAGAATTTTTAAAATGTTAGTGACTTACTGCTTTACGAGATCAACACATTCATTTGCCTTAAACTCACAGCATTCACATTACTTATTTCACTTAACAGCATGCAAAAACCAAGCCTATTCTAGCAGGCAACTTGGACCCTCCAGCTTAGCAGACACTATACATTTTCTTCATAGATTCATAGTTTCATTAGGTTGGAAAGGGTTGGAAAGGACCTACAAGATCATCCAGTCCAACCATCCTCACACCACCATCCCTACCCATCAAGCTACTAAATCAAATCCCTTAGCACCTCATCTAAACGCTTCTTGAACAGCGCTAGGGACGGTGCCTCAACCACCTCCCTAGGCAGGCCATTCCAGTGCCGGACCACTCTCTCAGAGAAAAAATTTTTCCTCAAATTCCCCGGCGCAACTTGTGGCCATTCCCTCTTGTCCTGTCATTAGTTACCTGGGAGAAGAGGCTGACCACTTCCTTTTCTAACAAATAAGGTCATAATCACCTTTCTAGCTGGTCGTGTAGTTCATATACTGTTACATCCTAAACTCAGTTTACTTATATTTCCCCTCTCTGAATCTAAGCAAAACTTAAATGAATCCCCACCACGAGCCTCAGTGCAGTCAATAAGTCTGTGTCAATGGACCACAAGTGCATTAGGTAGAAGAAGTACAAAAAGTAGAACAGCAAATTGTTGCCAATTGCTGTTATCAGACACTGCTCCATTATTGTTAAAAGGAAACTCGTTACCCTAGCCTTAAGATGGTGAAGCCTCGGGAATTTAAATTACATAGTCCTAGTCCCACATGAATTGTTTTATTATGACAGGGATGCTACAGCAAACTCAGAACTGAAGAGGCTCTCAATCTCATTTCCCAATGTACATTATTTTTGTTGGACTGTTCTGCTTGCCTTTGTTTTGGCTCAGAAGGGGTCGGAGGAAGGAAGGTTATATGAGGTATTTTGCTAGAAAACAGACTCACTTAACTGAGAACTTGACCTTTCCAGATGATTAATGAACAATCAGGAAATATTAATTTGACAAATGGAAAGACTGTCCATTTTGATCTGAAATTGAATTAATATTAGCCATGAGTATATAATTAATAATATTTATTACTTTCTTCTAGATATACATGTGGCTGGAGTACAGCTAAAGTAGGAGGCTGTAACTTGGATATCCAAATTAAACAAGCTATCTTTTCAGAAGTCAAGTCAATGCTACATGGTTTTTTGCCCACATCAAAATCACTACTTGCAGTTTGATATCTCCACTACTGATAGTCTGTAACGCCACAAATATAAGTGTTAGTTTTAGACTGGGGATGTAGACAGCTGCTGAGTGCATTCAGTTCTGAGACTGCCTATTCATGTTATCTGCTGTCTCAGAGTTGAAAGTTTCTAGATCAGTAATCCATACAAAAGGCTGTTATCTTACAGTTGCATAGAAACCCTGACCTCTGATGAGGTGTAAAGGCTTTCTAACAAGAATTCTGCACAGCTCTATTTAAGATCCGTGTTTAACAGATTGCAGTAGAGTTTGCAATGGACTCTGAGGTGAGGAAAGGGCATACATTAACAGATCATGGGGAAATACAGTAAGTCTTCTCATGTTTGCCTCTCTGCTATTATTTTTTAAAGATATGAAATATCCTTTGTGTATTGAGAGAATTATAGAATGAGTCATGGACTTGGATAACTTTATAATGGCATTGACTGAATCTCCTTCACAGACACACTGCGTGCAAGCTTCAGAAAATGAATTGATCTTGGATAACAAAGAACAATGTGGTTTTCATATGAATCATCACTTCTTAGCACAATAGAGGATTGTCAGATTTTTGGTATTTTTAATTTCTGATGGCCATGGCTTAAAGTCCCTGCAAAAACAGTGACATTTTTGCTTTTATTTTATCATAAAGCTAAAAAAACACCGTGTATTCAAGGCAGTGATGTATTGCAGGAATTCTTGTTTTCTTCTTAATTTTATTTCTGAAAATAAAGTAACAGCCTTGACTCTTTATTTTAGTTTTCTTTTATATGGTAATAAAATTACTCTGACCTTCAGGTTCGTGCTTTGCTTTTATGCTTTTAAAATCATATAGAAAGTGTCATTGTATATCTTTTCTGACTTTCACTGGCAGAAAATTGGTTAAAGGAAATAGTAAAATACATATACATATAATAATACAGAATTTATAATCTCTGTCCTTTTAAGATTATTTGTGACTAAGTCACTGGAGGTGTGTTATGAGAACAGTTTTTATGAAAAAAAAAAAAAAAAGAGATGAAGTCTGGAGGAACAACGCTAGCTAGCAGGAAGAAGTCACTAATAGTGAGCGTGCTCTTGATAGTATTGTTCCAGAAAGAACATTAATTTTCATCTCTTTATACAGAAACATATCTAGCATCTTCTTCAGACCCATAAAGATATTCTATTGTTTGGAGATGGAAGGAGAAAAAAAGAAAAAAGGGAATGGTAGAAGGAACAGTCAACTTATGCTGGCAATTGAGGCTACTGTTTAGAGCCCAGGCAACAGATCTCTATGGAACAAGGAGGGTTAGGTATGGAAGGCAAGTTTCCTAACACTTTCAGGATGCATGTGCCAGCATCGCTACGTTTTGTTTAGAAGCAAAGCTTAAAATCTAGAAAGCACCCAACACAAAGTGTAATAAAATAAATACTAAGGACATCAATATCTCACTCCACACGCCCTCAATCTGCTGGATTAATTGGCATAAGATGCAGGGAAAGTGAGAAATATAAATGCATTTATAAGTAAGTAGGAGGATATAAACTGATGAAGGACTGGACCACCCATCATTACGCTGACTTGATCCCAATGCACCTTTAACACTAAAAAAAACTTCTTTTTTTTTAAATTAAATAAATATGTATCGAGTATAGTTCACAACTACCAAATTCACTGAATCATAGACAAGTATTACAGGAGTAGAATCTCCTTTACCTCCTACTTCCTTGGGTCCAATTAAGCCAATGAATTTCTCTGCAGAGAAAATAAGCAAGCAATGAATCCACAATTCCCTCAGATAACTTTTGGGATTTTGTTTCTAAAGCAGAAAAAGGATACTAAATTGTCCACTCCTCAGATAAATTTTAATACTTCCTTGCTGCAAGGTAAATGCAAATACCAGTTTATACTGACTTGATATCTATATTCACACACATCATTCTCAGGACTCAATTGGCAACATTTCCCACAGTCTGCGCTGCTCGAGCAGGAGACCCAGATCTCACAATTCAACGTGGCATTTCCTAATAAAAACATTATTAATAATTTAATCTTTTCTGATTATTTCCCAGCATTCTTTTAATAATGCAAAGATAAAAGCCACTGTCTCACAGAGACATTTGAAAATAAGATACTCAGATTTTATCATTTGCATCATTGTAACTACTCTAACATATCGTATACATTACAGAAATTCAGAAAAACATATGAAAGGATTAGCAGAGATATGCTTTAGGAGACATTTAGGTACTTAATAGGAATTTCTCAGGTTCCCAGTTCCTTGTTAAGGCTAAAGCACAACAAAGCTCTTCATCCTGGAAGAACAAAGCTACTAACTGAAAAAGCGTTTCAAAAATTTATATGAAATAAAGTTAGTATAACTGTCTGTCATTTGAGTATGTTTCTAAAAGGTCTAGGATTCATACAAAGCATTTTATTCTGTCTGATATGATAGTGGTTTCTCTAAATTCAATATAGAATCACAGAATCTGCTGAATTGGAAGGGACCTTTAAAGGTCATCTAGTCCAACTCCCCTGCAATGAACAGGGACACCTGCAGCTACATCAGGTTGCTCAGAGCCCCATCCATCCTGACCTCAAGTTTCTTCAGGGATGGAGCTTCCACCACCTCTCTGGGGAACCTGTGCCAGTGCTTCATCACTCTTACTGTAAAAAACATTCTCCTTATATCCATTCTAAATCTCCTCTCTTTCAGTTTGAAACCATTTTCCTTTGTCCTACCACATCAGACTCTGCTAAAGAGTCTGCCCTTCCTTTTTATAGCCCCTCCTTTAGATACTGAAAGACAACTATCAGGTCTTCCCTAGCCTTCTCCAGGCTGAACAGCTCCAGCTCTCTCAGCCTGTCCTTGTAGAAGTGGTGTTTCACCCTTTGGAATCATTTTTGTGGCCCTCTTCTGGATGTTCTTGAACAGGTCCATGTCTCTCCTGTACTGAGGACTCCATACCTAAACATGGTAGTCCAGGTGAGGCCTCACCAGCGTAGAGTAGTGGGGTAGATCACCTCCCTCGACCTGCTGGCCATATTTCTCTTGATGCAGATACAATTGGCTTTCTGGGGTGCGGGGGAACACTACTGGCTCATACCCAACTTGCCATCTATGAGGACTCCCAAGTCCTTTTTGGCAGAGCTGTGCTCTGTCTTTACATCCTTCAGCTTGAGATGATAGCAGGAGTTGCAGGTGCAAGACCTTGCTCTTGGATTTATTATACTTCATGAGGCACACTCGGACCCACTGCTCCAGCCTGTCCAGGTCTCTCCGGATGGCATCCCATTCCTCAGACGTGTCAACTATACCCCACCACTTGGTGTCATCCACAAACTTGCTGAAGGTGCATTTAATCCCAGTGTCAATGTAATTACTGAACATGTACAGAGTCCTGAGGGAAACCACTTGTCACGAATCTTCATCTGGACACTGAGCCATCTGCATACAATCTTCAAACCAGTTCCTTGTCCATCAGTTCATCAAATCCATAGTTTTGCAATCTAGAGAGAAGAATGTTATGGGGAACTATGGCAAAAGCCTTAAAGAAGTTCAAATAGTCCATCAGTGGCTTTAGAAACAAATAAACTAGAGATATAGAGATTTCAGAGATGGACTTTTTGGTGCATGACGAATTGGCTGGACAGTCACAATCAAAGAGTTGCAGTCAAGGTGGAGACCAGTGACAAGAGGCATTCCTCAGGGGTTGGTAGTGCTGTTTAACATCTTCATCTGTGACATGAGGAGCAGAATTAAGTGCATCCTCAGCAAGTCTGCAGGTAACACAAAGTTGAGTGGTGCAGTCGACAAGCTAGAGGGAAGAGATGCCATCCAGAGCATCCTGAACAAATTTGAGAAGTGGCCCCTGAGGACTTCATAAAAATAAACAACCCAAATGCATGGTGTTCTACTTGGGTTGGGGCAATCCCAAGCACAGCACAAGCTGAGTGAAGAGTAGACTGAGAGCAGCCTTGCAGAGAAGAACTTAGAGGTACTTGTGGATGAAATATTCAACATGAGCCAGCAATGTGTGCCTGCAGCCCTGAAAGCCAACTATCAGAAGAAACATGGCCAGCAGGACAATGCAAATGATTATCCTCCTCTGCTCTGGTCTCGTGAGACACCATTATGAGTACTACATTCAGCTTTGAGGCCCCCAGCACAAGAAAGATATGAACCTGTTGGAGGGAGTCCAGGAAAGGGCTACAAAGATGCTCAGAGGGCTGAGCACCTCTTCTTCAAAGAGGATCTGAGAGTTGGGACAGTTTAGCATGAAGAAGTGAATGAACTGGGCAGATCTCACTGCAGCCTTCCAGTACTTAGAGGGAGCTTGTAAGAAACAGAAGGATAGTTATACAAGGGCAGGTAGTGACAGGACAAGGGGTGATGGCTTTAAGCTGAAAGAGGGTAGATATATTTTAGGCATAAGGAAGAAATTATTCACTCCAGTGGTTGCAACTCTGCAACCCAAACCATTCTATGATTCATTACATGATTTTCATTCCTGGTTTCAAATGCTTTTTTGAATTCCAAGGGTAATAGTCCACACTTTCAGAAGGCCTGAAAAAAGGACAGATACTGCAAATAGTGTATGTTATCTCTGGTGTCATGAGAAAGTCAATTCTACACCATTCTGAAGAAACAAACCTGATTTTGGATGTCATACTAAAATATGAAGATCAAAAAAAATCAATATAATGTCAAAGATGGAAAAACGTACAATATCTGTTTAAAAATGAGATACAGAGACATGTACTCAAATGAAAAACACTTCATAATTCCCAAGACAGACACTTAAATACAGTAAAGATGTTATCTCTAATAAAAGAGAGCCTTATGAAAGGATTCCCTCCCCTTTAATGCATGTGTATGATTACTGTACAGTCACTCCTAAATATTACTATTGTAGGATGCATGATTGCTTCTCTATTTGTAAAGAAAAAGCTAATTATGGGTGAAGCTGGAAGCGTGAACTTTTCTGTGTTATAGGCAGTGGCACAAAAAGGAGGCTGGGGAAAAAAATACAGAAGAAAATACAGTATCTTAAAAAAAGGGAAAAAGAGAACTGGAAGAATCAAAAGACAAAGAAAAGCCTAGTATGTGAGGTCTTGAAAGCTGTGTCCTAGAAAGGAAAAGAAGAATGCAAAAGCAAGTCTGAGAAACAAAAGTACTTGGAATATTGATCCTTGACATTCTTTAGGCAAAGGAAGACAAAATACCAATCAGATTTCTGTAGAAAGTGCCAAGGTATAAGACAGAACTCTTAAAGTTAGACATAAATTATAAAACTTGCTCTTAATGTTTTAGAGGTGGATATGACTTTCTGATGTCATAGGAAGCAAGTTAAAGAACTGAGTTCATTTCTAGCCAAATAGCGAGGGCTCTTTATAGCTGTACAAGCATGCAGTGCAGTTATAATCCTTCTCAAGAGGCCTCTGTTTCTGGAGCACATTTATGTGCATTTCACCCTGTATCTCTGTAACCAAAAAATAAGCAGCTATCTAAAATTTGCTTCTAAACGTCATGCTCTTTGTCTCCACTAAGCTTTCCTTTGGCCTTCAACTTGGTATAAAAAAATAGGGAAGGCACACGGGAAGGTCTTTTTACTGATATAATTCCTCTTTTCTTTCTCTTTATCTAATTGTCCTTACAATTACAAGGTCACTATCTTTATCACGGCAACAGCTGTATTTATTACATTGACAGGAGGAGCAAAATAGGGAAACTTTTACCAATACTACTGCTATGTATGTATGCTATTCAAGGGAAATAAGTTTCCAGGTAAATTAGGTAGCTATTAACAGCCTCTCCCTAGTACAGCAGCCGTTGAACTAGGATGTTTTCCAATAGTCATGAAGTCAGAAATCAGCCAGGAAGGTCAGTTCTCAAGTCTGATCTCCTGTATTACCAAATCTGGAAGTTTGCACGGAATCCACTTTGCTTTGAATGGTTTTTTTTCTAAGGCAAAGAATCATATGAGCTAATAACTGCAAGCACTTCTGCTGATAGAAGACACGTCACAATCCTTAAAAATTGTCCCTGTGATTAATCACATTGGAGTAAGTATGAGATCAGCTCTACCTGACATATCATTTCATTTATCGTACTGTACTTTGTCAGATTGTTACAAGCACACTACGCAGGCTCTTGTTCATCACTGGCAAAAATGCACAGCTGATGGTGGCAACTGTACTGAAAAGAGAAGTGTTTTGTAGCTGAGAATTTACTCTTATCAGTGTTATTGTGCTTTTTATACCAGTTGTATTTTCTACAGAAATAAACAGGAGGCATTACTTTCAGAGTTACCTATTTCTTTCTTCGGAAGAGCACAACCAAACTGACAGACTGTTAAACAGTGGGGCATTTGAGTTTTATGTTACCTCTTCTGATGTAGGAAGATAGGTAATTTGCACCTCTGTAGGTTTCTTGCATAGCTGTCTGACTACATGTTACTACTACTTCCACAACTGTGGAAGCTGTTTCCATCTGGAAAATAGGAGATCAATCACAATGGGGGACTCACTGTACATTTCTAGACCCCCATGCTAATACCTGTGTTGGAGACCACAACTCTGCATCAGACATGTAGAAAATCTAAAAATAAAGATCTGGGTCTGACTCTCTCTGTCAGAGCTAGTGATTACTGCACATTTCCCCTTCCTTCAGTGCAAGCCTTTTTACTTTGAATTGTGCTTCCATCCTGTAAGCTTCTGATGCCTCTCACAGTCTGGCAGGCAAAAGGTTTCTTACATCAGAGACACCTCCTTATTACTAAATCTGACAGCCTATTTTCCATGTGTAAACATGTCAATGCCATTTTCATGAAATTCAATATTCCTTCATTTTTTCTTTTACAAAAACACAGAGCGTCAGACTATCTGCTCTGATGTCTATGGGAGGCCTGCCAAGGACAAGGCTGATGAAATACAGCCTGAGACAAGCTCCATCTGTCCCATTTATGCAATCCACAGGGTCAGGTCTCTGCAGAGAAAGTAATAACTGCAAGATGGTTTTCTAAGCAGACACTAAGAGAGAACTACTGCTCATATTGATTAAAATAAACAAACCCAGAGGGAGGTTGTATTAATTGTACATTTGAGCTAGATTACTGAATTCAGACAGTGGCTTTCTATTTAAGACCAACATGGCAACCTAAAGTAATAAAGAACAAACAGCATAATTCCATTCTCCAGAAGGTAGATTTTTCACTGATGTTGATTTTCCCAGAAGAACTTCTCTCAAGAAAATCTACGCATCTGTCCAGATCCTTGAGCATAGCATAGCTGTCACGAAGCCAAAAAGGCAGAAATGAGAAGGGATGGGAAGGTTTGTCCTCCCTGGCCTGTTCAAGAGAGCACACTTGGGAAGGTCATCAGGGCTGTGATATTTGACAATGTTTCCATTCAAACAAGTTAAGCTAGCACTATGCAAAATTAGGGCATATCTGAATGAAGGTCTGAGAAGAGTTGCCTAGTTACAGAAAAGAGTGAGAAAAGGAGACAGAGAGAGATCTGACTACTTTTGGAGAACTTCATGGAAGAAAGGGGTTAAGTATGATCACAGTCTCATGGGAAGAGGCAGAGAGTAACACTCAGATACAAGGGCATAAAATCACTGCAGAACTACACTCTAGAGCACTGGCACTGGTCTCAGAAAAGTAGAATTCCAAAGTGGTGGTCTTTAATTCACTTCAGACACTAGCACATGGACTGACAGAAAGTAAAATGGTGCAGGAGGTACAAAACGTGTCCGGTGTTTTCCATGAAAACTTTCACTTTGCTCTACAATCATACAATTCAATCTACATTCAATTATGCTGTGTAGGAAAACGGTAGAAAACCTGTGGATTTATTTACTTCACTTACCATCCTGCAAAAGAGACTGACTCAGCACAGAATTGATCTCATATTCCAACAACTACAACAAAATAAAAGCTCTATACAAAAAAAAAAAAAACACTCATACCAAACTCAAATAGAAGATACTCAAGAGCAGCAATTGACTAGCAGAGATAGTCACTCTTCAAACATGAAAATACTAAATTTTCATGTTTCGTGTTACCTTGACAGTAATGCATGCCACAAGGATACCACTCCACAACTCAGCTTTTGAGATTATGTATATTGGTGTCACATAGTGTCTTAGGTTTGAAGGGACCTTAAAATTCATCTAGTTCTAGTTCCCTGCTGTGGGGCTAGTTGCCACCTGCTAGATCAGGCTTCCCAGGGCCTCATCCAACCTGGCCCTGAACACTTCCATGGATAGAGCATCCACAATCAGCTAAAAGCTCTGGTTTGGCACTAATTTGTCCTCTCCAAAAGCCTGAGCTTTGTTCTCAGAAAAAGCTTTACAACAATCTAGTGACTATAAAATTTCAGTGACTGCCTCAAATACTTTTAGCAAGATGAAGGTACGTCTAGACACCTTCTCATCTATGGTAACCTCCAAAATATCAAGGGGACACTAAGATCACCAGAAGGGCTCACAGCATTAGTACAGCATGATGAGAACTGCTACAGAGTCTGGAGCACCATGACTAGAATAAACCACCACTAAATAGTACATGGGTGGAAATGTAATTTCTGCTTCACTAACTTGTACTAAAAATTTAATAAAAACAAAAATTCCCTCAGGCTGTCTATGGAATACTATAAAACTAGTATCTGTGTTCAGCACTCTATGGCTGAATTAACACTACAGAGTATCTATTAATTACTGTATACAGAAAATCCACATGGTAACAAAATTTCTTCTACAACACTAACAACCAACTTTGCATTCTCAAAAATCAGAGTAGATAAGAAAGGCTTAGAGATGAGGTTGCTTGGCCTGGCTCTTTGATATTATTGTATTTGCTCTGAGGAACTCCATCATGACATCCAAGTCACCAACTTAAACATAATCACAAACCCATCAAGAACACTGCTTTCGAGAAAAAGCCTGAATCATTAAAGATTCTCGTGAATACAGGTTTTACAAAGCAAAAAGAATCAGTTAACACTGTATGGCATAGGTATGACTTGCCTGCACTGGAAATTTCAGAGAAAGTCATTAAATAATCACAGTATGTGTTGACAGAATATACTGGCTTGGAAAAAATTTCTTGAAAAATTTTCCTGATAACCTTTGATTATCCTTAACCCCACCAAACTCTTCCCTAGAAGAAACATTATCACAGAACAAGTATGGCTAAACCAGACCACACCAATACAACAAAAGCAAATTACGTCAACACAGCTCCAGTCACTAAAATCTATGCATTAACCCAGTGCCATCCAAATCCCTGAAACCATACCTGGTTATCCTAAATTCCTCTTCTAAAGACTAAAGGCTCTTCTGGAACTTAGGTGAACAAAACTAGCCAACCACTACTTAACAATGAGCTTCTCCAGATGTTCTATAAAGAAACTTCTCTCTAACCAACTGGTCCTCAGCCTCAAGTAGACATACGTAAGTATATCACTGTTTAGCTGGAAAGATTTACTAAGTTTCTTTAAATATCCACTCAGTCTGGCAATGCCCATATGCTCCCTTGAAGAAAGACGGGGTAAACAAGGACTTTCTTGGCCACAGTGATAGGCTGGATGCTAAGCTAGAAGGGTGTTTGCTCTGATTCCATCAAGCTGCTTTCAGTCCTTCAAATTTCATATGCCAACATTTGGATACAAAAGAACTGAATTTCAGAATCAATGGCGTCCCTTGTCCTGCTGTGAGCTCCTCTTCCTGACATTTTCAAAAGGGTGCGGAAGATCATATTTTATCAGATTACAGCCACAGCTCTCTTGCATGGAAGGGAAATACAGCATCTTTGTTACAGAAGACAAACAGAACAAAGGCAGAACACAAACTGATTATTCATTAAGATTGCAAATCGTGAGTTACTATTATTTGGGTGCTGTCATCTTTAATTAAATTTTATACAAAATTTACCTAGCGAACAATCTATTTGCCAATTTTTTTTCATCTGTTTCTAATGGAAGAACAGATTCTAATTCAGAATCAAATCAGGAGTACTGAAACAGATTTTGTGAAATGTAATTTAGTTTAATTGATGTGTTTTACAATGTTCCTCTAATATCACTCACTAATCAAACCACTGAGCGGTTTCCACATTTTGAAATGTTAGATCATGGATGTGCCAAGTCCCTGTCACTTTAACAAGTGGGGTATGAAAAACATACAAATGAGATGTTAAATTATCTGCTGACGTGTACTTTGCACAGCTTTTGTCTCTCAATAAAATTTGCTTCAGGTTAAACAAAGATAACCAAGACTCATGATTGGAAGGATGGAAGATTTTTCTTCTCTGAGAGCTCTGACAACCAACCTTTCAGCTTCTATGCCATCATTAGTCATGTCCTACTTTTGTGCAGTATAAACACAAGTTGGCTATCTAGCAGTGCACACTGAGTGCACCCAAATCTATTCTCTAAGAAGGTGCAGCCAGGCTGGGTGAAACCTTTGGTAAGGTCTCAGGGATATGTTGGAGAAAGTTAATTGTGGTACTGCCACCACCATTTCTTTGGTCATCTTTTGTCTCGCATAGTAACCTGAGTTTAACAATTTTCAACTTTTATTTGGCTCATAAAATTGATGATTCTGTTTCCTTCTCTGAAGATGTCTGCCTTTGTGTCAAACTTTATCTTGCTCACATTCTTTGGTCTTTATGGTCATCACAACACCACCATGCTAATTCTCCAGAGGTTTTTTTGCCAAACCATAGTTATCTAAATGCTTAATGACATGAACAAGCACTAGAAATGCACCTAAGTGCTGAATGAGCCACAGAGACTGTACTGCAGCAAAGCATACAGAAACCTGTACAGCATATACTTCATTTCAGCCTGGGACTGAGGTGAGACCTAGTGCAAGTTTGCATTGTGTGCTGGAGGTTTGGGACCAGAAAGTCCAGCACTGCTAACTCCGTTCAAATATACAAACAACTCATACAGAAGGCACAGTGAAACTGGACACAAGTTACAGCCTTTCTTTCATGACTGCCTACTTCAGTCCTGGAAATCAGGTGGTGATCAGAATATGTTTGTTCAAAACTGTTTTGGCAATAGGAAACGCTAATACAAATAAGCATCTTATGCAATCTGCTTTCCAAAGATTTATATATTTAAAAATAGGAAGGGAATATTTCTTTCTGTTAGTCTCAGAATTCCATGAACGCAGACCTATTTTGATTCCAAATTATTCATACCAGTTTTGTTTATTCATGTTGTAGGAATGTTAACAAAACAATTTCACAGATCTACTTTATTATTTAAGGCCTCCTTATTAATTCTACTTGGCTTGTGTTGTAAATTATTGTCTATTAAAAAAAATCTATCAAGCCCAAATAAGTGTTAAATAAATGTTTGGTATTACAAGTGAACAAATTTATCTAAGGATAAAGGCATCCAGACATGCTATTTTGTTTTGTAAACAATGTTTGGTCAGGTCTTATTATAACTAGGGTGACCCTCAAAGCTTAAAATAGGAATTGGGCAAAAGGAATTAAGATAAAATTGACAGAAAGCTCTCATTCAATCTAACCTCTGTGTGATGGAGTGGCATCCCAACTGAAGAATCACCAGGTTGTTTGGTAGGCTGTCAAAAGCTGCAATAAAATACATCTCTAAACTCTGTGGGTCTGCAAGACAGTTTTCATGATCTCATCAAGGGAAAAGCAGTATCTAAGCATTTAAGATCAGTGTGTCTTCTCACACATAGGTGTGAGAAGCAAGGATAGAATGCTCCTCCTGGGGAGATCACAACCTGGATTAAGGACAAGATCAATATCAGATAAAAACTAAATAGCTAAATAAACAGCCTTGGGAGAAAGACTGAAGGGAGTCATCACTTGTGACTGAGAGGCACATCTAACCAAGCAGTCTGAGGTAGTCTGAATTTAATTCTTTTCCTGAATCACTCACTTAAGGACACAATCAGAGCTTTCATCTACTCACACAAAAGCAGCAACATTTTATTTGTTGTACTTCCTTTGTCTTCTCTTTCTCCACTCATGGGAGCATGTGGGAATGTGGGATGGAGTAAAGTTTTTCTCCCAGGCCAAAAGGAATATTTTCATTGGAAAAAGTTTTAACAAAAGACTGAACTTCTCTGCTGACGTAATTAGGTGGGTTCTAAATTAGAGGTAAAGAATTCCACTGAGCATCAGAAGTGATTCCATGATTCCCATTACTACCTGCCTCCATAGGGAAATTTGCCTCCTCTTACTTTCACTTTTGAGCTCTTCCTACTAAAAAATACCTACCCCTCCTGTTAATGTCATTTATTTCAATATCTACTAGTCCTTGAAAAGCTGGCAGCTATACTATTTTCTCATATACAGTGAGGGAAAACATAAGCAGTCTCTCTAGCTGCGGTAGACTTACACTACTTGTGTAAAGACTCAGACTTGAAACATTTGTACAGTACAGAACAAGAATGTCTCAGTGGCATTTTTCTGGACTGGACTTCCCAGTTATTGCTCCTCTCCATATAACACATGAACTTGAAGGCTTCACAAGCAGGTTTTTCCAATGACTGCCATATACAGATGTAATGAGGAATGAGTTCAGACCTGAAGCCACAAGGATTGAAGGCTTGAAGCCTCTTATCCTCTTGCACCAAGAGAAAACGTGGTAGTAGGATGCAGTAGCTCTGGTAGCAGTAAGCACTAGAGTGCAGCACAGCACTGACAAAGCACCAGTATGGAAACTCAGTGTAATCAGGAACCTAAAGACACCCAACACATCTGATGTTCCAGAAACCCAGCTCCAGCAGCACACAGACTGTGTTAGCTAATGGCAGCTTTCTAAGTACCAGAAGAACTTCCACCTTTCTTCCAATTTATCTTGAAGGAAGGTAACAGGAGGGGGCAGAATGGCAGGATATGAAAAGGAACGGTGTGGATGCAGTAACCCAAGTCATACTGCTAGCCAAACTACTTTTCCAGCTGAAGGCAAAGAGCAGCACTTTCTGAGGTAGCTATATAGAATCATGGAATCATTAAGGCTGGAAAAGATCATCATGTTCAACCATCCTCCTACCACCAATACTGTCCACTAAACATCATCCCTACTTACTCCACCCACCCTTTCCTTAAACACCTCCAGAGATGGTGACTCCACCACCTCCCTGGGCAGTCTGTTTCTCACTGTTCTTTATGAGAAGAAATTTTTCCTAGTATCTAACTCGAAGTTCCTATAGGAGCTAATGATTTAATTAATAAGATTTATTTCTCTTCTTTTGATACCTTGAGAAAACCCTACAAAGCACAGGCACTCTTCAGAACAAAATCTTTTCCTCCAAGTTGGTTCTACAACATTAAAATGGCAATAAACAAGAAAAATTAACAAGCAAATAAACAAACAAACAAAAACCCAGCAATGAAAATCTAACCCCAGGCAGCTAAAAGACTATGGCAGAAAGATACATCTATTTCATAGATCTCTCTGCTACTGGTTTCATCTCTCAGTTTTCTTTTCAAGAGGCATCAGCATCTTTCCAGATGCAGGAAACAGTCATGGACATCTTGTAGCTAGGACAGCACAACAGCACTGCTCTGGTTGCCAGCCAAGCGTTGTGGTGCTCTGTTCACACTGTGCCAATCCTTTTGTCACTTGTTAAAATTTAGTGTTATTTCCACTCCAAAACATTGAGACCATCTGCCTACACATGACACTGACAGCTATTATGTGGCACTTACAGCTATATCTCAGAGACCAATTACTATACTGCTGGGCAGCTAGAAGAAATTCATTTTTTTCCACCGATCATGCAGATCTCTCCCTTCCCTACTCAACTTTCATTCAATTAGGTAAATGACTTGGTTTTTTTTGTTTTATACATTGATTAAAAAAAAAGTTCAAAACACTATTAGCAATTAAAAAACTAGCCTTAGAAATATTCAGAGGTTCACTAAAGCAGCAAGATGAGGACCCTCAAATAACTCCAGCTGAAGCTGGAACTATCTTTGATTGGTGTGTGCAGAAAGATGCAGCTCTGTTCCTGAAATGCTTATAATTTACACAGGCTAGAATAAGAAAATCTCCTATTAGAGACATTCATCATGACTGCGTGAGTCTGTGGAGGACAATGCATGCTGTATTCACAGTGAACTAACCAGTACCATTGTAGGTGCCTTGCAGAAGTCCAAAAAGATGGTATCAGTTGTACTCCAGCTGTCCACCAATGCTGTCACTCAATCCTGGAAGGACTCTACATTGGCCAGGCAAGATCTGCCCTGGGTAAAGCAATGCTGGCTGTCTTGGATCACCTCCTTGTCTCCCGTGTGCTTTAACATCTCTCCCAGGAGGATCTGCTCCATGATTTCCCCAGGCAGAGAGGTGAGGCTCACTGGCCTGTAGTTACCCAGGTTTTCCTTTTTCCCTTTTAAAAAATGGGAGCGATATTTCCATTTTTCCAGTCAGCAGGGATTCTGCCTGACAGCCCTGACTACAAATGTGATGCAAAGCAGCTCAGTAATTACACCTGCCAACTCCCTTAGGACTCTGGGATGCATGCTGTCCAGCCCCATAGACTTGTACATATTCAGCCACATGAAGCACTCTCAGACTTGCTCGGCTCTCACAGGGAGGGATTTTGCTCTCCTGACCCCTACCTAGAGTTTCAGGGATATGAGAGGCACAGGAAACCTGACTGTCAGTGAAGACAGAGGTGAAGAACCTGCTGAGTACCTCAGCCTTATCCATGACTGCTGAAGCCAGTTCTCTTTTATGGGAAGGAGCCCACTCTCCTGCACTCAAACATAAAATCAGTGAATTTTGAAGAACTTCAGCATTCTCTCTCACACAGATCAATACAGCAAGAGAGCTGTAAGCTTTGGGTCTCCATGATGAGGGCTGCACAGCTACTGCAATGCACTGCTGCAGGATTCATTGCCCTGACTGTCTCTGGCCCTGTTTGTCCATAGATGAAGCATCAAGTGCTCCACTACTGCAGAACAGGTGGCAAACCACTGTAATTGTGATTTCTACAGATACCTACTGCTTACTCCAAAATATTTTTTCCTTGCCAAGCACAGATGCTTGAGATTAGCCTCCCTCATAGCTTTTCATCACCTGTTCCATATTATAGGAACAGCCATATCTCACCAGTAATTCTCGCATGCCTTCGGGCAGGAGCTCTGTTGCAAGACTGCAGTCATGCAGGAGGGAAGCAAGGTAAAACAAGGTTGAAGTTCAGACATGTAGCGGTCACTATGTTTGATATAATGATTTGAAACTGAACTTTGTGCCTCCCAGTAATTTCATCCATTCCTTTCTATTTCACAGTCAGGAGATCAGAACAAATTAATCACTCACATCTGAAAGCTGTCACTTGCTGTATCTCAATCTGGAAGGTTCAGGTGCCTTGTCATCTAAGTCGCTTAATGGATGGAAACTGACTTTCTGCTGGAAGGACATATTCCCTCTCTGCTTCAGGTCCAAAGGGCTTGCAAGCACAATCAGTGTATATCTACGGCACTATGAAGAGTTGTTTTATAGCACAATGAACTCCAGACACCACCAGGCCTTGCTGTCATCCAGAGGAACATCAATGTTCCCTATGAGCCATGATGTGATCTCATCTACAAGAAGACACAATCTGCACCAAATCTTAGCTCAGAGCTCCTTAGGCTGGCTCAGTTCTGCTGACATCTCTTCCTGCTCCCAATACACAGGAAAATTCATCCAGAAGCAGCTGATTTTCCAATGCTGATGGGCTACAAATGCTGGCACCACATATATATGGAATTTGGGCTATTACTAACCAAATCATCAGAATAATGTGTTCAGAGTGCAACGCTGCAAACATCTCAGCAACAGAGTGAACAGTTCCACAAGGCAGGCTTTCCATTTGTTCATGTTCTTCCCTATTAAAATGCCTATTCGACCCTCATCACAGTCTGCCTTGGCATTTTCCAGTTGATCGCTTAATGGGTGATATACCACATCTGGGAGGTAAAGTTGGCAGTGTACAAGCTAAAGAGCATTGACTGCAAATATCAAAACTATTTTCTAGAATTATTCAAGGGAACAAACCTAGTAATCTGCAATACTTCCAAGCACAGCTAACACTCATCCCATTCATAAAGCACTTTATGATTGTCCTGAATGTGCAGCACCCCAAAAAAACCTTAAGGTAATATTATGCATATGTATTATGTTCTCAGCATATCCTAGCATAACTCTTTGCTATTACATGTCTTTTTTTAAGATCTATTGTAATTTTTTTCAGAGCTTGGCAAATAGGCATTACTATTTCCCAGTCACCAGAAAGCTGCAAACATGAAGCATAATACTTTACTTTGTATTTGAAATATCTTGAATAACTTTAAGTAAAATACACTCAACAACAAATCTATCACCATGCTTCTTGTTGTAACATATGTTTAAAGAGGAGAATACAAGTGTTAGGTGAAACTTTAGCTTTAAAGCATAACTGACAGAGATACAATCCCTTTGTCTTCTAACACACTGTGTAAACCAAACACTTTAAAGTCTGAGGAAAAGACATCATCTCTGTTCTTTCAAATATGTAATATCCTTTCAGCTATTACTCAGTACAAGGTCTCCATCACTGGTAGAATGATAGCCCTAGGGCATCAGTCTCCTCATCTCCAAGTGAAAAGTGATCTGCTTATTCATCCCAAATAATAATGGCATTACAAGCATAATACAAAACAGCTTTTCCCTGGTTCTCTGTGGAAGTCTGACATAGCAAGAAATTGATTATTTACTCTTGTCCTTTACTACAGTGTTTTCCTTACTGTCTTCATGATCTACGCATACTGTATCAAGAGTGAATAGTTATTTACACACAAAGGCACTTGTCGTTGAAGAAGAAAGAGGCACACAGATACCAAATGGAAGTCTTCATGACTTTGAACCCTGACCTCATTCAGCTTCGGCCTCTATCTATGCCTGAGGGCATGGCAAAAAAACACTTTGACAAAACTGCTTCGAAGGCAGACACTACTGCTAAGAACTGAAGAAGTGCTCTTCTCACTCCCCTTGTTGGAGCTGCTATAAAATGGACAATCATGGTCAACCGTACAGTAGTGAACGGAACTGCTGAAAGTTCATATCTCCATTTTCTCCCCAAGGACCCATGCAGAGCTGGTAAACTGTGCCTGACTCATTTCAGCTCCCTCCTAAAATGTCTGCCAGTGGAATAAGCTATAAAACATAATAGCTGTCTTGCTCAGTACATTATTTTTCAAAGCATTTAAAAAATTGATCAAATTTTGGCCTTATTCTATGAAGACCAAGGAGCTACACAAATCAAAAAAATTGCTTTCATTCCCTTGTTGGTATGTAACCACTAGTGCCCCAAAGTGATTTCTAGATATATATTATATATATTTACAGCTTAAAGAATAAAGAAATCATTTTTGTGTGCTTTCTAGAATCACACAGGGCATTAAATATTGAACTGCAGGAACTGTTCCTCAGTTAAAAGCAAACATGTCTGTTTAGTACTCCAAACAGCATAAGAAGACATCAAAGATAGATTTAGTTTTAACTTAGTGAAGGGCTGTGCACTGTGTGCTATGTCAAACAGCAATAGTTTCATTTTATTCCTCACCTTAGGGTAAGTTCCAGTGCTAGATTAATATTATTTGTTAAAATAATGCAATTTTATAAGACACGCTATGTGTAGCCACAGAAAATGTTTGACAGGTACCACACAAGCAGAATAAATCTCTGAAATCATAAAAAAAAGACTCACTGCACTTGCTCAAATAACTACAAATATTGTTTTAGAAATCAAAACATCAAGCAAAACCTGAGACAGAAATTTGTATGTTATAAAGAACACCTTTTCCTTTATATACACTAAAAACCATCAGGGAACTGAATATGGTTGACAGGATGCACACCTATCTAGCTGTATGCATATACTAAATTTATAAAGAGGGTAATGAGATTTTACTAGGTACTGTTGCTTCTTTGCCTTCATAATGGCGTGAAGTAAATTTCTTCTTTGACAAGGTAACCAGCCTCATGAATAAGGAGGAAGGTAGAAGAGATGAATTATTTAGACTTCTGTAGAGCTTTTAGTTCTGTCCCATATGACATTCTCATAAGCAAGCTGAAGAAATATGCTCTACATATAAATATTGTCAGGCAGGTGTAGAAGTCACTGAAAAATCACTTTGAGATTGAAATCACTTTGAGGGTACAAATCTTTCAGTCTTTTGCTTTTGGACTGTATAGATATCAGAAGGCTCTACCCCTGGGTTTATTTATTAATCATTTTCATTGTTAATGGGACAGAGACAACAGTACTTATGTTTTCAGATTATATTAAATGGAGAGAAATTGCAAATTATTCAGATGATACGTTCAGAATTTTGAAGGACTGTGAGGGATTTTTCCAAATCACATCAGTAGCATGACACCAAACAGCTTTCCAACGCATTAATGACAGTATAAAAGCTTGGGGATTATTTCATTTTCCAAGTTCCCTGAGAGAAAAAGAAGAGAAACATTTCCCATTACTTACCCTTCCCTCAGGTATCTACTTATGACTGATGCTAGACGTAAGATACTGTGCTAGTCCTCTGGTCTGAGCCCATCTGGTCACCGTTGTGTCATGTCAGCTCTTTATTTTGTGCTCTCTGCATCAAGCATGTAGCAACACTATTAGGCAGGGTCATACACAGCTGCTGGGGAAAGAAGAAAGGGAATACAGTGAAGAATTCACAATTTATCTTATTAACTTTTCCAGGCAGATTACACCTGCCATAGCCTGAAATTGAACAGAAGAAAAAAACTTACAGAAAGAGGAACCCAAGCTTTGAGGCTTTTTCCTGGCATACATCCAGAGTTGGGTACAAGAAGCATAGAGCTTGTACTTGTATAGTACGTACTCAGTTCTGCATTTTATACACTGAGCAAGAGACAGAAAACTGTGAAACCAGGCCAGGAGAGAACATGAAAAAGGGTGCAAAATGACTACTCATCACATCCACCTAGCAGGTAAAAGCAAGGAAAAGCAAATCCCCTTCTAGGTTATGTAAAATGCCAGTAAATATTAAAATCAGATTCTCTCCAAGATTTTGTCATTCACCTTTTAAAACTCAGCACAGTAAATCCACAATGTCCATTGATAGCTTTGCTACCAGAGGTAATACACCTTCTTCTAGATATACCGAAGCATTCCTTCCCAGACAGCCTGCTTGGTGCTCCTAGGAGAGCAACATGCCCCTGGAAGTGCCATGACATTTGCTCTAAGACTGTCTCACACCTCCTGCATTTTTGGCTTTTGGTTTTTTTTTTTTTCCCTCCAGAACAGAGATCGACTCAGCATCCTGAAATTATCTGGTCCTCTGCCAATAGAAGCCTCAGATTATCAAACCGACATGAGAACTGATATTGACTTATTTGAAATGTGCCTTGATTTTTGGTATTTATGTAGACAATGTGCACATATCAAGGATGGATAGTAACATGGTCTAAGCAAGAATAAAGGCAAATTGAAAGCGCATTGAGGTTATTAGCTTTTCCTTTGTCTGGAAGAGAGAATGTTCTACAGGAGCCCGCTGGCCAGCACCTTTGGGACACAGCTGGAAACTGCAGGGAACAGCATCACTGCTTTACTGATAGCTGTACCCCTACAGACGTGAAAAAGGATAGAAAAAGAGAGGACAAGCTCAGACCTATATTCTGACTGAACGGAGGGGATTATTTGCAGCCCTGCTCTTAGATTCAGCCCCCCAACAGGAATAGCAATGCACTGGTCTCTGTCACCTCTAATACACCACTTGCTGCTTGGGATGGCTGGTGTCTACGAAGTACTGAGTTTGGTGCCACTAGATCAATTCAAAGAAAAAAAGTACAGAACAACACCGTTGCAAGTACTGACTCTCTCTCCTTGTCCACTAGCTTAAGCGGATCTGGTTTCAGTGCATGTTCTGAAGATTAATAACTCCCAGCTCACAAATTCTTGCTTCTGCCTATGCAGTTTCCTGCACAGAGAGCGTTCATGTTCTCTGCACTGACAAGAACTGAGTAGATGGATAATAAATGCTGTGGCATTGTGTGCCGCTCCTGATAATATAATCTCCAAAGATTTTAATAACTCACACTATTACAGAAAAGTTACCCTCTATCTAGGTAAGCACAACAGTTGTTAGTCCTTTCTAAGGACAGCAATCATTTGCACACTAATTGAGAAAATGTTGTGGCTTTCTGAACCACCATCAGTCATACTGGTGTAATGATTTTGTTTGTTCAAGGTCTCCGTTTTTTGTTCATCTTTTGTTTGTGGCTTTCTTGTTAAGGGTGACAGCTACTGAAAATTCACATACGCTAAAGAGAAACATTTCACTTGGCAAAGAATGCATAGAAAGCCACATGACCTGTTGGCACAGGCCAGGGCTGGCTTATACCAGAGTTACATACCCCAGAGAACATGCTTCGGAAGATTTGCCCTCACAGTAGCAGGACAGAATAAAGTAATACAGATTTGTTCTACATTTTCAAACCATTCTTGCTAGCTTGTAGGAATCACGCTCATCTGTGGCAAATGGAGAAACATCCCCTGCAACATGACAGGAGGAACCTCAACCAACTAAGAAGTCCATAAGGACTATTCCATGAACCAGCTAGAGAGGAACCTTTTCCATTTCAAGGGGTAAGGAGAGAGGGGAAGACATTCTTTGTGTTCCAACGACCAGCATTACCAGACAAGGGAAACAATAGGGGGTAGCTGCCCTCCTTTATGTCTCTCAGCTCCTCTCCACTTGCTTTCACCCTCTCTTCAGGCATCCCTTTCCCTGATTCTTTCAGGCACTTTTTCACCCTCTCTGCCCGTATCAGGTTTCCCCTAGCCCCCAATTCCAGTGCTGAACTTGGCTATTTTCATCACTTCCCTGCTCTTCTCAACAACTCACATCTCTTCCTCCCATATATTGGCAGGCTTTGAGCCAGAAAGTCAGCTAACACTAGCTCCATGATCGAACTGTAAAGACTTTTAAACCACATTTGTTCACATCCTTATTCTCTCCCATAGCCTTGCCAGGGCTGAGAAGGAGCTTCTGCTCTCACACCAGGTTCCCCCTGCCTTTGTCCAGATTCAGTTAAAATCACTTGGAGGACAGGAATGGTATTGCTGTTTTCATCCCACCATAATTTCTTCCTTAAACGGAACAAGAACTTTCTTTCTTCCTTTTATTTATCCACAGAAAATATGGGAGTTCTAGGGAAAAAAAAAAAATATATATATATATATATATATATATCTAAACAATTACTACTGATTACCAAACTGTTTAAATTTGCACCGGAGCTCCTGGGAGCTCCAGCTGAAGGGCATGGTGCTGTCACTCTTCCTCTGTGTAACTGAATAACATCTCTTTCCCTTTTTCCGTGAAGAAGAACACTTTCACGGAAGGACCAACTTTTCTAAACACTGTCCTGATGGCCCACTAGCTGCAGTCTCCTTTATGGCACATCTTTTGGAAGACCACCTGAAGGAGACATGGCTAATAACACAGTCTCTGACCTCCCTGACACATTTAACCACATATCTACATCCTTTGTGAGCCTAAAGATGACTAAGGCCTCAGTTAGTCAAGCAGAACAAGTGAAATTGCTTAGGAATTTATCATAGTTTGGAATAAGTATTTTTCTAAAGCAACACATCCCTCTCTAGCCATTACTGCCCTTCAAACAAAACAATTCTGAGTGAATATTCAGCAGTAAAAACATGTGGATTTAACTTCAATATGCACAGGAGATCAATTAATGCATTTCATATGCAAATATGACAGAGATGACCCTGATTTAGAAAGCTTGTTATTCCTGAAGTTGGCATATGGTTCTCTGTAACAGCAGGCAAAATGACTGCAATAAATTGGCTCCTAATGCCATGTAATGAACTCTGATTTCTGTTAATTTGGGCAGTACTTAGCAATTTCACGTTAATTTTTTTAATCAGCTTTGCAAGACACTGTATGTGAGTTCAGCTTCATGTTTGATCTTTTAGCAATGCTAAGAATATAGCCGGGCATTTAAATTCAGCTTTTGTTGCAGAACCATGTATCATTAACAAAAATACTGAAGTGCAACAAAGACAAGCTTCTAAGACACTTTCTCTCATGCTAATTAACATGCATAATACTCTTTTTTTATTCCTAGTTCTCCTTTTTTGGAGAATACCTCTCTGCTTGTTATATTAAAAAGCCATCAATTTCAACTAGCAAACGTGTATGCAGCAATACTCTGAAAAGCCTTTAGGATTACACCATGATTTTGGCTCCACTGCAACCTCTGGCCAACAAAAGCCTTAAGAAAGCAATCTAAGGAGTCAAAGAAAGACCCTCACTGATTTCACCAGGATTAAAATGAAGCCCTCATGGTATTAGCACCATATCTCCATTTTGCAAACAGCAGCCTGCAAGGACTGTCTGTACCACAGGCCTCTTTTTACGCAAGAAAGATGTGTGGCTACTTAAAATGAGCTGCACAAACATAGTCCCACCTTCACTAGAGAGGCAGGACACCCAGACTGTGCTCCCAGCACGTGGGCATCTCATTTGTTTATTCAGCTACTTTGAGACAAGCATGGCGGCAGATACTGCAGTGCCAAAGAGAAATAGACTGCAAACTGCTTAGGGTAAGATTATTCTTGTTTGGTGCTTGTACAGCATCTTGGACACAGGAGGAATCAATACACATCCTCCTGGATAAATCATACCATGCTCACAGAACTATGTGCCATTTCTGCCACTTGAGAGGCAAATGGGAAGGAATAACTGGTAATTTTACTGTTTTTCATACTTGGCTTCATTTTATTTACTACTGAATCCATATACTGGATTCTTCTGCACCATCTATACATACAGAGTACCTAAAAGCATGCTTAATTAAATAGCCAATGGGACTTCACATGCTTAAAAGTAAGCATGACTTTACATACACTGTCAAGCAGGGATAAAATTACATGCTTCGATGCTTACTTGGATTGGTGCATTAGTCAAGATTTAGTGCCCAGGAGTAAGCTCTTCTTGATTAAAATCTAATTCTCAGTGTTATCAACACTTCATCGAGTAAAAACAAAAAATAATGTTGAATTTGCAACAGAAACCAAAACGCAGCTTTAAATTTAAAAAGGCTCTTGCATTGCCATGATAAAACCATTAAACAGCCACATTAGTTATTCTAATTGCTAGATGTCCCCTCTTATGCTGTTCCTCCCTCCCTCATAATCAGCATACCCAAATTTCCCACAAAGATAACTCATCAATAGCATGGGAAAGAAGTTTAATAATCAGGTCACTTACTAAAGTGACAGTGTGAATTTAGGAGCCTGATTTTAGGTTGCCTTTATCAGTACTTCAGAAAATAAAAAAGAATTGTGAAGACAGATGAGCAGTACAATATCAGTCCAAATTATACCCTCTGATCACTGTAAAATAGGGCTTTTGAAGAAGTCTGTACTGGCCCAGCTGACAAATTGTTGTCCAAATAACAGAAGAAAACTGATTAGAAAGGTCATATATAGCTATTATTCATTTAATAGTTGTTTCCTTCAAATTAATCCTGGATTAGGTGAGTAGATTGATTATAAAAATATTTGAGGACATTTTCTTATTGCTGAACCACCCTTCATGCTGTTCTTATTTGTCAAAATGAAGGAGAAGGTTGTATTTTTGCCTATTGTTCATCTCTCCAGCATTTAAGCTCAGGGCACAATAAACTACTTGTGACAGCTTTGCATCCACTGAATATTTTTATGGCTTTTTTTTATGCCTTTTCTTTTTTTTTCCTGTCTACTGCTATTCACCCAGCCTCTCCCATTCCATGCTTCAGTTTTCCCCCATTCCATGGTGGGACCTTGGCTATTCCAAGTCAGCCCTTGAACACATTTCAGCATATTCCTCACTAAGGAGATAGAGGTAACAGTAATTTTCCCAGCAAGATGCTGAAAATTAGTACTGTAACATGCAGAGCAATCCACAGAGTAAGAATATTATAGAAACTGTAAGTGCACACTTCGTCTTGTTATTCTAATAGCTTTAAACCTTGGCATTATCTAACACGGATATTAACAGCTTTGTTTGAAAACTACTTAAACCCAAGGGAGTTTATTACATGACTTCGTTCTGCTTTGGATAAGCCCAAACACAGACATAAGAGTGAGATAGCTCAGCAGTTTTAACTTTGTCCCTGGATACCCGTTTATTTTTCTGTGATGACAATACCATTCAGATATTTGTATTGTTATTTCCATCAGTGTTTTCATCATAGACATTATAACCAGTGACCGTGTGGGAAAAAGTGTCAGTCACACAAGGCATAGTTACATCTTCATTATACTGGAAACAGAGAAAACAAAAGAAAAAAACAAAGAACCATAAACACAAAGTACTGAAAATACTTTTGCACAATAATAAATGACACAATTTACCACAGAGAAATTATAAAATCTGGCCGAAGCCAGATTTGTGGCAATGGAGTAGAAGGGAAGTCAGTCCTAGAATGGTGAAACAGCACACAGGTTGAATACACCAGCAGTCTCATGTCCCTTTTAAAACATTTTCAGCCTTCCCTTGTACGTTCACAAAAAATTACAATTTTAAGTTCTGAATAGCTCGTTTTCATCTCACCATGCTTTCATATACTGCAGTATAGAATTCAAATGAGTTAGATCCTCTATGACATAAAGTACTTCAGAAACAGAATTTCAACTTCAGTGCTATAGATGGATTGACTATAAATCAAATATTTATATGCTGTCCCTTTCTAACAATGGATATTTGGATGGATATAGGAAAAATAGATATATATTCCACCCAAAAAACTCAGGCAGAAAATTTACTACAGTCCATTCTTTAATAGCAGTGTCACAGCTATGCCTGCTTTATAAGATGAAACACCAAGATACCTTCCACTTCTGACTCAAAGGGAAAGATTTATGACTCAAGGAAGACAAGATACACCATAGGCTAAATAGATACATCGAAGTGATAGGAAGAGAGTAGATGGAAATGATCTTAGGAGATGTAGTAAGGTCAAGCCACTAATACTAAAGGGCTGAACACGCCCAACAGATTGATTTGTAACTGTTAGTAGAGGTGCTTCTGTTCCTAAGCTGAAGGAGGGGATGTAAAAGGGCAGGTAACGCTCACAAAATGCATTATTAATACACTGTACATTCAATACAGATGTAATGGCTTTTAGCAATCTAAAATAAGCAAATAGGTCACATTTTCCTTCCCTCTGAACTTATGGCCTTGATTGCAAACAAAACACATCAAATCCTTCTCTTCTTCAATTCCCTTTGGCGAACTGCATAAAAGAAGATAAATCCATTGGGGAGTGTGGTTTTGCAGTGATCTCTGGTGGCCACACTTCCTGAATATGAATAACAACATCTGAGGCGACAGCTCAAGATGCTCTACTGACACAAAAAGCACAGAAACATGCAAACACAGACAGCAGTAGCAGGAACTGTCTCTTGACTGCAGGAGTCCAGTGTGGGCTCTTGTACCTAAGCTAGTTACCAAGGGAGCAAGGAATAAATTGTGACTTCTCTGAACAGCTTCCCCCGTAAGATGGGAGGAATCCACACCTCAGCTCCACTGGTTGTATTGACTTGCACTCCACTGACTGAAAAACAAGCTGAAGGGAACTACTTTGGATATAGGCACTGAATTTCTACGTATTCATGCATATTCAAAAGAATACACCCTTCTTACATGTGATTTTGACATCATTTAACGCACACTCTCTCCTGAAAATGTCATTATTCTCAAAAAAAAACAACCACATTCACACATGAGCTTTTAATTTCAAGAAAATTACACCTTAAATTTAATTAAAACTGGGATCCTAAAGCTGTGTTAAAGTATCTAGCAAACTGACCTAACTCAGAAAAACATTCAATAATTCCTACCCACGCTGGCTGGAGGGAATGTAGCTTACCCTCAAATTTCACTTAATTCAGAGAATAGTGAATGCTGCTATGTTACAAATACATGGAGTATCTCCTGTCTTTCCTTCACTTCAGTCCTGGTTAAGAGTATTACTGAGATAGGTACATGCAAACCAAGCTATGGTTGAATACGCAAATACCCAATTCACCCTAAGTTTCCTAATCATCAGAGAGAATTAGAACACAGCTTGGCTTTTCTCACAAACAATCCAAGAAGCTGGAAATTTTCAGAAACACTGGCTTCCTGTTCGTTTGTTTTTTTTCCCATTTTTATGTCACAAGCAGTGAGTCAAAGAATTTGACCCCACATAAAAAAAAAAAAGTAAAATGATTCAACACTAATATCAGCCCATTCCCATGAAAACTATTTTCAAACAGATACACACGGCATGTGGAGTGGAAGGAGTCTGCTAGGACTCATACCCAAACAATGCAACAGACATTATCTGCTCTAACCAGCTTTCAGCTGTCCCTGCAGTATACCCTAGCACAAGCATGACAATGAGCTACTGGTACTAGAAGAGAGCACGTAAAACAACAGATTGATGTTGGTTCTCTCATCTATGTTATTTAATCTTCTTCTCATCCAAGTAAAGGGAGATTTTCCATTACAATTGTGATCTGAATAACACCAATGCTTAGTACAGAACCTTGCTTCTTACTCTGTTGCAGCTGCTGGAAGCAATGCATTTTAATACGTAATTGTTCATCCAAGCAACCCTTGTGGGCCCAGTTGGAGTTCCTACATTCCATTTGGTCTAGGGCTGATGTACCAGGCTTGGAAGTGAATTAGTATGGCGGTACACAGAACAAAGAATACGGTCAAGGTTGAACTACTGTCCTAACTTCAATCTCACCTTTTCCAAACTTGCTGAATTTGGGATCTATTCTGGGTGAATGTTCCTTTAGAACCCATTAGAATAAGTCTGCTTAGCTTTGACATGCGAGCACCAGAATAGCGTAAGTAACACAGCTACCCATTCTGTATACTCGTACAGTGTGTGTCTCAACCCCATAGCTGTCTGGATTCCATTGATGCGACTATACTGAATCACCTAGAGCCAGATTATGCCCCCAGTAGTGTACTGGTGTGAATGCTCAGTGGAAAAATATGGAAAATAACATAGTATACTTCCTTAGTCATTCCCAGCTGCTAGTGATGTGCAGCTCAGGGAATTCCTGAGTGAGCAGCAGTATCTTAAATAACCACAACAGATTTCTTTGAAGTATTTGTTCAACTGCTTCCCTCACTTCATTTGCAAATTTGGCATTCACAGCATACTGAGTTCAGTCTGCTGTTTGTGTACGTGCATCCTCCAGCACTGAGTTCCATAGCATTTTGTTAAGAATGTTTCTGCCAGTAGCATTTCCAACCCTAGGGGATTCAAAGCTGGGGTGAAAAAATTAAGTTGTCTGTAATTACAAGTTCCTGAAGATTTCCAGAGTGAGGAATTGAGACTGCAATCACAGGAATTTTACTTTGCTTGGAAAATGTGATTTGAATGTGAGATATCACTTGAATTAGCCTATGTTAACCAAGACTTGAAAACCAGGCAAGGATTTCAGCAAGTTCTAGGCAGGGTAGTGACAATAAAATGGAAATCACACATAGAATCCCTGAAATCAATTCATTTTTTTTTCATAAATTATACATTCACTTCAACATTAAAATGTCTTATTTAATTCATAATTTCTCCTTTGTAAAAGGATGAAACATTTATTTCTTACTATCTGCAGGTCAGATACTGCATATCTTTTGCACTCTTCTGTTGGTTTCAGCGAAATATTTACTTGAAACATGCCTCATTTCATTATTCCTAAGCTAACTAGTTACTGCTACAAGCTAGCCTAAATCAAATACATCATTTAAACAGTTCTTTGCTGTTTGTAATGCCGCTAAAAATATACTGGCTACAGATACTCAGCATGACACAAACAACTGATTTTTAACTGTTTACAGAAGGTCAGTGAAGTCCATAAATTGCAAAGAATACAGCTTTGTTAGAAGCATAAATATCTTGTTTTCTTTTTTTTCCTGCTCAACACTATCACCTAATGTACCGTGATGAACACAACTCAACATCAAAGGCATTTTTTCCGAATGTAACATAATTTTGCTATTGAAAACTTTAATTACAACTGGCCATACAAAGGCAGCACAGGAAATCCTGAAAGTTAATTGTGGAATATCTTAAAACACCTCATTCCAAATGGTGCTAGTCTTGTCTAGGCTGGGCTAGAATGCAACAACTGACCAAGGGCCAGAGCCACAAAACCACACAAGCCAATTCTTTGTCTCCAACATCTAGGCAGAATGGTGGTACATGCCATAAGCTATTTCAGAGTCATAAAAAAAAAAAAAAAAACAAAGAACACTAACAACAAAAAAAAGTCCCACTACCTCTGTTCTATAGGAGATGACAACGTTGTGCGCCAATATCATAGCACATATTGAAACACAGAGGAACAGGTAACTGCCTCCCTGGTCTGTTGGCTTGCTGGTGGCACTCAGCAGTGGGAACTCCTGTCTGATAACTATTCTATTTCTTAGAACATTACTATACCCTATGTATGCCGGAGATTGTCTTGCTCAAGTGCAGCCCCATGCAGTCTGTATGACTGCACAGCCTTCTGAACAAATGGCTTTGCAAGAACTATAATATACACCTATGGTTTTACAGTGCTTGTCTATCTAAAAGAAATTATTTGTAATTTATTTTCCATCACTTACAGATGGAGCTGGCCATAGCATGCTCCAAATAAACCAGAACACTTCTCCCTCACCTCAAAATACAGATTTTTAATCGCAATCACGACTGTTAATTGAACGTGTCTTCTGCTCCTGGCAATTTTTAAAAAAATAATACTTATGTTTAACCAACGCATATACTTAATTGTTTTCAGTAATACCTCATGAATCCCACTGTTTCTGCTCTTGCTATTCTTGTGCTAACGTTGCAGAGATCAGAAGGACTGCAGCTGCTTGTCATTTCATTCTGTTGTCAAAAACCACCAGTCATCAATATCTCACACATCTGCTAAATGCCACAATTGTACCTGAGATTCTCTGCATACATTCGCTGCTTTTTTAGTGGAAAAAAACTCCAGCATATCATCTCTCCATGTAAGACCCCTACTGCATATTAATTAATTTAAAGCGAATGAAATTAACTCTATATAGCAAAACATTAAACCATAACAAAATAATCAGGCTAACAGAAACATTTCAGCCTGATATTCTTCCCCCTAAAAACAGAGTTTCATTAAAACATCAACATGGTTATGACTTTTTATAATTCAAATGAAAATGTCTAATTATTCATGAAAATTGTTATATGTTTTCTTTCAAACTGAGTGTTTTTGTAAGGAAGAAATGCCCACATAAGCCAGATGCAGTCTGCATTTTGATGAATCCTGCGTATGATTGGATAGCTGATGGACAAGTGCAGTTTAGTCCCCATTTCTCGGTCAGTCTGATGCTGTGTAATTTTGGAGGGTGGACACTGACCAGCAGCAGGACATATATATAGAACAGAGATTTCTCAGTTTTAAAAGACAAAAGGAAGACAAAATCCTCCAAGCATATAGGAAGCAAACTTGTTAGATACAACAAAGTCCCTGGGACAAAGCAGGACATTCACTGGGATGGCTGTTACTTATTGATCTGGCAAAGAGTGGGCAGGCACAAGACTTAAGAAGTATGGATGTATCATCCTCAAAGTCTATCTTCCACACTATATTTCTTTCCACTAGTGGACAAAAGCAGGTCCAAGGAGGAAAGTAAGAGCAATGCAAAAGTCCAGTCTCCCTACAGTGCTTTCTAAGGACCCAACTGTGTGCGCCATCAGGTTTTAGTGAACACAAGGCAGTATGCTGGGATTTGAACTCGGTATTCCATTTTTCCGGTGCTCAGAATGACTCTGGGACAAGAGGCTGGTGAGAAATGTAAGGAGAAATGGTATTGAGAAGGGTTGGGAGAATGGACTGGCAGTAGAAGGAAAGGAAACCGCAGACAAAAAAAGTGTTGGGACAGAAAAGGCAAAGTCCAAATGAAACCTCTACAACCACTTTCCTTCTTCTTACCCATCATCAGTCATTTCCTCTGTTTCCCCCCAACCCCGCTGACATTAAGCCTCAACATCTAGCCAGACTCGCTACAGAGATTTTCATATACTAGTCTTATGTAACAATTTTCTGCATGTAATTTGATGAATGAATGAATCTCCATCTGCCATTGGCTGATTCCAGCTACAAAACCAAATTCATTTTACTCTTCACTTTCCCTGTTAGTTGAACAGTTGAATTAGAAATTACTATGAAATGATTATGACTATGAACTTTCATTTTCAGCATTCCTAATCTGTAAGCTCAAAAGGGAACTACTGCTTGTTCTTATTAACTCAATGGATTTAATATGATCTTGGAAACAATTCTCATGGTAAAGTGCAAGTAACAACTTAAAATCAGTAATAATTTAATATATAATTCAATAAAAATTGTTGCTGAAACTCAGATAAAAGAAATTATGTTATTGGTAGTACGACGGAAAAAAGGAATTGGCAGACACTGTTAATCAATGAAATTAATTTGCAGTCATGGTAAATGAGCTCTGATTGTGTAATAGGAAGGGCAATTAAGAAATGGGTGCCAAATCTACAAAGTGGCAGAAGGTCTTTTTTCTTTAGCATATGAATTGTCATGTTTCAGAAGACTAACATGGCATAAAAAAGATGGCATGGCAACACCATCACCATCAATTCCTTGCTTCATATTGAAAAAGCATTAGATGGGGAATAGATTTTGGTGCCTTAAGTAGTAAATGAGGAAGAGCTTTACTCGCTGGACAACTAAGAATAACTATGCAAAATTCATTCATCAAATACAACCTAACACAATGAATTTTAAGCATATTCAGAAATTATTTAAGCCTCATAGGTTCAACATACATTGAACTAAGACAAATTTTAGGACTCCAGCTGACTTTAGACTTTGTAAAGTCCAATTTCCTTGACAATTCAAATAGAGTTCATATCTTGATTTTTAAGGTTATGTTAGGCCCAATGTAATCAATTATGTATTTACAGTTCATTTTGTCTCTTAGGCAGAAGCCAATTTTGCTGTGCAAATACAAATGCCAGATGAAGAAATGCATGCAAGCAGCTAAGTTATTGGACTTGCTTAACATTTAACAGTTTTTTGTGTTTGCTTTTTTTTTAATGTGCCATTGCAACAGCAGAATGGATTGCTCAAGAGAAATTAACATTTGGAAAGGAACAAAGTACATCTTTAACAGACAATTCCTAACAAATGCATAACTATATAAGCTCAGCCAACTTTCTGCTTTTATTTTAATGTAACATGTAAACAAAATTCATCAATTAATCTTAGGATATCAGAAGCACAGTGGCAGAAATGAATTATACTACTTGGATCGAGTGTTTTGTCTCCACACATTAAAAGCCTCTGCATGTTATGCAGACGAGATTCAAGATGGGATTGTCTTTCTGCCTGTTATCTTTTTCTGTTTTGCTGGGTGCTAGGGTTTGGGGAGCATGGCTTGCAAAGGCAGGACAGAAAACAAGGATGTAAAGTCAACCCAAATGCAATACTTAAAAGTTCTCCATGAGCCTGAAAATGCCTCCTTGAGTGTTTTATATCCTAGCACCATGTTGTCATGATGCTCGACTGTAGTTCCTGCTTAGGACAGTATTATTACATAACCAATTAACTCCTAACTAAGAATCCTAACTCATTTTAAATATATATATTAAGATAAATACCTTATATCCTTCACTGCAGTGCAGTTTTTCAGCTCTGAATTTAGTCTTGTGGCTAATGACTCCATAAGGTTCTCCCTCTAGTAATGGACTAAGAGTCCTTTCTCTTGCTCTGTCTGTCCTTCCTGTGCTTTTACTTTCATGACAATGAAGGGACAGTTCCAATACTGGTCACAAAGGAGGTGGTGAAAGCTTTGGTGAACTGTGAGTAGAATTTCAAAGCTTTGACTTAATTTGGAGCAAAACAATGTTCATTCAGACTCTGCTTCCACTTCCAATTAATGGCTACCCTGCTATGCATTTGCTTGTTTGTAATTCAGCTGTAGGATGGTAATCCCAAAATGAATACCACCTGACAAATCCAAAGACTCTGATATCCTCTTCACTTGCCAAGACAAAGCCCAACTGAGCTCTACAGACTACAGCCCTCCATCGATTCCTTCCACCAAATCCTTCTGGTTCTGCCAGGGCTTTTTACATTGCCTGTAAGACAAGTTTATTTTAGGTAGAAGGAAGTCTGTTCTTCACGCAGCATAACAACATTTTGCTTCATCATAGATAAGCATAGTTTTCACTAATGTAACAGACAGCTCAGGAGTTGTTATCTATTTTTGAAGCTGGCAGGAGCCACAGGAACTGCAGAGGTATTTCTAAGGAAAAGCGATGCACAGTTCCAGTATTTCTATGCAAGGAAACAATTCAATAGCAAACCTGTTTAAAGGCTAAGACCTCATTAAACATGCAGATAATGAAGACGTTTACTTAAAATGCGATAATTGTTGAGCAAAAGCAGAAACCTGAAATCAACTTGATTTGGTGGTGGCTACACCAAATTCAAAACATGATTTGCCCAAAAGTAGGAGACAAGCTTTTCTTTTTTTTTCCTTTACATACAAAATCTTGCAAAATGAACAGTTTCCCTGAAGGCACAGGAAAACCAGATCTGCCCAGGTTTGGACTGCAAAATATGGAAGCTTTTAAAGAAGAAATGTCAACAGTGGCAAACAGCTGTAAAACTGAGGCTTTGGCCTTAGCAAAGACAGGATCTGTTAGAAATATTCATACAGGATATTCTCAGTCTCTCCCTTCCTTCTGACCATTGTCAGGACCTACATGCAGCACATGGCCTATCCATTTTCCTGGCACAACAGCAGGTAGTGATTTTGTTAACATCACTGGGACATGATGGGTCTTTAAAAAAGATCACGCCTTAATCTCACATGCCTGCAGTTCACACTTCAAACTCTGTTTTCTTTCATGCATGTCTTACTGTACAAAAAAAGACATGCGCTTTTCTCCTTATGTTCTCACCTGTCTCTCCTTGGGAAACGCGGTTCCCTTCCTTTACTACAAATACACCATCTGCTGCCAAAGTCAGACCTTGCCTTGCTCATCTTGTCTTTTAAGAAGTACTTAGACCATGGTAATTAGCATTACTGTCAACAGTCTGCCTTGCCTAAGGTTGCTAAATGGGACAAAATTTCCCTTTCGGCACATTGGTAACTCACCAGGTTACAGACTTCTAAAGGAAGCTCACAATACAGCTATATGACTCATTTCCTACTCAATTTGCGAACCAAGTAGCCCAGAAAAAAAGATTACATGGACTGTGTAAGACTGTATAAGACTGTATAAGAAAGCGAAATAGAGTACAGCAAAATCTAAAGCTTCCAATCAAAATCTGGGTTGACTTGCCTGAATCTTCAAGCCAAAGTTATGCCATAATACTCATTCCAGACTTTTAACTGCATGCAGCTCATAATGACCTGAGAGGCTGAAGTACAGTTGATATTACTCCTGCAAGTCCCTTCTGAACTGAATGATTCGATGGTTTTATGACATCACCCATGATACAACAATGACCTTGTATGAGTATGTGAGTTACAGAGATTTTCAGCACCAAAGAAGATGCCTCATTCAGCCAGGCAGTGAATCTACAGAAAGGATAGTCTTGTCCTACTGTGAAATGAATTAAGTTGTTGAAGGTAGTGATTATGTGGCAAGTAAGCTGATTATTTTTTTCTCCTTTGTCAGCGTCAGTTTTATACCTTATCTGTGATGCTGGCAAAGAGAAAGTTTTCTGGCTGCTGTGGCAGTAGGTATGATTGATCTGTACCTGATGGCTCTGTTTCAGTTATATCAGTTGTACACATGAGTAAATGGTTACTGATTTCATAGCCAATTGTGCATGTGGTGTGGAGCTGCCAAGAGCGATTTGCTGAAGGCAGCAGGAATTACAAGCATTGATTCTCCCCACCCCTGCTAAAGATAATTTTGTGACATGATCATTATTCTCATTATTAAAATACGAGAGGTCTACCTAGTCAGATGGACTAGGAAAGGGCTCCCAGAATTTGTATAAAACCACTTATCTTCCACCTTCTCCTCCTTCCCACTGTCCTTTTCTTGGACTCTTCAGCATACCCAGGCATCATCATCATCTTCACCCACCCAGCCATGAACATCAGGTCTCTATCACATCTCCTTTTTGCCCCACTGATCAAGCAGTGGACCATAAAGCTCAAGCCAAGGACAACACCTGCAGAAGCTCCATGTTATGCTTTGCTGCTCCTTATGCTTCACACTGGTGAAGGCCCCTACTGAAGCACGTTGGGAAATGTAGGGAAACAGGCTAGGACCTCTCAAAGATTCTTTTGGCTCTTTATCTGATGTTGATGTAACACACCACTTTTGAAGAGGATTAAACTATGCTGTTTGAAATAGAGGAGGTGCTTTATGCAAAAAGTAACTGAGCTGAGTATCTCTTAAATTTGGGATTTGCACCAAGGAAGAAAGGCCCTAGCCTCAGGAAAAGTCCAGCTATTACCTCATCTCTGATCAACCAAATATATGTTCAGATGGTCCACTGTGGAAGACCAGGAAAGGATCAGAGAGGGAGTCAAAAGTAAAGCGCCTGGAGGTCCAGAGCAGTAAGATATGAGAAAGAATACAAACTCTGTGTTTTCCTCTGGGCAGGACAGAAATAATGACACATTTTATCAACAGCACAGCTGCACCTTCAGTTCCATCAGTAAATGTAACCAATCATGATGGGATTTTTCAGGTTGGATCAGTCCAATGGAATATGATCCAAGGGCTATTCCTGAGCTCTGCAAGGGACGTGTGCTACTTAGTATAAGCGTAGGTCAAGGCAGAGGCTGCTGTTCCCTTCCAGGAGCATTTGAAATATGCAGGTGCTCTGCTGAGCAGCACTGACTGTGTAGGATGAGAAAGGTGAGGCGCCTTATACCATCGTCCCTGCTGCTACATGCCTGATGGGAACAACAGGAAATGTGCTTGAGTAGGCACTTCGAGCATGAGCCATCCATTTGTTAGCATCACCATAATGCTAGTCCTTGCAAAATCAGCACAGTGCACAGCTTTGTCTTTCTCTCTCTCAAGGCTGCCTCAGACATTACAGAACAGTTATCTCTTCCCCCTCCACAAACTGCAACAAAGTGTCTGTTTATAAGATGATAAATAGCTACACCAAACATCCCGCTGCTTTGCAGCACTATTTCTGATTTTAAGGATGCCTGATAACTAATCAACACCCACAGATCATTCAGGAAGAGCCCAGTTTTCATGTTGTTAGCACATTCTTTCAGAATGGAAATCAGTCTCTGAACTCATTAGCAAGGACAAGAAGCCCCTTTAAAACCAGTTTCTAGCAGCTGGATAAATGTAAGCAGTTCAATCTACATTTTGCCAATGCCTCTTTTGAAGGAAAAAAGCTTCAGGGAAATGGCTTGAAACAAGAGTCATAAGGTAAAACAGAAGGATTATACCTTCTCTTGCTGTCCCTTAGTGGCAGTCTTTCTTCTAAATTCAAATAACCATTTCCTTTTCTTTTCATTCCTGTTACTTTAACTCTCTGCTGTAATGAGCCCCTAAATAGGGAACCTGTTATAGTCTCATCATGTTAAACTTCTTCTCTCCCTAAGCAAACCCCACCAAATACAGTAACTCCAGCTAATTTCCCATTTTCTAATACAAAATGAAATCTCCCTTGTCTTGCTCAGATGTTGGAGAATCTCATTCTCACAAAGATCACTGACTTAGCATAAGCACTGCTCTGAATCAATTAAAACATCAGCGCATTATCAACCTTCTGATCCTAAATCCAAAATATAGTCTATGACCGTATCAGCTACTAGGAAGAAAATTAACTCCATCCCAGCCAAAACCAGGACACCTTCTTAACATCAAGCAGAACAAGGGAAAATATTCCAAAGAACGTATGAAAGAGGATGCTGAAAGGATGTATAAAACAGGATAGTAAAGAAAGCTGCAGTGACTTTCTGATCAGTCAGTGCTGCTGCATGGCACCTGTTCTGTGCCACAACTCATGCTGTCACTGCTTTTCCCTGGATAGGTCATTTGTGAGCACAGTTATGCAATGGAAACCTCCAGAAAATTTGCTTTAATGCATCAGAGAAACAAACCATGAATCAGGAGGAATAAGCAACTTGCAAATTAATCTTATCAAACTAAGACTGTATGGCTCCTAATAACTTAGTGACAGCAGCGTCTGCTGTTTCAGCTGGAAAGCAGAAACGACAAAAAATTCCCCTTCCTACGTTTTTCTTTCTCTTTCCCACTAAAAAAAGGGGGAGAAATAGAGGTGAGAAACTGAAGTGAGTAAAGTGTAGATCCATTGCTTAGTCCAAAGAGAACACATACTGGATAACTTTCAACATTGTTGCAACAAAGAAGAACTCAGTGAGAATTTCGAGCAAGCAATGAAAGCAAATCCGGGCACTTGATAACCCAGTTACATGCTGGATTTAGGGGGTCAAGTTTTCCTGTTCTGTTCTAAGGATTGCTATATGTCTGCCATTCTTCATCTCAGAGATCACTGAGCAGCAGATGATGGGAGGATAGGTGGGTGCACACTATATGAAAAATTGGGATACAAGACTTCATGGAAATGCTTACCCAAGAAGCAAACCATAATCACAGAATGGGTTGGGCTGGAAGGGACAGCAAAGATCACCTAGTTCCAGCCTCTGCCTGCAAGCAGATCTGTAGGCCTCCAGATCAAGCACCATACCAGGCTGCTCGGGGCCTCATCCATCCTGACCTTGAAGACCCCCAGTGACAATGCAAATGACACTAATATGGCTCTTCAATTTATGGTTAATGCTATGAGAATCTTTCAAATTGAAATAGCTGAATTTATAAGTAGTTAGAAGCCTTGTCAGGCTTTCATCAACCTCCCATCATCTGGCAGAACAGGACAAGAAGAAATTACGAGAAATGTTCACATCCAATGTGCTTTTCTGTAGGAAAAGCCAATCCAGGCTCCCTGGTTAGAGATCACTTCAGGCACAGAAGAGGGCAAGCCCATCATTCACAAAATTTAGGGAGTTTTAAAATTCTTATTAACATGTAACTTGCTGATCTCATTATCTTTAAAAAGGCTCCACCATCACTGTTTTCTCAATCACTTTGGCATGTTTTCTGCCAAAGAGTGAGGCTGATCTCTGCTCAGTGTTAGAAAAGTGTGACCCAGCAGGCTTGCAGAGCAGGCTCTGACCTTCCTTGAGGATGCAGGGCACCAGTTACAAAACGTCACAATCTGGAGGGGCACAGGCCAGGTAAGTTTCAACTAATGGGATGTCCTCAGTGACTGAGGAAGGAAGAAGTTGAAGGTTTAGCTACTTATTCCAAAGTCATCCCTGCTTCTTCAATAACTCATTTTGATATTTAGTAATTTGCAAATATGTGCCTTTGTGATCCCATAGGCTCTTAAATTCTTTGTAATGAGTGTGCATGAACAGATGGAAAATGCTTTCAATTTCAGAGAGAACTGCTAATGGATGTCACCAGCTATTAGAAAAGCTCAGGTGGCTCCATTTGGGGAAAACAGGTATCATCATAAACTGTCTCATCTTTAATGAAATGTTTGCTTATTTGTACCTTGATGCTAAGTTCAAGGCTGCCTGTACTAGTCACAACAGATTAGAACTTGATCTGGAAATTATTCACAGTTAAATAGTCCAGAACCTTAGATCTGAACATTTAACCTGAAAATAACAAAAACTCGTTGTAAGTCGTTTCAATATAAAAGAAAATTAATCAATACAAGAAATAATAATTCTAGCAAGGTTAGACTTATTTTCTTCTCTATCCAACAGTAGTAAAAAATTAAATCATAAAAATGAAATAAAATTGACTCCTTCCCTGGAAATCTAGAACTACTTTTAACTTTACAGCAGAAAAAAACAGCTCTCCCACCTAGAATTCAAAAAGCTTGCTGCCTGTTTAGATTTTTACCCACCAATTCGGATGTGATTTCATACTGTTTATGAGCTCCCTCTATTCTCAAACAGTAGGGTCTTCCAAAAAGAAGGAATTTAGCTACCAAAAGATAAAATGAAATTTGATAGGTAGTTTTTTCTAGAATTTTTTTTTACTGGAGGACAGAATTATCAATGTGAATAGGGCTGACGATCAGCTAAGGAGAATGAAAAGCTTTCCTGGATGTAAATAGAAGACTGAAGGGAATTTAGACCTAGTGGAAGACTCATAGCAGGACAGAGCAGTACTTCCTTTTCCATTTACCACAAAAACCAGTTGAAAAATATAGATTGCTCCTCTCTGTTCTGGTGTTTGCTCACAGTGCTAAATCAAATTGAGATACTCCACTTTAATCACTCAGTTGTAAACTGCATGAGACTGGACTAACTCATAAAGATGTCCCACTCCACTGTACACAAGCTAGGATTTGGGAGGTGTGTCTAAGACCCCAAAGACAGAAACATACTGTAAACCAAGACCCTCAGCTATGCCATTTACATGCAAATTTTTCTTCCAGGCTTCCCCCAAGCAGCAGAGGAGGGGGCAGGAATTCATTCAGTGCCTGAAATAATGGGGAAAGAGAATGAAGAGAAATGGTAAATCCTGAACTGGGGTGAGGATGGGGAGCTGTAGGAGACTGGGGGAGGGAAACAACAAAAAGGCTGACTAGAGCAGATTCAGAAAGGAATAATTACAGAATGGCTTAGATTGAAGGGGATCTAAAGTTCACCCAGTTCCAACCTCCTGCCATGAGCAGGGTTGCCATGATCCCATCCAATCTGGCCTTGAATGCCTCCAGGAATATAGGTTTTACACTCCACACATCTCCCATGAACAGCATTAACAGTTATACTCTTATTTTGCAGTCACATTCCGGAATTCCAGGCACAGCGAATAGATTCTATTGCACAAGGTGCTGTACAAATTGCCACAAAATAATGTATGTTCAGAGCCATAAGCCCCAACAGGTGATTAAATAGGTGAACCAAGGAGAGCAGCTACCAATTCTCTGAATCTAAGTAAAAAATATTTCAAATAAAATGTTTATATGTGGAAAACTAAATTTCTATCTGAGAAAACACTGGCACTTAAAAAAAACAACCAAAATATGAAATGCCACAGTTCTTTTTTTTTCCCTGTTTCTTTCTCCACGTTCTTTTCCCCTTGCAGCTTAAAGAAAGAAAATCTTGCCATTGTCAGTGTGTTAACTTCTTTTGATAAAACAAAAATGTTTTAATGACCTTACTCTGTGCAGCCCTGCCAACATTTCCGCATCTTCCAGGTTTAAGTACTTTCACAATGAGACACGATATTGCAAGCTATCAGGCACTGCATGACACTGCAGCTCGTAATTCTGTGGTATATATTACTCTGCAGTCAGGCTGATTTTAAGTTTATTTTATTTCAATTAATCTCCCAGCAGAAGAAACAGCTCATGAGCAGCTGTGATGTAGAAAGCCTTTATCCAGACTCATAAAAGTGGCAGATAAACTAAAGGAAAACTATTCCAAAGGCACAGAATAGCAGTCACTTCGTTTCTCTCCAGCTCTACACTGAAGGTAACAGATGCCTTTCTTTGAAACCAGTATGTTAGAATTTCACAAGGAGGAAAAAAAAAAGTGAAATAAAAAACAAAACAAAACAAAACAAAACCAGCTGTCAGGCTCAAATAGCCCTGAAGTGGAGCCGCAAGCAGAGGAAAGAGAAAAACATGCTGTAAACCAAGAACTGAGTGTACTATTTCACCATACAACGATAAAAGTGACTTATAGAAGTGCTGTTTACCCAAGAGCCACCTGGTCCAACAGCACAACATCTTTGTCCCTCCATGGCATTCACACTTCTACTGAAAATATGTCTTTCAAAAATAGGTTGTTCACCTGCCTTGCATGTTTACTCAGGCCATCTTTTCAGGCAAATCACTTTACCAAACCTCACAGAACGACAGCCTAGCATTCAGAGAAACTAGCACTTACAATGTAGCATTCCCCTCAGAATGTGCAAGAAAAAGAGTTTCACTGAGTCATACTGGGTCACACCAGACATCCACTATGGCAAAATCTGACCTACTTTCCACCCAACATAATGATATTAACCACAATGAATTGTCTCTTTAAAAAATTGAACTCTTACAGGAATAATGGCCTGTCACGTTTAGTTCTTACTTCTGCTTCATTAAAATGGAACTAGTAAGTATTCATCTCCTATGCAGCTTGGATAAAATGGCAGAGCACCAATACCATTCCAAGCAAAATGAGAGTTTAATATAGAGCTTCTGCAGAAAGGGTCCTCTTTGATAAACTTATGCGTGTTGAAAAGCGCTGTTGCAAATCTACTGAGATGATAAAGATCAAGCTTGATGGCTGTAGATGACTTAAGTTCCAGTTTCATAAGAACCTAGTAAACTATGGACATTTCCTTGAATGTTTCCTTGAATGTGAACAGCCTCTTCTTACACAATTTTCATCCTGGAGAACTGGACTAATCTGGGTATACAAAAGCATGATTTAGCAAGCTCAAACAGAAGCAGCCAAACAATACGTTTAGACATAATTCTGGCAGCACGGGAGAAGCATACAGCCATGTCCATTTCCTTCCCTGTCTTGTGTCAGACCACCACCTCCCACCACAGAGCAGCTACCACCTAGCACCTCACCTGTGAGTCTTTGCAAACAACCTTTTCCTACGTGGGCCTCAGCAGCTACTTTCCTCTCCTTTCTCTCTACTCTTTTTAAAAGTCCCTCTCTGATCTTCCTTCATTGATGTCCCCTTTTTCAAAATTCCCTTTTTCAGTTCAAACTTTCTTTTGAAAGACTTTTTATGCCCATATGCCTCTGTTGGTCTCTTCATGGATTTCAGTGTCTACCTGGCATATAGTTGCAAAGGTTTCAATTGTCCAAAGCTGTGTAACATTTGATAATTTGTAAAAAATCAAAATGATAAAAGCTACATGAATTACAGAATTTAGAAATAAGTGCAAAACACGGAAGAACGTACTAAAAAATTATTCGGGTTCAATATATATATATTTTTTTTCATTCTAATTTATTTTTTCAAATTCTCAAGCATTTATTTTGCTTCAACAGATAACTATATTATTGAGGGGGAAAAAAAAATCTACCTTCTTCCCCTGGTCTAGCTCTTCTATTTTTGCCCAAATAAACCCTACCCTTGCAATTTTGCCTGTCCCTGTATCTATCACCAACTCTGCAAACTTGTTTTTCTCTTCTTTTCCAAATACTTACAAAAAATAAAAAATAAAAGAAAGGCATAACACAATTGTTAGTCGAGTACCTTGTCTCAGCATTAGCAGAACAAGTTCATACAGCCCTTTGTTTGATCTGCTTGTCAATTTTCCCATGAGTGAATAAACAAAGAAAGAGTCAGACTCCCCAGGTGTCTGATGGATTAATTTGTGCAACAGAGAAGCGTGCAAAGCATGAATGTTGCCACTTCCCGACTCTACCAAAGCACAATGCGCAGTAAAGATTTACCATGGAAGACTACACAGCTTTAATATTTATCCTCCTATGATCCTTGTAGTGCACGGGCCTGGACTTTTCAAATATCTAGCAGCCCAGATATAGTAGGAATGTTTGAAATCTAGGACAAACAGGCACATGCCAAGATTGCATTGGATGTGTAGTGAAATTCAACATTTAGAATCACAGAATAGCTTAGGAAGAGACCTTTAAGCCCACACAACCCCAATCCCTGCCATAGGCAGGACTGCCCCCGACCAGCACAGGCTGCCCAGAGCCCATCCAACCTAGCCTTGGGCACCTCCAGGAATGGGGCACCCACAGCTGCTCTGGGCAGCCTGTGCCAGTGCCTCACCAACCAATGAGTAAAGAACTTCCACCTAACATCTAACCTAAATCTCTCCTCTTTTAGTTTAAAGCCATTCCCCCTTGTCCCAGGCACTATGCTCCCTGATAAGAGTCCCTCTCCAGCTTCCCTGCAGGCCCCTTCCAAGTACTGGAAGGCTGAACCCTGCCCAACGCACCTCCCACAGAATGGAAGACCTTTGTGGAGAGCACTGCACTCTCTTTACAATCAGGTCATCAAGCGAGTACCATTTGCTTTTCATGAGCTTTTGAAGGTATTTCCACACACAACAACATCAAGCAAGTCTGTGGTAGGAAGAACAGAAGTAGTAGGGCTGGAAAGAATACTGCAATACAAATGAAAGGCAAATTTCAAGTTTTACTTTCTGTGCATAACTCCTCACTAAGCTGCAAAGGTGACATTATCTGTTTAGCTTTTCAAAGCCATTCAATAAAGTAAACACAATTAAACTGCATCCAGAACAGCGCTGTAGATGAGTGGTACAAGAAATAAGAAATATGAAAGGGCACCAGGGAGTTGGCAACGGATCTTTCATCTCACTACTGCTGAGCCCACCATTATGGATTTCTGCACTCAGAAGCGCTTGTGCTGCCTAGGGATATGTGCACTGCCTTTCTTCATTAAATGGATTATGTTTTCCTTGCTATATGACTTGCTTTTCTCTGAGAGAAGAAACAAGTAACCAGTAACATTAATGGACAAATTGTCTCCCTGTTGCATTTCCTGTAGGCTTTCACAGCAGTATTTCAATGGGATATGTTGTCATTATCTTTCACGTATGCTGTCATTCACGGATGCTGTATTGATAAGACCAGGAACAGTGCCCTTAGCTCACATTTTTACTGTATTGGAAAGGACAGATAAACCTGACCCTTGCAGGCTGGAGAACCGTTCTTCCTACCAGAACGTACTTGTTTCTGATGCCAGATACGACAACTCACGAGAGCTCCTTTTGTAAACACACTCATCTCATATGTCTTACTGAACTCTCTGGGGTTTACACACTCTGTCCTGATCTTTCTAGACAGTGGATGTTGTGTTGTCTTCGTGTTGCATTTAGGCTAGGAGAACTCGCATTTTCCATAACTATTTCAGGAGGGGACCTCTGTTACGTTAGGTCCTATAATGCTAATATAGCTCATCAGACAACTTTCCCCAGAGGCTGGGCAGTGGAAGCATCCCACGTGAAAGCAGAAGGGAAAGAACTGTTGCCTCAAAAAAAAAAAAAAATTATGCAGCCGTAGATAAAAAAAAAAAAGACTTTTTTTTTTAAATAGAAAGTCTTGTTTCACCAAAATAATGTTTAAAGCTGAAATACATGTACTTGCTTACATAAGTTTTAAGGTCAAATAATCAAAAGGTTCTTGCTTAACACAGGAACCAAAGTTTGCTGAAGTGCCACAACTTATTTATTCAAATAAGCTAGGCTGATGATTAATTCATTCTGTGATAAGAAACTGGTTGAGATTTCATAACTACAGGACAGCTTGTTTCCTCTCTAATTTTAGAATAAGCACAGAATTTGAGAGGAAGAGATCTGTTAGTTCCTTGATCGTGAAAACCACAGTCATCAGAAGAAAAAAAAAAACATTTAATTAATTCCAGAAATACCTCAGTGGTCAGTACATCAATTATGTTAAACTGAAATTCACATGAAAAAATCATCACAGAGTAGGTAAGAAACACAGCCTTTTGCCACTTCTGAACACAAAGCATAAAAAATTTGAATATGTAAAGCTGAATCATCTCCCATAACGATTCAAATAAGTCTGAACTAGAATTGTTGCCCCTGCCATCAAAAGAGCTTCTCACACTGTCAGTTAACTTGGCACAGCATAGCTGGCCTAGATCCTAGAGCCTGGATGGAAATAGGAGCCTTTCCTCAGTCAATAAGTTGTACTGGAACCCATTAAGACAGTACAGTATCTGGCTCACGGATCCATGAGTTCTAGCACATCTTTACAACAAATGATTTTCTTGAGGAAAATACATGCCATGCAGGAAAAGGACTGAACTCATTACTGAAATTGAAAACTTCATTAAATGGGTAAAGTTGTGACTTAGAATAGCTGAATCAACATCTTCTCACCCAGATCACTGGCACCAACATAAAGCCCTCCACTCATTTCAAGCAGTTTTTGGGTGGATTTCATTATTCAGAAGTCTTCAGAAATTGTATATCTGAAGAAACAAAAGCATCTGTGATCAACAGAATAGGATAAATGTACAGGAATTTTGTCTGATACAAACTGAACTCAGTAGACATCTTCTCTGGACACACAAGTTATTCCTATTTTCCATCTTTTGTAACAGCTTGCATGGAAGGAGGGAGGGAAGACATCCAGCCAAGATCCCAGATTTTACCACTTGCTGTTGCTCATTACTATGTAATTCAGCCAGATCATTTCATGAAGGGCAAAGCAGTCCACTCTCACACTACAAGTCTTTTGCCTTAAATACACACATCTTAGTACTTCACTGAGTTGGAATATTTAACAGTATATTCAAATTGAAATGTTATGGCTCAATTTGTGCTTATTTCAATACGTACTATTAGTATTTATTTCAATACGTACTATTAGTATTGTGAGCAAAAGCACAAACTCAAACTTAAAATACAGACTCCTACAACCATACCTGAAATGTGGATCTCTTTCTTGTACAGAAGACCTATATTAAAGCTTTAATCCTCAATATTCAAAGCGTGCTTCCTGTATCTCATGCAGAAGCTGTTTTCACCACCATCACAGACACATATTCAGAGAGGGAGATCAGAGCAAAATAATACAAAGCAAGAAAATTCCTGTCAGATTAACTTTTCACTGTAGCCAGAAAAATGATGCTGATAATTGGTGATGTTAAATGAAAACCTAAAGAAATCTATGCTTGACAGCCTGGACAATAGCTCCTCTCCTTTAGCAAGTAAGATGTAGAAAATGAAGTTGTAGCTGTGAAGAACTGTTAAGCCAAAGGGAATCTGAAACAAATCTGAGATGTGATTTAGTCTATTCATTTGGAAACGGGAGAGTGGAATAAATCAGCAATTGTCTTTCACTGTAAATGACCTTGGAAGGAATCTATTCTACCTGAATCCTACATACAACAAAGGCAGTGGTAACTGCACGAGTACTAGATCTCCCCCCAGCAACTTATTTCTCTTTCATACTTACTCAGGCGCAGCCAGATTTGTTGGTATTTACCTAGAGGTTACATATTTATTAGTCTGGGTGAATTTGAGAAATAATAGAGGACAGTTTTATTTTCAGTTTTAGTTGATTCATCCACATTTCAATCTTAATTTCCCAATTCTGTTCATTATGCCTGATTTTTTTGGGGGGTCAAAACATAAAGAATGAGAAAGGATTTTACTATGTGTGCCAGGTTTCTCTCCTCTGACTTTCTTTTTCTGTTCTGGAAGGTCAATAATGACCCAAAACTCAACTGATGAATTCAGGGAGTGAGAAGGAAAAGGTCTTTTCTAAGATAATAAAAATATCAGACGATAGAAAAAAAAAATTCTTATACTGTACCTTGGGCAGATGACCATTTTGTTTACCCATTCATTGCTCCCTTACAATTGTCATCCACTACATTTGTTTCATCAGGGCTAAGAACCAAGACTGGGACTGTAATGTGTTCTGAAAACAGCCTGGAAAGCAGTTAGCAACTGGAAATGTTTCAGGCTACAAAGCTGCTCTTTTCCCCTGTCAAACACCATTCACAACAAAAAAAAGTTTTAAATTTAAAAAAAAAATCAACTCTCCTTCCACAGAGATCCCAGACCAGGCTATGAGCATGTTTTTGGTTTTTGTTTTTTTGCCAGTGATGCCTCCCATGCGTAGCTGTCACTGGAGACATCAGGAGAGAACAAGTTTCCATGGAAACATACGACCATCGCATCTGGAAGTGAGAGATACTTTTTTTGTCTGCCTGGGAATTTTCTAACAGACTGTATTGCGAGGTAGCGGACCCTTTCCACTTGATATTAAGGGATTTCATATCTTCACCTTCTCTGGTAGGCTCTGGGATCCAGAAATACCTCTTTCATACACCTTTATGCTCATGATCTGAGTCTGGTCTGAATCTAGTAGGAAAGTTCAGCACAGGAAGTGCAAGACATATGCCTGCATCCAGGCACAGGTTGTGTGCAGCTCCCTAGATCAAGTGTTCATTGGTTTAGTTGCTGACAAAGCACTCCTCAGAAACTTGGAGCTCATCTTTGCAGCCTGCCAGACTGAATGAGTTTATTTCTTCTGGCTTTCCCAAGTAGGTTCACAAGTAATTTCTGTCAAGCTTCCATGTCTGAAGGAACCTGTAGATGGAACCTGCAGGATAGACAACTGTTGCTTAAACTGTCTCAAAAGTTATGATGTGAAAACGCTCTGGTCTGGTGGTGAGAGCATCTGTTCTTTGCAAGTGTATCATACTGATGCACTGGATTTTTCATCTAGCCATTGTTCATTTGCCTACTGCTAACTAGCTTGAAAAACTTGAAATGTTTACTTTTCCAGCTGTATTTTGAGTGTGTTATTAATACGCAAGCTAAGCTGTTCATGATGCACAAAGGAATAGTATTTAGCTGGTTCCTGTCCCTATTTTAATTGAGGACATTCTCATCTTACATTTACACCAAGATAAAATCCATTATCACTGACTTTCCTACTGATTAATCCAGTTCCATTGTAGCATAAGCTGAAGGAGAGTGCATTTTAACCAGTCTAAATTTTGGAATGCAAAGTAAATCTTCTCTCTGATTTTATTTGTAAGTTGCATTCCATAATAGGAATTCCTCAACCTAGACAGAATATCTCTAAGTGCATATTACATTTCCAAGGTTATTAAAGTCACTCAACCTTGCTTTTTCATACCACAACCCAAGGCTATCATGGAAAAGCTTGCCTTCCTACCACATCTCACTGCTGAAGCATCCCTCTCAGGCATCTTGCAGAATCATTAATGACTTGTTGTTGGAAGCTTTTTAGTGACTTTAGGACAGGTGCAGCCCAGGCACCTCTCAGACTGTAAAGTCTAACATAAAGAAAGGTTTTCACAATTCATTCGCAGTGGTTATTACAGGTTTTAGGGGAGCGTGAATGCCAAATATGGGGTCTGTATCCAGATCAGTCTTGCTAGACAAGAACTAAGAGTCCATTTCTGACTCATAGTGAGGTAGTCTGGATGCTTAGCAGTGTAGAAAACAAAAGGGGAAACTTCTTTTCCCAATAATTCTGCTTACAAATTGTTATGCAGTTCATCCTCATTCCATATTTTCAAGGACAGAATCATAGTTTCTTAAGGACTCTTAAGAGCTCCTGCTGCTTATATCGCTACTTGAAGTCAATTTACAAAACTGCAGTTGGTTGCGGTGGAAATAATTATGATGTCAAAAATACAGTATTGTGACTTCAGTTATAGGCATAAGTAGCTGAAGCAGATGAACCCTTATGAACATACACAGCCTTTTAATGCAAACAGAGTAGAAAATACCAAGCAGGAAAAGAAGTAAGGGAGGTAGGAAAACAGAGATGTGTCAAAATTATTGGATTTTCAAAATTCAGCATGTAACTATCATTTGCCCTTTCGTACCTGGCACTTTGGCATCCAAAAAATAAATGTTTTTGCACGAGTGTTACAACATCCTCAGGTCTTTATTCTTTCCCTCAAATTCCAGAGGCAAATGAATCCATCTAGGACTGACATGTCTCACTTCGACCTGGGTGAGCACCATCTCTGTGCTGGAAGCAGCTACTCAGCTGAGAAAGGTAAACCCACTCCTGTCCTATTTGTCATTTCCCTGGGAGACATCACTCTGCTGAGACTGTATTCCTGCTGATAACTCACATAAACTAAATCTCTGAGAATTTTACAGTACATAGAATGTTTAACTAGCCTTCACATGTTATTAAGCCCAGCTCTGACAGTCTAATAAGCATTAGAGATAGCATATTTTAGCAATGAGCTATCCCACTATTTATATAAGAAGTTATTGATTCAATATGCAGTATGGTAATTGCATTGAAATGTAAATTTTCACACGGTATTGATCATTTAACATTGTATATCAACTGTATTATCCAAAATACATTTCAGTTTCTCTTTTTTTTTCCTGAAGTATCTATAACAGATGGCAACTGCTTCACAGAACTTTGTTACTTAAAACTGCTTCTCGTTTCTCTAACTAAACATCAGAAAATCAATCAGTTGTTCAATTCAAAATCCATACTGACCATCTCATTGTTCCCCTGTTATCTATGTTAGCTATTCATTTAATGTGAAGTTGAAACTCGTGCGTTCCCTGGGGGATCAGTGGCCTTCTCACCTATGCTTGCTTGCATCTCCTGTAAACTACCTTATGAGAGTGGGAAACAGAAGTAGCAAAACAACAGCTGTATGCCCCACGCGATCCCATAACACTGGGTCTTGAATCACAGAATGGCATAGGTTGGAAGGGACCTTAAAGATCATCTAGTTCCAACCCCAGTGCCAATGGGCAGGGTTGCCAGCCTCTTGATCAAGCTGCCCAGGGTGCCAACTAACCTGCCTTTGAGTGCCTCCAGAGATGGGGCATCCATAGCCTCTCTGTGCAACCTGTTCCAGCACCTCACCACCCTCTTACTAAAAAATTTCTTTCTCACATATATGTATATATGTATCTCCCCTCTTATGGTTTAAAGCCATCCCCCCCTTGTCCTATTGCTAATCCTCTCATTTAACTGACAACTCAAGGAGGGAAACTAACTCAACACTGAAATGACTGAATCAGGGATCATCTTTGCGTGGCACAAAGTGGCAAAGTAGCATTTCTTCTATATGAGAGCACCCTTTCAATATCTCCTATAGCCACAGTAGAGTTTTCATGTTTCTCATTGAAGAAGTTATCAGAAAACAAATTGTTTCCGCAAAGTGCTCGTACAATTTAACAGCCTGCTTGGGCCCACACCAAGAGACTTGTGGTCCTCCGCAGAACAAGGTTTCTGTACAAATGCTAGCATGACAAAGCAAACTAAAGAAATGCCATTACAAAGTAGTACAGCACTGTTTACCTTTGTTTTTCCAAACAGAAGACATTATGATCTCAAGATGTGACATGCTTAAAAACAAGCCAGCTGAGAAACATATACACGCGCACACACACACACACACACACACACACAAAAAAAAAAAAACTACGCTTATTTGACATGCTTCTCATAGCTTCTCTTTGGAAGAAACAATATCAGCCTTTTTTTGCATCCACAAAGAAAGGCAACCTTTTTTTTTTTTTTTTTAAATAAAATCTGAGATTTTCATGTAAATACCTGACCTCAGTAGAAAAACACTGAATATGAATATGACAGTAAGGGCCGACATTAGTATTAGGAAGCCTAACAGCACTACAACACCCTTCGCTTATTACATGCTGTTGTCTTGGAAGCCTAACATTTATGAGTGTGTACGTGGGCATACACAGATTTGCATCAGGAGATGTTATCAGGCGTTTGAACAACAGCAATATTTGTCTGATGTGGGTGAATCTGTAAGCGATACATACAACATCTTCTGGCCATTGTTTTCAGCTTATGGTGACACTTCTGATATTTGCTAAACTTCAGAAGTGACTCTAGTGATTTTTAGTGACATTTCTTTTTGCTAGATCTGTCACCTTCTGCATACGCCCGGTCTTTGTGTACACTCAAAAATTAAGATTTTTGACTGTGTGGAGTGCACATGTGTGTATAATCACAAATGCTGGAGGAGAAGGGGGCAGGCAAAAATTTGTTCCACCTGGAGCCTCTGTTTAGCCAAAGACATCACTGAAAATTTACTGTTTCTTGGATGTTCATTTCTGTACTCCACCTAGGCACAATGAATCCAGGGCTTCCTATTAAAAGTAATGCCAAAGTAAGAATCAATGAAATTCTTGAGGCATGATATAAATTAGAAGGGTAAAATCGAGATAACTTTGTGACTATAGGAAAAAAAAGCCATTTTTTTTTAACTGAAAATTCCTGCTCTTAGTGCCAAATTCTAGTTGAGAGTCTAATGCCTTTTGCAATAGCATATTCATCTCAAAAAATAATAATTAAGGCTCAGACAAAATAAATGCATGTATTTTACCTGTACACAAAATACAATTTCTTGTTGGTTCTCAGATGGCAGATACCATTACCGGTCTCTTTATAAATCAGATGGAGTTTTCTCTTTTCTCCGCACAAGCAATATTTCTCAATAGTGGTTTTTTTGGTTGCATTTGGCATCTAAAAAAAGTAATTGCTAATGCACAGATATTTCATTCATTGGAGAGCATTTTTTTTTAAATGAGCAAATCCTCCCATAACTCTAACATTAGCATTTCCTAGTGCTCAGTATAATGGACTCCTCGAATAAAATAAATAGGAAGCATTTCCAATTGCTAATTTTAGTCCACAACTGCAGTAAAAAAAAAAATAAAAAAAATGAAGAAGACTACAGAAGCAGCCTCGTTTCTCATTTCATTGTCAACAAATCACACCATCATGGGGTGCATTTGGTGTCCTAAACACAACATTTTATTGGTGGTATGACAGGCTGGACAAGGTTTGAAACTATTCTTGGCAGGATACACTCTCCGTTGTTTTGTGGGTGAGGAAACTGAAGAAGACAGAGGTTAATTACCTCCAAACACAGAATGTGCTGCCACTTCAGTAGCAGCAAGGATAGAGGCATAAAAATGCTGTGAGCAGGAAATACCTACATCAAAAGAGACACCAGTAAGTCCTTGATGAAAGTTAGATGCTTGCCTGGGTTATGAAATCTGGTCCCTTAAACAGCTTGCTTGCTTTGGTCACACCTGAGCAACTCAAGAACCATGTCCTTCTCGTAGGGAGGGGCCCAAAACCAAACCCAGTACTCGAGGTGCAGCCTCACCAGAGCTGAGAATAGTGACAATTCCCCAGTTCTGCCAGCCACACTATTTCTGATACAAGCCAAGACCCACTGGCTTTCTTAGTCAACTGGGCATGCTGCTGGCTTTTGTTCAGCTGGCTATCAACCAACACCCCAGGAACTTTTCTGCTGGTCAGCTTTCCAGTCATCCTGCCCCAAGTCTGCAGCATAGCATGGGGGTGTTGTGACACATGTGCAGGACTCAGCACTTATCCTTGCTAAGCTCTAGGCTTGAGCTACTAAGAATTCTGGAAAAAGGAGCACTCAATCCAAGCTGCAGAAGACAGCTTGAACTCACAGTATTTTTAAACTCAAACTATTCTTCCAGATACGTTTTGTTCTCCACCCTCCCCTTCCCGTGCATTCTCTTATGATACAATTCAACGTGCATTTAATTTTTGCAGCTAGAAAAATAGAATAAGTAAACAATCACTCTTCTGTTTCTTCTGTGTGCTTTCTCTAAGCAAAGAAGAGAGAGGAGATTCTTTCTCCCACACAAATTACACTTTTCCTTAAAAAGAAAAAAAAAAAGGAACAGTTAGAAAGGAGAAAAGTAGTATTTTTTCAATACATCAAAAATGATCTATTCATTTTAGTTTCACTCACAATCTTTTCTAACTCTAACCTTGTGTTGCCCTTCCACACTGAGAAGCCATAAATAGCCTTATGTTGAAATGTCCAAAGAACACAAAACTTGATCAGTCCATCTCCAGCTATTAACAATGCAAGATTAACTATTTTAAAGCCCATAGATGAAATGAGTTCAATAACATTTACTGTGCCATTCAAGCATTTACTCTTTCTTCACCAGTCCTTTATTGCTACCTGAATTACAATTGCTCTCTGGCTAATAAATGAAAAAGCTGAATTTTTCAGGCTATTCCTGTTAATGAATTAACTTTTCAGGTACTTATTAAAGTGACAAATGAATGGATTGGAAGATAGTAAATCTACTTGAAATACTGAAGAAGGTAAAGATTGGATTCCAGCTATTCCTTTAATCTACATTTACCTTTACAGAGGGCAAGTAGAGTCGATCAGTCAGGAGAGCAGCCTGAGTAAGAGGAGATGTTCAGAATATTTTCAGATTGCATTGACAAGACAAGAGATGAGAAATGTAGGTTCACGCTAAGTGGATTTTTGGAAAGACATGGGATGTGATGCTGCTCTAAGTTCACCCAGTGCCCTTCTGGAATGTACAAAAAGACCACTAATTAAAAACCAACACTGCAACTACAGTCAATTGACTTCAAGTCTTTGGACAAGCTCTGAATACTAAGACCATATAGTTACGGTGGTTTTCTTCCAGGACCTCATCATTTATTCGTTATTACTATTTGTACTGTAAAAGCATGTGCTTGTGTGTTTCTCCATGAGTTAGAAAGAAGGAGACTGTACTTTTGCCACAAGCAAGAGATTTATAGATTAACCCTAATACATGTTTCACAAGTCTTCTCTATCCCTGTCCTCCAGAGGACTATACCTGACTAAAAATAGACTCCAAGTTGAGATTAAAGGGTAAAGATTATAGATTAAAAGACAGAAGAAATCATTGATACTTGTCTAACAGAACAGATGGACATGGAAGAGTCAAAACACTTTCATTTTTTCCTCAAAAATGCAGTAACAAAATGCAGGAAAAGTTGAAGGAAAAGATAGGGACAAAAGGTAGGTGGAAGGCTGTAGGTGATACATATTTCATAGGGGAGGGAAGGGGAAGGGGAAAAGAACAGTGGGTACATTGTCAGCCATTCTCTCCTTGATAATTAGCTATAATAATTACATGCAAAGGAAAGAGATGATATGCATTTAAGCAACTACTTCACGGCAAGTAAAGTTTTAAGAGTTACTTCCTCAAGTGGAACTTCTTTAAATGATTTATCCCATAAGGTCCCATAAGATCTTAAAAACTGCCAGATTTTAAAGAGTCTCTCAGATTTTTTGAAACCGCTGTTGATGGATAGGAAGTTAATAATTTATTTTCTCCTCTGAAGTCCTTGGCATTCCCCTATTTATATGTTAATGCCCTGGACTATTGCATCCAGTTATGTGAAGTGTTGAAAGATCTCTTCTACATGCATCTGCTGTATTGACAGCAACAATAACTTGTCCCCACAGATTATGGGTTTCATGAGTTATTCACTTTACCTTAGCCCTGAAAAGGTTCAAAAAAGAAAAAAGTTCCCTAAAATATATGTCTGTGAGTTCACCTGACTTCGGGACTTGCATACTGCAATAGGACCTTGGGACCTACTACCTGCATAGGTCACGTGCACACATGTTTTTCAGTCTGGATTTTTCTGTCAGTTTCAGTGTGACCAAGAAAGGGAACAGAAGACTGATTCTGGGCACCTGTGCAATTTTCAGTAGAATAGACAATATCGTACTACTTTTGTCTGAGGTGGATTCTTGCAGATGAAATCTCAGTTTCCAGAGTTATCTTACGGATGTATTTATTGTTAACATAATTAAACTATCAGGTTACAAATAGGCACTGTAACATCTGTTCCTCACAGTTAAAAGCTTTGTTCACCTATTGCTAGACTACCTTCCACCAATGACCAGGAATCTTCAGCTAATTTTCATCTCACAAATCTTTCCTCATGCAACAATTCCAAAGAAAGAACAGAAAAGGCTGTTTGCAAGATGTTCTAATGTATAAAATATGGAAAAAATTGTTTTCTGTTTGTTGTGATCTTTTTTTTCCCAACACAGTTTTATTGCGTCTTTGGCTTCTACTTTCTCTAGTATGAGCTTGTGGTACAGACAACATGGCTACACTATCAGTCAACAGAAGTGAAAGGAAGTTTCAAAGTTACAAAGTTCAGGCAGACCAGGACTTTGTGCTGCCTAGGGCCCGATCTCATCTGAGATTTCCTGTTTTCACTAAGGAGTGTTGCACGCCAATTCTATACAGCAGGGCTTTCTAAACACTCAGGTAATAGAAAAGCATTTCACTTGCACTTTATAGAAGTTACTACAACATTTTATATGGTATAATCATTTGAAACTCCAGAGATTTTCAAAAATTAAAACCAAACTCCCCTTTCAACTATAGAGTATGCAAAAGCAATTCATTAGGAGAAAAAAATCTCATGTGAATTGATATTACTTCCAATAGACACTCACTTTTCCATCCCATAAGGAAGCTTCATGTGCTTCACACGCACGCAAGAGGAATACAGCTGAGTTAAAGAAGATTCCGAGTGACAGAAGTATCACATCTCTGCACTGAAATACTCTGAAGTGATAGGGCGAGGGCTGTGGAATCAAGACAAACAACTCCTCTTGGGACAGGTCCAACTGATATTCAAAAAGCTACTTTTGGCCAGAAAACCCTTCAGCCCACAATGATTGTTCCTAAAAGACAGATTTCCACAACTGTTTCTGCATATAAGATTGCTCATGTCACAGTAATACTCACAGATTTGACTGTGAACACAGCAGCTCCCTCTTGTCCAATGTGCACACCTGCCGCCATGAACCAATAATACCTTTCAGCTCCATCTTGGAATTTTCTTAACAAATTTTCTTTTTCACATCAACAAAGGGATCTGGGGGTCCTGGCTGATGGCAAGGTGTGAGCCAACAGTATGCCCAGGCAGCAAACAAACATGTAATGCCAACTAGCTGCTAAAAGTGAACTGTGTGATATCTTAAACAGAATTCCTGCATTTTCTTACACTGTTACAGAGCCTTATTTCCTCATTGATTTTAGCTTTAGTACAGCAGGACAGCGCTCAAAGCTGGGTAGTAAATATTTAAAGACCTGTAAATGCACTAAAATAAACGTAGCTGTATGATAGTCTTTATAGATCTGTAGAAAACAGGGATGGAAAAAGCCAAAAGAAATAATCTAGTCAAACTGAATGAACATTCTTAGGGAACTCTTGAAAAGCCAGCACTGTTTTGGGACCAATGGAAACATGCTAAAGTCCTGGCACAACAAAGTTGGCACTGCAAAAGTTATTCCTTGATATGCAGAGAAATTATTGCTAGTATTCTCCTCTGAGGTGAGTTGGTGAAAATTGCCATCATCTGGAATATAGAACCGCAGTGCCTTGGATTCAACTTTAAACACGCATTATGCACAATTTAGTGGCCTCTTCTGGTGTTCTGATCCACGAAACATGGCTATTAATCATTAAGGAGAATGTGAGACTTTCCAAGTAGATTTAAGCCAGTTGAAGATACTTCACCAGAGGAAATGAACAGTAGTAATAAAAGTTTAAAGAGTAAAAACACTCAATCTCCTCTGGGCTTGTGTCCCTCAAGACAAACCAGGAACCCTGGTGTTGCTGAAAGCTGTTCATATGGAAGCAACCTTCTTGCAGGGCTAGATCTCAGTAATTACTGCTAAACACTAAAGTTTTAGAGAGGCAATTAAACAGACATCCACAGGAATTAAGGACTGTCTCCATTTCTGTTCTATCTCCTATGAACTATTCCGAGAATACCACAAAACATTTCTTCTCATGCCAATAGCAGTAATAATAGGACAGTTATTAGCAGATGATTGGGAAGGAGAGATAAACTGAAATTTCAGCACCTTGAAGGCATGTTACTAATGTGCTGTTCTTACCTTCAAAATTTCCACTTTCAGGCAATGTTCCCACTCTCAAAACCAGAATTATTATTTTTTTCCATAATCCTCAGTTTTGAACAATGAAAGCTAAAGAACTAATCTGGTCTTTACAGTGGTGTATGGTGTTTACCCCAAGAGAAATGAAGCAGTGTCCAAGGCAGCTACAGAAGCTGAATTTTCTACGTACTCTTTGTAAAGGACCACATTTCCAGAGAGAGCTTTTCTTTATGAAAACTCCTACTCAGCTTGAATCCCAGCCTGCAGACTATTAACTTGCTGTCCTGTGACTAGATCATCACCTGGCAAATGGACCCGGCTCTTAACTCCACTAATATTAAACTGAAAGCTTGCTTCCTTCCTGAAGAATAATCAAGTTGCATTCTCCTAATTCCTCTTAACTACTTTGAGTCCAAAGAAACACTTGAGGCCTGCTTCTGATCTAATTTACCCTATTTTTGTGCTGAAAAGACTTCCCAGGATTTAGTAAGCTATGTGACAGCAGGAACCAATCTTTGATCTTGCTGCTTTCCCTAGGGAAGCTGAAGTTTCTACAAAAGCAGTCACAAAATCAAGCTGTCAAATTTGCAATGTCATGAAAGCTGATGGAATGCTCCAGACAATAAGCCAAGCTCATTATTTGGTTTAAACAGGTAAGTGTTCTTTTAGCAGCAATCAGCCCACTCTCAAACCTTCAGACAGATCTCAAGGTAGGAAGTGAGTCAGAAAAATATGAAGTTACTCTGAAAAGAGTTTGCTTACTATTTACAGTGGAAATCTGAATAGCACTATCATTAAACACTTATCTGTGTGAATACATGCATAAGCTCTTACTTCATAAATATTTGCTCTTGCAAATGGTTTGGTGTAAATAGGAATGAATTTACAGCTTCCCAGAAAGTAGAAGTTGACATTACTTTCTTTTTAAATAAAGGCAGTCACGATTCCACTGTGGTAGACTGTACCCACAATTCACTTTCAGCACTTTCCAGTGTCCTGCCCACGGGTGCCAGAAGGAGAGTTTTGATCTTTATTATCAACTGCTTCCAACCAAGAGCTGTATTCTTAAATTTAAATCCTTTCCCTTCTTGACTATCTGCTGATATTCTCACACCATGGAAACACCCCCTTTGGTATGCTAAAGAATGAGCAATTCAGAAGATATAGGATCGGTGTATTTATCTCAGTAGAAAATAACAGTTACAGATACAGAAGCAGGTCTTATTTCCTAACCCTTCATTATGCTTGAAGTCCCCTGGTTTCCAGCTGCATCTTGGTACACTCACCTCAACAAGCTCATTGGCTTAAGCCACCTCGTGTTTTCATGTCACAGCAAAGACATACTTCAAAGACACTTCACTTTGAAGGCCATGACAAAAAAAAAAGTCAAAGAAAACTGAATCTATCATCAAATAACTACAGTCCCTTTCCTTAAAAAACATATCTCTTTCTTGCTATAAATTATTTAAGAGAACTCCTGCTGGTTTTGTTCTCTCTCCATGTCTTTTTCTCTTGCTTAGAGAGTATTTAATTCAGCTCACTGTCTGTTTGACAAAGACAGAGCAAATACAGCTTATCCTCCTTAACATATAGGAATAGAGTCCTTGCAGCACTGCACCATAGCAGGTGCAGAGATTTTTTGAATTTACATTATTTTGCTACACCAAGGAAGAACAATGAAGAAAATCAACCTGAAAGACTTCAAAAAGGTAACTAAGGATGAAACAAAGTATTTGGTGGAGAGAACACAGAACTCAAATCAACTCACATAAAAATATTGCTTTGTACTGTTGCTACTTAAGCTCATCTTCAAAATTGTTGATTAAAACTTCTAGGAGAAAATTAGTATTCAGAAGCATGTCATGTCAGATGAAATTGGAGGATATTTTTGGAGGAAGAATCATTCACGGTAGTGCTGATTGAAAAACAGGACATTTCTGATGAAAATTCTTTCACAAAAACAAAAATTATTTATTAAGAATTTGACTAGGAATGTTCAAATTATAATTTAAGTTCATTACGACTTAGCTCTTTATCTTACATTATTATTTTTGCATGTGCTATTTTTCAGATAGTAGTAGACTAGCTATATAGGGCTTGAGCCCATCTGAACACTAACTTCTTAATATTTAAAACTTAGGAATGTTTACATCAGTTATTTCAAGCTCTCTGAACTGGCATCTTCTAAGAGCCTCGCCTTGTTGCAAAACTTCTAAGCAGCCTTTGAAAGATTAGTTCTTGAGCTGAGATCTTTGAAAATATCACCAAATGTGCTTTAGGATGAGGGAATATGACAGATTTGGCCATAGCGTTACTAACTGTAGCATGCTGGCAGATTCTGCTCTGGCATAGCAGTCTTTACTGCTGATGAAGGCAATGACAGTGTCAAACTTGCATTTTTTTTCTTCTGTGTTTAATACTGAATGTATTTGAGCTACTCTGTAATTCAATACTGTTACCACAGAGAAGTTCAGAAATCTAGTTAGCTAGTTAGAATTGCTGTTTCTGAAGCAAACATGCATAGCACAAGGGATGTCCTTCTAGGAAGGCAAAGGGCTCTGCTTTCAAGCCTTAAAATTGCAGATCTAATACTGATGTAGAGGAAATAAAGATTTTCAGATCCAAAAATTAGTATTATGTATTGTCATGCTACAATAAATTGCAATTCTTATACAGAAATTTTTAGGTTAAGTAGTTCCCATTCTGGATTACATTTCCAACTTGTTCATAGCAAGAATAATTAATTAGAAAATTATATACATCCCTCCTATAAAAAACAATGGCATATTCATTCCTAAATCTCAAGGCTATTCAATGAGAGCCAGGTACTAAGACACCTCAGTGAGAGCTTTGTGTGATCAAATATAGCCACTTGGCAAGCTACTAACAATCTAGAATGATTTCAAATGCTCACAGCAAGGTAAGATTTGAAACAAATTTTCAAAATACAGAATATATTAAATCTGCAAATCCATTATGTTTGGGAAAGCTCTTCATGTATGAGTTCAGAGTGGCACAGAGTGACCCAGATGTTGTATTTCCATGGATAACATGCTGTGGGTCTCTACACCTGAATACTTGATCAACTTTTTTCTCTTTATTTCAGTACTTTTTTATTTCAGCACTTTTTAGCCCTGCTCCTTAGAAGGCTGCTTTTGTTGAGCAGTGGTCCAACAATCATTTAATTAAGCAAACCATCATACAGTGTGCCCAGAGAAGAACAGTCTTACAAATGAATGGATATTATCAGTAAAAAGCAATGAATTTTCAAAAAATCCATTTGATTTTGAAAATTCTGCACTATTTTTATGCAGGGACATCTCTTCACTATCCTACAGACATTAGACATGGTAAAAGTTGAATGTACTTTGTACCCTTTTCTCCCTTCAATCTGGCTTTGAGCACCTCCAGGGATAGGCCATCCACGGCTTCTCTGGGCAGACTGTGGCAGCACTTCAGGATGCTCTGAGTGACAAATTCCTTCTAACACCTAACCTAAATCTCCCCTCTTTTAGTTTAAAACCATTCCCACTTGTCCTGTCACTATCAGAAATGTCATTCTCTATTTCTTTCATAAGCCCCCATTAAGCACTGAAAGACATCAATGCCCAGAACCAGACCTTCTTGGCTTTTTGAGTGTTGCAGAGCTCAAGAAAGGGAAGTGAAAAGTAATACCGTAACTTCTAAAATCATTTCTGCCTCTGAAATAGACTTATTTACAAGACATAGCACTCTAAGATAGCATACCAGAAGGTGAAGGTACTTTCCAGGGACCTCCGCAGTCAGTAAAGGCTATTTAATGAAGCCCAGAGATTAATCCATGGAACAAAAAATATTTGAGTTCCCATGGTTACTCCCTGGCTCGTGTCAGTCCAGAGAAGCAGATTTCACGTCATACTGGGATGGAAATTTAATCCAGTGCGTTGGCTTTTAGCTATCAGTCAGATGTGTAATCAGCTGTGAATAGTGTGGGTCTCTAGCCAATAAAGGCATTTTAAGGGGACCAGTAAAAAAAACAAACAAACAAACAAACCAAAACAGACACTTGCTAAACATTTGAGAAGCACAATGGTACAAGAAGTTAGCAGCTCTCTGCTCTATCATCCCCTGGCCTTAATCCACATTCTAGAACTCATGTTATGAAAAGAGGCAAACTATTCACCTCTGTAAGTAAAATAAATGTATTCACATGAAAGGAGCATGCGTGTCTGGGAAGTGAGAATTAATTTTCTCAAGGGATGCTATCAAGGCCAGTGCAATGAACGAAAACACAGCAGGGAGGAGGGAGGTGCACTTTGTCTGGGTGCTTGCCAGGGCAGTAAACAATGCAAGTGTTAGCATTTGTTTTGCTCTTTTCAGATCAGCAGAGAGGCTTTGATAACACCCAAGTTTGTTAGGGGCTACCAATGTTTCTCTTCTAGGGGCTGACCACACCTGCAGATGTATATATATACCCCACTACATTCACACACTCCTAGAACTCCTCCCTGCTGAGTTCCGTTCACTTCTCTTACACAGTTATCAACACTGGAGTTTCTTGATCATGGAGTCCGACATTCAAAATAAGATATTCAAGTCAACCTTACTTTCAAGAGATCTGAGCTCAAGGATGCACTTCCTGATAGGAGTGGCATACCATTTTTCTTACTTTATTCACAGGTGCTCAAACTTCATACTTCCTGCGTTTGCTGAATTTCTGCCTTGTGAAATGAAGATGAGGATGTCCCAGTTAAATGGTACTTGCCCCTCTGAAATTGGGGTTATTCCACATGCCACGTAGAAAGAGTTAGTAAGTAATTAAAAGATCTTTTAATAGAAGATTAATCAGTTATTAAATACCTACAGTTCACTTGGCTAAGTATGACTATGGCCTATAGCCATTCCTAGCACCATCTGCCACTGTGCTAAAAACCCAGAGCTAACAATATATCTCACATGTGTCCATCACACGTTCTAAAACAGCCATTAATGATGTACTGGCCTTCCATAAAGTACAGGCAAAGAGAAGATTACATGCCACCCATTTGTGCTTTGGTTCTCCAAAAGCTGTATTTTGCTTTTGAGATAAAACACATTCCAGGGACATGTCCAACAGTACAATAGTGGTCTTTTCATGGTTCATAGGTTCACAGTCAGTCTCCCCAAGCAGTTTAACATGGATCTTCCTCAGAACCTGCTCTTGTGCCATATGACTCAAAGCCTTTGATTCCTTCATTCATAGGAATGTGTCTTAGCTTTACACAAACCCTCCAAAAGCACAGTCTAGAAGGAAAGAGCCTTTTCCTGCTCAGAGATGGTGCTAGTTATTACAGTAGCACCTTCAGAAACTGCTTTTCATCTATATGTGTAACTACTTTCTTAGCAAGCATGACCAGGAATGCTCTGAATTGATCCTACTGCTCAGACCCTTAGCCTGGCAATCCTTCAACGCATGTCAGTGGGCACTTTCCCAGACACCGCGTGGACATGGTCTGTGGCCCAGGTAGTGAAGTCAGCCTCCAACCGCCCTCTGTGCAGGAGGGCACAGACAAGGCCACTCAACAGCAGTTATCCTTAAGGCCCAAGCACTTCTCTAGCAACCCCAGTCACAATCACAATGTAATCGTGTAGCCGTTAGTTAATCTCAAAGCTAACTGCACGTATTCCAGACCACACAGACAGAGTTTTAATACAGTAAGTGTCTGGGTGTATCCAGACTGCATGTGCTTTATTGCAGGTGACCCTGGTTCTGACCTTTTTCACGCAAGGCAAAAACAAATGATTTGTGAGGGGAGTAAGTGAAAAAGGGAAAAAAGGGGAAAAAAAAAAAAGTGAAAGTGGAGCATGGGAGAACTCCGGGCACTCCTAGCAGCATCCATCACTCCCTAGCACAGCTGAAAACCTGATCAGCAGTTCTCTGTCAGAAGCCAAGAAGAAACAAAGGAAGGAAAAGAAAGGAATCACAAAGTTTCTAGAATATCTTACCTCCTGCATTAAACTTTCCCCAGGCTTAACATTAGATAGCCAAGTTGTTTTACATGACAGCACAGTCATCAGTGTACCTACAGTGCTGAGAATCCTTAGAGCAAATAAGGATGCACCTCACCAGCTTAACTGACGTGCATGTGGTGACATAACCCCACTTATTATCAGGATAAATTTAATATTATCTAAAATTTGATTATTTTAATTATTTGCACGTTATCGGACCATGGAGGCATGCTGCATTACACTACCAAGAACATCATCCACCAGACAGATTTTCAGAAATAGCCGTGCACAGGAGCAGGCAGACAGTGGCTTTGTTAAGCACTTCGTAATATCCTGCTGCAACCATGTTCACCAATGTAACATTTCCCATCTGGAAAAGGGCTTCGTCCTGGCCAGCAGGGGAATAACAACATGGAGGTGATGGAACAGAATTCTGCCAGCCTTCCATTTTGACCTTCTACTTGGCTCTCTGAGGAGGGCGTTCTGCATCCCACAAAGTATGTCAGGATTTCAACTAACAGCAATTATTTGAGGTTGTTATTCTGGGCTCTGCCCATTATTAGCTATTACCTACTTAACTGTTACCACTGCTGGCTCACTTGAGCAGTCAGGGGACATTAATCAATGTTTCTAGTGGCTTTGGTCACCTGAAGAGAAAACACAATATTGGCACAATTTCACCATCTGTCAGACAACATTAGTCAGAACATAAAGAATCCTACTTATTTTCTTTAAGTCATGGAAACAGCCTTCAAACCCTGCAAACTTTTCCATTATATACAGCTGCAGGAGTTACTTCTGCTCTGTGTTCTATATCAATTGCCACAAGAAAAAAAAAAATCCAACAACTAAATGCACACCCTCACTGAAACACAATTAGCACAAAGAAGGCTTCATGAAAACTGAAAACTCACTGTAAATTAGATATTAATTGCTGGTAATTGTTTTATCCATAGGGACAACTACTGACGCAATGATGTTTATTTTGAGGAGGACCATTAATAGGACTGTGGGAGGTAGACTGCAGAAAAGACTGTCGTGCAGCATTTGAGAATTTGCCTTACCCCTTTGTAAATACAACCTTGATAAAAGTACTCACAGAAAACAGAACTAATATACAGCAACACTTACATTATGACATAACAAATCAGAATAGCACGCATTGATTATGTGTTACCTGCAGGTTATAGATGACACTATAGCACTAATGGGTTTTGCTTATGGATTAGAGTTTCACTAAAACGCATTCCTGTCCTTGAATATGAATGAATTCTCCTCTGACACATTCTTTGGGCAGTGCAACCACAAGGGCCTGGGCTCAGATTGCACTGATGTCCCTGAATGTTCATGACCAGCTGCACCTAGAGCCTCCATCCACTCCCTGCCCATGTGGACAGGGTCTCCATTAAGGTTGGTCCTGGTAAACCATCTCTTTTGGATAGTTTCCCATTAATAATCTGACTATAATATGAAGTACCCATTTACAGTTTCTTAGAGGGCATATAAATGGCTAACAGATGAGAGATGGTGAAACTTTAATGTTTCATATGAAGACTAAACCACATTAGGAGAGCATAATTGGAAAAATAACTCAATCTTTTTCCTCATCATTTTCACTACAAACTAAGTCATTGTTATCACATAAGAAAGCAGTTTTCATAAGTAGCTTAAACATTTTAAACCTGAGTTAATAAAGTTGGTTTGCTGTTCAGCTCATTGTCATTATTTCACAGGAAGACAGGATGCAGCTGTATGCTGGGAAATCCTTATAAGGCTGCTGGTAGTACTGATGTCTTTGAGTGACAAGGCAGCTCACTGTGGGACAGAATAGAGCTAAAAGCACTGACAGGCAGTCTGTTCCCACATATTTCTGACTTGCCACTGAGGATGAGTAGTGAACAAGAAGCAATCACCATTCTGTTTTACTAAGTCTGCCACTGCTTCCTTCGCTGTTGGTACATTTAAAATCTAAGTGAATCCCTGCCTTAGAAAGTCCTTAAGTGTCTGACTGCTAGCAGTAGGAAGGAACTACCTGTACCACCTTGTCTTTAGCAGTGTCTACTCGACCCTGATTGGAGTGACCTTTAATCTGCCCCAGTCCAGCTGGTTTAGACTTCGGCTGGTGGCTGTAGGTGCTCCGCTCTGTGTCAGAAGTGTGTTCTCCTGCTTGGTCTGATCCTTCACGCCATAATTAAAATACATCTAATTCCACTCTTCCTACGTAAAGACTAGAACACCTGTAATAATAGCTGATAAAGATTCCTATTTCATGTTTCCTTGCTTAAATAGCTTTTGGTCATTAAAGTGGAAAGAGCACCTGATAGGCCCCCTTCCTTTTCTTACCAATTTAAGGGCATAAAGATAGATTAAAATAATTCCACAGCACAGAGATTGCAATTCCATTTTGAGCAGGTCACACTTGAAATTTATCCCCCTATATACCAGAGAACACTGATTTAATTAGACAGCAGGTACTGATCCAGCTGGGCTGCTACTGTAATATAGAAGTAATATTGCTGTGCATTTTTCTTAATCTTCAGACCCTCTACCTCCTCATATGTGACGACCACGCAAGAAATATTCCACTAAACGTGATGAGGTGGGGGTAACCTGTTAACTGTCTCCAGCTCCTTTGAAGCACAGATATGAGTAGCATTCATCGGTGCAATCCCAATATGAATGAAGTTTGAAAGCCCTTCCTGTTTACTAACTGACTTCTCTGCAAGTGACCTGACCCTGGAGTCTTCACCGTATGTAGTTAGTTAATTGAGTTACATATGCTTCAGAACTGCTGCAATTAAAGCAGTCAGCATTGCAGAAACAAACCCATCAGTGAATCCAGGTACATCTCCTAAAGTGTTCTTGACACTTCTAGAATAAGTAAAGAAACTAATTTACATTAATGAATAGCAGGTATTCCTGTGCAGATTATTGCAGTTTACATAGAAGATTAAAATGTCACGGTCACCACCATTTGTGGTACACAACCACGTGCAATGCAATGTATAGAGGCACAGAAAGACCACCCCTGACTACTAAAGGGAGAAAACAATGACAACACAAAAATCATGCCAGCTTTGCACCTCTTTGTTTGCTGTGTAGCAGTATTAAAGTGACAGCCAAGGAAATTGCACAATAATATTTTTCACAGTTCTATTTATAATTCATATAACTGTAACACTGGATTAATAGAGTTATCCAAGATCCAATGGTGGCTAAAATTATAAAGATTGGCAGGACAGCAAGCACATGCACTGCCCACGCCAGAAAGGTAATAGGAATATGGATGAAAAGTTTCTATAGAATCAGAGAACCACTGAATTGTTAAGGTTGAAAACGATCACCAACTCATCCCCACCATGCTCCTCTATGACACATCTCCACTCTTCCTGATTACTTCCAGCTACAGTGACTCAGTGACCCCAGGTAGCTTGTGCCAATGTCTTACCATTCCTTCTCAGAAGAAACTGTTCCTAGAAGTTGACCTGATACAGCTAGAGTCCGTAGCTAGTGACACCACAAATGTTAGAATTATCAAGATGTCCCAGAAGTTGGATGATAATACAATTAAAAGGGGAAGCAGCTATTACCTACTCAGTTATTTTAAAGACAGTAATAAAACTGCTTTGGGAAATATTCCCATATTTTAGAAGTGGTTTGGAATTCCATAATTTATACCGATGATTACAAGACTAGCATTTCCTTCTGACGGTCTGCAAATTTACAGAAAATACAAGCAAGAATACTTGTTTCAAATTTGATTCCTGGATCATGCCTTTTAATTATTTTTTTTTTATCTGCTACTAGAAATTTTAGGATTTTGACAAAATACTGACCTAATGCAACTTCAAATTTCATTAGATATAAGGAAAAGCAAGAAGAAGCAAAGCATTAGGAGAAGAACCAGTGTTAACAGTTTGGCTCACGTAGACTTTCTATGAGAGAGAAATTACAACAAACAATTCCGGATAAACTAGGCTGTCATGCCTCTAACAGATCTAAATGTATGCCATGAGAAACTAAAAAATAAAAATAAGATTCATTTCATGACATGCACTGGGATCGAACATGTGCTTTCATATTTTGATTTTAGCTAACAGCCATTTTAATGACTGAAATGCTTTTTCTAAAATATTGACTTCTCAGGAAATTGTGAGCTTCATTGAAAGGTCAAAATGCCGTTGAAGGTTAAATAGATTACTTCTTTGTGTACTAAAGAACTCAGTTAATTCTGTAGACGTATCAAGTAACTTCTTTTTCCATTTTCATACGCTTATGGGGCTGTCTACCTCCACTACAGCTGCTGAAAAGGAAAATATATTTTTCTTGTGTAAATAAACCTGGAAAGATAGAGGAAATACGGTGATTAACAATCATTTTAAGACAATCCTTCCTAACTGAATTTTATTTCAGTTGTAGAGGGAAAGAAAGGGTGATCTGATTTCTAAAACCAAGGTGCTATGAACTGCATCAAAATTGCTATTAAGAACAATTTTCTAAAACATGATCACTGAATGGTATAGGTGAAATGTAAATATTTTTCAAGCGTTTGTGTTTTATGTCTACACAAGAAAGATATGCAAGTTCTTAACTCATTTCAGTAACACAGCTGTGTCAGCTCTGCCACATGAAATACTTGCAGCAATTCTGGCTATGGATGCATCTAGCTTTACACTTCAAATTTAACAGAAGCGTAGGTTGAAACAGTCAAGAGATCTGCACAGGAGAGGGACGGTCTTTACAGAGGCATCAATCCCTGACTCAATCCTCCCATGTAATTCCCAATATTGGGAAGAAAAAACTGCATCAAGATGTTGTTTCTTGGAGTTGTAAAGTTGTGGAGCAACATGAAAGGAAAATAAGTAACATGGAGAAAACTCACACTGGCTCTCTCATCACAGAAGTGAAAACAATTTGCCCTGGCTTCTGCAGGAGGTGCTACTTGAACAAGTGCGGGGGGGGGGGGAGGGAGGGGCATTAATAGATAATTCTATCTTCAGTCTGAACATGCAGGTTTCATAGGAGCAGCACCAAAAAAACAACCAACATCTTTACCAAAAATAAGTGCGATCCGAACTTCATGCAACTGTACAACTTAGCACCTCCTTCTTAATTGCTCTTATGCCAGTATTTGCATGTATAGATGCTTAGGAATGAGAAAACTCTTGTGATGTTAAACACGTGTCTACCTACTAAATTACATGCAAAGTTAAAGATGGGTAAGATGCTACTTGTATATTACTGCAGAATATCTGCTGCTGAATGAAATGCTCACAGGAACAAGAAGAAAAACAGACTTCAGAACACAAACTGTGCTTGTACATCTCCCAGTTTAACAAAAAGGCAACCAAGAAGTTATTGCACTTATTCAGGAAGCAAGAGAGATAAACAAGACATCCCACTGTGCTGGTTTCAACATGCACTGTTCCAAAACCTACATGCTCATTCCCTTTAATCAATTTCAAAATATTTTTTCTTGTTCTCCTCTTTGAAATGTTCCTTTCTGCCACTGGAGAAGTCACATCACAATGAATATAACCAACTGTCATCTAATTTGGGACTCTGCATCTGACACTGTTCTTCAGAGGAAGATATACGAGAACTGCTCCAAAAGTAATGCCTCCTATATTATTATGTTGGTCCACGACATCCGAGGTTGGTGGTGGTGGTGGTATAAGCAGCAGATGCTGAACCTTCCCGACAGTATTCTGTTGCTTTTTTTCTTTTTTTCTCCAGGCACTGGAGTATAAACTCATACTTCACATTCCCAAGACCTGTTCAGAAGTTTTTAACAGCTCTAGTTCTTCCTGACACCCACATACAAAACACAAACTGTACAGTCTTGCTTTTGCTTTCACTACAGATTGTACTTGCTACTTTAGTTACATTGCAGACACTTGACTACTTTGGCTCCCTACAAGCACAATTTGGGAAAGAAAAATTAATAAAAGTCAATTGTAGAGCTTGAAGGTGCCCTGTACTCAGTAAAAGGAATTTGGAATCATATTATGAAGTACATCACAGATGTAGCAGTTAGTCTTGTCATAGTCTTCCAGGACTGAATTTGGTGAAAAGAAGGACAAAAAAAAAAAAATCTACATTTACATAGAAAAATGTGGAACAAAACCATCTCTCAGGGAAAACAGCCATGGCACTTTGCCCCATGGAATGTCCCACCCATTTGATCACTCCAACTGATGTTTATGACTTAAAAAGCAGATATGTGCAGTTTGTTTGCAGTCTGAAGGCTACCTGAAGAGTGATGAGGTTCAGTTCATCCTTGTCTCTGACTGGCTAAAATTCTTCACTCATCCTGACATCATTGACTTATGACTATTTCCATCTAAGATACACACAGGCCTGCTGTATCACAGTTTGTTCAGACTAGTATTTATACCTCCAATCACTCCCACAATACACTCTAAACAAGTTACACTGTTGTGAAGAACTTGCATTGTGTCTATAATATGCATAATGCTTTCTGTCACATGTAAATAACTGTTATGTTCCTGAAATCAATCTGAATCCAAATACACACAGTTCTTTCACATTCTGCCCCTTTTCTCACTCACCTTCTAATTATAACTGCCATCACAGCCCCTGTACAGGGAAGTATGAATAACATTTCTGTTTATTGACTAATACAGAGCAGAGGCATATTTCCCTGCAGAAGGTTTATGATCCATGAGTCCATTACATTTGGATTGCAGATAGCAGATTAGTTTGGGATTTGTCTCATTCAGAAATCACTGACAATGGTGATTCATCACAATCATTTCACTAAAGGATCTTAGCAGGCAATGTTTCATGCCACAAGCAGGTGCTCGCTTTCCATCCATTAGGAAAGTCATATGAATGGAGACACCACAATAAAAATGTAAGCATTGTTATTTATTTAAGGTGGGAGAAAAATGTATATGTCAGGGACTTTGATTGCTTTGTTTACTCTGGGAGAAGGACATTAGGCAATAGAATTTAGCTGGGAAAAAGCTTTCCAAGCTGTTAAAATTCATGAACTGGGCAGACATAAGGCCTTCAGTTTTCTGTGCTGTTCCTTATTAATGAAAAGATGAATTTACCATCTACATTCCGACTCATTATAATCCTTAAGAGGACTTGAGTACGACTTTAAGCAGAAAGTAACCGGGAAAATTAGTAGACATTGGCCCAAACTGTCAAAAGTGGAACTTACACCCGGGGTTAGAAACTATATTTAGACACTTAAATATATGGCCTGAGATGCAGAAGTGCAGGAGTAACAGACAAATAAGCACTTCCAAAATTCAACGTCCTTGTTCAAGTTCCATTTAGGAGGCTGGAAAAAAAAAATTCACCACAATTTCAAAATTTAGCACCTAATTCTCAGTGCTTGTTCTGTCTCACCAGCAAGGAACAGCAGTGGAAGCAAATACCTTAAAATTAAGTCTTAAGAAGAGTCCTGCTGCTTGGTGCCAGAAGTCACCAGCTTCCATCTTTCCCCTTCTCTACAGACTATGTTTGCCTTAAGGAGGCTGGTGGCACAGCTCCTCCAAAACAGCACATATCCTGCAGGACAAAAGGTCATCTCTCCTGGCATCAGGAGACCCAAGGCATTCCCGCAGTCCAGGACTTAGAGGGCTGTATCTGTCATATGATGCACAGATGATGTGCTGGTGCTGCACAGTCTGCATCATATGGTGCTATGATGCTGAAGTTGAGCAGCACTAGAACAACATTCCAAAAACATACCAGAAAGAAAAAAGCATTTACTTGTACTTCTTGTTAGACCCAAGCCTTCATCCCTCACACCATGGCTCAGTGGACAGGCCATTAGATATCTACAGACTTTGAACTGATAAATTATTTCTTAAACATCTCATTTCATAGGATGAGCAGAACCATCCCAAGAATCAGCCTGACTTCTCAGATTCGAGATACAATTAGATGATTAAAGGGATCAAAAAAGAGATCTCTTGATAGAGATCCCAGAGGTATCACACATTGTAGGGATCCAAATATTGTACAACTGCTTTTCTGGCTTAAAGAGTGGGACAGATGGCTTGCTGGCTTAGTGATAAATCTCCATAATTCCAGTAGCTCTTCCTATAAATAGCTGAACAACTGAGTAATATCCTATCATGCTCTGAAGTAGCCATTTAAAAGTGTGTGCGTGATCATAAGTGCAGCTGATATTGCTGTGACTGTCTGCTTTCCTGATTGTTTGCCACGCATTTTATTGTAATTTGTAGCATCGCAGAACACAACCCTGGAGAGGTTTATAAATCTTGATGCTGTTGAAGTGAATAATATCCCTTGTGTGAATGTCACCTTTTGGAAAGAAATCTGCAAAGTTTTCTAGCAGTACATCTTTTGCAGCATTCAGATGCTAATTGTCATAAACAAACTCCTTTTCCACAGAATGAAATTCAATACCAGTATTACCAACCACAGGGAATAAAAAAAGTTCACTGAGAGAGAACACTTTTCAAAAGTCAGGGTTGGTAGTTTACTTTCAGGTAGAAAAAGATTACGAAGATCTTCACAAAATCACATGAACAAAGAATACCCTGAATTGAGAGGTACCCCTAAGGATCATCAAATGCAACTCCTGACTCCAGAAAGGACCATCCAAAAATCAAACTCTATGTCTGAGAGCCCTGTCCAAATGCTCCTTGAACTCCAGCAGTTCAGTGCACTGGTCACAGCCCTGAGGAGCCTGTTCCACACCCACCACTTTCTGGAGAAGGATTTTTTTTTTTTTTTTTTTTTTTTTAACATCCGCACTGACCCACCCCTGACACAGCTCCATGCTGTTTTCTCTAGCCCTCTACCCTCTGGTGACAATGACAAATCAGCACTGCTCCTCCACTGCATGTGAGGAGCCACGTGTCACCATGGTGCCTCTCCTCAACCTCCTCTGCTCCAGGCTGAACACAAGCGTCCCTCCCTTCAGGGCTGCTCTCTTGCCACTTGTCTCTGAGTCTATCCCCTTATGTCTATCATTACTCCATCCTAGATGCAGAATCTGGAATTTTCCTTTGTTGAATTTCATGCTGTTAGTAATTGCCCAGTGCTCTAATCTATCTAGATACCTTCGTAAGGTCTCCCACCCATCCAGGAAGTCAACAGCATGTTATAGTTAATTCTTCAGTTAATTCACAGAGGATGGATTCCAATCCCTGATGAGAACTAAAGAAGAATATATAAAAGGATATATAACTTCATATTAGCAGCACAACGACAGCACACCACACTGATGTCTTTTTGCAATTCTTACATACATTTAAAATGCCAGATTCAAAAACAGAAAGTATGCGGTTCTCTGAAATATTTTAGAATTAAGACTGACTTCAATAACTTGCACTGAAGGCCTTACATATAATTGTTATGTAACACTACAGAAATTCTGCTTTGGCGAGAATTTTCTCAGCTAGCAGCAGAATTACCAGCACAGCATAGCTATCAACATCTTAGTTGCTTACAAGTTGCTGACCATCACTGAGAAATAACTATAAGTCTTGATAAATGCAAGACAATCCTGTGCTCCTTGCTCATTTTCAGCTGAATTTTCCAACTCTGATGACAGGAAAAGACAGGATGGAGACAGTGAGAAGAATAAAATGTCACCTTCCCTTGTACAGAGGTAAATGAAAAGCCAAGTGAAGACTTTCTGAGGATGAGGTGGAGACATGCATTTCTATATGCTAAAGGCTGACTGTTTTCCAACTGAAAAGTCTCGGGCACATTGTCAGAAAGGGAAAGCAGCAATTAAAAAGTCAAAAAGATGGGCAAAAAAATGCCATGCAAGTACAGACTGGACAGATTTAGATGGGAAAAGAGCCTTAGAGATCACTATTCAACTCTCTCCATGTGTACTGTCATCACTAGATTGATTTGCTCACACATAGATAAGGGTAACAATTGCAGTTGGTGAAGATGCTACTAGCTTTCTGGGTCACTTCACAGAATTCTGCCACTTTACTGGGGAATAATTATTTCTTCGTGACCCGTCAGAGTTTCCTCTATTGTTCTGTGGGACCTTTAATCAGTTTCTGCAGCAATTCTTCCTGGTCAGTCCCTGGTCTGTCTTGGCTCAGCAACTGGCTCCCTCACAGATGCAGGGCTTTGCATTTTTCCTTGTTCACTTTCACTAAATTCCTGCTGGTCCAGGTTGGGTCCCCAATACATAACCAGTCATGAAGTGAGGTTGTGCAGTCTCAACAACACCACTGTCTGGTCTAAGTTTCTTGTCACATTTATATACCACTCATAGATTCCCGGCAAAGCTCTTAGCAATCTGAACTTTATCCATCAGAAAACGAACTTTAAGTCATTAATATTTCTCCTATTGTAATGTAAAGCTGTGCCACTGTGTTTCCAGAAGCAAGGATATCCTGCAAGCAAGGAGAGCAGCTTGGTACCAGGAATATGCTAGTATAATCCAGAAAAGCTAGTTGTATAACATGAAGAGGAAAAGCTGGCCAACCTTTAAGAATAACAACACAAAAGCTTCACAAACACATTTAAGCAGTCCAAGTAAGACAGATCTGACAAGTGTCTTCTAAGAGACAAGAAAAACCTTTCTCAGCAGGAGTGCAGGAAACCTGCTTTAATCCTGAGGATTTCATGCAAGAGTGGGAAAAAGCAAGATGCTGCACAGTAATGTATGTCCCATTCAGACGCCTTGTCCATGCACCACTTTGTGAAGACATCCTCCCCCACTCTATCCTTCCTCAGACTGTTTTACTTATTTCTGCTATTCTGACTAAGTATATAACTCTCTATTTCACATGCTGTAGCCGGGACTCTGAAATGTATGGCCTCATAAACTTCGCTTTTGAACTTCCTTGTTCGAGCAAGGAAAAATGGGTTCTTTTAAGTAGGTCATTGAATTTCTTTACAACACTACTTCTTTGACAAACACTTGTTATTTTTCTTTTTCAAAAGGAAAACATATGATTTCAGATTTGGCTGACATGTTTTTATTTTCCAATACAGAGTTTCCTGTTCTATGGCTTGCGTAGTTGAATATTATTATAAATTGAACTCCTAGATCTTTTGCTGTGCTGACATGCCTCTTCTGTATCATTACCTTCTTCTTCCGCCTCAGTTTATTAGGATTGTTTTTTCACCTAGAAATTCCAGTATTTCACAACAACCTTCCCAACTTTCTTTTCACTGTCCTTTCTTCTGTGACCTCTTCTTCCTGTGTTTTTTATACCAGTCCCCTACACACTCGACTTCTCTCTTTTTCCTACTGCCAGGTTCCCCTGGTCTCTTACTTCACACAGATATGTTCACAGTTTCTGAGTGAATTAAACCTGTTTCAGCAACTTACAGGAAAGGTTCAAATACTTCCTGTTTTATCAGAGAACACGTGAAATTAGGTGTTAATTTATGGGAGGATTCCACCAGCTTATTTTGTCTTCAACAAACATTATGACCACGTTCACATCTGTATGTTGTAAAACAACCATATTGTATGACAGTGGGACGAAAAACAGAGTCAAAACAGAACAGCTCAGGTTTACAAGCACTTTACATTCAGACTATTAAGCCAAGAGTTGTTAAACACTGGAAAAAGGTAGAAAAAAGTTTCGAAGCCGAAGTTTGAAAGTTTTAGTTACAGTCTACACACAAACCTAATCAGCTAAGAAGATGGTCTGTTGCTCAAGGAGCTTTATCATTTTGGTCAACTTAGGCTTTGGGTAAAGTTGTTAAATGTTAGAATTGGGCAGCACTGAGCAACCTTTACTGATGTTCACAACAAAAAGAATGAAAAGACAAAATCAGTTGGAAAGACAAAAAAATGAATATGAAAAAAAATTAAAAAGGAGAGGGAGTACTTTGAAAACACTTCATTTAGAATTTTGGCTGTATTGCGGTTTCTTTTTAAACAATTTGTAGCCACATGAAAACAGAATTTTTGATCAAATACAACTTTTTGCATCACCATGTGTATTATGACATTTAGTTGGACAGACATGTGTGTGCGTCTGTGTGTGTGTGATTCCTGAACCGTTTTCATCACTCTGGGGAACAGCAAACACTTCAATGCTAGTCATTTTTCAGCAGGAGGAGGATATCACAGTGTCATCTGAAATGGCTGTCTAGAACTCACATTTTGTAAAGTTATGAGACTTTTCACATTGAATTTTCTCTTTCAGAAATCACACATATCTCTTTGCATTTGTTCCATATCATTTAACTGAGAACAGCTTTTTTATTGTGTTCTCCAAGATGATGAATTCATGCCAAGAAAACTAACGATTCAACCTGTCAACAGATTTCATTGACTTTTGGTCAGAAGACCCTCGCTACAGAGAAAGCTAAACTCACCCTTTATTTTTAGCTAGGACATGGATATCTGGTAGATCTCAGTCTGTTAAATTCAAACAACCATTTACTAAAAACAGTTTCAAATACTGTACACATTTCTGGCTTAGTTGGTAACTCAAATATTTTTTTTTTGTTATCTAATGAAATTATACTTAAATATCAGGAAGTAAAATAGATTCATTGGATTTCTAAATTAGGATAATATTTTAGACTCTCATTTGAAACTACCCCTAATAAGCTTTTAATTACTGTTACATTCTTGAGTTGTGAAGCAGCAATTCCCCAAGTCTTTGCCTGCAAGTCCACATTACATTATAAATCTTACTTTAAGGTTTGTGTTTGCTTTGCTGCTTTGGATTTGGTGAATACACCAGGCAATTAAGAAAGGGAGCATTCTCACTGCAAACGACAACCTGCTCAGACTTGACAAGGAACACGGGATTATGACCAGCTTATGCCACAGAGAAAGACATTGACAACTGACAAAATTTGGATCATGTTTGCCAGCAAAATCAATTGTGTTAACTGACGTCCCCACATAAAGTGGGCAAATACTTTTACATACGGTGGAGGTTTTGCTGAAGTTAAGGTTCAGCTACTGAACGCTCTCATTCTGAGAGGGGAAATCTTCCACTTGTTAGCAAACTTAGCTCTCAGCTTTATCAGCCCCTGTACAGCTAGATCCATTTTACTTGTTAATGTGAAATACATATAAATGTGCTGACTGGAGCAGAGCAGACTGCAAGATAAGAAATCCAGCTGGTCAGATGCCCTTCTACTTTAAATGTATATTTTCTTCTGCGTCTACGTATTATATAACACAGATGCGGTTTCCACACCAAGTGCCTCCCTGCATATAAGGAATGGGTGAGAACATCATCCATTTCTAAATAACCGAGGCCATTTAAAAAAAATAATAATGAGGATGTCTGCTTGGTAAAGCAATTGTTTTCCCTTGCTTTGGACAAAACCTCAGTTTGTACATGTTCACTAACATCTGAGAGTTAGCCAAATCTTCACAAGATTTCCTCTGCCTTGAAAACACTCCCATCACTCCAGTTGTCCTCTCTGAAGCACGGACAGCACACATGCTGTCCCCAAAGAATGGCTGAGTAGGCCTCTTTCAAGGGATACAAGGGACACTCAGTGACAGATCCTGGTAGCATTTGCACACAAATGCTTGGTAGCTAATCAGGAGCACCAAGAACAAACCAGAAGAAGGAAGAGCTACTCACACAGGGAGTCCTACACAGCAAGACGTCTCCCTTTACATCAGCATTTGCCTAACCAATACAGAATAAAAGACAAAAAGAGACCTCCTAGACAGTGCTAGAATAGCCCCTGCATGGACACGTGCCTATCAACCCAGGTGGATGTTTAAAGTAACTTCTGTTCTGAAGAACTTAATTTTTATCAAAAGAAAATTACAGGACTAAAGACCCAAATCGAGGATAACTCAGATGCCGTGTTTGGAGTGGGACACACATCAGACCGGGTGAGTTACCATGAGATGTTTGAGCTTTACCTAATGCCAGTTTCTGACAGGCAGAAATCTTCCAAAATATGAGATTATCTGCAGGGAACTATTCTGCCAAAACGTCCTTTCTAGTTTTTGCATGCTTTAAAAAAAGTTATCTCACTTAGCATTTTGTTTGATATTAGAATAACTTCAGACTGCCTTACTATTCAAATAAATGTCTAATCCTTTGTTGGATTCTGTTAAGCTTCTTATTACTACAAGGATAACTTGCAGCAGTAAATCCATCAAGCTCATTTTCTTGTCTTGGGAAATGTTTTCCCTTATCAAGAATCAGTTCGAGAGAATTCTAGTGTTGTACTTTTACTCTGATATCACAGGCAAGGACTCAGTCTACATATTACATTAGCATGGTTAGGAGTAACCAACTGCCATCTGAGCACAACTGTTCACGTGCACATTCAGCTCCCACCACACAACAGAATTTAAAGTAATCCTCTTTAATCACTAGCAAATCTAAGTTTATCTTAACATATACTTAGCTTTACTTTATATTTGTACTACAACCAAGCTGATGCACGGTAACCATTTAAACAGCTGCAACTGTATCTAGCGTCTGAGAAAATGGCTTCACAGAGCCTCTGAGGATGAATTTGGGGTATTCATTCCTAAGTATTCATCCATCCTCTCTGATTAGACACAGCATTTTTACTCTTCTCTTATTTTAAGGTGCTGTTAAGGCACAACCTTATGCATCTGCTATTATAAACTGATCTAGTGAGAACCATCGCCTGGGCCACAAGCACAGTGAATGAAAAGTAACCTGAATTTGTGGAGATGTGCAGTGCTGCTGTGAGCATCTGAGAAATGTCTCTGAGGCCTCTGAAGACATGCATTTCTAGCTTATACGCTGTTCCTGTAATCTTGTCTTTCAGTCAGTTTCAGAGTTACCCAGAATCAAAGAACAGTGTGGGTGGAGGGGACCTTTAAGACCATTCTGTTCCAGCCCCCTGCTATAGTCAGGGGCACCTCCCTCTACACCAGGCTGCTGAAAGCCCCATTCAGCCTGGCCTTAAATGTGTTCAGGGAGTGGGCACCCACAACCTCACTGGGCAATCAGTTCCAGCATCTCACTACCCTCACAGTAAAGAATTTCTTCCTAATATCTAGTTTAAATCTACCCTCTTCCAGTTTAAAACCATTTCCCCTTGTCCCGTTGCTACATGCCCTTATAAACAGACCCTCCCCAGCTTTTCTTTGGGTCCCCTTCAGGTACTGGAAGGCTGCTATAAAGTCTCCTTGGAGCCTTCTCTTCTCCAGGCTGAAGAGCCCCAGAAGCGGGAATATACTGCAGATAGTGCATCTTCTCTAAGCAATGCTCCCGATAAAACATGACCAGATAGCAAAAATAATTGTAGGAGTCTTTGGCCTCCTACAAATCTCAAGAAGGTTCCTGAGCCAAGATGAGTGTTTGGCAGAACCAAAGATAAAGCTTAAAGGTGTGAATGAAGACACCAAGTGGGAAGAAAGTAGGTAAAACCCAGCCACATGTCTCTTGGGCTGATCCAGAGCACATCTTAGAAAGGCTGCACAGATGGTTAGAATCATTTTAGGAGAACATTTAATTTTTTTGGCTTCATCAAATTTCTATATATAATCTCAAAAACCAAACAGGTTTAGTTCTTAAGAGCAAGGCTCTTAATGGGCTCAGCCATGTGAATAATCTTGATTTGAGCTCCAGTCCATGCCTCATGCTTGATTTTATTTAACTACTGATTCCTTAGCCTCAGCAATTCTGGAAAAAACACGTTTTACCATTCACCAGAGTACACAAAATGTTTTAGATGTCTTCTTCCTGACACTTTGAGGCACACACTAATAGCACCTGATAAAAGATCCCACTGATTTTCATTCGACTTAATAACATACCTTTCTTCTCCCACCCCTCTGCTACTCACTTGGAAACAAATCTGTGTGGTCCACTAGTCTCATTTCTTGTGCATGGTGAGATGCACATAAATATTTCAGCTGTCAGAATGGGTCAAGGGAAGAAATAAAGATTGTGAAATATGTGCTCATAAAATCTGCTGATCACTAGCTTCTGCTAAGCATACAGCAACCCTCCTCCCTCTCCCTTCTTCACAACAGAAAATTGAATAGAAATGGCCATGGGGTAGGTTTTGCCCAAGCATAACCAATAGAGTAGGATTGTTCTCATGGGTCTCTGGCGTTAAGTCCCATTGCCTCTGTGGAAGCTTGGGCATACTGTAAAACCCACTCACGGCCATTTTAATGGGATGCACTGTGATGACCTACTTGCTATCCTCCGCAGAGGAACAACTCCCCATGGAGTACTACATTTGCCAAAATCTGTTTTGATGCTACTCCTTCACACTGGAGACATGTTTTGGCACTAATTATGAGTGCTGAAACTGTAAACTCGTTGTGGTGTAATAACAGGCATGCAAGATGTGTACCTTCCTAACAATAGAAATTTTCCAAAGCTAGGGTTGGTTTCAAAAGCAACAGGGACCCAAAGAGTCAGTAACAATCCTCTAAGCATCAAAGATTTTTCCTCCAGCCTTCACTCACTGAAAGTCATAAAGCACTTCCAGCAGCCAAAAATAAAGTGAAATTTTTGTTTCAGAAAACTAACAACCATGAAACTCAGAAATAAAGCTCTGAGCTTTAACTAGTATTTGCATATTGAGACTGGAGAACTTCCAGAACTTCCTGTGCCTAGTCACAGAATTGTAGGGGTTGGAAGGAATCTCTAGAGATCATCAAGTCCAACCCCCCTGCCAAAGAAGGTCCCTAAGAGCTGGTGTGTATTACTGACAAATTTCACTTCATAGGTCTTTCATTGTGCCTGATTTATCATTGATTTTATGAGACATTTGTACATCATAAACATTACAGTGGTTTCAAGTGCCTACATTATCAGTGCTCCTGAAAAGGAGTTTTATTTATGTCTTCACCGAGGAAGGGGGGAAAAAGTTTGAAATTGCATCTTTGTTTTTATATGTCACATTTAATACAAACAATCAAGTGCAAGCATCCCTGTAACTCCTTTCTGATGCCATAACACCACACCATTTAAAATGTTGATAAATTTGTTATGATATAATCAGAGTGACTGGGAAATTAACCAGCAGCGCGATGAAATCTGAGCTAGAGCACAAACAACAAAGTAATTTAAGGTGACAAAAAATGTCAGGTGAGTGAATCTCGTTTGACAACCTCACCAGCTTTTAATACCGTATTATACGTGCTTCAGGGAATAACGCAAATAACAACTGCAAAATAAGGTGGGAATTTTTGAAACTTTTTTTTTTTTTAAGACTTATTAATGTCATTGCCAGTGATTATGCTTAGGAATTTTTAAAGGTTAAGCTTAAGTAGCAATTTGCATGAACTTAAATAAAGCCCATTAACAAGGAGAGGTACAAACTTGCTAAACCAGGAAAAAGTTGACAGAGTAAGGAAGCTGAAGAGTTGCTGAGGGCTTAGATAAACAGAATTCAGAATTCAAAAATGGAAATGTTTTCTGACCCAAAGCATACACAATCAATAGAAATAACAGAAGAAATCCTTCAAGCCAAGTGCCTGGAGGAATTCGAAATTCATGTCGCTGCTAAGAACCTTCAGAATTATCATCATACAGAGCAAGAAAAACTGAAAGAGAGATTAATTGCCACACTTGGACCTAATTTCTAGCTCTGAATAAACAATCTGGGAGACAGATTACCACAGGAGATTCTTATACGTTTCTCACGTGTTGAGTAGATTGTGGGCTATGTTGAAACTTGACTCTGATTTGTTTCTTCAATTACAATGTTCCAAGACACTTTTTAAGCACTACTTTTGTGAAAGCAAGCTGGATACAGGGACCATTAAAATACAGGAACATTTGTTGATGGTACAGCTAATAGCAGTGCAAGCATCAGAGCTATCTAACTCACTGCTTACAAAATGAACTCATACAAATTATGCCAAGGAACAGGTGAGTGAAATGATTGGAGTAATTATGCATTTAACACATTGTAAACAGCTTACATAGCAGGAAAACAGAACAAAACAGCATCTGTCTCAAGCTTTCCCAGGGTGGGCAGTTTGGACTAACAAGAGCCAGTAACTCCAGGGAAAAAAATACAAATGATTAAAAAAGTAAACAAGGAAGATGGAAAACAAAACCATATACTGCAGAAATATTAAGTTTTCAAATGGCAATGTTTTGAAGTTCACAGTATTGACTGTTCAAAGAATAGAGAGAGCTTGGGAGAGGTAAAGGTCACCATACTCCTTCCCTGAAGCAGTGATGCTAAATGCTGGGCGTGGATGTGGCCCCACAGGTCACACCTTATGCTCTGTAGCACATTACTCTGCAAACTACATCTGTTTGCCATTGGTTTCTGCACTCTGAATTTTCTGTTTGACTTGATGAAGCTTAGCACGTTCAGCTCTGTTCTAAGAGACAAGTGTTAATGCTGCAGGACCTCTTTCACTAGTTCTCTTTCTTCTACTTGGGACAACAGTTCTTCCTCATTACTGTAATGCCCAGGTAGCATAACAGTATTCGGATCCCAGTTGCTGTTATAAGTTACTCTTGAAACAGCTCCAAAGGTGTCGGGAGACTATCGGTGTGGTATGATCCTATGGATCAGTGTGACATTCTTATCCATTACCATGAAAGCTAAACAGGATACTAACACTGAGATCCCAGCTTATCTTCCACCCAACAGTAACTCTGCAAAGGACTCCGGAAGGACAGGGAATAGACCGTCAAGCATGGGAGGAATAAGTGGGCGAACTGAGTGGAGGAAATACTTCCAGTGCATTGGCAGCATGCATATGTAGACAACGAGACTGAATTCTACCAGAAGGACTTTTTCAGGGAAAAATATAGGTCCAAGAACACAGGAACATTTCTTTGGGTTCTAGGTACTCTTGAGAACATGGAGATATATAGATGAGGTTGCTCTGGCATACTTTGACTATATTATACAGATGTGAACTGATTCCACATATCACGGCATAGAAATCATTATTTGATAGAACAGATATTGGCCATGTAACAAAGTTGCCCTAACAAGTTTTCCACAAGCCCAATTTCCCATGACAGAAGCAGTTGCTTTACCCTTATTTATCGATGTTCCACCCTTTCCCATTTAATTGTTTGATAAAAGATATGATTGTATATGCATTTGCACAAGCTGCACGATTCCAAAGATTAAAAGCATCTTCTAGTCATTCAAGAATCAGATTGTTAAAATATTTGCCTGACTCCATTGGCCTGGCAGAGTTCATCCTGCCAAACTGTTAAAGAAAACCTTCAGTGCTCTAATACACTTATTGAGCTAGCATAGAAGAAAGAAAATCATGATCTCCAGGCACTCAGAAACCCAGAGACCTTGGCTTGCAACTGTGATTTGAAAGACATTTCAATCCCCACGCATTTGAGATATTCAAATATTTAAAATATCTTCCAATTACTTCAGTTGTTTTGACTACATTATAGACTCGCAGCTACTGGGTTCCATCTGGGGCACTCTACCTGAGAATAAGAGAGCCACACAGCTCCCAATTTCAGCTTTGATAAGTCGCTGTCACTGTGGCTACACTGTAAGCAAGTTAAGTCTCTCTGTGGCCCCAGTGATACAGAAAACAAAACAAGCCCACTCTAGTTAGCAGATACGTTACTAAATTCCCTAGATTTCTGTGCTGAAAAGCTGCAGAGTGCAGAAGTGAACCCACAAAATCCAGTGGGTTACTAAGCTATTTTTGCATATTGAGATTGGTTCTGTCCCTGGACGACAGCAACATTTTTGTTTTTCTTCTCCTAAACTTGTCACTTGATTTACGCAGAGTACAAATCTGAGAACAGAGCACTGTGAGTCAATGAGAGACTGAAAATAACAACAAAAGAAGTACATGGGAGAGAAGAAGAATATACAAAGAAATCCTCCATCTCCTCTACGCTTAATATGCCTGTTACGGAGGCAATAACGTGCTGGTATGGCCCTAGATGCCCCTCAAGGACATTATATTTGCCCTTCAGGAAATGGGAAAAAAAGCCTATTTACTTTCAATGATAACCAGTAAGAAATTCCACCAGTGGGAAGATATCTCCTCTCTGTAAGATTTCTTGGATTTTCCTTAGCAGCAGTTGGTTCAGGACTCCAGCAGAATCCTACACTTATCCCAGGTTGAGCTGTGCCATCACTTCCAGCAAGCACATCTGTCTTCAAACAAGAAGTGTGAAGATGTGCATTCCTCCAAGCAAGGAACAAAGGCACCCTGCTGTACCCAGAGCAGGCAGACTGGGTTGATCTTTCAGGTTGAATATTAAGAGAAAATTTCTCCTTCAGAAGCGTGAAGAAGCTGAGCATGTGGTGGAGTCTCCGTACCTAGAGGTGTTCAAAAACCACAGAGATGTAGCACTAAGGGACATGGTTAATAGGTATAGTGAGGATAGGCTGATGGTTGGACCTGGTGATCTTAGCACTCTTTTCCAACCTTAATGGTTCTATGATATTCCTGCACTGAGCCTCTCAGGATGACATCAGAAAGAAAAAGCAGCAGCATTTTCTCTCAGCAGATCCCAGAGATACATGTTCTGCTTGGATGCCCTTGCTGCCATCAGTGCATATTGTGAATATTGTTACTCACTACTCCCACTGAACCCTACAGCCATAGCTACAAATGTTATTATTGGCCATAAAATTATCCAGCACGTCTTTCAATCTGGTGGTAACATCTGACTTTCTGACCTGCTTGTGTTAATGAATTCCATGGGCTGACTTCACACCACATGGAGAAGTACCTCCTCTAATTTGTTTTAAATGCACTGGCCATTAACTTCATTCAGTGACCCATTTATTCTCTTCTAATACAAAAGTGCAACTTTAATGACATACTTCTTGATTTAAATACATTTGTTAAACCTCCTCTATCTATCTGCTGTCACTGCTAGATACCGTTTTAGTCAGTCTTCAGGAATGGAAAAGAGATAGAGTAGATCACAGAACACCCCAAGTTAGATGAGACCCAAGGGATTACTGAGTCCAACTCCTAACTCCACACAGGACCACTGGTCAGACAAGCGCAGATCAGGACAGCACGTGAAGTATGAGAACATTTGAGCAATACAAAAACGGGGGGTAGTTATCATAACAGCTACTGCCCCCATCCTGCCCCAAATACTGGAGAGAAGAAAACAATGCAATCTGCTGTCCAACCTTCTTATCACTAAAAAAAAAAAAAAAACCAAAAACAAACAAACAAAAAAAAAAACACAGCTCTAAACTCTGTATTTCCTTGAAAACGCACTCCACAGAGATTGCTATTGTTACTTCCATTTTAGACACAGAAGGTGGACCAAGGAGTGGAGAAACTGGGCTTGTTCAGTCTGCAATAGAAAAGACAGTTTCATTTTTGGAGGATGAAGAGCATTTCTAGTACACAAAGGCCCCACATTCAGACCCTCTGCACCATCAGCAAGTTGTCTGGATTCAAGTTAAAGCAGCTTTGCAAAGCCCTGCAGATCAGCTCAGTATGCAAGGCTAACACATCTGATGCTCCAAACAGCTTGGCTGCTCTTGGTCTGGTGTGCTGCTATTCTGGAAGTGTACACAGTATAGCATGATTTATAGAGTGGAAAGGAAAGAGTTTTGCAGCTATATCCATCATCTGTCTATGCAGTGACTCACTGAAAGTATATCAGGGTCTAAATCAGGAGGGGGACCAGGCTGCAGCTGGCAACAAAAAAGGTAAAACCACCCTGAGCTAAGTGAATTGCCTGCCCTTTAAATGACCGAAATCTGCTGGTAGAAGACAGAGACCCAGTCCAGAATAAAACCTACCCCTCTCCATCACATCACAGAAGGACATACACAGCAGCAAAGGAAGTGTCAAAGTGAATAAACATCAGAGAGAGCAGGACTGTCAACTGTTCTCTTACCACCCAAAGTTTTTCTACCATTTTAAAGCCTCTCCTGGAAGTACTTTATGATAAAAAAAAAAAATTTAAGCTTTCAAAAATCATGAAGAAAATCAAAAGTGTACCAGTGTACACAGGCAGAGGTGGTTTACTGGTGGGCCTATGTCTTGTTTTTGAAGTTTGTCTTCTAGGTTTGGTCTTTAATTTTTTTGAGGTCCAAGTCACAAAGATGCATATTCATTGTTTGGTGATCATAGAAAGACTGGGAAAAAATAATTAATAATTGAAGAAAAAAATAGATGGCTTCTGGGAAAACCAAGGAAGGGTAGACTAGATTCAAAGGTGTCTTTTGACATTTCCTGCAGGAGGTAAATATTTAACTGCTGACTGCAGGTGGAGACTGCAAAGCCACGCGGATATAAACAAAGTTTCTGCACTTACCCACAGTAACCAATGCAGCTGTCAGCCCCAGTTGTGCTTGGACATGTCACTTGCTAAAATGTTCATGAAGTACTTTGATAATTGGCCTGTGAACATATGGATCTAAGAATATGCCTACCAGCTCATTCCTAATTAGAAATGACAAGCAATCGGTCTGGGAGCAGGAGCTGTACCAATGACAGACAGATGAGCCTGACCTTTGGGCTGACCATTTAACATCTTTTTTCTGGGCCAGCCTCATTTGCCCTCTTCCAGATTACAGTGAAATAAGTACTGTGATTCACTAGAAGAAGGACAACAGGCCTGACTATCACATGCTGTTTGCTCAGAAATGTGACAAGCACAGGGCAATAGGGACTCTCAGAATACGTGGGCTTAGAGAACCTGAAAGATGTGCCCAGTCATGTAGCAAATGAATAATTCCTTGGGGTCTGCCGAGCATCTGTTCTGCCTACCCTCCGCTACCATGCAGCCCTGCAGCAAAGGAGCAGATTTCACAGCTGTAGAGTGCTGGAGGAAAACATCACCAAAAAGTGATACCTTTCCTGTTAAATTCACCAGGTACACCTGCACAACCAAACCATGCTACATTGTTTCCCCAGGAGTTTGCATCAACCCTGGATTTCTATCACAGTCACTCATTTGGCCAAAAATCACCTTCTGTGGGATTTGGTAGATCCCACTGCTCTTCTGTCTTCAAATCTGGACATAGTTCTTTCCTGAAGCATTGCTTCAGAGCAGAATGAAAATCTATGACCTAGGCTGCTGGAGGTGTAAGCTTTTATAGTTACTGTCCAAAGCTATGGTTGAAAGTCTGAGCAATAAACAAGCTCTTTATTCATACCGTTCAAACCAAGCATCTTTACATCACAGAGCAACAGGCAGCAGACTGTCCTAACCAGGCAATCAACATTCCAGGGTAGCATGGTCATCCCCACACAAGGAGGATACAAGAAAAAATTTAGGAGCCACAGAGACTGGAGAGGAAGGAGGTTGTTCACTGTTCAAAAATCTCACTATTCACGCAAGCTTCGCCCCTAGGCTGAAGTATATTTGTTTCAGCCTCTGCCCTTTGGGTTTTTGTTATTTGCCTTTCTCTGTAGCTGGTTGTAGAAAGACTCCTTTCACATCAGCGTTTAAGGGAGAATACTTTACAGAATGATTAAAGCTTTTCTTTTCCATTTACCTTTTATTGTCCAGACTGTTCAGCCAGTAGTAACTGGACTGCAAAAAATAATCTGACATTTAAGAATATATTAATTTATTGAATGAAAGGAAATTAAGAATACAATTGAGGCTAGATTAGATCCTTAATTCCACCCTTCCATGGATAATTTTACAGCATCTTTAGTTTCTCTACACATATTACAGTAAGGATGGGTAAATCACTGGCACAAGTTGCCTAAAGATGTGGTTGATGCCTTATCCCTGGAGATGTTCAAGGCAAGGCCAGATCAGATCAGGCTAGAAAACCAGGCTAGAATTAAGCTCCATAAACTGTCACATTCAAGCACTTTTACAGAAGAAGTACCACGATTTTTTGGTCAGAACAGAAAAAACCTGCTTTGGGAAAAAAGAAAAACGTAAAGAAATTTAAAGATTTGAGTAGCAGAGGAAGAAAGCACTTTAAAAGCATTGTTCTCTCTTTGAAAGAGAAGGCAGCTGCTTCTGACAGCACTTTGTTAAAAGCCCATTCATTTATTCATTTATTTCACTTAAACTTCCCTGCATAAAGGGCATTCTCTTGCTTTGTACAAGTAGGCCTCTTCCAAAACGTAGGCATGTGTTGGTGTTTTCTTCCTTTCAGAAAAGGATATCTCAGTCTAATCATTATGATGTTCAGGAAACTGTTATTCTCGTGTGAGACATTGCAGATGACTGCTTGACATTAGATCTAAGGATTTATAACCTGGTACTTAGAGCACCTTTGCAATTACAGTTGGCTTATGTTCCATATAAAGCATAAACAACAACTGGACACTCATAAAAGCATGTACAAAAAATTCCAACTGAAAAATTGAGAAGATACACAAGAGCTCAGAGAAGTTGCATGTAAATTTCTGTAATAAATACTGTTTTCTAGCTTTGGGTGGTAGATGTTAAGGTAGCAACAAACACCTGTGGCCTTAAACAGCTCACCAGGGGCCTCTACCTACACCGCTACCCAGCGTTCTTTGAGACTCATTTCAACTCAGGGCTGGGCATTAAATCCTAAACTGAGTTGTAGGTGTTCTCATTCCAGGTCTGATTCTGAGCTGTTACATGTTTTGAGGATTTCTTCGCTTGATCTCAGACCTGAGCTTTAAATCACTGTTTAGAAGACCGATTGCTTGCAAAGTCCTGCCGCACTCACTTAGCTCAGGAGCTGCACAGACCTACAGTCCCACAGTGTTCATTCCTAACGTGGCCATCCTCAGTAACTAGTCTGTATTACAGAGTAGTCAAGCAGGCCTTGCTGCTCCCTGACAGTAGTTTAGATATCTTGTGTGTCACAGTAGTAGACAGCTGAGATGCCTTAATTATTCTGTCTCACTAAATCAGAAGTAAAATAAAACTAATATCCTTGTAGTCTCCGACTGATGACCAGTTAAAACATGTTTCCTAAAATGTAATAAAGATCCACACAAATTTACAGTAAAGTGTTATTACAATAACAAATGGTTACTATTTGATTCACCAGTTTTGACAGCTCTCTTTAAAACTACCAGGGAGCTGTTAGTAAGCTTTATGTCAGAAAACTAATATTTAAAGAACATAAAGAAATTTACTTACTGAACACTGTACTTTACATCTACAAATCTGGGTGCACTGCAACTTTTCAGTGATCTGCGCTAATGTGCGTTTCAGGAATAACAGGCCTGCTCTGCAGATGAAGTGTCCAGAGGAAGGCATATGCTCCATAAGCATACATCTCCCTTGGGGTACTCCGTATTTTAGTATCCAGCTCATATCTGCTGCCAACAGCCGCTCAACAAGTGCCCTTAGCAAGTAACATGCCATTTGCTCATACTGCTGCAAGATTTCAATTGATCGTTACATGTTTAATTGGGCTTGCTGTTGCACTCCCATCTCTACACGCATCAATGAATGAGATTAAAAACAGAAATAAGGTAAGTACATTATTTTACAGTGAGGTCAGCCCTTCTGCTATTTTCTTCTTACGTGTACATTAGCAAGACCAGAACAGTTTCCTGCTGACAGGTTAGGTACCATACATTTGATTTCTCACTAACCATTGTGATGCTGATTTCTAGGGAAAAAGAAGGTACTGATATATGTGCTCGGGCTGCTAGAAAAAACCCAGCCAGAACCATCTTTATCTCTCTGCACAAGATTAAAAGAGAAAATGAGAAAAGAAGAGAAACAAGAAACAGAGAGGACTAGTGCTGCCAACCACCTAGTTGACTAAAAAGGACAGCCAGCACGAGACTCTGTAAAGAAGGTCTTATGGGTTTGTCAAAGCCTAAGACACTCACCTACTCTTCAGCCTGCAGAGCTTTTGCAGGCTTCTGCTATTTTTATTTTATACTCTGGAAGGTCCCCCATGTAGCCCATTTGCCCTTGTGATGGTCTTGAAGCTGCAGGATTTCTCCGAATATCCCATGATCTCTGCTGCAATGTCAGATAGAAATCTAGGGACCACCTGAGTCTGGACAACCCCACAAAGCAGCACTGCTACCAGTAAAGGAGCACCTACCAACCTCAAGCTGTAACAGGATCTATAGAGCCACAGCAAGTAGCCTGCTCCTGACCTTACAACCAAGCATTTTTGTATACATGGCCCATCCGCCTCAATGACTTTTAATGGCATCTTTCTTTGTAGTTAGCCTCACTAGATACTGGAAGCCACTAAAGAGAACTCCAGTGCTAAAACACCTTCCTATTAGGTTAAACAGATGCTAGAAACCTGAACAAGTACTAAAGTAACCACAGCATTTGCTGATCAAGTCTCCCATTACCAACTTCTATACAAGAATCCACCCGTGGGACCTAGACCCCAAATTGCCTTTGATGTGATCAGAGACGTAATGGAAAATACACTTGTCACAGATTTACATCAATAAATAGGCAGTGCACTGAGACAAAAAAAAAAAAAAAAATCAATGAAAAACAGCGATTTGACTGGCATAGATGTTGTTCCACGTACAGCTATCAGCAAGAGGTCAAAAGCTTTTGCTAAATGGCAAAATTTGGCATTTTAGATGTGTGCTTAACTGGGATGCAGAGACTGGCAGTGGGAGCGAGCAGAGACATGTCAGGGAAAATGACTTACCTCACACATCAAGTAACGGTGGGAGAAGTGTTAGAACTCTCTAAATGTTTGTCAGTCTGTCAGAGGCAAGTACCTCCTCCAGCTTCAGAGAAAATACTTCATGCTTCTGCTCTCAAAGCCCCTATCGTGCATAGCCAGTTCATTTAGTTGTGGCAGCTACATAGGAAAGGGTCTCTGTGAGCTATGCCCACAGACAGGATGGGACAGATACATGGGTAAGCACTCTGGGCAGCAGGTTGCTGGAAGAGCAACCCTTTGAAGGGGCACAGCAGTTTGCAGAGAACACAACTGCTACAGCATCCTATAAGAAGCATTTTAAAAGATAATGTAGTATCCTGTTTTATGGGAATTTGTAACACTTATAAATATTTCATCAGATCACTGGATTGCACCACTGGTGTCATACCAGTTTAAAACCCCGTTGAAACCAAAATAGAAGGCCTAAAAAAGTGACACCAACTTAAGCTGATAAATACTGAGGCTGTCAGTTAAGCAAACGCGGGTTCACACGCAGGCAAAAAGTAGGTATTTTTATCTGAACTGATGATCTTTCTTGCATGCACATTTTCTTGGATATGCATTGTGCAAACGCACAAGAAGTTTCTGACTTTCCAGCAGTCCACTGTCTTTAAGGTATATAACTTGTGTGTCCAACCTTTTGGCTTGCCCAAGCCACACTGAGTAAAGAGTAATCATCTTCGGCCACCCGTGAATTGTACAGTATAGTTAAAGTATATAAGTAACAAGTCTTTTTCTCTGTTGTTTATATATATATATATTTTTTTTTTTTTTTTAAAGGGACAACAAAAACACAAAACTAGCAGGTTGGATGTATGGTATACACAATATCTCCTTGTCCTGCCCCCAGCGTAGTTCAGCAAGGTACAACACTTGTCCCTTCAGACATCTGATTTGTTTTTGTCTGTTTAAAAGTCCCAGAATTCATGCAAATGCAGACAGTCCCTTCAGAAATGTCTTATCGGTTGTAAATGCAGTTTGAAACAAAGTCAAGCAAAGAATAAGGTGGGTAAGGCATCACTAAGACAGTTTCACACACAAAAAAAAAATTATCCATCTGTTTCTTCTCCATGGCTTTCAGCACACAGTTGCACCTCATAAAGCAGCTCTTCCAAATTGTGCTCATTATCACACTATGCAAAGACCCAGGCTGTGTTGTCAGGATGGTATTTATGACACATGCTTATGTAGATCCCAATTAGCATTCCGCACAATGAAAAGGATGGCACCATCTTGTCTCCTCTTCTGTCTAGGTACTTAGTTTAATATCACAGCCTGGTTTGATACAAGACTTGATGACATTACAGCTGAGTGAGGTTTATGACTGGACACAGCAACTAAACTTGAAATAAATCCTTCTCTGGGAACATCATCTCCACAGATATTAAAAATGGTAGGTGCCTATGCCTTTCCTTTCAGCAATCTCAGAACTCTGTCAGACACAACATGCTGAGCATGCTATCACCACCTACATTTACTTACTGGAAACAGGTTTTTATCTTAGAATCATGGAATCATTTCGCTTGGAAAAGGCCTTTAAGTTCACCAAGTCTTCAACCTGACTTAGCTAGTCCTATCATGAAGCCACATCCATTAGTTCATGTATCTTTTAATTACCTCCACTGACAGGGATTCCATCACTTCTCCCTCAGCAACCCATTCCACTTTACTGTATTAACAAAGTCTTAAACAACAGATTAAACACTAAGAGCAAAATTAGGCTATGAAATCAAGGCTAAAATATTTCCACTACATAAACTCCTAACAGATACAAATAATGAGATTGTTAACCGGTTCTACTTCCATTGCTATAAGAAAAAAAAAAAAAAAACAGATCAAGGGCTACAGCATGCATAATAAGTAAAGCCCGAGGAAAATAAGGCATAGTATATGCAAATTATAGCTGCTTAAGTTAGCTTGTGTGTTAATCATCTTGTTTGTATGCTAGAACTAAACTCAGAGCACATCTTTAGTCTCACAGTGCTTAGCATTCAATGGCCTTCAACACAGAGCAATCCCTCTGCACTGCTGCAGAGGTGTGCTGAGACTCTGGTTAGAGTCTCCTGTGCCCAGGACACTTCATTCTTCTATGCTGAATACTGCTGCACTAATCAAATCAAACCAAATCTTGGTTTGGACAACATCTAACCATTCCCACACATTGTTTTCTGCTACCCATTTCCATCTATTAAACTCCATACCATCTCTACTATTTTCATCAAAACTGACTTGAAAATTTTGTTTGACTTAGAAAAGAAAGTACGCAGCTTAAAATGAGAACTGTCAACATTAAGACTTTTACAGACAAATCTAAGAAACTCAAGTGTGAAAACTACAACTCACGTACAATTATAATAATTCCTAGGCAGCCTTTCAGTTTCTGTGATGTGACTCTTTCAGCCAACTTGACTCCTCTGTAAGGCTCTGCTAAGGAGCATGCTGGGGATCTAAATGCCTTTTACAATTCCCTGCACAGAGGCCCAAACTGAGATAAACTCCTAGCTAAAATACAGACATTAATAGAGGCAGGAAACAAAATTGGACTTTGCATGGAAATTTGATCTCAGTTTTATCGGTGGGGAAGCAAATATCACTTATGTCCTTTAATGAAGTAAGGTGATTCCTCCTGGCATCTTCATTTCTCTGAACTTGATGAGTTAGCAGTGTGACTTAATAAGGATTAAGCCATCCAACAATAGCTGGAGAAGTGAGTGCAGTATCTGTCACATTAAGCTCAATATAATATCTTCTATTCGGAGGTGAGGAAGCATACAACCTTTACGAGCAACTTGAGAGTTACCCTACGAATGCAGCATCCTATTAACAATGTGTCCTATTAAAAGTGGGGTATTACAGTGTCCTATTACACCGCTGTGCTAGGGAGGGTGAGGTTAGGTAACCAGCTGTAGTATACTTTTTCATTCTGCTTTTAGGTTGCACCTAAGGACAGAAAACTAATTGGGGAGACGTCTTCCTGGGCTGTAAAATATTAAGCAGGAGCCCTAAAACATGGCATAAATACAGAAATATAAATTGTTTATAGAGACAATCCCCAGTGATTGTCTCTTTCCCTGCAGCTCTTTCCCCTAAATAATGACCAACAGATCATACCACTGCAGTTCGTTTTTTTTTTTTTTTTTTTAAAAAAAGGGGGGGGGGGAAACAGATGAGCTGTTGCAAAAAGTGTCCAAACACAGAGTAATCTCTCTCCCTTCCTTTCTGTGAATCTAGCCGAATATGTCAATTTGCTTTTCTTAATTGCTTTTTGTTTATTTCCCAAAACGCTTCTCCTTGTGAGAGCTGCTGACACTCTGCTTTCATTTTTTGGAGGCTGCCTATTTTCTCAGTTTTAACCCCTTCACACCACACCTCTTTTGGCAGCCTGCAGCAGCAGATGGCAATGAGAGCTTCTATAGCTCTAACAGATAGAAGGGCCTGCTCACTGCTGCTCCTATCCCACCGTGACAGATCAGGGTGTGACCAATACCCCCCCCACACTCAACCCCCAGTAATGTGGTTAGCATAACCAATGCTACATTAGAAGGCAAGGAGCCATAACATGAAAGCAAGATGATGGTTTCCTTGCCAGTACCAGGGTGTAGGGACACCCATTAACAGGCACGATTCCAACTAGCATTACGATTAAGCCCATCAGCATTATCAGAGTTCAGGTGCTAAGTTGACAGGATACAATGACACCTGTTCTGGTGCAAGGAAGCATAAGAGTACATTAAATATTGTCCATAAGAATCAACAGCAAGTTCTGGGACTTAAATTAGAACTGTTGCTGGATGACAACTTCCAAAATCTCTGCGATCATGGACACCTCCACTACAATTACTCTGAGAACTGAGGGACTAACACTGTTTTCTGTACAGTCAGAGTCTAGCTTATTATTCTCTCACATGCTGACTATCAAGATTAAGAATTTGACCCAACCCACAGAGAATCCAGACAATTTAAGAGTCTATAACCATCACATAACCACAGAATGGCTTGAGTTAGAAGGGCACCCAAGGATCTCCAAATTCCAAGCCCCGTGCCACAGGCAGGGCCACCAACCCCCAGATATGGTTATTAGACCAGGTTGCCCAGGACCCCATCCAACCTGGTCATGAACACCTCCAGGGATGGAGCATCCCCAGCCCCTCTGGGCAGCCTGTGCCAGCATCTCACCGTTCTCTCTGTGAAGAACTTGCCCCTGAAATCCAATCTAAACCTTCCCTCCTTGAGCTTAAAACCATTTCCCTTTGTCCTATCACTATCTACAAATAACAAATAGTGATTAAGGGCTTGATTTGAGCAGATGTAAGCACCTAAGCGTCATACAGCTTCTCCGTGCATGAGGAAAAGAGGTTGGCTGTCCCAAAAATTAATCACAGCTTCCTTTAAACAAAAGGGTGTCAACCTCTTTTCCTCACATAATAAGTGATAGGACACAACACATCCCTGTAGTTATATTTAAGAGACACGCTGACATGCCACTGAGGGATGTGGTTTGGTAGTGGGACTCAGGTCAGGTTGATAACTGGACTTGGTAATCTCAAAGGTCTTTTGCAACTTAAAGTAGTCTACAATAGGTACAGCCATGTACTGCCATGAAAGAAAACCAGGAGCACCTTTATGTCTTTTTCATCCCTGGGAGATGTACGAACAGGGTTAAAAAGGAAGCGCTCCAATAATCACTACAGCAGCGCTGATGCTTGCCTAGACTGCTGCAAAGCTTTGAACAATACATGGTCTTACTCCTTGCTGACAAACTCTGCACCCTGTCTACTTAGTGGGAATGGGGAGAGGCAGCTGGTGTCCCTGCCAACCTAGTTCCAAGGGGGCAGGGCATGCTGGCACAAAGGTACACGCCAACGATTAGAAAAAGATAAAAGACACTTAAGGAAGACAGTAATTTCATTGCAGCCATTTTTCTGGCAATATCTCAAGTGTGAGTAAAGAAAACCCAAAGGTTTAGTTTAGCAGTTGTTGATAAGAAGAAGCACTTCTTGTCATTGATGAACCCAAGAGGGACCGCAAGGGAATTCTACTGCTGCTTTAAGAACATACTATTTGAGTCTCTGTTAGAAGCAAGGTGTGCCTGCTAAGTGTACCTGGGTGGCTGAGAGCAGAATGTAGTATATAACAAAAAGTCTTCACTTTGTTTTAATGCTTACAAATTAAGCAACAGACAGTACTGTAAGTAGTCCCTCCAGACTGAGTGATATTTACACAAGAAAGAACAAGGACTTCTTCATTAGTTTTACACAGTTTTCATATAATTGATTTTTCATTTTGCCATAAGCCCTGACAAGACTTTAGATTAAAATAAAAAGGTATTATTGGCTGCTACTACTAATTAGCAACATGCACGCACTTTTAATGGCCTGATTCTTGAAATTCTCAGGCCCACAAATAATGAGACTTTAATGAGATCATACTCAGAAATGAAATTAAGGAGATGTCTGACTTTGCAAAATTGCATCATCGAAGAGCCGAGAGCATCTTTTCATAAAAAAAAAAAAAAAAAGAAAAAGCTAGATTATTTTACAGCAGCAGTTTCTTTATCCAAAACATTGGAGATACTGTTACTAAAAATAAAACACAATAAAACCTGCTATGAATCAATTATGAAAGACCTGTAGTCCAGTAAACTTTACTGTCAAAAATGAGAAGGTTTACAAAAGGTCAATTCTCAAGCACAGAGAATTAGACTTGTTAATTCCCACTATTTTATTTCTATTGTCATAGTTTTGAAGGCAGGATGGAATTTATCCTGTTCTCAGCTGACTATCTCAGACCAGTGAGATGAACTGTGTGCAAAAAACATCTGTCCCACTGAGCACAGAGATAATCTTGAGAAACGGGACAATCCAGAGAACAATTTGTCCCATATTACAAGCAGCATATAAATTAGGGGAATTAATCACACTCTGGAAGAACCAGCATCTGTTCCCCTCGTGGGGAAGAGGATCTACACAGGATGCTTCAAACCAGCTGAAGCTGGAGACATTAATCCCTCTGTAGAGTTTGCATGGATATTAGCCCCCAGAGCAAAGCTTGAGAATTTTGTTTTTTCATTGCAAGAAGAGAAAGAGGTTTCAAAGGGGAAGGTTGCAAGCATAAAGATTGAGAGCACTCCAACTCCCCCTTGTTTCAAGGCCAGTTTGGGAATTTTTCTCTATGGCAGAATCCTAAGTGCTTGTCAACACTGCAACACACTGTCACATGCCTATTGACGATTTTCCCCACTTTCCACAAAGGCATCTTGATGCAACAAGGGCCAAATGAATCCTTTGTACCAACACGTTACCAGAAGTTAATTCACTCTTACACTTCTTCTTGCTAAAAGCATAAGTAGCTCATGACAAATTCCTTTGCTGCTTGTGACACTTCAGATGTGCTAATAGCTCTACTACCATTTGCTGCTCCAGCCCTGACTAACTAGATGAGCACTGGCATGGGGCAGGGACTGTTTGGATAAGATTACTGTTCTGGCTGGGATTCTGGACACTATTAGCTTACAGGCCATTACTGAAATACTGTGTGAGATGAGAAACATCAAATTCAATGCAAAACATTAAACTAAACAGCCAGCTTCAGTATGCATCTGAACCACAGGGAAAAAAAAAGATCACTGGCAAGCACAACACTGTGTGGCACATTCTAGCCCACCATTGCTTCAGCTCTAATCCTCACTGATCAGTACCATCCTCTCACCTTGATCTGTAGCAATCAATGTTGCATCCATCAGACCCCATCAGCACATCTCCCAGGTTTCTTGTTTCCTGCAGAAAAGCGGTTTTGGTGGGCTACACTTACACATATTATTTATTCCTTAAGACAATGCCAGACCTTCTATAACAATACTTTATCTCCCATACAGTTTATGGTATTTGTTAGTTCCAGCTTTCCAAAGTATCCACCACAGTGCAACGTGTTCCACAGAGCACTGTGTGTCATCAGCTGCTGATGACAAAGAAGAAAACACAAGCATTTACTGAATAGGTCACAGCATAAGACACTGCTCTTGTCAAACTCTTCTCAGTGTCCTTCTCTGGGCTCTGAGGGACCTTGGGAAGGGTCTTTATTGGTCCACTGCCAATGGCACACAAACCTAGGTGACTGCATACTGGACTGAAGAACAAAGGTATGAGATAATCCTAATGTCACCTCTGCATTTTTGACAAGAAAAGTTCCTGGGAAATGATTCAACAATTCTTTCAAGAAACATCATACCCAGGACAGAGTGGGAAACATACTGGGGGAAAGAGAGGAGGGGGTGAGGGGAGGAGAATGGGCGATACTGTACCCCTGTTGTAAACATTTTAGTACACCACCCTCTCAGAGGTGACAGAGGTCACAGTAGGACTCTGATCCACGCAAACTTCTGGATAAAAAAAGACTACTTCATCCCTAGAGGAAGGGAAGTGATACTGGAACACAGCTTTTTATTTTTCACATGAGCAAGCGTTTAATTTTATTTCTATTTTACAAGATGCTCTTAGTCTGCCAAACCTAATCAGGCTGTTGGTCTAAGCTCAGCAAATAAAGGCTGGAAACTCTTCAGACTCCTCTCTGTAGGGTCTACAGTCAATAAAAGCTTAGTACAAAATTATCTATAAGGCAATAACTACAATGAAAGCTAACAAATCAAGAGCCAACAAGTAGCTTAATTCTCATTGTGAATCAAAGATCCACACAATCACTATCTGATCTGTTCAGTTATGTTAAAAGTGTGCTGGTAGGAGGCCATTAGCAGCAGCAGACTTAGAGCCACTTCAACCAGTATCATGAGCTGCAGAAATCTAGCTGAGAACACAACCCCTATTAGGGTTCTTCACAGGGCTAAGTTGCGCATAACGTAACACTGAAACAGACCAACCACAGCAGGCTGTCACAGAGAAGGCAGTGAACTACGTTATGAAGGCTGGATAATGAAGCTACTCTGGAAACTCTAAGATTCTCATTCAGCCCAAGATTGCTTGGACTACTGGCCAGAAAGTCAAATTAGTCACCTAATCACATCTGGCTGCCTCTTTCCACATGTGCAGCTTGTCAAAGGCACTTCAGAGGGTACCAAGCTCCAGCACCACATGATGTAAGCAAGCCGTGTCTAGGCATGCAAGCCAACAGCATCTTCTGTTAACGCATGGTCCAGCCACCAGTCTTCCTGACCTCTCAGAAAAAAAACAAAACTAGATAACCCCTGGAGGACTGAGCTTCTGCCATTCTTGGCATCATCAAACACCAGATCTCCTTTGAATCTGATCTAAGCCAGCATGGATTGGGGGCCTTCTGGAGCCAAATGCCATCTGTCAAGCTCATCAGTATGGTTTAAAATCACAATTAGCAGAGCAGAATGACTCCAGCTGTCAGTTGGAGCACTCCAGTGACAATCAGCCTTGGCTGGTGGCCTCCCATCAGATGGTTTTGCTGAGGAACTCACCAGAAGGAGTTGGTGTTGATGATCAAAGCTGCTATAACGCTCACAGTTGCTGGGCTTCCTGTCCTAATTTGGAAAGCATGTCATACACATTTGCTGGGATCCCTGCTCCCTCCGCAGTGCTGACATGAAAGGTCAGGCCACGCACTAGCGGTACACACCTTTCCAGAGGCCAGTGAGGGAGAGAACCAACCCACTGCCATTTCATTGGTAGCAGAAACTTTGTTGCCAGAACTAGTAGAATGACTACGCGACCTAATTTTTAGCTTGATTTCCATTGTGCATGTCTGTCCAACTGTCCTTTTGCCCATCAGACTCTCAGTTCTTTCCCTCTTCTGCCTTTCAGCATTGACAGAGGCAATAAGACTCTACAGCTAGTCTTAAAAAAACAGAAACAAAAAACCCACAGTATCTGGGCGATAGAGAGAGGTTAAAAAGCACTAACGGAAAAGCAGACTGGATACAACCTCTTCTCACTCAAAGCAGCAGTATATGGTTGGCTGCTTAGCAGGTAGCTGCCACTCAGCCAGCCTGCACGTGCAGCGATCTGTCGTTCACACAATGGACTGCTGCTCTCAGACCAAAAAACCAGAGGATGTGTGGCAGCACTGAACAGGGCCATGTAAGAGGAAAGGGGAGCAGGGGAATAAACGAAAGGTGAAGATGCTAAAAAATCCTCTGGGGAGAAGATAGGAGGAGGAAAAAAAAGGAAAAAAAAAAAAGATACACAGAGTGGTGCAGTCTTAGAATCAGGACCCAGAAAAAGTGGTGGCATCTCCACCCTTGGAGTTTTGCAGCACTTCACTGGAAAGGACTTCAGCAACCTTTGAAGGTAGTTGTTGGTTTGGAACAGAGGGATTAGACTAGAAATCCCCAAAGGTTACCTCACACATATTACTGTGACACTTTTAAGTAGTGTGCGTGCTTCTTTACTCCCTACCCTAATTTTCAGAGCAGATTTTGTTTTGAAGCAGTTTCCTAACACTCCAGATTTCATGCCTCCTCTTCAAGCAAATTTAACTGAAGAGCTGAAGTCCCAAGAAATGGAGTTCCTTTTAAGTCACCTCAATAGGCAGCTGAATAAGAGTAAAATCTAAATTAGTGCTTAACACTAAGGTAATCATGAGTTCAGCATTAATATTAGACATAAAAGAAGTCACAGCAAGAAAAGGGGAGCCCCAGGTAATAAAGGAAATCTTACTGAGAGCTTGCACCCCTTCAGACATGGACCACTGCTCACAGAGCCACACTCCATAAAAGTGTCATACACATCGCCTTCAGTTGGGCTCCTTATTACTGCTGAGTCAAGACACCATGGTGTGAGCTGCTTCATTCTCTCAGCAGAAGTATTAACTCTAATTGCCATTATTAATTTACTCCATGCTCAGTGACTGAACATAGTGTCTTTTCTCACCCAACAGTAAACTCCTGATTCAGATAAAAATAAGCCCCTGCATATTTTACAACAGACAAAAGTTGTTTTGAATACCATCTCCACAATGTTCTGTTAGAGACAATACAGATAACGCAAATCAGATAGTCCTGAATACCTACCTTTTTTCATACAGATTCTCATTTATTTGCAGAACTTTAAGCTGGGCTTTTATTATACAGAGATTTCAAGCTGTGCCTGTCACAAGAACACAAGCTCTGCATTTTAAATGTCAACGAGGAATTTTAGCAATCAACTGGGAAAGGGCCATAGATTAAAACATCATCAGTCTGAGAGTAGCAAAGTTTGTCTGTTAGGGAAAGGGGAAGAAAAAGAGAAACGGGAGAAAAAAAGTAGTCCTATCTCTAGCTCTGAGAGTCACATTTGAAACTTTCTTTCAGAATGTACAAATTCCAGTTGAAGAACACATACCAATGTTTGAACAAAATGTAGCTCACAGGATACCATACTCTTTTCTCCATTTCAGATCTTTCTCTTACGTGAATCTCTGGCCAGAGCTACTTTAGAGTCCAGTCAGCTCCAGAATTGCCACAAGCAACCACCACAAGCTGCCATGAAAGGGCACAGCCTTCAGCTGGCAAGGACAGCAATGCTGCCAAGAGTACAAAACTCCCACCCTGCCTGCAACACTGGCAGCAAAGCAAGGCTCCAATTGACTTCTTAATGGTGTCCATCTGTAATGCTGTGCAGTGACCTTACACGTTCCCAGTCCAGACTGCTGGCTCTGCGTGACTTGTTTGCTCTACCATTTGGGACTGCTGAGCAAGATCTAAAAATGTGTCACTGCAGACCATATGCTGCAAATACACTGTTCTGAAGCACCTGACAGCTACTTTCCAATTGGTGAACGAGGCTGCATTCAAGGCTTTCAGAAACCCATGTGCAAAGACACATAGGAGAGCAGGAGGAACATCAAGATTGTAGTCATGCTACCTGGCATCTGCGTGGATCATTTCCCAGTGCTGCAATAATCATTCTAATCTAAAGTGATTGCCAGTACACAATTTTAGTTTCAAATGAGAATTGCTGTAGCAAAGTTGAATCTCATTCTTGTATTTGATTTCATTGGCTCAGCACCAAGGCAGAGCAGGATCCAAAAATGAGAGCTAAATCTGTAGCCAGAGTTTGCATCACTCACCTGTAGTCAGATGAAAGACACCTACCTAACTTTTCTGATTGCAGAGTAGATACAAGAAAGACAGATGTGCACCTAATGTTTCAGTTTCAGGAATCAGAGGCACTAACAAGAAACTCAGCTTTTGCTTTTCTTCGTTAACTAGATAAGCATGGATAATGAAGATTATAACAAGTAAGAAACAACTTCTACTCAGGGGAAGCTGCTAGAGGTAATGGAGAAATAATCACTGACATGGCAATACACACTACTATGGCAAGACAAGAGTCTGTAATTTCCTCTTTTGTCAAGGGCACTGGTTTGAATGCATACCAAGAAATTCCTAACGAAACATTCCCACTTTCTTTCTGAAGGAGGTGATGGGTCTCGAGAGAAGGCCTCAACATGCTGAGGGTTTATCTCAATTCATATTGTGGTCACTGTGTGCCACCTGGGATGCACATAATAACAGTCCCCCTTCAGGCACTGTACTTTCTTACATTGCATTCTGAAGGATGTAAGAAAAACACTGATTCCCTTACTTTGATTATAGTATATCCCCATCAACCCTGTGGTTACATGCTCCTTGGGAAAAAAAATCTTAAGAGTTGAACAGCACCGTGAGATGACTGGGATGCAGCAAAAGGAGATCGTGTCATTGCTTGAATGACTAAGACTTAATATCCCCCACAGGATACCTGACATCTGTTCCTTGTCCTCAGAAGTTCAAGAACTTCCTTTCAACTTCCAGCCAAAGTTTATGTATGACCAGCCCTGAGAGAGATATACAAGCAGCTAGATGCATTTAGGGGCTGATTACAGAGAACCTTACCAATCCTCATCTCTTCTAGTCATACTAGCTCATTCAATTCACAGAAAACCTATAGGTTCCCCCTACCCCCCAAATCACCTGCAGAAACTGCAATCAATGCCTAGCGGGGACAGAGCTGAAGCCAAAGCCCATCTCGTGACCACATACATCAAAATCCAAGTCTTCTTTTGCTGCAAAAGTGCAACCTTAGGAAAATAACATTTTAAAGAAAAAACTGTTGTCTTTTGTGAATTTCTGATGAAATAAAGGATTCTAAAGGATTACTACAGAGGGAAGTGAAGTCCTAGTGCTTCTTCAGTCTGCAAAAGCTGAAGATACAGAACTCATCACCTTGTGCTCCCAAATCCAGTATCATTTAATAACTATTTAATGAAAACATTCCCACTTCTCCAAACATTGCCAACTCCCAGTCATCTTTCTCTCCAACTAAAGATACTTAAACCAAACAAAAAGAACAACAAAAAAAAAAAAAACCCAAACCCCAAAACAAACAAAAAAACCTCCAGTTTGCTTTAAAAGGAAACAAAGTCTGGAAGGGTTTTGGATTTCCTTGCACAAGAGAAATGCCAGCTTTCAACCAGTCCTGTTCTTTCCCCTCTTTAACAGCAGCTGTGAAGTCTCATCCTGCTAAGTACTGCACGTACCAGAGAGTGACAAAACCTGTCTGCATACACAGTGGTCAGAACTGAGCATTTATTCTTGAAATCTGCCATCCCAAACTTCACATGCAAGATGCCCTCTGGGGATAAGTCCAAACTCAGTTCTGCCTGACATCCATCTAATGTCACCCACTGCGGTGTTACAATGGATCTTTGCTCACCGTGGACTCTAGTTACCCCTGTTTTAATTTCCCTAATTTGCATTTCCGTGTCTCTAGTTACATTTTCCTTCAAAATATGTTCTGAAATCTTAACTGCCACTAAGGTCATGCTCAGAGGTCTGCGGATCTCCAAAGCACCCTTCAGCCTCTTTCTGCTTAAATTCAAATATTTTTTCAGCTGTTCTCTAAGCAAATCGAGAAATTTCTTTAAAAAAAAAAAAAAAAAGAAAAAAGAAAAACAACTTGATTCTGTGTTGGCAGTTTCATGAGTCACATGTTCAGGATTTTTGCAGAGCAAATCAGCTCAACCTTTACCTTCAGCCAGTGTACACTGAAATCTCAAAGTGATTCCCTCCTCCAGCACAGGCATTTACTTTGTGCTGATTCATTATCATTTAAAATATTTGCTTTAGTTCAACATCATTATAAAAAAACTGAGGCAGAATATAAGGCCATCTGAAATCTATGTCCTGCCTCAATAGCATCACTATCTTTGTTCTCCTTTTATTTAGAAAAGGATGAAGCTTAGACTACCGGCATCAATCTTTTCTCAAGGTCTAACCCAGAGTGACTCTTGGCAGTCCCGTGTACTTCCTGATGTTTAATCTGTGGACTCACCAATTAGTCTGTAACCTCAATGCTTGCCTATTCCTTGTATGTCTCAAGACAGTGATGTTCTTCCATGAACTGTTCTCCCTTTCTCTGGGACACAAATTCCTAAGCATTGTCTCCTGCTCCCAGGCTTTGGCCTCTTTGTGCTGCTTCTTCCTTCTAAATTAAGCTGGCTTAACCCATGATTACATGTTAAAAGGTTACTTATTTCTCCTGAAAGGAGATTTCTCTCTCCTGATCAAGAGCTTATTCTTTCTTTTGCTTAAAAAAACAAAACAAAAAAACAAAACAAACAAACAAAAACACTTCACTCCCTTCCCAAATGCTATCGAGATAGCTTCATTTCTCATCCTTTTATTGAGGACTTGACAAAGAAATCGATGGGCTGTCACAAATAGTATTATTTGTGTCCTACCACTGTTGGTATCTGTTGTTCTCCAGACTATTGCCAGCCACTTAAAATCTCTTCTCTAAAAACACACAAAGAAATTTTGTGTAATATTATTGCACACCTTGGTTCAAATCTAAACCTGATGCTGGGAGGCCCAAAGCAGACCTTTCCGCATCTCTCTCTCTTTCATCAAATGTAGATAAAATGTTTTACCTACATTACACCTTGCTAGTGCTAACCAAAGTGCTGGTGCTAACACAAAGCCTTACCCACGCCACATTTTCTGGACAGCACGTACCACTCAGGACTGCATTTACTGGAGAAGTCTTCATTCCCCATGCATCTAGCATCAGTTACTCTTCTGTTCAGCTGTTAGACAACAGCTGTTTTGGGCAAGAATAGCAGTCTGAAAGCCATCACTTGGGTGTAACTACATTCCCATTCAGGGCCAAAAAGAAGTAGGTTGATATCCAGGACAATGCTGTCACCCATCATGGTTACGACAGCAGCAGCCTTAGTGCTTGCCCTGCAGCGTCTGACATGAAGACTTCCCAACATTCAGATCTTGCAGGCACAGCAAGACACTGTGCAGCAGATACATACTGCAGGTGGACAGACAACACATTGCCACTGTATTACAGTGGCAGGATTAGGCCAGAGCCAGGTAGGAGCCATTTTGACTTCAAGCACAACTGAAGCACAGTCTGCTGAATAAATTAACCTCTAGGGGTCAGTACAGATCCCTCTTCAGCAAAAATCAGTGCTGTGCTAAACTGCAGCTACACAAATTTCACTTTAACTCAAAAGGTTGCAATATAGCTTATTTACAGTCTCCTGATCACATTTTTATATGTAAAGCAATAATAATTTAAGCATTAAAGATTTATGAAAGGACACATTAGTAATTTTTCACTCAATTCCATATCATCAATTAAAGATTTCTCATCATTAATCTGTCCTTTAACATCAAATCTCAAGCAAATTCACCCATTGCTTTCTACAGATAACAATATTAATTTCTTTTAAATTGAAAATCATTCTGCTTTTCTACATTCCACTTAAATTAGAAAACCCTAAAGGCACTTGTTTATCTTTTTTTCCTGAATGTATTACTCACATTAGTTTAATAAATGGTTTTAAATGTGTTGAGCTGCAGAATAGCTACAAGAATCAAGAATTAATTGCTTTAGCATACTAAGGAGCATTTCTTTTAAAATTCCTAACTGGATACGCTGCCCCAAATGTCACCTTTATAAATTTTCAGCACAAGTACTTCTTTCAATTCCCCAGATCACATACGTTATAACGTGCAGGAACTTCCACATAAAATGGCACCTACCAGAGCAGGTAACTTCACTGCTGCAACACGAACATCCCTCTAACACTGGAAATAACAGCAGAATAGCTAGCAAACTGAAATGGCAGTTTGGGATCTTTTCACTTCTGAGAGTACAGACTTTTCAGTGACGCAGTTTTGGCCAAGAAAGTTGATGGTGGAACAAGCATCTAGTCATGCTTTCCAAAGAACTGCTTTAAAAATCCAGAGTCTCCCTTCTCATTCAGCCCAAGTAGTAGAACAATAAATACCTTTGGCCAGAGGGATTTATTCCATCTTGAGGTGGTTAGTCATGGGTAGATGTACCTGCCTACAAACATTCATTTCAGGTTATTATCAAATCTCTATGAACCCCAACAGTACAACTCTGCTTTTCTCTGTTTTTATTCCTGAAACAAGATAATTTTTGGAAGAAATATCTAAACTCTTAATACAACAAAATCACAGCTCTGTTTTATAAGCTAACCACATTTTAGCTGCTATTTAGCTACATATTATCATAACCTCATTAGAGCTGTCTGTAATTTTAGTAATGCTGCCAGCATAACCTTCCAGCTGTACCTGAAATTGAACTAAGCATGCTGACTTGGAAAGCGTTCCTTACTCCACACAGTTTAAAAAGTGGATATAACTTGCCCTCATTACAAGAACAAGCATCAGATTCAGGGTAAAAATAAAGTCTTAAGTGAGGGGCTCACTCACCTGTACACAGGGCTTCAGAACAGAAAGAAAGCCAATACAGGCCATCCTCCAGCCTGTTCCAGGAACAAAGCTTTTTATGTTAGAGGTACGTGCAGATTTTGTACACGCAAGCCAGTGCCCTGTGGTTTGTTTTACCATAAGACAACTAAATTCAATATAGGGTTACAATTTAGCAGAGTACCTGCTAATTTATGTTATACAAGCCCTTTTATTTATTTCCTCTATTTATAGGCCCTATATTTATAAGCCCTCTATTTATTTCCAAATCCACTTCTAATTCCCAAATAGTCATTTTTGTCAAGAACTCCACAATCTTGGGCACACAGCTGTCTTGTGCTATTACTAACTTCTAGTCAAAGCAGAAAGACCAGTACTAAATCAGACATTTTCCCTTCCCCTTGAGCAAAGAGTGCTCTTCAAGGGAAATGTTAAGTGAGTAAAAATAGACTAATGGAACCAACAACTTTAATTAATTACCATAAAGTAAGAAATATCACAAGTTCTTCATAAAAGACTCGCATCCATTGTTAACCATTCTCCCTAATGTAAGCACAAGAGAACAGACTCCACAATGAACTCTCACCTTTCCAAAGCACCAAGCACTACTCTCCTCATCCCACGTTCACCCCTACCCAAAATACCTTTACATACAACTGCACTTCAGCCTGCTGCAAGGAAAAATCTGAACTCGATCAGAACATGTCAGAGAGGCCTTGAGGACAAGAGAAAGCTCACGCCATGCAGGCACCTGCATCCAAGCATCAGCCTTGTTGATACTTGAGAAGCATCAGCTTCTCAAGTCTCCCCCACAAAAAATCTGGCACAAATATTTTGCTTTGTTTTACACTAGGACGTTATAAGACACTACTAAACCTTGGCTCTACAGCCTACACGAAAAAATAAACAGAAAACCCCAGTGCTTGAAGTCAACAGGAAATCTGTCATTTCTTGTCAGAAGTTAATATAAAACAACTCTTTCAGGTTCCAAAATCTGACGAGAAGTGATACTGAAGTGTAAGTGACAGACTGACAGCATCCATAGGAGGAGAAAAAACAGCAACAACAAAACTAGCCAATCTGGGGAGTAAGAATTGACATAATGTTCCTGTGAGACAGCAAAAGAAAGTCAGTTTCTATGAAACTCAACTGTAACTTCCTCGTTTCAATGCAGGGCATCTCAGTACAGCCCCTGTTGTGCACAGTAGTGCACAACTGAGCAGTCTCCATCAGCCTGTCTCTTAGTCCCTCAGATACTGTGGCTGAACTTTGGGAAAAGAGTAGTTAAGCCTTAAATTCCCTTTTATGGGAATTTCATCACAGATCAGGACACCTGTAATGGTCAGTCACAGAGAGCAGCCAGCCTGAATCACTCAGAACTCCCTGGAAATTAACTGCATGGGAACCCAGCTCTAAATCCCACACGCTAAAAGAAGTTGTAGCAAAAAAGCATATGAAGCCAGAAGTTGTAAAAGTGCATGAGCAAATAAACAAAAAGTAGAGAAATAAAAGGAGCAAGTACATTCAAGATGTGACCCAATATATACTTGCTTGTAAAGAAGAAAAAAAAAAAAAAAAAATCCATGTTTTAAGAGTGCACAGGATCTTTTTCAGAGAGCTTGCATTGCTTTTCAGTTCAACAAGACTGAGAGATGTTGCCCTAAACAAATCTTATTCATATCGTCTGATGTCAGGGTTAAGATGCATAAGGGATGCATACAATATGCTCCTCAACCACCCTTTAAGCCACAGCTCCTACAGTGCAAATTTCTAACGAGCTTCCCACGGTGACATGCAGTTCCCCACTCAGATGGGGAAGTGAGAGTTAAAAAAACAAAACAAAACAAAAAAAACCTACTTCCAGCTCTGCTGGATGACCCCTGGTTTGGAAAACAGCCTCCTAAAGACCTGCTGCTTCACGCAATAAGAATCACAAATTATTAAGAGGCTTCTCTTATCTCACTCGCCAGCACTTTGTTTTACCTCTGCTGCTTTTCAATCTCCCTCACAATGACAGCAATTTCACTGGTAATATTTCCGCACTTAAAAATTTTTTCTCTCTTGTCTGATGCTGCAAAATACTCATACCCCAGTGAGAGGGCATGGACTAAGAGCACAAGAGAAACAGCGGTACTGTTAGCATGCGAGTAGGTTTGAAAGGGTAATCCTGGCTATGTTCACTCCTATAGGCAAGAAATTTCAGCAGTTTTGAGGTCTTCTCAAAATGCTTGCTTATATTTTCAAGCATCTAAATACCTCTGGAAATCCAAGCTGTATGTCCCCTAGCACCATGAATACAACTGAATATAACAATTTTGGATCTAAATTTCCTTACACATGGAACAGATGTTTGGAAAAGCTGTACTTAAAATCAGCCATGGTCCTCTAATGGTTTGGGCAAGTTCTAAGTGCCTACCGCATTGATTTGGAAATGCCAGCGCATTTCCTATTATCTCTCTCCAGTGCCTAATGCATTCACAGCACAGACCAAAGAAGTGTTAATAATATACTCTGACTCACATGGCTGGTTTCAGCTCTGTTAGGTTGCTTCTCTGAACTGGAACTTAGTGACCTATTACTGTGAATCAGACACTTAGGTAGAGACAGGCCTCTCCTCAAAAAGGATACTAGCTTAGAAAAAATGAAGGAAAAGAAACACTGCAAGAGCAACAGGCCCCCTATTGTTTTATACTACATGTGAGCAAACAGTAAGTAGATGCATAATCTATGATTAGGCAACATTAGAATTCCTATAGGGATCAAAATAACAATCACTTGAATCCATGTTTTATCTTCTGTACGACTCTCTCCTCTGTGCCTCAAACATATGCAATGTTGGCTCAACATTTATTAGTCTACAAGGGTTATACAGTGGTTATTAACACTGCAGACCAGCAGTGGGACACTGATGCACAGAGGAATTACAAACTGATCCACATAGATACTTAAATTCTCAGTCTCTATTAAAACAGACGGCAATATGAGGCTGGATAGGATCCTCAGAGGCAAATCTAAACAAACATCTATTCACAAGAAGCAATACAGCTAGAGTCCCACATCTCAGTCAGCAGCGTACCTATGAAAGCCAGAGGCTTCCAGCTTCCCCAGGAGAATACTATGGGAAACAGGGTCAAAGGCTTTGCTGAAGTTTGTGTACATACATCCACAGCCTTGCCCTCATCCACTAGGTGAGCCACCCAGTCACTGAAGGAGATGAGGTTGGTCAATCACGACCTACCTTTCATGAACACATGCTGGCTGAGCCTGATCCCCTAGATGTCCTGCACAAGTCGCATGATCCCACTCAACATGATCTGTCCCATAACCTTCCCAACCTTCTCCCAGTCCATACTCATATCCGGTATTGCCTCAACCTAAGTGCAACACCTTGCACTTGGCCTCGTTGAAACTCATTAGGTTCTTTTGCGTCCACTTTTCAAGCCTGTCCAGGTCCCTCTGAATGGCATCCCTCCCTTCTATTCTATCAACTGCACACTCAGCCTTGTGTAATCAGCAACCCTGTTCAATCCCAATGTCTAAGTTGTTGATAAAGATGTTAAACAGCAGCAGTCCCAAGACAGACAGATCCCTGGGTGACACGACTCACAACCAGCCTCCACTTGGATAGAGATGGATTTGAAGGCTGGACTTATTTGCTGGGTAAAGAATTGGATGAATGGTTGTTGTCAATGGTTCTATGTCCAATTTAGAGATAAAAACATGATACAAGACCATGCCAAAGGCCTCGTACTTCAAAAGGAAGCCAGCTCACTTTGTAATAAAATGCACATTTGAAGTACAGTATCAAAGTGAAACGTTCCCTTTGCTCATTCCTATAAAGCTGACTAAATTGGCAGTAAGTGTCATCTACTTAAAGGGGGGACATAGAGGTCCTCAGGTTCTGCAGACTGCTTTGAAAAAGTAAGGTCAGACTGCAAATGCACCAACAGTTGCTGTAGTTAATCCAAATATTAGCAGCATGTTCCTTGAGAAACCTGATAGCTGGGGGACACCTAAGAGATGTATATAAAAGTCTTACCAGCCCATTCTCCTGCCTTCAACTTTAACCAGAGGAAAAAAAACAATGAAGAAAACAGACTTAAGGCTTGATAGCACATTTGTTTGTGTGCACTGTGACACAACTGCAGTACCTATTCTGGATGCTAATGATGCAGGGAAAGAATTCCACAGCAGAAGGATAGGAAAAAAATCAACAGTTGCACAAAGCGTGCTGCTGTACAACTTGGCTATGTGTTTACATGTCCATTAAATACAAGACTACGTGTTTATAAATCCCAGCACTGTGCCATATGTTAGCATAAAACCAAAGAGAAAGGCATTATGTTTCTAGCTTAAGCAAATGTTAAAATCCTTTTCTAAAAAGGCTCCTTTCAAGTGCATACATCTTCTGAAAGGGACTCACATGCAAAACACGTGCTTAAAGTATTTCTATGTCCAGAAACTATCAACATCTCCAGATCCAAATCTAGAGAAAGGTTCCTAATGAACCACAGGATGCCATATTTAGCCCAAAGAAAGGCAAAGGGAAATATACAGATGTCTGATGCTTAAAGCATCAAAATTCTTCTAGAGCAGAGTTCTCAAGCTATGCCCTCCCTCTTCCACTTCCTGGACGCACCAAGTGCGAGGGACTCAGAAATATGGCAGAGAGCATCCCTTAAGGCTGAGAGATCACAATACAAGCTTAACTTCACATCCAAGAAAAGGCAGAAGGAGGCAATAAACCCTCCAAGTCCTGCTTCACCGCAAGTTCTTACAGAGCAGAGCTCTCCGAGTCCCTTAAGGATTGCAGTGCTCAAAGCAAATAAGCATGACATCTCCCCAGCAAGTTCAAGTTGAAATGAGAACCTATGCTACAGGCAAAACATGACACACAAAGTACCTGATCAGAAGAAGACAAAAGCCGTATAACACTTGGAGCAAAGGGTTGAATCTTGGACTACCCTCTCCCTGACCACTGTTACAAAGCTCAGGCAGATGGTTCATCTCATTGCCTTATGCAGACTTGTCCTCCATGCAAGACTGCAAGCAAGGATGTTGTCATGATCTGCAAGTACAGATACAAAGCTCAGAAAGCTTTACAGATACCGTGCACAAATATAAGGCTGTTTTGGCCTTGCTCAAACTCTGATTTTGCTGGAATCACACCTGATCTGAAGTAGCAGTAGAGAATTCCTAACAAACCCACTACTCCAAGCAGTGTGGTAGGAACTGAGAGCCAGAAATGTGTTGCCCCTTTACTACTGAGCACCTCCCTTCCAGCCTGGACAATAAGGCTGCTCTTGAAAGAGGGAGGACTTAAATCCACATACCAGGCACAGGTTTCATCGACCACAGCTGGGCTGTACCCAGTTTCCATTTGTCTACTTATGCCCAATGCAGCTTTTGGGCAGGTACTCATCTCTTGCCAGTCAGCCCTAGCTAGCATTTTTGTTATGGCCAACCATTAACAGAAATCCCTACTAAGTTCCTGGTTTCTTATCTACGTGCTTGGACAACGTCTAGCTATAATTATCAATTAATAATTAAAAATAAAAAACAGTTGAAGATAACCTGTACAGTTGTCTGACCTGGCATCTTCCACTCAGAGATGTGTCAAATTCCCACAACAAGAAACATCCCATCCTTTCTCATTCATTGCACCCTTCATTCCTGTTCTCCAACTCTATGGGCTGTCCTGGAAGAAAAGCATTCCTGCTCCCAAACACTGAATAAATACAAAAAGCCCTCAGCAGGTGATGGTTTCACCTGCTCCCAGGATTAATGCAGGGAATCAAATGTAGAACCAGCACATGGAAGTCTCCCCAGAGAATTAAAGCTAAGTTTATAGGTATGTCTCTGTAAATAGATGAGAGATCCAGGCTACATATAATAGCAGTATGTGATTTTCTCCCTGGAAGACAGGTATAAAAGCATATGCCTTTCTGACGTGAAGGGATGTCTATGACTCAGGTTTGTCTCTTCCCTCCTATGGTCTCCCAATAAACATTAATTCAAATAGCTTCAAAGAAGGGAATTGTGAAAGCACTTACTTGTTTAAACTTAATATAGCTTCAAGGTTTGCTAAGAAAAACAAACAGAAACCCAGAGGATGCATATTTTTTTCTTCTGCAGGAGCATCTGGGGTATATGATTGCTTCCTTTGAAAACATGTTTTGTTGTTTGTTTTTTTTAAGCAATTTTCTGGTACCTTCAAATAAACCTTTAGGTCAATGAGGACAGCCCAGCTGCAAAGTTTGGCTACTTTCTTCCATGCTTCTAAGCACCTGGAACCCCTTGCTTGATACACATGCTCCCATGCACCTGGCATCTAACATAGTGTTGCCAAAAGGCAGCTGATAATCACTTCATGAATTTTACTAGTGAAGTTTACTTATTCTGCCACTACTCATGCGGAGAGCTGTGATCAGAGACACTCTGCAGTAGCCCAAGAAAAGCTAGTTACTGCTAGTGACTCTAGGATAGAAAGGGCTAAAGGCAATTGGGACTAAAAAGATCTCTATTCAAGGGGTGAGCTCATTCATTTTCAATATAAGTTGTTCAACACACACCACATGGGAAGGCTGGCAAGATTGGGATTCCTGACTGCAAAGCCTCTCATGTAAATGGCTCCAAGCTAGGATGATGATATCAAATGTCCATCACCAGAAACACTGGTCCAGGCTGCTACAAAACCAGCATCTAGAGTGCCCACGCTTTTCTGTTGAGAACAGTGCACAGAAAGGACCCAGCACCAAATGAAAGTGGGAAGAAGGACACGAGCCCTCAAAACAGAAGTAATGGACAACTTAAACATGTTTATATGCTCAGGAAGCCAAAGGCTCAAGTGGCTCTGTTTCTTTGTTTCCCCTCTCTGGTCAACTTCACTCTCTTCAGACTCAAAAACCAACTTCCTCACCACCATAAAGTCCCTTTTTACTATTTACTCAACCAGCATCTGTTCATAAAGATTGGCAAATGCTAATATGAGAACAGAGAGACAATAAAAACCCATATTCAACACTGTAAAAAATAAAAATAAAATAATCAAAAAAAAAAAAACCTATACCACCAGCTAAAGCAGTAACTCTAGTTTATAACATTCTTCAGCATTCCTGCTGAGCCAAAAGCAATCTCCAAGCTCCAAAAAAGCAGATTATATTTATCTGTTGCCTTATTTTCACATCCCTCTGCCCTTGCTGGTTTTATCAGTTAATATCAGTGGAAAAACACTATTCAAACACCGCACGAAAGTCTGTTCCTACCATATGTCCAGCTAGTCCAAAACAAGACATGCTGGAAACCTCTCAAGAAACCCTGATGCCACAGTATTTCTAGCTCAGCTTCCAGAACAGGGAAACTCACATTTCTTAGTCTTCAGTATCTACAGGAGGTCAGTGCACAAGAAAGAGGCAGCTTCAGGTTGCCCTTGTAAGAGCAATAGCACAAGGTCACTGTGATACAGCATGCAAGAAACTTCTAACTTTTTTCAAAACACCAGTTTGTTGCACTAGTTCAGCCTTTAGACGTTAAGAAAAAGGAGTCAGTGCTCCAAAATGCTACTTCCACACCTGATGAAAACCTAGAACCCATTAGGAGAGTGTAAAATACTTTACCAGTGGAATAAATGCATACAGAGTTTGTCCAAGAAAATTTTGCATTGCCTGCTGCATGTGACTCCTCCCTCAGGCACTGTTCCCTTTCTCTTCTTAACTTCCCACCCATACAGTCAAAAGCTTCCCCTAGCAGGCTAAATAGAGGCAAATACAAAATATTATCACCTACCTTAATTCCTGCAGGGCTGATATCAAAAGTTTTCATCATTTAAGTTGAGTGAAGAAAGCAGAACATACAATTAAATTATCTGTAATTACAAAACAAGTAGCCAGAACAGAAGCCGTCTTTTATCCACTCGCAGTTTGCATGTTAACTGAAGCTGAAACTTAGGGCGCTAACAGGTGCCCTTAATGGCCCTAATCATCCCCACCTGCACATCCACCCACACACCTGCTCATGGACCTAGAGGCTCAATTGCATCAGTTGTAATGGCTTAGCCATTAACTAGGCTTAGTTCCTACTAGAGGTACACTGTAGGTTTATTTGTTCCCTGCTTGGCCACAGCCATGCTTAAGCCTGGACAAGTAACTGACCCAGATCCTGACTGCAACATTAAAACATACCCTAAAGTGAAATCTCAGTGGGATTCTCTGTGATCTGTTCCCACCACCTGTTTACATGCTCACCACATCACCTCTAATTTCATAGTTTTCTCTGAAGTCAGACAACTATATATGCCTTTGGACCATCAACGGGCTCTGTAACTGGAGCATTCCCAATACAACTAGCATCCCAGCCTACATCACCACCACGAGCTGTGAAATAACACACCTGTCAGCATGTTTAACAACTCAGTGTGGCTCGACCTTAAACCAAAAACAGCTGAGTCCCAAAGACTTTGCTGAATGGCTGGAACTTGAAATCATTGGGGGGGGGGGGGGGGGGGGGGGGGGGAGGAAAACCTGCTTATTTCCATCTGTGCCTATCTAAAGGGTACACTGAATCAAGCTCCTGGCAAACACACTCCACTGAGCAGTGTGAAGCATAGGAGGAAGGAAGCTGGCACATCTCTGCTTAATCATATCAAATGCCATGGATGCCAACAGGTTAACAGAAAGGACAGTTTGACTAAGGGATTTTTTTCTTTCCTCCTTTCAAACTCTTTAAACAGAACCTAATAACAAGGAAGCAATTGTCCTGTCCTTTCTGGGGAAAATAGTCTGCCACCTCTGCAATACTTCACACATGAAAATGTTGACCAGATGCTGCTTTTTTGTTTTTGTTTTTTTTTTTTTGCTAATTTTACCTTTTTTTCCCCTTCTCCTGTTTTTAATCTTTGTTTAAACGTAGTTTGAAACATGTTTGAAGCAACTAATCAGCAGTGGTAACCAGAGGTCACCTGGCAACGTGCAGAGAAACTAGTTGGAAAATACAGCTCACCTTCGTGTTTCAAACAATATAGTGCAGTAGTTAATACTGTAATTTTAATTTTAAAATCTTTCCTCAGAACGACTCAATAAAAACTAACTCCATCACCACTGCTTTTTGTTCTGCACAGTGATAAACATATGACTTCCCTCATTCAGCATTTAAATCTTGCACGAGCTCTGCTGGCCCAGTTAATTCCTGCAAGACATTGAGTTCTCTCCCCTCCCTGTTAACCACAGGGCTTCTGTTCAGAGCTCCAGAGTGATAAGAAAAGTGATAAGAGAAATACTTCCAAGGTGTCAGTGACAGTGAAATAATTCCCAGCTTGTTCAGGGAAGGCAGTCAGAGACACGCTTGCACTCTCTGTGAAACACTGGTTCTAAAGTCACAGCACAAAGTGTCCAGAAGTGAAAGACACAGTATTTCAGCAACTTGTCGTTGTAGGTAACTCAAAACCTATTTTACTACAGTGCAATGACCACAATGTTTACAACAGTATTCTAGTAAAACAGCAGGCCTGATATGGTGATAATTGCCTACTGAAGTTTTAGCACAGAGTTTAGTACCTCAAAAAATACAATACACCTAATCCTGTAAACTCTCATTTCTCCTACACATTCAAGCGTTCAAGATTATGTTGACTGGGGCTCTGATAAACCCAATCAAGTAGAAGATGTCTTTGAAAATGGCAGTGGGCTTTAAACTAGATGATCTTTACAATTCCTTTCCAACCCAAATGGCTCTGTGATTCTATCACTCTGATTCTAGTTGCTCTCTACAGCATCAGGCATTCAGTACGCTACAAACTGAAAAGCAGCATGGCAGCGTACTCCCCCACCCCATCCCAAAACTGACATTTCACCCCTAACCCTGTTAGGGTGATAACCACCAGTGGTGGTTGTTCTGAACATCATAACTCAATGGGAGGATCTCCCTAGAAGTTTTGTCTGACCCTGTTCTCTATTCAGTACATAATCAGGTGACCTTGCCGTCATGAGCGTTGTTAAGTCATGTAAAATTCGTTAAATCACAACTTAATAAAATACGTTGATGCTTCTCTCTTACGAGTGAAGTGTATAATCTCCTCCTTGACAAGCAGTTTGCCCCTTACCTTCTTATTCCAGACTGAACAAAGAAGCAGTGGTAATGGTCTACGGCAGAGATACTGAACTCACTGTATATTTCTGGATACTTCAATACACAAAACTCTTCAATCAATTTACCTAGCATTTCCTGAGCCCTTGCAGGAGTATAACCCTGCAACACTTCCTCCAGAAAGCAAATCTCTAAACTCCATGGTTTATATTCCATGAGTCGTATTTCCATTTCATTTTACCAGATCAGCTGACCGTACACACACAGAGCACACCACACCAAAGCATATCTGAACTTCATTTTGTGTTTCGTTGAAGCAAACATCATCATAATAAACATCTAGTGTGACCAAGACATAGCATCTAAACCAGAGGAGCACTCAAAAAGAAGCACCTTACAGTAAGTTTTTCTGTCCTGTGCTCCAGAAAGCCCTGCATTCATAATGCAGAAGTTCAGCCCTTCACTCAACGATCACAGTGAGATCATCTTTCTCTCAATAAACCTCAACCCCAGACAGCTACGTTATCTAATTCACCAGTGACTATTTTAGCATCCAGAAATAGAGCAATAGATGCCTGTAGTACAACCCAGGCATATCTGTGCATTTTTAGTGTGGACATCCATATTGCAGGTGTGCGTAAAGTTTTTCCTCCATGTGAAAAATACTGTTAAGGGCCTAAGTCAGGGGTTGTACTAAAGCAAATACTGGGAATTAGCTTCAGGTAATAAAGTGGTAGCACCAAGCCAGGAGCTGTGGTGGCAAATTCTGCGTGGGGAAGGCCTCTTTTTATAGCATAATTTCAAAACACATTACATCATTAGACCATGAATTACAAACGCCACCATGCAAATAGTCCAGAGATTGAGTAAGGAGAACATCTGTTCTCCAGCATGCAACTACAGCTCCTGGAGCTGCAGTCTGGAAGCGTGTCTAATATTTCATCGCAGAGGGCTTTCTTTTCTCTGAATGCTGAGCAATATGGGCCTTTAGAGCATAAATTAAAATTGGCATTCAGAAACATTTGTGAAAGCAAGCCTACATGGGGTCCTCACATTTTTCTGAGGCAGATACCTCAAACATTTTGCAGCAAGACTGCATCCTAAGAGCCCTGGTCACTGCTTGTTTTTAGGTACACAGAGCTGCTGTCTAGTTTAACAACAATTTTGGAGTTTGTAGCAGTCACTGACATCAGTTAAGGGGATTCGCACGCTAGAACAAGTCAGTGCTGAATTCACACCCAGAATGCTGTGACCACAGGAGGGCAGGCTAAAATATACACACCTGGTTTCTAAAACTGATCATTTTACAGATGCTGCCCCAGGTCTCTATTTCTGCACTCGGAGCTCTCCTTTTGTTAATAAATTAGACTGATCTTGGGACTTGTAATGGATTTCTGTCAATTGGTTTAGGAAAATCACTTCAAATAACTCTGCTCAGATGTCTGGAAATATTTTGTTAAAAAGCATCAAAATGCATCACTATGTCCAGTCAGAGAGTTTTTAGGACTGTTTGGTGGATAGGGATAGCGAGTTAAAGAACACAAATCATGACATCTCAATTTTTCTGCATAACTTGCACGTACTATGTATTCAGGAAAGACTTCTTTATGGTCTGGAAAGTCTCTCTCTTCTCCAGTTCCATTCACAAACAAGGAATGTCAGAAAACACCAAAAACACCATCAGAATAGCTGATTATCAGCTAACTGAAATCACACTACCATCATTTTTTCTGTCACAGAACCAATCTCACACATATATGCCCTGTTGACTACTTGTAAATTTGCTCTAAAAAGACAAAAATAACCAGTCCTTTTCTATTAACAGCAATAAGAACTCCAGATCTAAGATCTGTTTCCGGATTTCCTTCCTAAGACAAGCAGAGTCTCATCCTCATATGCTTCACGCAAGGAAGAGGAAAAGCCAAGATTTGGCACCTAGATTCACCGCTGACATCCTCACTTGGTTGTTATATTAAGAAAACTTCCAACCACAGACTGGCAGACACCACAGTACTGATGCTCACAAGTCACCACCCTCAGAAAAGATGGCCTAAATCAGGCTGAAGAGCTTGCATAGGACTCCATCACTGCTTTCCAGAAGTCAGCTCTTAGACAGTAGACCCGTTTCTTCCTAGAGACTCAGGGCCAAGAATGGGAAGGTCACAGCAAAAAGGTGGCTTACAGCAAGCTATTCAGTTTCACCTTTCCACTCAAACTGAACCAATGATATACCTATGACAAGTTATATTAGAAGAGTTTTATAAGCAATGTAATTTAATGTTAAAAAGTAAATAAATCCAGAACTTAAATGCTGTCTTCACTTGCTGCTTGGAATTTTATTCTCTTACGTTTAAGAAATGCAGCCTCTCATTCTCCTGTGGAAAAACAGATCAGTTATATATATGTTCTGAATTCTGCATTACTTCAAAAGAAAAAAAAAGAAAAATGCAATTTTACTTCTCCTTCAAGAAAAAAAATCTTTACAAAAATTTCTTTTGTTTAAATTTTAATTGTTTCCACATTACCATCTTGCCTACAGTTGCAGGGAATGATAAAAGGCATGCAGAAAGTTCCATGTATGCATTATACATTAATTCCCAACAGGAGATCTATTCTTTCATCATGTTAACGCTAAAATGAATTATTCAATTAATTCAAACATCTCTCTGAGCTTCATTCCCCAAATCCTATTTTGTAATATCAAGAGTCAAACCACCAATTGATTGGAGGCCTGTCTTCGGCAGTCAGTAAAGTTGTGTGTACACTGTCTAATGGTATTTGTTAAGCATTTCCAAGTCAGGAGAGTTTCTCCACGTATACAGAACATTTGACAGAATCAAATTGTTGGGGGGAAATCAGTATACAGAGGGAAATGTGGCCAACCACCGATGCGTTCCTTTCATGAGCTGAACTGCCACTAGCATGCATCAAACACTGTCAATAAAGATCTGACCAGTCAGCAGCGTACCACCAGGTCTCAGGTTCATGAATACTGAAGGGTAACACAAACCAAGAGTGAAAACCAAAACAACAGCCGAGGGCACGAGCAATATAACAGTTAACTTCCAAAATCTTGTCTTTTTCTTTCAAGCAAGTGTAAAAGCTCTGCACAGCTCTTTGTAAGGCAGATCCCAGTCCCCAAACACACCTAGCAGAAAGAAAAGGTAGCAACAACTCCTGCCAGAGCAAGACCAGCACACTAGTCTCTGCAACAGATGAAATACCGATGAAGAACTTCCTCACTGACTTAACCTCCTGTCTGCTGTGGAGCTCGGTTTTCAAGGTTTCTCAACTCTTGCAAAACAGACCGGTGGCAGTGGGAATAACCAGGGCTGTGCAGTTCCGAAATCAGACCTGGCACACATTTTTCAATAGTACTGCAGCAAGCTAAGTGAAGTGTTGCCTTCCAGGTTTCACCCACCAACTGCCAAACACGTCCTGCTTGTGGAGCAGCATCTCTCAAATGCGTAGCACCTCCAGTTCATCCCTCAAAAAGATACATTTCATGAAAAATGCTTTGGTTTCATGTTGTTTATCACAAACAGATTTTAACAGACAGGATTACTGTTCCGATCCTCTAATGCATTTGCTTTGATAAACAGACACTATAAACCTCTTTAATTGTTTTGTAAAGATACCTTAAGAACAAAATAACGTTTCAAAACTGGCATGCTTCTGATAATAGGCTTTTATTGTTGTTGATGTTCTATCCTTAAACTCTATCTGAAAAATTCGGAAATAGACACCAAAAGCTCCAACAACATAAAGACAGCGATTCTACCCTTTGATCACCTACTGGAGATCATGGTTGGAAAGGACCTTAAACCCCACGCAGCCCCAACCCCCTGCCATGGGCTGGTTGCTCCCCAGGCACCTATCCAACTTGGCCTTGAGCACACCCAGGGATGAGGTACTGGCAGCCTGTGCCAGTGCCTCATCACTTTCAGTAAAGAATTTCCTCCTAACATCTAACCTAAATTTCCCTTCTCTTAGTTTAAAGCTATTCCCCCTTGTCCTATCACTAGCAGGCTGTGGAAAAAGATGGACTTCACCTTTTCTAAGAGCCCCCTTTAAGTACTGAAAGCCCACAGTGAGATCTCCCTGGAGCTTATCTCTTCTAAAAAGCTCGCAGTTCTCAGCTGCAGAGTTCCAATTGTTTGACGTGTTCCAACACATTTCCACGACAGCAATTAAGTCACAGCTTTCTATTTGCATCATGGTTTCCAACTCCTACTCATTACCCATGCTGTGTGCATTGGTGTAGAGGCACTTCAGCTAAGTTATCAGTCACGTTACCATTCTAGAGGATACTCCCTAATTCCTTCAGGACAAATCTGAAGTTTTTCCATGCTGCTTTCTAAAACATCAGTGCTCACCAGCCCTTCTTCTGTCACTCAGAAGTACATCCCCTTCCCTCACCTAATCTAATTCAAAGCCTTGCCAGTTGGTCCAGATAGCTTGCTGTTCAGCACACTCTGCCCTGCTTTGTTAGTTGTGTCCCATCTGACATCAACACTCCCCGAAGACTCTGCAGCTTCCTGCAACCAAAGGTCTGTCTTTCCCAGCATATCACTGCATTCTCTTCAAGCTTTACCAAGGAGTTCACGACTTCATTGTCTCCAAAAATCATTACGTGAAGAAGCAAAGATGCATGACATAGACAAAATGTGAAGAAGTAACAGCAAAACAACAGTCTGTAGATTCCTTCATAAAATAGTTTCCAGAGAAGTCATCCTTTGAGTGTGTATTAGCTACTAGTCATTAATTTTCTTATTCTAAAAAGTTATTATCAAATCAGGCAGTAGATAAAACAGTTAGGAAACACCCTTTGAATAGCCCATAATCAAAGCAAACAGCTCATGAACAACCAGCTTAGTTGTAAAATGATCCCTTGATGTCTATGAAAACAGCTAGATGCTCTGCTCTGATGCAGTCTTAAACAGACAGTCAACTTCCCCCGGTGCATCTCCCAGGTTTAGGGTGAATTCAGGGGCAGCTCACTGGGACAGCCCCAGAGCACAGGTAGGCCTGCTGGACTCAATCTTTGGATGAGGCCACGCATCTTTCCCAGTATCTGCACAAACACAGAAGCCCCCCTTTACCAGAATGATGATGTACCTGAAAGCCATACTGATCCAAATCCTTCCATTCCCTGATGGGCAACTTTGCTGCCTAAGCTGGGGTCCTGTGCAGGACCCAGCACAAAAGCTGCATTTCAGCGCTGCCTCAGCTGTTCCAAGTGTGGCAGTGGATCCTACACATCAAACTTCTCACTTCCCAAGTAACAGCCATCCTTCACTCTCCTTGCCCCACTATTCTATTTGTCTCACTTTTGGGTTTTTTTTACTATCACAAAGGTTACAGGAATTCCACTTCTGTGTTTGTTTTGCATGGCTCTTCCTATGCCTTTTCTTATTTAGGCAGTGTTCTCCATCCAGCTGAGGCAGAGACAAGGACTGCTCATAAAAGGACTGTGGGAAACAGAACCTCATTTCAGGAAGATCAGCATGGATGCCAATGCTCTCAAGCCCTCAAGTGCCCCCTTGAACACCCACATGCCCCCTTGCCACCTCTGTCTGCTCCTCCCACTCTTTTGGCAGGTTTATTACATTGACTTGGTTACAGAGAGCACCCGGGGCTCTTGGACTAGGGACAGCACTCCATGAACACACGTGCAGAAAATGACAGTCCTTGCCCCAGAGTGCCTTCTTCCTTCTCTGGGAGAGCTGTTTTCTTCTCCGCCATGCCACTGAGCTTGGAGGGAAGGAATAGCTGTACAACATCAGGATGAGAAAGAAACAAAGAATGCACTTGTCAGGCCCTTTCTTGCTAGCAGGCACGTGGACAAGACTCAGGTCTGTCAAGCCCATGACCTGCCCTTTCTCCCATGCTTGTTCGTTCTTCCTCAAGACAAGAGCTGACAGTAGGAATTTGCCAGCCCCTTCACTATTGCCTTAGAGATTAAAACCCCCACAATTCTCCCAGAGGGAAACAGGTTTAGTTAGACTTTGTACGAGAGCAAAAATGGTTTGGATGCACCTCGTGCTGGAGTGTACATCTTCTCCCCTGATGCAGACCCAGCCACTGCACTCCATCAGCAACATTTATGCTCACCAACTCCTGAATGATCAGTGATACGTCCTTTCTGTGCATGCACACACACACCACAGACAGAAAAGCAAAGCTCTGACAGGATAAAGAATTTATTTGTGGGCTTACACACAGTCCAGGAGCTGAATGCAGGCTTGTGTGTCACAGCCACATGATCTCTTATGCTCAACACATACATTTAGGAAACACACTGTGTTTTACTGCCATCTTACGGAGACTTGTCTCTCTTCTCTACCTTGGTAACTGAACTTTACTCTATCCCAGGGAACCTTTAGAACAGATATAAAGCTCATTGCACTGGGCAACCAATTTGTGGCTTGTCCTCCCTTCCTGGCATTACCTATTAATAAGACAAAGCAGAAGCTATTACCGTATGCAGCCAGATTGAAGGCTGGCTTAAGCACTCAGCCCTGAACAGTGGGGAAACAAAAAAGTAAGATCTCTCTATAACATACTCTATCACAATTCTCCAGCTACAATATAACCCAATTCTTTCTCTGAAATATTTTGTCTACAGCGCTCTCAATCTTCCAACCAACCTTACCAAATATAATAAATGTCTGGCTCCTTCTGGAGCATCTGTTGGAAAGGAGGAGTACTGGAATATATTGTTTCTTAGAAAGGCCAGGGAGGGTTTTGTGACCAGTGAAGTGATAAAATGACATTTGCACTTCAGTGGCAAACAGACCTAAGTCTGCATTAATAAAGTCCTGTGCTTTTCTTCAGCAGAAAGTGAATTTAAGGCAAAGAGTGCCCTCTGGAGCAGCTCTAGGGAAAAACCAGACCTGCCAGGTACACTTGTGCAGCAAAATCAATACAATTTCTGCTCATACTACAGTCGAGGAGACAGGTTGCTATTTTTGTTGTCATTTTTACATCTGTTTTTGCCTCAGATTGATTAAATCAGCAAAGTGAAATTACCCTCTGGTGGTGACGTCAACTACTTACCAGCTCCCTTCAAGCCATACTTTCAGAGTGGATTTCACCCAGATCTTTCAACTGTCAAGCTGCAATTTCTCAATTCTCCTCCCACTCCGGGAAAGAAAAAGTTAAGTGCCAGTAAAATGAACAAACAGAATTACATTATCAGTTAGGCTAAGTTTGAAAATTCAAGTCTCAAACATACTTCATGTCTTTGTTTCAGATATCTAAGAAGAATCTCCTGTCACTATTTTGCTTCCAAAAGAATACGTACATTTTAACATAGAAGCTTTAGTGTCAGGCCTTGTAAAGTTTCACTTACAGAACTCATGAGTAATATGTACTGAGGTGTGACTGTACATTTCTGCACTACACAGCCTTCTTCCCAGGGCTACAGCACTTCAGCTTCAAGTAGAGGGAGTCAGATCAGGGAAGCCACTCTACTTTAAAGAAAGCAGAAACTTCACAACGGTTTTTTTTTTTGGTTTTTTTTTTTGTTTTTTTTTTAAAGATGTACTGGTTTGCTTATCCACATTTGAGATTTTGGCTGTGTTAACTTGTTGCATGGAGCCAAGAAAGGATGAGCAGAGAAGGGGAAGACTACCAAAGAAGACTGCTGGCAATTCCCCACTCGGTTCACTCTTGAATACTACCTTAATCTTGGTACTAAACACCAACATATTTAGTCAGGTCTCTCAGACATCAGAAAGGTACAGCTGCAACTGCAAAGAGGTGATGGCAGCAGGAGACCTAACAGGCCACCTGATATCGGGCCTGGTGAGTGGGACACTGATGGTCATGACAAGCCTCCTGGCCTTGCAAGGAGGTTGCCTCCACCTCTTGCACATGATCCTATGAGCCCTACAGGCCTAAACTTTCACTACTACTTTGAGCAGCACTGTAGGAGGGCCCATCTCCAGATGTGTAGCAGCTGATTTAGGGGAGACACAGACACCACTGATCTGGTCTCTGACCAACAAGTATACTTCCTGACTTGACCCATCACTGCAGGCTTGCCTATACTTTAGTGATGAATTCTGCATTAATAAAGCCCTGTGCTTTTCTGGATTGTGTCTGATTTGAGTTACCATCACTAGCCTCGGTCCTAACTCACAAACTTGTGCTCTGACTCATCAGCTCAGAATCATACGATGGCCTGGATGCTCAGATGATGTAGGCCTGCTCACTTTGCTTGGTCACCATAAGCTGATTCGTGGCTGGTGAGGTCCTGCCCATCATCAGCTATGGCTCCTTGCTCTTTGTCCTTTACAGAGCATCCTTGACAGCTAAGGAGGGTTTACAACATATTTTGTGCACCAAGATCTGCTATTTTCTTGGATGACTATAAGAAATCAGACTACGATAGTGGAATCTGAAATTAAGCACAATTAAACTTTTTTTTTTTTAATAAAAATTCACATTTACACAGTGCTTCTGGCAGTGAGGAAGACACACAGCCACCTCATGGGGATATAAATGAGAGAAAGCTGATGTTTCCCATTTGCTATGCTACATACATACATCAACACATGCAGGCCATTTCAGTCCTGTTTCTTCACACCTTACCACAATTCCTTGTCAGGCCAGACTTTATTCTTTCTACTTCACTGCTGGATTGAGTATGGTAGACACAATGCAGGTGCTGCTTAACATTAAAAGCTTTGCAAATATTTTTAATAACTTGGCTTGTTAAACGTGTGCTTCATGCAGTACCTATTGTAAGAGGAATGCCAAAGCAGCATGCTAAGTCTTTGGCTACTGCAGTGGCAAAAGCATGTTTGTAGGAATAAGCTTCAAACCATCCTGAGAACATGACAGTGATTACGAGTACATAGCCACTGGGATGGCATCTGTCTGCAGATTAGCAAAACGTCCCCAGGCTTTGGGATGTGCTGCAGGGCTGGTTTGTATACGATGGCCAGTGTTACAGATGAGGCTGATGGGATAAGAACTGCAGAACTGATATGTGTCACAAATCTCAGGAAAATCTTGCTGATATTGCAGCAATAATCCCCCCTTTGCTAATGTGTACCAGGGAATATTACACAAGAGCAAGATAGGGTAAAATCGCAAGGTGCTGCCAGGAATACATCCAGAGAGTGCCATAAAGACTCTGAGTGTTAATAGGCAAACACTGCAGAGCCAGAGGACCTTCTCAGGTGAAAGTGTCTTGTGTTACAGTAATGAAAATTCTGAAAGCGAATGTGATACAGATAGAGAGAGACAATTAAAAAAAAAATCTGGCATAGATTTTTTTAGATGAATTCATCATGTCATGTCTCAGAACGTTCTTGGTGTGCCAATCCAAATGACAGAGCAGTAGGACTTGAGAGAAGTGTGACAATCAGATATAGGACCAATTGAAACACGGAGTTGTTACAGAATATAGGATGAGGTGTCCTGCAATACCAACAGCATTTGTAACTTCAGAAGACTATATAACATCTGGGAAGTCAGAGGCACATGAAACAGAACAAGAAACCTCAGACAGGTCACATTTTTCCTGCAATGTGATAGTTTAGATATGGTCTACTCTTAAGGCTAGTGACAGAGTCAATTACCTCCTCCTGTTCACTAACCTAATCCAAAAGATATGGGGACCAATAAGAAAAAATAACCCAAAAGCGTAAGGTCATTCACAATATCCAGTTCTACTAGATCAGCAGTATATGCAAGAGATAGACATATATGCTGAGGTGGATTAGTTTGTTGATAATTTCTCCTTCAAAACTTTCAACTTCAGATATTTTTTGTTTTCCTGCAAGTCTGACAGGCTCTGTGTTGATGATTCATTGCATTGTTTAGAAGCCTCACTGAACCAACTAAAAGGGTTCTGCAACTGAGTCTCCAGTACCCCAGGTTTCTTTTTTGTTTGTTTTTTTTATTTTTAAATCAAAATTGAAAGCGTTAATAAGTTTTTTATTTTAGCAGCGGGTTCATAATGGATCCTGTAATTTCAGTTTTCTAAAAGCTTGCAGGTTTTATGGGAGTCAGTTTCCGTAACGAAACTGGGTCAGTTACTTTGGACTGTCCACTCCTCATCTACGTTCACTTTCACACACAGAGATACATACATACACCACAGGGTTAAGTTTCAGGGAATGCTAACCTGGAGGAGATGCATGCCCACCAGGGTATCAGACACACCACTCACACCAAGACGGCAACCCAACCAGTGACACCAGGCTTGTGTTTCAGTTACACCCAGACTTCGCTCATGCCAAAATAAAGACCCACCCAGAGTCGCCATGCCTGCTTATCAATAATGCCAAGACAGCATTCGCAATGAGCATGGGGCGAGGAAGGAGACAATGCACAACAGAAGTCTGCTGGCATCACAGAAGCCTCTGCCTCAGCTGTTTCGGGCAAGTCAGACTCTTCTGGCTAGTGTGGCTCATAAAAGAACTTGAGATATGAAGGGTAAGGAAGCCGCTCCTGTTGAGTCACAAGGTTTAGCATGGACACTCCTGCCTTCTAAAATCCTTCTAGAGCCTGAGCACAGCTCGATTCAATCAGTCTCAGGCTTGGTCAACAGTTCATGTCTATTAATGAGTTCTCATATTTGCACACATACAGCTAACCAGACATTCACCAACAACTGCAAACCAAACAAAATAACCACCTCAAATAAATTAAGACCTTATGTTCACCAAAAGGTCAAGATCTCCCCCTGAATTTATCAATTAAAATTAAATTTACTTTAGCCAGCCTTAAGTTTCTGGACTGATTTGTATTTGGAGTCCAAAAGGCAGCATTCAAGTATAGCAAAGAGCTCACAAACAATTCTCAGTGAAGCCACAACATAACAATTGAGCAACAAGAAAAAAAAAAAGGCCCCTTCGCCATTTAGTTTGGCTCCTGGAGTTTAGAAAAGATATTCTACAGTTCTTCCAGTTCACAAAATGAACTAGCTGAGTCACAGCACCATAACTGTTAGGGAATATCACAACTCCAAGTGCAAAATAATGCCAGTACAATTGGAGACAGAAGCTTTATGAACTATGTTCCTAATGACAGGACGCTTGGGCAGCATCTCCCCGCTGTCCTCTTCTCAGTGGTTGCAGGGACCCAATCTACATACAGTTTCAAAGAAAGAAAAGAGGCAGAAACGTAGCTTAAAATACAGCCAGGAGCAGATCTACAAACGTAAAATTAACACAGCAGTTTTTTCATACTTAACATAATCTCTTCTGTATGCATCATGTAACCTTACCTTTTACTATGTAAGAGATAAAACTTCTGAGTTACATTTTCCAATTATTACCTGTCTAGTATAGCTGCAGCAGGACCATATCGAGTATTTGAGTTTCACTGAGGAAACATAATTACAGTTTGAAAAAGCGTTGAATGCATTCCTATCACATCCTGACTAGTAGTTTATATGCTAAAAAGAAAAATGCTTAGGGCTCAATTCATAAGAGCTTTATGCTTCATTTACATTTTTCCATGCAGTTTACTTGGAAAAGTGGATAAATAATGTGTGCCTTTGAAGCAAAGTATGAATTTTGGTGAGCCATTCAACTTCTGGCTCAATATACAGAGAGAGGCATACCTTGATCACCTTAGTTACCAAGCTAAGTATAAAAAGGCTGCCTTCAAAGTAAAATACACTAAGCAGAAGCAAGATTCACACAGCATAAAAGTCCTACTTCCAAGATGCCCTATCCACAGTTACCTTGATTTCAGCATCCAAGGGCTGAAAGCTTCTAACGGCTAAAATAACTAAGGAACCTTGGGATTTGAGACGTTTTCTCTACTGGGTGCCACTAAATATTTGTGAAGATCTCCTTATGAAGCGAGCCTCAGTACCATTAACACCTCTATAAAGACAAGTCTGTTTTGAAGGTACACCGGCACTGCTAATGACAAAAAAAGTAACATGCTCCTCCGAAGTACTGACTCTCACTTCACAACTCATTCCTTCTGCGGTCCTGTCATAGTGGATGTTTTCAAAGGTATGTCTATCTGCTGAGACCCTCCTCAAACAGCTCGTCACCAGGACTTTAAGAAAAGTACCTAACACCTCAAAGTTTCCAATCAAATTACAAAGCTTATATAATGCAAGAGCTGGAAATCTGTCACTATCCCTATCGGTTGTCATTACTGTCTGATTTATTTTTTTAATATCTGCACAATAACTAAACAAATCCTGTAGCACGTGGAGTTGAAAACATTCTTCAGGTTTAACAGAAGAAATTTGTAGGGGGAAAAAAAAACATCTAATCTATATTTTTGAAATATACCAAAGAAAGTAGCTTTTCAGATAATAAATTGGAATGGCTAATCAAAGCTACAATTAGTAAAAGAGAGATTTCAACGTGTGAGTCTTGATTAGATGGCTGTGGGGAAAAAAAAAAAAGGCACAAACAGCCTTGGTCTTAAATTGCAGACTGAAAAGTCACATTACAACACCCACAAAATTAGGAAGAAAAATAAACATTCAGATCTGATATATTCCCCTTGGTGTGTGAAACTTGTTTTTTCCTGGTGCTGATCTCTTCCTCTCACTCCACCCAACATACACCATTTTTATCCACATAGAAAATTCTATAGACAGTAAAGAAAAAGAAAATCAGCCCAGCAGATTAAGTCTTGGTTGAGAAATCAATGTCCCGCATCTCAAGGCAAGATGCTGTGCTTTGCATTCCATCAAAAGCAGTTATTGCCCTCAAGCAAGATGAGATGTTCTTCTTGAAGGAACAGGAAGACAACACATCCCTTCAGCATCATTGCAGTCTCCTCTATAAAGATCCATATCATGCTACTATTCTAAATACAGCACTTATTACAGAATGCCATGTCTGAAACTTCCCATTACAAATCCATCTTAAAGTGTCCACATCTTTACTAAATCAAAACTATCCGGCAGGATATTTTTCAGGTCGTTTGTGAGACTACTTATTCAGAGGCTGATGTCATTCAGCCATTTCCAAATACAATTCCAAGAAAAACGGTGTCTTCTCCACATCTTTTCCCTTCAAAAGGCCTTTGTCTCTGATGCAAAGCACAGAGAACTTTAAGACAACAGAGAAAAGGTGGAAATTGAAGGAGACCATCACCCTGGGGGGGTAAAAGACAACATCTACAAGGCCACTTTCAGCACAAAACAGTTGTCCTTGTACAGACACATCAAAAACCAATTTCTTGCTAAAAACAGAAAAAGTTCTAGATGCCCCGCAAAGACAAACTCATGGTGAAGCCAGTTCTGCCCCAAGCTACGCAGAACATACCTCCCTGCATTTAGCAGCCACGTTTGGAGAGTAGCTAAGGCAGGAACACTGAGTGGCCACTAAAACCCCTGACAATTCTGTGAGAAACAGCAATGCAGGTCGCTCTGCTTGCAGCTTAGCCACTCCTCTGGGCTTGCTGAACTAGACGACTGCTCAAAGAATATTTCTAAATAACAATGAGGTGGTGTCTAGCTGATTCGCTGAATGGCAAACACCCTGTGCCTTTCTCATTCAGGTATAAATAATCCCACGTCTTCAATACAAACCATTGCTGAATTATGGGATTATCAAAGCAACTCTTCCCGTTTTTCAGGATCCCTTTTCCACCACCTGAGCACGCTAGTGCACAAATATGCTTGCTTAAAAAAAGTTATTTTTGCAGTCTTCGTTGCTGAACTTCTCTGTAGCAGGAGGAGGCGGGTGTGGGTTTATAACTAAGTCTGGCAGAACCCTACCAACATCAGTGTGAGTGTCAATACTAAAATTAATAGGCTACTTTACATGTGCATGAGCAGTTGTGAATTGGTGGGGAGGTGGGATGTGGAAAGAGAAACCCACAATAAGCAAAGCACCCTGCGAAGTCACAAGTAAGAAGATGCAAATCACTTCAAAGAAACAACAAAAACTAATCCATTTTAAAATGTACTTCCCACATGCATCACTGAAATACACACACTTAGCAAACTGAAGATTTCTGACAGAGCAGGTGATTAGCAGAAAACACGGCACATCCTTTCTCTGCCTATTTCTCAAGTGTTTTTTCAGCCAACTGCCTCATGAAAGTCAAAGAAAAGCAACATCAGAGAGCTGATTTGTTTGAAGAGAAATAACTAGAAAGACAGGAGGAGAGATTATTTAGAGAGCAGCTTCACCTGGTGTAGCAAAGGGCAGGGAGGTGTTAACAATAAGTACTACACAGGGTAATTGTCTGCACTGCTAAATGGAGGAAAGCCCTGCTTCATTCATTAGAGTGTCTGAATCAGAATTTTCAGGCAGTTCTGATAGCTACCGTGGCCTGACTTGCCCACTGAAATACAAAGGCAGGGGAAGATCCCAGAACACTGGTGTTCCCTGTGATAGAGTCAGTGATCTGTTAGAACTGCTCACAGCCATAGGCAGGGAGTGAGGCTTTGGAGAGACCCCTGACAAGCGCAGGGAAGGTGGATATCGCTCAGTGCAAAGGAAACCTGCGGAGCTACCACAGAAAACCATCAAAGCTAAAGGAGCCTGGGAACACCAGTGCCTGCCAAACAAGCTACATCAGACCATTGCTAAGTCAGCCCACTGCTCCCACACAGCAGAGAGCCGCTGATGATGAGCATGCGAAAGAAAAAGACAGAAGGACCAAAATATAAGGCCTGATTAAGTTTCCTGTCTGGAGGCACTGGAAATGGATAAGTATCCTTAGGTGCTGTCAAATGAGAAGAATGTGTTGGAGTCAAACAAAGGCACCTTGTGCTTAAGAAAGTATGTTTTATGCCCACTGTTTAAAGAATGGCAACAACCTAAGAATCTGCTGCATAATGGGAAATGCAGCCCACGGTAGGAGCCTAGACCCCAGAGACATCTCGAAGTAGGAGATGCCATCATGACATCATAGCATTTTGTTCCCCTTATTAGGTTTACGCAGAGATGTTTTGGTAGCAGGGGGCCGCAGGGTGGCCCCTGTGAGCACAGCCCGGCACTGCTCCGTGCCAGATCAGAGCCAGCTCCAGCTGCTCCAAAAGGGACCCAGTGCTGCCAGACTCGAGCCATGAGAAAAGCCGGGAGTGCTATAGGAAAGCAGATTTACAGGAAAAACTGCTGAACAAGTGCAGGAAACACTCCAGACACAGAGCAGAAGCCCCCTGCAGCCAGGAGAAGCCTATGGTGGAACACGGGCTCTCTGAGCTACTGTGAAGGAACAGCAGAGATGAAGTATTAATGGACTGACCACAGCCTCCACTCCCCGTTCCCCTGTGACACTTGGGGGCAGGAGGTAGAAGAGGATGGGTGAGAGGAAGGTGCTTTTAGTTTCTCTCGACTCCAGTCAGCTACCAATAGGCAATACATAATGCTACTCTCCCTACATTGCATCTGCTTGGTCCATGACAGTGAACAATTTTCCTGTCCTTATTTCAGTCCATGATCCCATTTCCATAATATTTTCTCCCCCTCTTCCTTTGAGGAGAGGGAATGAAAGAGGTGTGGGGGAGTTCAGTTTCCCATCAGGGTGAATACACCAGTTTCCAAGCTAAAAATATAAGCTTGGTTTTGGGGTTGGAAGAGAGAAAAGTGAAGAGTTTTAACAAAATATATATATATATAACTTTCTTTTTCAATAGGACTAGATATTTTACTTAAAGATTCCTTGGTTACAAACAAAGTTGAACTCTGCCTTCTCAGTTCCACTTAAGACCTGCTCCAGGTGTAGGTAAGCGCCTCTTATGATCTAGCTTTTGTTTTCAGGGGTCATCTCAGCTCTCCAGCCAGTCCCCCAAGGGACAGAAACTCCACCTTTACAAAGGTAACACATGGAAACAATGCCCACCAACAAAATCCTGTCTGCTTGAACAATAGCACATCTCTTAATAAGGCAACACAACTGCCTTTATATCTTCACATGACTCCACCTCAGCACTCCTCACTTTAATTTCCAGGTAGAAAGTTTAAATAACTTCCTCTTGCATCACTCTGCCAACATCAGGAGTTGAATGAGGAACTACCAACACGGAAAGCTCAAACTGTTCAGAAAAGCCACTTCCACACAGACCTGTGCTTCCAACTGTGCCTTCATCTGCCCTTGTAGACATCTTCTTTGCAGACGTTCCCTCAACAAAGTACAGAGCTTGTGTCTACTAACTTAGGAAAACAGAGCCAGGAGAAACGCTGAGTAACAGACAGGGAATAACTCAAATCTTGGTGTGGCAACAGTGCATTATCTAGCTAGTATAATCTGTTTTCCAGGTAAATAAGCAACGAGCTTCACACCATTACAGAATTAGAGGGGTTTGCTTTAGAATACAGGTATACACAGATTCGCTGTGCTATTGCTGTAGGTGGAGAGGATGCATTTTTTTAAGCAACTTTACAGTTTGAGGGCATACGGTTTATGTATCATACAAACAGGCTATTATCGAGCAGAAAAATATCAGCAGCAAGCCAAGCTGCCACCTAGTGGCACTCCGGGGATAAACGGCATCCTTTACAGCTGTGTTCCATTCTCGTTCCCTCGGCAATTCCGGTCCGTCCTGCTCTGAACCTGACAGCGTTCCTCATTTTATTGGAGAAAAGCACCCTTGTTAGACGGTCTCACACCACAAACCAAGTTGGCAATGCCCAGAGAACGTACGATGTTGATGGCAGCAGAGCTATGGCTTCTCTGTCCCTTTGCAAAGCTGAGCAACTTCAAAAACCTCATTCTGTTGCAGGATGTTGGGTACTGAGAAGGCATTTTCAGGTCACCGTATTCCACACAGGCAGAAAGGGAAGAGGAGGAAAGATACAGAAGAGATGCAAATATATCAATTTTGATGTTACTAAACTATGTCTCCCCTTATCTGCCTTTGGTGCATCGGATGAAAAAGCCATCTAGAGACCAACAAACAAGAGAAGTGTGATGGTGTTTCAGGGAGAAGCTTAAGAAGGCTTAATTCATTAGAACGCTATAGAAATATGATCAATTCCCACGGAAATGGGACAAAAGATATTTCCTGCGGAATAATCACCTGGCAGAAGATTTTGCACCATCTCGTAGAATTTTATGATCTTTGTGGAATTCTGAGGTGAATTCAAGCCACTGAGACAGTGGCTTGCGTTTTGCAATGCCCTTTGATAGAGGCCCTGTACACTGACGCAGGACCAAAACGCAAGTAGAAAGCGGTGACAGGAACTAAAAGACATCGAACAAATATGAATTAGCCACTAAAAGCTACAGAGTATCAATGAAACAGCTACTACTAAACTGGTGTTTTCTCTCAGAGAGAGACACAGTGACATGGGGAAAGAATGAAGAAAAATGGCTGCATTGTGACATGAAGTCCGAGCATGCCTATGATGAACACTTTCTGACAGGGGAGCTCAAAATAGAGAGAAGGGAGCAGCCGGCAGGCTGCCGAGGCAATGGGGAGGAAACGATGGATTAAAGGGGGACAACTGGCTAAACGTGGCCTCTCAACTTCTCCCAAAATGTTTCCTGTACGCTGATATACTCTCTGCTGTTAATGACAGTGGTACTTAGTAGCTGCTTTATGGGTAAGCCAAAGATTCCATACGCATATATGGAAACAGAAATTACAATCATGACCTTTCATTAATTTAATCATTTGTTAACGAGTCAAGGGAAATAGCAGAAAGACAAAATATAAGAGCAACTTGAGTGACTTCAAATGTCACTTTGGTCTTTTGGAGGATATTTTAATGCAGTAATTATTTCTTGTCTGACTTTGGTGTTCCTCTAGGAATAGTGCAAAAGCCTGCAATGATTGCCTCAGTTTTCTGACTTAGCATCCCAAATTGTTAAGCTTCCAACTTTGTCACGTTGTAACGCTGAATTTAGCCTGCTTGGTTGCCTGTCTCCCCCTGATTTTTATGGAAAAGTTTCTCAAGAGGAGTTTAACCATCTTTAACAACATATGCTGTCATGGCAAGTACTGAGAAAACTCAGTACTACAGCACTACGGAGTGGAAAAGCACTCAGAACACTGAGTCTCCCTCCCTCTCTCCTGAATCTCCATGCACTGTCGCTGACCAAGTACAAACTCACTACAGTATGCTGTGTACAGTACAGCACTATGCACACATACACGTACTCCATAAAGAAAGCAAAGAAATACCAGTAACACCGATAAAAACATCAATTAGAGCAGTGTACAAGAGTTCAGAAGGACAAACAGCTTATTTGGGATTTAGCTAGAAGTGCACAGCAGCGTTACTGCCTGCTCTTCCAGCCACGTGCCATAGGACCCAGCAGCACCTGGAATGAGCGTGAATGTCCCCAACCTACACCAACACAAAGCACACACCCCTGCCTCAACTCACCTCACCACAGGTCTATGCTAAAACAGTGGCAGCAGACAGCATCCTTCAAACCAGGGCTCCCAAAGCTATCATGGGGACCATCATTGTTTTTCCAAAACATAAAAAGCTGCTGCAGAGCTTTAAACCTCAGCAGGTGTCAGCAATCTAAACGTATCTTGGCTGTAAAGTCTGAAGTCGCTAATCTAATGAAGATAGAATTGGCACAAAAGCAGATTCCCTGACAGAAACAAACTGGATTTTCCACACAAAACATCACATCATCTTAATATAGAGAATTTCATAACATAAGTACTTAAGGGGATGGAAGCATCTACTATGTGTTTCTGGATATGTGATTTGACACAAAGAAAGTACAACGTGGCAAAAATAAAAGAAATGCAAATTTAAAGTGGTTAAAAAGTAACCATCTGATCAAATTAAATAGCCTCCAGCTGCTGAAATGCTTGGCGTTTTATCCAGTAGCACAATATCATCCACACACGTTTCCTTAATGGCACTCACAGCCAAGTCCTTCTTTCTTTGACAATGTCACAAAGCACACAAAGCGCTTAGTGAACCAGATACCTTCTCAAAAGGAGAATCTCCATGCATGTGCTCAAACACCTCCTGTGGATATGAGTCTAAATGACAGCATTTACTCATTTCATACTGTTCTCCTGCTCAGCACCAACATACGTACAGCAATACTCAAGGAGGATAACAATATCTTAAAGATTTTACTTCAGTCATGACGCTTCTTTATTAACAGATCTAAGTTAAATCTTCCTTAGCTATAAGGTTTATCACATGAGTAGTAAAATACAACCTGAAGAGCTCTATCTCATGAACATGAATTAAAGGGAAGAATTAAAACAGGAAAAAAAACAAACACATTTTAGGGAAACTTTTTCAGAAGGGCATGTACTCTAAATTAATCAGCATCTAGTGAACACATATAACAGCAGCACTGTAGGCAAAAGAGTAACTGAACGGAGTTAAGCTTGTTTAATAAATTAATTTCAGTTGTGCCAGAAATTGAGCCAGAAAGTGTCACCTGTGTAAGTTTTATACTGCTCAAAATACAGAGCTGGACCCAGTAGATAAAAAAGGAAAGCACACCTCTAGGAAAACTTAGATCTCATCATTACCATTCCACCAAAGAAAAGGTTTGGACGAGCATCTTTCACAGGCACCCACTGGGCCATCTAGAATAACATAGTATTTTCTGGACAGTACAATTCGGTTCTCTAATTCGTGTTCAAGACCAAAGTTACTTGGCAGCACATCTCATCACCAGCATTTCAAACTCATTCATAACCCCATAGTCCAGGTTCTGAAAACTGCCTCCACTCCCTCCCCACCAACGCCATCCAAAAAAAAAAAAAAAAAAAAAAACCCACAAAAAAAAAAACCTTCAAACTGCTGACTTCTGAAACATGCCCAAACGCAACTTACAATGAAGTCACCACCTCTTAAGTAGAGCCTCTTAGTAAATCCCTTACTAAAGCTGCAAGTAAGGGAGCCTTGAACAAAACATCTGGATCATAAAAAAAAAAAAATTAAAACTATTTTTTGTCAGAATAACTCAGCTGTATTTCATACGTGGACAGAAAAAAAAACAGGTAGGAGAAAGAGCTGAGGACTAATACTCCGTAGGACTAATAGTGCTGGAAGTATCCCCAGTACACTGCTTTAACTACAGCAGATCAGTACAGTGAGAAGGTGTAACAAAAAGTACAACACTCACCCATCTCTGAAGATCTAGGCTCATACTAAGACTCCACAAAGGAGGGATCTCAAGCAAAAGAGGCTTCCTCGGGGCCAGTTGGCCCTTAAATGAGATCTAAGAGGGCTGGAACCAGGCAAATTACCTTCACCTGTGCTTCCAGGGCTAACGGTCTTTTCTCCAGGTGCTCAATCAGTGGTTCAGGCCATGACTCAGCAGCTCCCGTACAAGTGCCTAACAAAGGAAAGGACTGACGCAGAGCTCAAGCCCTGAAGTTCTAGAAGGGGCTGGAAGAACTTTGTGAGCTCACCATGACAGCATCACCTAACTCATATTTCACTTTGCTCAAACATTTCTCTTCAAGTTATCCTTTCTTGTTAGCGCTGAGTGATTTACAAAGCCTTCCGACTTGAAATTATCCACTCCTATCTCATTGGGTTTACATCCACTGTGCATTGGTTTTACTCAGTTTTACACAATTCCCGAGTCTTCCCGTCGTGCAAATGAGTTCCATGGGTTTTTTTTTAGCATCTTGCAGGCCTTTTATATATATAGATATATATATATATATACAGAACGCCCAGACTTATCCAACTGTTCTACGTTTATAAACAGGTTTTGGAGTATGGCCTTGCGTTAGTCACGCTGTTTGATCTCCCCCTTTAGTTCTCGTTTGCCTGCAGGCTTCTGCAGCAGCGGCATCTACAGCTTAAGGCGTTCTTAGTATGTCGGTTCGCTCAAAGGTATCTCAAAGGGCACACCCGCCGCTGCGCTGCACTGCGCCATGCCCACGCCGGGGGGCCCCACGCCGCGCGGGGAGACCACGCCGACGCGCACGCGCGCGCCCAGCAGCTGCAGTGCCGCCTTCCAGTCAGCGGGCGGCAGGAGCGGACCGCCCTTCAGAAAACCGCTAGAAACACGGACAAATCCGCTCGTCCCGGCTCTGCCGCAGCAGCCACGGTTGCAGGAAAGACTGCGTTTCGCCGCCCGCCCCTAACGCTGACGGCGGTGCGCTGAAAAAGGACGCTTCCCCGCGCGCCCTGCCGCCCAACATGGCCGCCGCGCTCCCGCGTTGCACGAGGACTACCGCTCCCAGCATGCCGCGCGGCGCGCCCTGCCCTGCGCGCCCCCGCTGCCTTTCCTTCCGCTTCCGAGTTGCTCGCAGTGCGCGGGTGCGGCGCTCGGGGAAGGCGGGAGCGGAGCCGCGCAGGGAAGCAACGCTCTGGGGCTCGAGCGGATCCCTGAGGGGGGGAATTCCGTTTCCCAAGGTGCCACCGCCTCTCGTTGTGGTGTTCAGCCAGCGCTGCGCCCGTGCGAGGGCTGTGTGGATGTTAAAGGCGGTAGGCTGCGGATCGCATCTGGGTGTGCTGACCTCCGTGCAGTTAGCGTTGCCAAGCTCTGCCGCCTGTCGGCACGGGAGAGACAGAAACGCATCAGGCGTTCTTCAGTTTTGTTTTCATCGGTATTTTGCTGTCGTGTGTCCAGCTCCCCTCACAAACTGGCTTATGAACGACAAGTGCTCTGTTAGGTTCTCTGTTGTTAGAAATACTAAGCAGCGTTTTTCCTTCCAAAGCTGGTAATATCCCACTCTGCTTGTGCTGAAGAAATTAAGTGAAAAGGCAGAAATGGGGTTAACTTACAGGTGAGATAGGGGGATGGAGTTCTGATGATTTCAGCGGAGCTGCGCTTTGCATCAGTAGGCAATCTGGACCTGAGGTTTAACAATCGTTACTGAAAATGACAAAACATTTCCATAAAAAGGATTTACTTGGCCTAGTCATTAGTAAATACATCATTTCGGTACATTTCTGGGAGTTAATATGCCCACGAAGAACCATCGTTACTCGATACCACAGCTACTGTAGCGTTTCTTCTGTTCTTGAGAAACAGCAGCAAGGAAAGCTCATTCACATTTCCCTAAGGCTTCATGGTGGGCTAATAGCATTCTGTAAAACATAATGATGCAGAGGTTTTCTTCTTTAATTCTTTTGTTGCAGATTACTACAAATTGCTATAAGTAAAGCAAATAAACTTACAGTTAAACATCAAGCCCATGACAAGTTACTACAAGGTACTGCTACAATGCAGACATACTTCAGTAGTAGCAAGGAGTGTATTTTTCATTATTCTACTGAAAATTAACGTTAATAAATCAACAAATACAATTACCTAGATACGTATGTGCTGTATGTATGTCAGGGGAGTAGTGGTACAGCATTCACCATGCCAATCCCAAGAGTGGGTCTAGTCAGCAATGGACAAACTAATTCCAAAGGTGACCTGTGTCACCATTCTGGGAGACAGCCAGGCATCCCTAGCAAGGATCCTGTTTTGGAGATGTCATTAAAAATTTCATGCACGGGGAGGCCTCAGAGAGAGGTCCCATTCTGGGTAGAAAGCAAGTCCTTCCTATATTATGGGTTTCCTAAGACGTAACTACCTGGAATGTTTAGGTACCCTGCTGCATTTCAAAGGTACCAGTTGCACATCACAAGGGTACTTTTAAGCCAGGCTCCTGCGTTATCAGACATATTCTGTCACGATTTTTTTTCACACTTTTCCTGTATTTTTTCCCATTAAGATGAGATCAACTTTACATCCATTCCTGTCAGCCCCCTCTTTGCAGACAAGAAACAGATGAAGCCATGACCAGGAAGTAAAGCACAGACTTAGCCACAGGTCTGCATTGCCTCACTGAAGGAGATTTAAGTTATTACCACACACTTCTGACAGCTCAGAAAAAGAGTTTATCATTGCAACTGAACTGGCAAAACACACATCTCCATAAATAGAAGCGCAGTTTGCCATAAATTCCCCATGCCTCAGTGGCAGACTCAGTCCTGGCTGTTCTCAGCACTGTTCCTCTTTGTGCATCCAGCTTCCCATCCCTACTATTCACGCCGTCCCCAGGGATTAGCATCCAGTTCACACACTAAACTGATCTGAGTTTTAAAACAACCGCAAATAGAAGATACTAGGAGCATGCAGTCTGCAAGGGCAGAATTGCACCAACAACTTTGCACTCCAGATTCCCAGTTCCTTTAATGGGCTCATACAGAAGGTAAACGGCACAGTAGGCAAAGTTTGCACAGAAACACTTTTTGACTAACAAAGACTGCATGCTGCTGAAGCTTTCATTCAATACCAAAAGCGTTCCTTAACAGATCCATCTTCCTGTAGACATAATGCTATCTATGGTGGGTTGACATGATGCTTAGAAGTTTCACTGTGCTTCAGATCAAACTCTGTAAGCTGATGAGAACACAATTTAATGAGGTAACCCATTACAAATGATGATACAAGACCTGATTTTACATTTGGATTCAGTGATTGATTGATTTTGGCAAGCACATATTCTGAGACAATACTGTCTCAGGTTTTGTCTTACAGGAGAGGCATGGCTTTATAATGCTGCATGCCTGTTTTCCTTCCTTTGTTCTCGAGATGAAGCAGTAGACTCCCATAACACCAGGCAGTGTTTGTGTTAACAGCTAAGCAAAGATGAAAACATCACCAGTAGGAAATAAAATTTTCTATTAGGCACAATAATGTCTGGGCGACACATGAACTGATTTCTGCACAGGTCTACTTTAAAAATACATGAATATTGAGGGCAAACAGTGACTACTGTCAGAAAGTACACTCTTACTCCATGCAAGTGCTGGATAAGCCTTTATCCTGGGATGTTCAGAAAGTAAAGTATGGGCTAGCAAGAAGCTGTTCCTGTCAATCCTCATAGCAGGCTTACCTTACGCTGTCAGAATGCTCTAAAGTCCGTAAGGATGCTTGCCACAGGCTATCTCACTTCACCACTCTTGTTTTCCAAGCCACACAAGACCACTGCAGCCCAGCCCTGAAGTTCAACACGTGGGCCATTTAAGATCAGCAGCACAGGATCTAGGAGACATGGGTACTTGCATTTCCTCTTCTCTACTGAACAGCTGCTCCAAGTTTACATCAGGCACAAAAAGCAGAAGCTGCAAGTCACTCAAAGCAACGCCGTGATTTCATTTTGTTTAGTCATCTATTGGTAGGACTGGCATTGTGCACCACATGCAGAAAGCCAGACTTTGGTGAGCCAGGGCAGAGCAAAGGACAGCTCTGTGCTGAGCCTTAAATCCCAGATGTCCATAGCAAACAGGAAAAGCAATCCACGTTGGAATAAGTAAATAGCTGTAAAGCTTTGGAGGAGTGCTGAAGTGGTGCTTCTTTAAGTTAATGAGTCTGCAAATGGTTTTCCAGCAATAACACCGTTCATGGCTCTATATTCCTGCTGATCCTAAACGTTCAATACCCAAGGTAACAGAGAAAAGAACGAGAGAGGAGTAAGTGCCATGCTCAGTTAAGAGCAGTACTTGATAACTCTAAAAAGCGATCCCAAGTCACGATCATTTCCTCTCCCCTTGGGCTAGAGCGTGTGGGTGTGCAAGAAAGGGGAAACCCTGCTCCTCACAGCTGCAGAGAGCACACAGCCAGCAGGGAGTGGTGCCAGCTCCTCCGCCCACCGCGGCTCCCATGCTGTGCCAGGAGCTAGAGGTGCATCAGCAACAAGGCCTGGCAGCAGCCTGCCTGCTCCTCACTCCCGGCTGCGGGACCGCAGGGCACCATGCTCAGCCAGAGTGCTATTTCAGCTCGCCTGTCTCGTGCTGCACAGCTGAGCCACGCGCAGCGTGACGCTGAATGTTTTCAAGTATTGCAACTTGTAACGTACAGTGCTTCACAATGATTCCAGTTCAAGGGCAAATTCAGATTGCGTCACTCACGTGCTATAAATGGAGAGCACTAACAGCACGGCGTGAGCCACTGGGAACATTCTGCCCTAACTCACTTTCTTCCATATTTAAGATCCTTCACTGAGAGCACAAAACGCACGGCAAAAATCTACTTCCGCTTCCAAACAAACTGCTTTAATAATCAAAAGCCATTTGAAGTTTTGGGATAAGTGAAGGATGTGACCCCGGGCAGCCTGATCCGGCAGGGGCAGGCAGCCCATGGCAGGGCTTGGGGCCGGCCGGCTTTAAGGGCCCTTCCGCCCAACCATTCCGTGATTCTATGAATAAATACTAATCGAAAGATGAAGAAGGCCCCTGAACGGGCGTTCAGGAGCCAAACCCAGCCAGGTTTTAGCCTGAATGCGGGTTCCGCTGCGAGGCTGTCGGAGGGAAATGGAAACCACCCGTCGCCCCGCGCTTCTTGGAACGCCGGGATTGGGCACCCGAGCCAAGCACGAGGAGCGGCCAGCGGGAACAGCAGCGCGGCATCCCCCCGCCGAAGCCACCCTCCTCCCCTCCCCGCAGGGCGGGGTGAGGGCGGCGGGGGGGGCTCGGCCGCCTCCTCCGCCACCATTGGGGCCCGCGAGGGGCTGGGCCGCGCCGGGACGGCCCCCAGCGCCGCATTGGCCCCGCGGCCCCGCGGAGGGGAGAGGACGGGCGGGAGCATCGGCCGGGGGTTTGTGCGGAGGTGCCGCCGCTCGCCGCCGGCTTCCCGGGCACGGCAAGAGAGCGCGGAGGAGGAGGAGGAGGTAAGGGCTCCCCGCAGCGCGGCGGGAGGGGGGAGTCGGGTTCGGCCATCGCCTCCCCTCCGCTGGCCGCGGCCCTAACGGGGTGCGGCGGGCGGGGCGGGCGCGGTATCCTCCCGCCGCCGCAGCGCTGTGCCGGATGCTCGGCGTGCCCGGCGCGCTGCGGGGCACGGGTGGGCTGTTAGGCTTTTCAGCCGTCGGTGAGGCACGTTTCCATCCGCCGCAAAGAGGGTCGCCCTACAGCTTTTGGTGTGCGGCTTAATCATTAACGCTAAAAGCTGCGTTTCCTCGTCTATGTATACAGACCGTTCCTTTAGGTTAAATACGTCGGGGTCAGACGGAGCCCCCCCGCAGCCCGCTTCCCCCCGCAATCCGTCTCCTTTTGGCTGCAGCGCCGCCGGCCTGTTTTTTCCCACCGTGGTTTTTCTCAGTGTCTGCAGGCGTACCGGTTAGGAAAGAACAAGCTGTCCCCAGCTGAAAGCACAACTATTTACATCGCAGCAGCCACAGCCTGGGTTCGTGTTCCTCACTTGCAGAGACAGCTGAAGAGCCCACCCACCATCGGGGTTCAAGAGTGATAGAGCCGTTATGGCTGGAAAAGACCTTTAAGACCGCCTAGTCCAACCGTCAGCCCATCCCCACCGTGACCACCAAAGCCTACTGGTGGAAAAGGGGCTTTTAGGAGATGAATGTGATGGAAACAAACACGTTAATTAGCTGTGGATGTGTCTTCCGATCCACGCTGTGGATCCTGGGGGCTCTAAATATAGCTAACATTTCTTGCTCACCTCTGGAGCTGACAGAAGTGCGGGCTTTGCGATTTGGCAGGCTTTCAGTTTTGTTGAGCTGTGCTCGGCAGGAGGAAGTGAACGTGCTCTGCTGGCACGAGTCAAGGGCAACAGGAAACAAAAAGAAAATCTCAAGAAAGAAAATCAGGTATTAACTACCTGTGAGTATAGTGCAATAAGGGTGAGACATTGCAGGCATCCAGGAGTAAAATGGAAAATCACTCACTGTGGAAATGGGCCAGTTCCATTCAGCTGGTGTCTAGGCCAAATTCATCCGGTGCAACAATATTGATTCCCAGCATGTTTGGCATTGATTGAGCTGACTGTTCCTCTGTCAATGCTAAATAAACAAATCTTTCCTCACCTAAGATACTACATTAAAGATAAATCGGAGCATCCAAAATAACATGCTCTGAGCTGTGCAAGCTTACTGTATGCCTCCAGAAAGCTCATGTCACAGCCATTCTCTAATTAAGCAACTGCTCACCACATTTTCTTTATAAATGTTTTTGCAATCACCCAGTTTTTGACTGCGATTAAAAGTAGCTGTAAAACCGTATTTCAAAATTGCAGGTGTAATTGTGATTAGAATCTGGAAAACACAATGGCAAGGCGTTCTAGTGCAGAATTATGTATCTCCAGGGTATGCGTATTGCTCACGCTTTGCTGCTGGATCACGTCAGACACTTCTGCCATCCTATGTATTTTTGGTCTCTTTATTACGGTATGGAATACTTTTCACTCATAGTTTTGCTCTTGGCAACTCTCCAATACAAGCAAACATTTAGCAATAACAAGAGCAATCCCTCACTTAACTCTGAGCATGGTTAGTTACAGCAATCTGAAGGTCTAGGTCAAATCTATCTGGTGCAACAACATGGGCTTACTACCAAATGCACCCCAGCTCTTTTGAGTTTCATCATTTGGGCTGTTACTCTGCAAATAACTAGGCAAATCTCTCTGCGTTATTCAGCTTGCTAAATGGATGTGTGTCAATAAATTTTATCTATCTGTGCTGAGCCGACTGGTGTATTTAATTCATCTGAGCTGGAAAAGACATCTGAAAAGTCAATGGAAGATCTTGCTTCCTATGATAGCTCAGGGATTTCAGGGTTGGGTAGTAAAGAACGTCAGACAGAGTAGCTAAAAGCTGCATGGACAGTGTTTTGTGAAGTTCAAGTGAGTAATTGTGCATATATACATACAGACTTAGAGGCTGCTCTTAGCCTTAAAAAAAAAATAAAATCATAATTCCCTTTCCAGTTCTGTTTTGAGAAGTATTATTCGAGTCCTAACGAAATGGAACAGAACTGAATATCACGTCTCCTGTGCAAGAATTCAGCTCTTTAAAATCAAAGCATGTATATTTTTTCCCACCCTCAACGACTCACAGCACGTATGTCATAGCAATTGCTTGAGTTGGATGCATGATAAACTCATTCAACAACCTTACCTCATACTTCAACGTGTTCCTAGTTTTGCTGAGATGGAACAAAGTCATTATCACTCTCATTAGCTCCATTGCAACCCCTGCCACCTCTGAAAATATGGGATACCGTGATGAAGGTGGAGATGGCTTGCCTCGATTTATCTGCAGCACTCCTCATCAGAACTGTAACTGTGGGCTGGTCCGTGCAGAATTGTTTCTCGATGAGTCATGCAGAGGCTCTTCTGGGCAGTGCTGCACTAAGCAGTATCAGCTGGGCTTTGACTGTGAGATTGTTTTCTGAATGATGTAACTGATAGTCCCCCTTCCTATGCTGATTCTTGATCAGTTTTCTCTTTGTTCTTGAAGACATTCCAGCTGCTGCATCTCTTCTATCCCTACGAATCTCTGTGAAGACAAGTTATGTCAACAGCTGCTTTAATCCATTTGGTAAGAAACGGAGGTTATCAGGTACGAAGGAGAGCCCTGCTCACATCCCGCCTCTTGCAAGACGAGAAGCGGACGACAGCTGAGTGCTGCATTTCCACCTCCGAACGCCGGCCATCCCGCTTCGATCCGGACGGGAGCGGACGGCCCGCCACCTGGGACACCTTTGGCATCTGGGACAATCGCATTGATGAGCCTATTCTCCTCCCACCTAGCATAAAATACGGGAAGCCGATTCCAAAAGTCAGCCTGAGCAAAGTGGGCTGTGCCAGCCATATTGGGAAGCGGAAGGAAAACGAAGACCGCTTCGATTATTCTCAGCTGACTGAGGACGTCCTGTACTTTGCAGTATACGATGGACACGGTGGGGCGGCAGCAGCAGACTTCTGCGCTAAGAACATGGAAAAATATATCAAGTAAGTTTGCATGGGGTGAACACGTGGTTAATGACTTACAGCAGAGCCTCTCTCCTTACAACTAAAAGGGAATCTGTGGGCCATATGTTGCTGCTAACCGTCCCAGGTTGTATAGCCATCTAGCCCAACAGGGACAGCAGGAACACGGCAAAGGAGTAGTTCCCATTACAGCAGATGTGCCGTGATGCATTCCTCTGTATGTTCCCTGCCCGGGGAGCAAGCCTGGAAAGACAAGAAAAGAAAATGTGATTGTACCCACCAGGAGAGAGCTGGGAATACAGAGCATAGGAACTGCCTGTTGTCAGATGGGGTTATGTGATCACAGACTCAGTAGGTTGCTGACACTCCTCTGTAGCTCTGTTATGCGCCTGAGTGCTGGAAGAGGCACTTGATCTGTTTGCAGAAATTAGAGGGCTGAGCTTTCAGTGCAAGTCATTAATAAAGCAGTATTACCTTTTCACTTTTAATCTTGCATTATTCAGTGCATGCAGGGTGGAAGTAAGTCTATGAAAAAGATTGGTTAAGGTGAATACTTCTTGGTTAGAAGTCTAATTTTTTATGCATTGTTTGGTTCCAGAGAATTTGCTGCTCAGGAGGAGAACTTAGAAAAAGTTTTGAACGATGCTTTTCTAGAAATAAACAAAGCTTATGAAAGGCATGCTCAGCTGTCTCCTGATGGTAGGTAAAAAAACATTCTACTCTTACAGGTGTGGGGAAGAAGGGTTTGGTTACTGCTTGGTGTTTTTGTACTAAGACTTTCTGAAAACAGCTTGAAAACTGTTTTATTTAATATATGTTTTTACTCTAATCTCTTACTGCAAACTAAACAATTGTGCTTCTTCTTCCCTAAAAATGAAAAAGCAATAAAAAAGTCTAGGTCAGATTTACTGGGGGAGTTATTTAATCTGAGTTTTAGCATAATCCACGCTGAATTTATCTTAACATCATTCTGTCAAGAAAGGTGTTTGTCAAGTTAGCAGGGACTGATTTAAATTGGCAAGGTGCATAATTTTCCTGTGTGAGAAACACTGCCTTCTTTGGGTTTGTTTTTTGTTTTTGTTTTCTTTCTGAAAAGTTGCTATTCCCTTCAGTAGAAAGGAACACTGTCTAAAGTTCCCCTTTCTTACTTGGCTGCTGCAGCTGAGGAGCAATATGAGCCAGAAGTAATACAAATGGTACCGCTTCTGCACAGGGAATCACCAGAGCAGCTGAGTATGAAAGGGAAAACAACAGTCAAGAGGAAAACAAGATTCACTGTGGTAAAGCTGGCACCAGCCCCTTTAGATTTTCTTAGTCCTGGCTGTTAACCAAGTTCTTGTATATGCATACAGAGACTATCCATATCTGAAATTCCAGTCACAGCAGCTGGAGCTTATAGGGAGTAATCTGGTAAGGAGATAAAGGAGTTAGTTCACCCAGTGTTTAAATAAATAGAAAGAAAACCAAACCCAAACAACCTGTCCCAGTGCTGCTACAGATACTGGCAAGCTACAGGACCTTTAGGGAATGAAGCTACACTGTGTCCTTGGGGCTATTTCTACTTCCCTTAAGCAGTCTGTGAAAACAATCTATTAATGGAGTGGTTTCCTGCTCTTAAAGTGCTAACCAAACCTACCTAGCCTCAAGTGCTTCGTGGCTGGACAAGTAGTCTGACTGCTGCGTCACTGCAAGGGATGTATAGCTTTCCTCTTACCTGATAAGAGCTTATGTATCAGAAAAGAAAATCTCTCAGGTTCTGAAACGCAGCCCTTAAGAAGGAGGAATTTAATCTGTAAAGCTCATTTTTCCATCATAACTTAGTTTATTTCTAGATTCTGAAAACCACCCATTGTTTAAAAAGAATAATAATTGGGTTAAAAACCCAAAGTCGTTTTTGACCTGTGAAGTCAGTTTTAAATGAGCTAATGGGAGGGATATCAGTAGAGCAGATGAGCTTTGGATCCAAGAGTCTTCTTGTAAGCCCAGATTTAAAAAAAGCAAACACAAAAACACAAACCTACAGGCTTACGTGCTTCCCTCTATCAGGACTTTTGATTTTCAGTAACATGAAGATTTTGTTATATTTGTGCCCTGCCCAGTCCATTTGTTATTAAGAGAGCTCTTCTGCTCGTGTTCAAGTCTCAGCATTTCCTCAAGAAGGATGCTTGGGAATGTACACTGTTCTGTTACTCTGAACACAGTTTCTGATTATAGCATTCTTTACTCAAGATATAATGAACTGAACAAGAAAAATATTTAATAAACAAGCTGTACAGCAAGCTGGGCATTTTGGAATTCCTCGTAGGATTTTATCATACCATTTAACTGCCTAATTGGGGCTGCTCACTGAAACAAATGCCAGCAAATTTATGTAACAGTCATCAAGATACTGAACAAGCCTTCTGCATTAAAAAACCTCGAGGACAAACAAAATGGAAGGGAAGAGCAATCGTTTAACATCCACAAAGGGCCATGTCCTACAAAGTACTCAGTGTTTCTTAGAGAGGCTGAATGCTTGCATACTCTTCCCACAAGAGCCAGTGGAATCTAAAAATGCCCAGTGCTCTTGACCGGTTGCCCAGCTGCAAATAAAGCTAAAAGGGAAAGAGTGGAGTAATGGGGTGCACAGACAAGTGCAGATTTCTAAACACAGCAAACTTTTGCATGTCTGTTGATTTACAAAAAAAAAAAAAAAATTCAATGTTTGTTTGACTGTTTGGTGTGGTTATTTTTGTCATTGCTGCTCTTTTGAAAGTTACGTAAAATTCAGTGTTTTGCATGTATGCTTGTTAGAAGACTAATTCCAAACTGATTCAGTTTGCCAGCAATAATTCTGAATAACTGTGGCTATTCTAGATGTGATGGTCAAAGTTTCTCCAAGATGGTGCTCACTAGTGTAACACGGGTTATCTGGCATACACTGGATGCTCAAGGCCAACCTCCTTTTCAGTCACTGCCACAGCTGATGAAGTGCAGAAAAATATCTTACTTAAGTCTTATTCCCACGGACAGCCCTGCCAGGGCTCCTTTCACTGAATTCTGTAAAAGGCAGGGGGGATGATCAGGGTGTCCAGATCTTTACTCTACTTAAACACCGCCAGCTTTGAAAATGAATACCTGCATGTTTGAAGGAACATAATTGCCAGGACATGACTATGGGAAATCCCTGTAACCAAAATTCATGCAATTTTGGCTAACACAATGCTTATAATGATATTTAGAAGGAAAAAAAGAACATCCTATGGCAACAATTTAACAGGACTAGAACATGAATTGTTGGCATTATCTTCCAGGATGCTGCCCTTTCTAGGACAGTTTACAATTTAAAAACATTTGAAATTAGAGTTGAAAAACAAGTAAAATAATACCTTATTTGAGTTCTCAATAAAAGTAATCGTCTATGCGTGTGTTCCAGTACTGCTACTCTGCTTGGTGTGCAGGTTTGCTAGTTCTGTTGGACTGCTGTATTGGCCTGCAGGCTGTTCCTGTATCCCCTCTGACAGTTTCATACAAGAGCATAAGAAACTTCCTGCTGGAGGAATAATTTCTAATCATTAAGAGGTCAGGGAGATGCCTGAGTCTTTAAGCATGGTGTTCAATATCTCTTCAGAAACTCATTTTCATTCACTTCTACACATTCAAGTATACCCAGTCACTGTTATATCACTGCTGAATTAACAGACAGGACACAGTAAAGGAAGCTCACAATCAACAAATACATCATCATCCATCGGGCAACCACTAACAGAGATGGACAGTTTTCTGTTATATTGGAACAGCAGTAAAAACCTAAATGTAAAATCTGAATAGGTTTCTTGAGTAAGGACAGAAATAAACAACTGATCATGCTCAAGGAAATTAGGACATTGCTCTGGAAAAATGGAAAACAAACCCTACCCAGGCCTAGTGTGGTCCTACAAGGAAACTGCTGCTGCCTCTGTTCACTGCAGGCACCATCCACCATTCAGGAAAAATAACAGGCAGGCAGTGTTTCCATCAACCTCCACGTTCAGTGCATCTAGCTCTGATCACATTGACCACTCGCTTCTGGAATAGCCATCTTGTTAAAACATAGCCAGGTATTACCTGATGTGTCTGTGTTTGAAGGGCCATCCTGGAAACTCAGCGTGCTGAGCAAACAGCAAAGTATTTTAAAATGATTACATTTAAAAAATAGTATTTGGATTTTTTTAAGTTATTGTTTGAACACATGATTATTTTTGCTTTGAATATGTTATCCTGCAACACTGAGGAAAAGGGAGAGCTGCAGAAATTGTTACTTACATATTTCATAATGCCATCAAGATCACAAAGACTACTTTTTTTTATCCAAAGCTCTCAATTATTACCAAATTGAGTTGAATAACACTAATTACAGTATGATGGGGTTGTTTACTTTGCATGTTTGTCCATGGATCAGAAGAAATCATTCACTGTCTTCATTAAAATAGCCCTATTTTAGTTGGTGTGGGTTTGAACTCTCAATTTTTGTTTTGTATATACACTGATATATATATAATTACCTTGGGAAAATGGGCTATATTATATTCCGAAAATATTCAGTAAGGTGGCCACTCTCGTGTGAGACAGTCATGTCTGGCATCAGTACATTTGTTTGGTTGACTTTTTGATTGGACACTTACCATCAGCCACCCCCAAAAATTTGTCTGTGGCCAAAGATGCACATGTAAGTCTACAGTATGGCCAAACGGGACATTACACAGCTCATCAGGCCCTTCCTTTGTAGAAGACACTGTGGGCAAACCCAAAATGACTACGTGCCCTGTTTTGCAGCCCGTGTCCTTTCATCTCCAGTGTTGCAGGTTTATTTTGTTTGAACAAAGTCCCTGGGTCAATTTCCTATTTGCCTCTGTGTACGTGTTATTTGTGGCAGACACTGTACCTGGTCAGCAGCTCTAGAACTGGAGGCCCTGGACACTATATGCTGGGCTTCAGTGGAAAGAGAGATCTGCTTAATTTTGTCCCAGGTGAAGGAGTCCGGCGGTTCCTAGCCTGGACTACTGGAAGGTTCCCACATCCTCTTTGTCACATTAGTTGAGATGACTTGCAGTAAAAAGTGTCCAGTGAGTGTTAAGAACCTATTGAAAGATCTTAGTTTTATAGTAATATTGTTAGGTAAACAAGATAAACTCTTTTAATTTTAAAAACGAGTACACGTGCTGATGCAGTATATTTCTGTGTTATTAAATAACCTAGCAGCGGTCATAGTAAAGCATTAGAAGTGTTATCCCATCGTCACTGCTGTGTTTTGGAACTGTGTGAGAGATCACATAATCCCTTTAGTCTGACCAGGCCCACGTTCTTCCACCCCTACTAGATGGTGATTCAGTTTCAGAGAAGAAAGCATTCGCGGCATTTGTTTTCCTCAGAGTGCAATCTAACAAGCAAACGTTTATAAGACACAAGTTGGCATGCCCATTACCACAGCTTTGTGTTGTATTTTTGGTGGGTCTTCAGTATCATCCTCTGCTTCCTGATAGCAGGTCTGCTGGCTTTAAGAGCTGGCACTGTAAAGATGCACATTCACCTGAATGACCACCTGTTTATAGTCAGTGATGGATTACAGACTACAGACCAACCTATTCTGAAACCGTATGTGTTTATCAGCATAGTTCCAAAACAAGTGATGAGATGGGAAACTAGTGGCATTAATTTTAATGTTTAAATAAAGTATATTTTCTGCGAAGTAAATGAGGCACTTTTAAGTAGGTTCTTCATTTTACTTCTTTTAGCTGTTGGCTAAAACAGGTATTTTACTGGCTCTACTAAAATTTCTAATCGCACCACTACTTATTATTATCTTATTTTATAACATACCTCAGAATGAGTCTGCACTTGACTTGTCCTTGCTTTCAAGTAGAAAAAAGATGCCAGTGCTTACGTGAATACTCAAGAAGCTTCTGGCACCTACGTGGTTTTGAATCTTGTAGTCTGCATTGTAGCTGTAACACAGTTCAAGGTGCATCCCGTGTCACCATGGTGGATGTTCACTGTGGACTTGTTGGTTAAGTCAGTTAACGAAGTCACCACCAGCAGTAATAATACCTGTTTTAAATAATAACACAAGCTTAGTTGAGATGGCTTTCTGAGGTGTTTTGTTTTTTTGTTTCATCAGCTCACTGCTTTCACCTGACAGCAAGGCTCCATGCACCCATCAGGGCTTTGTGTGGCCCCAGTCCCTTCCACCATCCCGAGTCAGTGCCACAGAACTAAAGGCAGGAGCATGCGTAGTGCAGAGCTCTGCAGAAGTGGTGGTGGGAAGATCTTCAATCGTTACTCGTGAAAATAGGAATATATTTAGAGATTCTCATTGCTAAATGAGCCCCAAATCTCTCTCTGGAATTAGCTAGCTTTTAAAACCTGTTACTGAAACGCCTCGGTGTGCAAGAGGCCTCCAGAGGGCCTTTCAGAGGCACTTGCATGGGCTGTGAGTTGTTCCCAGCTCAGCTTTTTACTGTAAAAGCTCAAGTTAGCAGGAGCTACTGCTTTCTAAGCAGTTCTCCCTAATCAGCGAAGCACGTTTTGCAGCAGGAGAAGATGCTGGCTGTGAAGGTAGGTTCTTCCTTTTAAACAATAAGCAAGCATAAAATGAGGGCTTGGCAGTTCTTCCGGCATTTCCTTCACCACAGATAAATCTGCATGCCTTTTCTGAAACAGGCAGACAGACTTGTTTTTCTCCTTTTTAAGCACGGGTTTTATTTCCCCAGAGCAAGTTTGCTTGCAGTAGTCACTGCAACCAGGCCCCTAAACAGTCAGCTCAGATCACTCCCCTGCCCTGTAAGAGGAGAAGACCGGCAACTCAGGCTCCATCTTGCCCTCCAGGCAGCAAATGTCAAATAATCCCATCAGCATACAAGGGCAGATTGCCCAGAGGCATGCACGGCTGCCAGGTGACTTGCACCCGTTTGCAATGCAAGGCAAGGCAGCTCTGCCTTAGTGCTGCAACCTCCAACAAATCTGCAGGGCTGTAAGAGAGCAAAGTGCCCTTCTCAAAAAAGGCAGCGCTTGCTGGCAGAGCCCTTTGTCTCTTGGCAAGCCAAGGGGAACGAGAGGAAGATTATTAATAACAACAGCAACTGGAGAACCCCACAGACTGTGGCCAGGAAGCGATCTCGAGGTTTTCTTCTGCAGAACTACATGCAGCTCCAATTACAATTACTCAGCCGCCCATTTCACTGCCTCACAGGAGGAGAGAACCATCAGCCTTCTGGTGGGCTACCAATGCGCTCACTGTGCGAAGGGATAAAGACAAGAACCCTGTACCTTGAGAGGAACTGGTGGGACCAAAAAGTTGTTTGCTACAAACTGAAGCCACTATATCTCACCCTGCTTTAACTCCACTCGCCCTCTTGCATGGAGCCATGCTGTTGCACAGAAACACTGACACTTCCCATTTCCTCCCTCTCTCCCCCCAGTCCAAATCCCATATGCATGTTTGTTTGCTATTTTTTTTTTTTATATCTATAGCTTCAGTTTAAACTTAAAAGCAGTTAATTACTGGCAACATAGAACACAAGTTGTCTTTGTTTTAACCAGTTAACACTGGTTGCTTTGTTATAAGTGGTCCTGTGCTTTGAGGCAGTAATAAAACCTCTCTCTCTGATATGACATTTGTAGCAACTCTCATGAACTCTGGGACCACTGCAACAGTGGCCCTGCTGCGGGATGGTATTGAGCTGGTAGTGGCAAGTGTGGGTGACAGCCGTGCCCTGCTGTGTCGAAAAGGAAAGGCCATGAAACTCACCATTGACCACACGCCAGAAAGAAAGGAGGAGAAGGAAAGGTACTTGTCAGCTTGTGTTGTTGCTTTCTGGGGAATGGCCTCTGTCAGGCTGTGCTGCTGCCAGTTAGGACCTGGGAAAAAGGCTGGAAAAAAAGGCACAGCCTCAGTTAAGTCATTTATTTCCATTTAAAGAACTAGGGATTTATTTCCATTTAAAGAACTGGGGACTTATAAAGTACTACATGAGTATAAACTGTCATGGCAGTAAGACCAGCAGAGCTAGGACTGAGCACTGAGCTGTGACCTCATGGTTCAAAGACTCATCCAAGAGTTCCAAGGGATATCCAAGATGTGAAGAAATGTGCTGTAGTTCCCAGGGCAGCACTCAGACCTCTAAATGCTATTCCTTTTGTGAAACCCTTCAAACAGGGCCTCTCAGCTCAGGCCCCCGGTACTCCATCTCATATGGGCAGATAGTGGCAGAAATTGCAGCTACAGATGATGAAACAGTCTGAATCTGTAACTCATCTTTGCTTTCTCTCTTGTGCCTCTGGACAGGATTAGGAAGTGCGGTGGCTTCGTTGCCTGGAACAGTTTGGGACAACCTCATGTGAATGGTAGACTTGCAATGACGCGGAGCATAGGAGATTTGGATCTTAAAAACAGTGGTGTGATAGCCCAGCCAGAAACAAAAAGGGTTCAGGTAAAAGAAAGCCTGGTTTGCAGGGACAGCAATTGGACTAAGGGGCAACAAAGCTATCTGAAGCAGGTGGTGGTACCCACACAGTTTGCTCAGGTGAAACCACATGACCAAGCTTTGGTTTTTACTTGTGGTGAAATAACCCACAACCAGCTGTACATAAGTTACCTCAGATTAACACTAAAGATAGAAATCTGGTCCTGACAGTAAATTCAACAAGGTTAACTTCTAAATCCCCGTTACCACAGTATAACATAGGATAACAGATGAAAGACTGCATGTGATATCCATTACTGTAATACAAAGGTGTCATTCTGTTTGGGGCTTGTGGTCAGATCCCACTTTCAAGGTTAGCACTGGTACAAAGCCACCACTGAGAACTAGGTGAGATTTGGAAGAGCTAAGTCACTGAGGACAGTAGAATTTGTAGAAGGTTACATATTTGGGAGGAAGGGAGAAAGAAAGGGCAGTTGCATCCATCTTACCATAGCTTCACAATTGTCCAAGAAGCAGATCAACCACCCAGCACAACTGCATTCATATTTTCATAAAGACAAAACCAAGTCCCTCCTCGCAGCACTCCCAGAAAAAAAGACTTTGCAACAAAGGGTAAAAAAAAGAAATCAAGGCAGCAGTTTTGCCTTGCAGCACTCTCTTCACTGTTGTGCATACTTTGTACCTTTATTGCAGTTACATCACGCAGATGACGGCTTCCTAGTCCTTACTACAGATGGTATCAACTTCATGGTGAACAGTCAGGAGATCTGTGACTTCATCAACCAGTGCCACGATCCCGCTGAAGCTGCCCACGTTGTTACTGAGCAGGTAACGCTAGCATTTCCTCAAGTATCAAAGCACCACATCCTTGCCAGGGCACAGAGACATCATTTCAATTGACACGCTTAGTTCTTGGTCCACAGAACTGCCATCAGCGTAGGCAGGAACCGCCAGTTTCTTAATGGGGGTTTTGGACAGTGGTATATCCCGTGGAAAGCTTGGAAGCATGCAAGAGCCTGCAGTGTTGGAGCTGGGAAGAAGCAAGGAAGTTTCAGAGCATGCTGTCCCATGTGGAGTCAGATAGCTGCTTCCCTTTCTGAGCAAGATTGTCATGCTGACAGTTTGTTTCTTCCTTCAGGCAATGCAGTACGGCACTGAAGATAATAGCACGGTTGTCATAGTGCCATTTGGAGCGTGGGGAAAGTATAAAAATGGCGAGGTCAACTTCTCCTTCAGCCGTAGTTTTGCCTCCAGTGGGAGGTGGGCGTGAAGACCTGACAGAGCTATCTTTTCCTGCAATAACCTGGACACAACGTGCTATAAGAGAACGCATCCATCTGTTCACAGGTTGACTCAGTGTCTTGTCCATCTCTTCTGCTGCCAGTTATGGAAGATGCAGTGCTCCTTTGGTGCGTAATTGCTGCTTACAGCTGATCACATTTTACCTTATTTATTCAGATCAGCACTGGGGCAGCTATGTCTGGGTTTCTAGTCCCAGCAGCTCCGCACACCATTTCATTTGCACAGTTGAGTCTCTGGGCTTGAGCTATGGCAGATCTGTTTTATCCCAACCCTTGTAACCGAGTACTTTGTTACCTGGCAGCTGTGAAAGTCCAAAACTGAGCTATGCACCACCTTCTTTGTACATTAATACACGGGAACAAATGCAGTGTTCTTAGCAAGACAGAAAGGGAGTTTGTTGTTTTCCTCTGCCATGGAGTTACCCAAAACTCCCCCGTGTTTCAGGAGAAACAGGTAAAATACAAGGGGGAGATGTCTGAGCAATTAGCCTGTGGTCATGTTCTGGTGCCATGGCCATTCCATGTAGCCGAATGATGTCCCAATAGAGCACTGCTTTGCTGGGCTTTAGGCTTTCTCTGCTATTACCTGTGATCCTTTAGCTCCAAAGAGAAAGAACAAGCAGGAGCCATGTGTTGTTGGACAGATGGGAACCCATTGGGCCCAAAGCCCCTACAGTCTCTGTGGACCATGCAGCAGTCCCTGGCACTGTGCTGCCTTCAGTGTGTTGGTGCCTGACATAGTGCATATAGGAGGGGAAAAAAAAAAAAAAGCAGCACATTTTTGAATTGCAGAGACTGTCATCAATTTGTATGTCTTTTTTCTTCTTCTTTTTTCCCCTCTTCTTTTTTCTTTTCCCTAAGAAAAGGAAATCGTTTCAAAGAGCTTTCGCTTCAAGATTATTATGGATGCGTGGAGTCAGGAGAGTTTATTTCTTCACATGTGAGAATTTTCCTGCCCTCTGCCAAAGATTTTTTTTTTTATCTAGTTACGGTCTCCTGGTAGCATGAAGACAGCTGTAAAATGCTGAAAGCAAGAAAGCTTGAGAAAGAAAAGAATAATAACGTATGGCAATTTTTCTAAGTTTTGGGTGTCGCTTCTACTAGGCGTCAGATAGTTGATCACCAGAAGGCACAAAGGGCAAGAGCCCTGAGCCAGCTTGTTGCTGCTGTGATACAAACTGCTGCTGACACGTCAACAGCAGGTCGAGCTGCTCCTCATACCTCTATTCAGCCCCAGTTTTTCCTCACACAAAATAAGTTGCGCATCTCCTGTAGCCTCCAAATTGCCCCATTGTGAGAAAATATGGGCAGAGAAAAATCAGGCTTTTCCCATATAGACAACATCAGATTTTGTTCTGTGAGTGTTTCCAACAGCACCATTGTAAAAAAAAATAATAAAAATAAAAATGAATAGCAAGCAAACCAACCAACAAGAACTAAATGTGAAAGAAAATTGTCTGACACTAAATCTCCTTACAGCAAGAAAAAGTATTTCTGCAATGCTCGGTCCACTTCTCATTTTCCAGTGTGTCATAGGCATCTTTTTTTAGCCCCATCCTGGCCCTACATGACAGCAGTCATTCCATGTGTTCTCCTTCTGGCTGCAGGCTTGGGAACACCCTGCAGGGCACAGCTTTGTACTGACATTAATACTCTACATATAGACAGTATGTTGGTTGTGGCCCATCACTTGGTGTATTTTATATGGTGTGCATAATGTGTATATTAGGTTTATAGGTATAAAGAGCTTGTGACTCAATATTTGTAAGTTTCTATTGTGTTTGGTGCTGTTGCCCAGGCAGGCATGTTTAATGAGCACATAACCAGTTTACAGTTCTAATGCCTTCACTCTCCCCCAGATATCCCCAGTTCTGTCTTCACTCAAGATCAGAATGTTCAGTCCTGGTCTCCCCCTTGTTTACTTGAGGCAAAAGGGCACTTTTAATAGAGCACTTGCAATTCTCAACCTGCAAAATCTGTTTGTAGCAAAAGCAGCATAACACATCCTCTCCTGAACACTTGCAGAGAGGCAGAACCTAACAGAGACTCAGTGAGCTGCTCCAGCAAAGCAGTTATGATCCATTTGCACTGCAGAGCTGACTGCTGCTGAAACAGCAAATGCTCCCAGCTAAGGGTTAACCACACAGCAGTCTTACTGTGGGCCAAAGAAGGGCTACAGTCAGCTTTGGTTTCAAGTGTCAGACAGGCATGAGTAGCAGAGTAAGGATTTGGACATGCCTCATCAACACTGTTCAGTGTCAAATGCCGCTCATTCCTGTTTGGCCATCCATCCAGCTCGCCAGACAGAAGACATCAGGGGCCCTGGGGGTGTTCTGTGACAAGTACACATTGATTTGTTTGAGCTGTGCTGGGTTCTTGCCAAGCTGAATACATGATATCAAATGCAGGGTGGTAATGAATAGCACTGCAGGTGCTCTGGAAAATGGCCTGGCTGATGGAGTAGCTTCTAAGCACTGATCAGCAGGTAAAAAGAAGTAACTTTTATACTCGAGGGGGTTTGGGAGCATTTCTTTGTTTTATCCCTATCTGGTTTGCAGCCAGGTTGGATGGGGCCCTTGACATCTTGGTCTCACAGCTGGCAACCCTACCTGTGGCAGGGAGCTTAGAACCTGATGATCCTTGAGGTCCCTTCAAACCTGAGCCATTCTGCGATTCTATGGTAGCCTAATTTCATAGGGAGTGGATGCAGTCGGGTGCTTCTATTTCCTCCAGCAGACTGATTGTCCTCTCAGAGGAAGGATCTATGCATAGCTGCATATATAGTCTAAAAAGGAAGGGATAAGACAAAGCTTTGCAGAATAGAAGGCAGTGAGGTAAAGATACACTGGCAGTTCCTATTACTATATTAGAACGGTCACAGAAAAGCTTTGATTGGAAAAGACATAGTGATGTCATCCCATCCAGCCTGCTGCTCAAAGCAGGGCTCATTTCAGAATTACGTGCTGCAGCAAAGGGGTGCCTATCTACTGACACTGGACTTCAGAGACTGAAGTGGGGTGAGAAGAAAGAGTGGCATGAGAGCAGTCTGCCTGTGGAACCACCAGAACACAATGAGGTTGAAAGTTTACAAGTATGTGAAAACCAGCAGGTACTTCGTGTGGCTACTAATAAATGTCACCAGTACCAGCTGGTTTATCTCAAAAGCAGTGCAACAGGAGATTACAAAGACACATTTCTTATTCCCTGACTGTTCCCTGTAGTTTTCTGCATCTCACTCTGAAGTGAGCAAGCTACTAGTGAAGGCAGATTGCTTTGCCAGGTGGCCCACAGGTCTGCCCATTCCTCTTTCCATTGCTAACAGTGACTTTCACAATGGTTTGTGCGAATTCCTGCCTTCATGCTGAGCGTTGCCAGACTCTTGAGTACATCAGAAACACTGTTTGGCACAGACTCTCCGTTACCAGGATCTTTCTTTTTCCCGAACAACAGCCCTGGCTTTTCTTGCAGAGGAGATGGCCATCTCCCTTTAGATTTAACTGCACCAAACCTTGTTTTTCTCCAAGAAGTCAGAAAAAAACCTGCAGTGTCCTGGGTGATGGATTTTTCTGACATTTGACACTTCTTAGTGAAGAAGCATTAGGACAAGTCACAGGAATTGCATTTTAGTCATGGGGCTGTTTTGACACTGACGTTGTCATAGTGAGTTTTGCCAACATGTGGGTGTATGGCACTGAGATTCCCTGGGCGTGAAGTGTGCAGTTGGAGGAGTAAAGCCATGCCAAGGCGAATGGAAGCAGCTTATCAAAACAAGTATTTCCTTGCCCAGACACCCGCCCTTGACCAGCACTGTCTCTCACAGTAGAGGTGCTGCAGGAGAAGGTGCCTGGAACAGCTTTAATACAGCACACTCTGAACAGTCAGTCAGTCCCTTTTGGTCTGAAAAGCTCAAGATTAGTGAAGAATTGTGGAGCACATGTTGTGGTTGAGAATGGGGTTGGGGTAAGAAACTGGCAGTATTACTTTTTACAGTGGTAGTAATGAAAATTCTGAAGATCTGGGGCTCACTGCAGGATTTCTGCTGATGGAGAAATCAGGTATTGGATCATCTTTTCTGTCTCAACACGCACAACTGCTGTTTTCAAAAAGCACAAAAGGAGGTTTCTAGCTAAAGCAGTAGCACAAAACAAATACAAGTTACAGTGGTTTCATATTAACTTCTGTGGAACAGAATCACTTAGGCACTTCTAGGTCCATTGGTCACATACCCAATAAGCCAAGCATATGGTATAGCACTCCCCTGCAGTTCCCTGGTTCTGAAGCTGCTGTTCTCCTGCTCTCAAAGCAGAGGTACCAGTGGGGATTCCCCTTTGCCTGGCACATTAAGTGCTCAGGCAGTGTAGTGGTGTGTGTCATAGCTTTCTACAGACTGAAGTGCAATTGTGTACATTCACTGCATACTTTGCCTTAGGACAGTCTATAATTCCTAACGTTTAATGTTTATTTTTGGTGTAATCAGTGACCATAATTAACTACTACTTCATTTTACTGAAGTATTTTTTCTTTTTTTTTTTTTTTTTTCTTTTTAAACATTTGTCTTCAAATTTGTGACTCAAATCTACAGTGGGACAGATAACAGATAAGGCTGTACTGGAATGCTTAAAAAAAGACCTCTAAATAAAGAATTGGCTTCTCACTCTGAGTGTCTTTTTCTTTTCCAACCACGCTGCCAACCACCAGAATTTTGTTTCTCAGTCTCTGCCATGACCGTCCTGTGAGCCCCAGGCCTTTGCCTGTGCCATAAACACATTTACCAAGGCTATGCCTTTCAATGAGAGGGTGCTGAGGCCCTGGCACTGCTGCCCGGAGCAGCTGTGGATGCCCCATCCCTGGAGGTGCTCAAGGCCAGGTTGGATGGGGCCCTGGGCAGCCTGAGCTGGTGGGAGCAACCAGCCCACGGCAGGGGTTGGGGTAGGTTGGCTTGAAGGTCCCTTCCAACACAACCATTCTGTACTTCTATGATATGATATAAAGGCATTCAACCAGCAGCAATAAGTGGTACAAAGTAACCATCTCTGCACTCTGTCAGCCTTCACTGCAGCTTTGGTTAGTCAGGGCCATGTGTCCTAACTTGATATCTCAGCCTCATATATTTTGTTATATTACAATACCAAGAAATCTAAACGTCATCTCTCTAAATACAAGTTTGCCTTAAAATGCTATTTTGTGAACCAGGAAAGCACCTGAAGTAGCTGTCAAGGAGAGCAGTTTCACTCTGTGACACAGTGAAAAGAACAAAGTTGTGCCCTCCTCAACACACGATGATGTTTTGACTTCTACATCACTTCAGGCGTGGGGGGAATGGGTTGATGATCTAAGTGGTCTTCCAACCTTAATGATTCTATTACTCTATTAAATCAGAACTTTTCAGTTACTCAAAAGAAAGAAAAATGGGGAGCAAAGACTGGCCAAGGGTTTTAGTTCTGCTGCGGAAGCATCACTGTGGCAAACGTGACAACTTATTTCTAACTTCTACTGTTCTTACAGCTGAACTCAAATCTACCTTAACTTTCTTTGAAGGAGACTTGAACAAAGTCCTTACACTTCCCTGTGGCCGAACTCCTTTCCATTTAGGATGAATGCAAGTCCTTTTTTGTTGTCCTTTGTTGCCACTCCATTTCTCATCTCATTTAGGATCCTATCAGCTCTAAGATACCTGCATGTACTGATCACATAGTGATAAGGGTCCTGCAATTACTGCTTCTCTAAGTGAATTTCTGGAGCTCAGGCAGCAAGTGAAGAAACCTGCTCGACAGCTTTACCTTTTCCTCACCATTTGGCCGCAGTTGGGAAACAGCTACTGGGTTACTCTGTAATCAGAGCATTTGTCCCATAATGAGTGTCCCTGTGACCTGCTGGTTAATTCACACCAGCAGGAGGGGAGAGGGTGGCCATGTGCCAGCAGCACCATAGCAGTTTTCTGCCATATGTGTCCAGAACAAACAGAGAACAGCCAGGCATTATGGAAAGCAACACTTGCTCTGGCATGGGGCACTCGGAGAAGGTTTAAGCCCTCTGCAGCCCTCCCCTAAGCTGAACATTTGACAGACTCCCCTGTATTAGATGTTATTTCTTTTTTAAACACATACACCCCACAAGCCATCTGTAAATATAATAATTTGACATTCAGCACCATTGCAAATTTCTACTAAGACCATTTCCTCTGCAAAATTGCTCTCTGTTCCTGCTCCTAATATTTCTATGATTCTAACCCTTTCCTGCTTATTTGAACAAACAAATCCCAGCACGAGCTACTAGTGAAGATGCAGACCTGTGTTGCTTGGAGATGTCAGCCAGCTCCAGTTAGACAACATCAAAGACGTCTCTCTGCCTTGGACATCATGAGTAAATCACTTGTAACTAGCAGGCCCCATGACTGCATCACACTGAGAAGCCTGTCATGAAGAGTTGCATGCTTTCCTTCCATTAGCACCACATCTTTCAAGAACATGGCATCCACAATGAGCCCCTGGTGATGGACCAGACCAAGTCATCCTTCTTGAGGGTTTTAGTGGCTGCCCAGCAATGCGCAGCCACGCACTATGCCTCTACCCCTAGCAGTAAGAGCCATCTGCATCCCATTGGTAAGGCACAGCCTGGGCTAGTCCTTGGCAAGCCAGCAGCCTGTTCACCACAAGGAGCTGAAGCTCCCAGGGAAATTCAACGCGCACAAATTGCACAAATTCAGTGTGCAACTGAACTAGCAACACTTCAAGAAACTGCTTCCAGCTGACTGCAGGCACATCACAAGGAAGTGCTGACAACACAATCCGCATGTACAAGGCTCGCTGCATCTCCCTGCAACAGCAAGGGTCTCCCAGAGCAGGCATTAGCCCAACTGCATTTATCCTTACGCGTTCCTTGGGTTTACCACTGAAGTTCTAGTTATGGGAAAGTCCCTTTCTTAGGCAAGAAATTGCTAAGTAGCTATTGAAATTTGATTGGAGGAGTTTGTTTTTCTTCAGTAAGTATTTGATCTGACAGATCTTATCAGTATCATTTTATACTAAGAAAGTTTGCAAAATAGATCTCACAATATTCCTTCCCACATCTAGAAAGGCAACAAGTAAAAAACGCTCATTATAATGCATTGAACCTTTCTCAATCCTGTCTTTTTTTTTTCTAATTTACTTTAATGCCATTTTCTATAGTTAGTGCAAATGGTGATATTTGCACAAAGGACACTACAACTCAGATAGCTTCATGGCTGTGCAGGAATTACCTCTTCAGCGTGTTACCTGTCACTCCATCACTGTTCTGCTGCATCACTGAGAGAAGCGGGAGGAAACATGTAGCCAGATGTCTCCAAGCCGAAGTCTTCCAGCACCCAAAGCTTTACCTATGAGCAGGTTTGACCACATTATCACACTGCCATTAGCAAACTTTCAAAAGAATGAATCTCCTACAGCAAGAAACAAAACGGAGGCTACTCCCGAAATAAAGCATGGTCACTAGCTATAAAGACTGAATCAGTGGGAGCACGTATCAGAGAGATGGAAAAAAATGAAAATTACTCATGGCACTGTAACTACAGGTTATTCATATCATTCCGAACACAACACAAAATTGAGCACAGGTTCACTGCCTTAATGTGGCATGGATCTACGAAGAAGGCGAGCTCATTTTTGCCAGTGATAAGAAGATACTGAATTACCATACAGCAAGTGGTTCTGCTGCACAGTCCAGCCTGGAGCTGGGGAAAGAGGGCATTTCTCACTGACAACCCCAGTCCCAGCACCCTGACTCCAGGGTCCTCTATTGGCTCAAAGTGCTCTCTTGCTGAAGCTCCTCTGTGACCTGCTCTGCAGCACCAGAATAGCTGGGCTAACTGCAACCACAAAGCACACTTAAACACTCTCTAAACACCCCCCTCCCACCCCACAAAGCTTTTGTGAAATCAGTTTGTGCTGAATGCAGTAAGCACAGATGGTTAATAACATTTTATCTTACAGCTAAAGAAATCACTTACTGACAAGCACTGAGAAAGCACTGTGAGTTCTGGTGTTAATCAGGCAAGGAACGTGGCAGATCCAGCTGCATCAAAGCCTGTTTTATAATTGGAGAAAAACTGTTAGCAACCAGCATCGCCATGCAAGTAACCACTACAACGAAAACCCACCTTCTTCAGCACTACCAGATTAGAAAAAAGTATACAAGGGTGTTGAAAGGGGGCATGGGATAGTGATGGGCTGGTGGCTGGGCAGGATTATCTCTTAGGGGTATTTTCCAACCATAACCATTTTATGATGCCAAGCATTAGTAAAATATTTCAGTGTTTGGGCATCTTAAGCTATGTCTCACCAGATAAGGTCAAGTCCTGCTCTAGCAGTTGTCCTCTCCTTGGAAAATAAGTTTTCAATCATTCCTCCTCCTGAAATGTCCTCATGGAACATGATTTAGAACATTCTTTACTGTCTCCTTTCTCCGTATCAGTACAGCTTATTCTTCTAAACACTGTCAATTTCTGCTGGCTTCTCACTCTCTACAATGACACTCTTAAAGCAAAATAGATAAATAAATAAATAATACACAATTTCACATTGGATCACTGCAGATGACCACACTTGTGTACAGAAAGCAAAACAGTATCAAGCAACAAGTTCACTTCTCTGAAGGACAAAGAAACATGGTACTCATCAACTACCACTCCCATTTTAAAAATGTTTATTCCACTGCAGATGTTGCTTAGTTCCAACAAATGCAAAACAGCTTTTTGGTGGTAAATAGCAGGTATTTATTTGAAATGAAAAAAAATACTTAAGTACCTGAACTATTGCATTTAATCATGTATTGTAACTGTGTTACTCTAACTTTTTGCATTGGAGACAAATATACAATGAACATTCAGATATCACAGATTGCACACTAGATAGTAAATCGTCAGGCCTTTTACGTAACCACCAAAAAACAGATATTGGATTCTGCAATATAGTACAAAATTCCACACTCCAGTCTTAGCCAGTTATCTTCAATTTACTCCCGATGCTGTACAAATAAATGGCCATTTAACTAGGGCTTACAAGTTAATAACAGGACAAAAAAAATATACATTGCACTGACACAAAAAGTCAGCTGTGTTAATAGTCATGCAACAAGTAACCAAACTTGCTGAAATTAAAAATACTGTCTAAAAACAGTTTCAACTGCATAAATATTTTATACACAGTTCATTTACTGAAACAAAAGGAGTCTTTAAATGATACAAAGCAAATATAAGTATCTACCAATTTTATACATAAGAAAGTGCAAAATAACTTATCTAAAGTGTTCTGCTATTGAACTGATGACCGTGGGCTGGAGGCAGCCAGCCCCCTCTCAGAAGCATGACATTACAGTTGCACACTACATACGAATGTTAGGAGTACGTGAATAAGTATACTACAAAGAACAAGGCAGGAGAAGACATGTGAGGTACTTGCAGAGAATACAGTCTACTGATGTTAGTGTACATGAGCATATTTTTGCGCAACCCATTTCTACATGGAAAACAAAGCAAGTCTTCGCATTAGAAGCTTGAATGAAAAAACCACTCCCAAGTGAACGAAGCAGTTGCCCACAGCACCAGCTGCCAGAGGAAATACGAGCAGGCGGGGTTCTTCCCCTCCACCTCCTGCCAGCACAGATGTGGTTTTGGAGCAGTGAAACTGAGGGATTAAGTCAGAAGGCTGTGGTTATTGGTTTGCACAATGCAAATGTGGACCGACCTCTACGCTACAGACTTTGAAAGGAATAATGATCCTGATTTTAGTACACTGCCAAAGGTAAAAAGCACAGATCGACAGCGGTGCCCCGTGCCTGCATAACCAAACATAGCCACTACATCATCACTGATGGCACACAATCTTCACGAGCCCACGTTAGTGATACATGCCAGATCTTGCTTTTAATGTTCAAGTTGTACCAAAGTTACTGCTGGAAGCCCTGTTTTGATTAGGGTTTAATTGGAAACAGTTCACAGAACAGAATTCTTCCTTAAATTCAGTTTCATTTTGAAAACGGGAGGCAAGAGGGGAGAATCTCTGAGGACTCAAAAGCATTTAATGGTTGTTAAAAGTGCCTTCTCTTCAGACAGCAAACACATAGGCCACCAGCCCTTCTTCTGAACTACGCTGGCTTCGCATCATTTTGGGAAGGGTCAAGGCAACGTTAGAGAACATCTGAATATAGATATTCCAGCACTCCATGCACATTTACTGAGGGCTTCCCCCCTTCTATTTTCAACAATAAATCTGCCAAGGGAGCCATGCAACGCAGCTTGGGGTTGGACTCAATGATCTCTTGAGGTCCCTTCCAACCCCTATGATTCTATGATTCTACTCATCACAGTTTGGATCCGAAGGGATCTATTTGGGTCAGCTAACCTAAACAAACCTGCATTTACTCAACAGTGTGCAAGGGCTCTAGAAAAGCCTTTCTGCTCATTTGGGGATCTAGTATACATACCAGAACAGGAATTTCTCATTTTACAGACCAGCACATACTTAATAAACAAACGTGTCAAAATACATATTTAACTTTCAGTGCATAAACATATGATACCAGGGTAAAGAGTAAGTGGTTAGGATTAACAAATTGATCTAGAAGCTCCAACCAAGAGAAGACAGGCATGTCTCCAAGGCGCAGGACCCACTGCCACAGGCGGGCTGGCATTTCCCACACTGCAATTCCAACAACAGCTTAAACCATCTTCCTCCTATGGACAAAGTCTGCCCGAGGCTTGTTAGTGCAGGGTAACCTCTCCAACTGCAGCAAAACACACTCATTGACATTCTGCAGAGCAAAAGTAGGGCTGCCTGTCTTCTGTTGTTTTGGGTCACATCCATACTGTTGTTTTGCAGAACCCACTGTGAACATACCTAGACCTAGATCAGTTTGTCACACATTTACAAAATATATACACATATATTTAAAACAAACAAACAAACCCACTGTCAAAAACCTCCTTTGGAAAGCAGTCCACAGGCCTCTGTGGTGCACGTGTTCCAATCCCAGTGGATGTCCGTGTCTCTACTTCATCCCACATGTAGTGCAAAAGAAGTGACAGAGTAGTAAAAAAATACTGCGATTCAATTCATTTTGAAACTTAAAAATGGTAATGGAAATCTACCACTGTCCTTAGGGTCACGCCATTTGCTGACACATGGAGACAGCTCAAAAGCATCTCTGGCAGAACAAGTGCTAACCCATTCCAGAGCGACTGTGTTGTTCCAAACTTTTTTTTTTTTTTTTAATTTTTAATTTTTTTTTTTTTTGTAAATAAGCTACAGGACAACAGTGGTAAAATTCTATGCACAGGAAATTCATTCTGTACCTGTATGCAAGCCAATTGCTATTGACTTAAAGAAGATAAAAGCTGGTTCTTGCACTGCATGAATCAGCTGCTAATGAACACTAAGTAATTAACAAAACTGCAGCTCTGACATATGTATAAAACAGGCTTTGTTAAATATGAACAACACTGAGGCGGTAAATAGTTTTGGTATAAAATGCAACAGAAGTTTACAATTTAGTTCCTGGTTATCTTACAGCTAGAATAAAATACTCCAAGTCCTATTCTCAAAAAAAGTTATCTTTTGAAAAAAAAAAAAATCCATGTAATTCCATGAATAGCCTTATTTAAATTAAGATACTGCGGGCAACTGAAAGAACAAACGTGCACAAACTGGATTTTGAACAGAAATACACATAATGCCTTTGAGTTTTCTGTTTTGTTCTTTTTTTTTCTTGTTGTTATTTAAACATTCATATTTAAGTTGATAGATGAGAAAGATGCCACAACAAAGTATAGTGGTTAATCTGAAGTCCCATGTAACAGGCAGTTAGGTTCATATTTAGATAAAAAGGCCATTATACCTATTTACAATATACACAGTTGCTTGCGAAGAAGGCAGATTTACAACTATCTTCTAAAAAGCCTTCCCTTCCCTCCCACCCCCCACCCCAGTACAGATGACTAGCTCTACAAAAACAAGACAAGAAACGGTGTTTCGGATAAGTGAGGATTTTCTTCATAGCCATGTCAACACAGAGTTAGGGGTTGACAGTTCTATTGTATCTGTGGTTATTAACCATGTCTTCCTGGGCCTTGCTCTTCACTTCAATGTGCTGTTCACCTCATCACACACCTTCCAGCAACACAAATCAATTCAATGATCCCTTATACTTTCAGTGCTTAAAATGCAGTATAAACTTAAGTGTAAACAGACAATATTCTACTCCCTTCTGATCGCAGCACAATGCTCACAGTAGTTCTCAGGGTGACAGCAGGGCTGTATAGGGTCTCCATTTACCACCACCTCGTCAATTCCTGGGCCCTTCCTCCAAGCCCCGCTCATGCTGCAAGTTGTAGAAACAGTTCTGGCAGACTCTGACCGGTGATGAAATCTTCAGACGCTTGATTTCAGACTGAAACCGACTGCACCTGCAGAGGAAAACACCACCGTGAACACGTGTCATCTCCCAACCTCACCATTTTCTTCCCAGGTGTGGAAATGATAATTGTGACTTTGAACACCTCAACACCATCCAAACAAATTTTGACAGACTGTGTTTTGTTTGTAGATTGATAAAATGAACTATTTGCTGAAAAAGAAATATGGGTTTTTTTCCTCCTCATTAGGTTAATTTGCCTAGAATTCATTACTTGATTTCATTCACAGTTGACACTCGTTTCAAGCTGACAGCTTCACTTTATATAAAGGAGCTTGTCTGTTTTTTTCCAACTCTTCCCTGGAAATTTTGACAGCACTGATGTTTGGGGCTGTTTGTTTGTTTTTAATCAGTTCTGCTTGATAAGGGAGTGGGAAACTTCAGTCTGTTTGTAGAGCTCAGTGGTATGCAGCAGCCTAAAATTCTGTATGGGAAAGAATCTAAAGGAGGCAGGTGCTAGCTTACTTCTGGCAGAAGAGCTGCCCACAGTTCCTGCAGTGGTGACGCCTCTCCGTGAGCGAGAACCGGACTGCACAGCCCGAGCAGCTGTCCCCTCCCTCGTCCTTCACCCAGTGGTCGGCTGCCGACCGGCCCGGCTGATCACTCACAGACCAGCTGAACACTCGGCCACGGCCGTCCCCGATGAGAATCCTGCTGTGATCCCTGGAGGAAAAAAGCAAAAGCATTCCCTTGACAATTCTGGCCCAGTAAAGTACAGACAGCGATAGCTGATTTTAGATGTCAGAATATTTAAAGATGTTTTAATGACCAAGATATTAATCAGTGCTCTAAAGAAACAACAAAAAAAAAAAGCCAACACAAAACAGCATTATGCAAAGAACAGCATCTGTATCCTTCGACAACACTGAAAAAATGCACTGAGTGATCACCTGTGAGCTACTCACTTGGAGATGCCGAGGGCGGTGATTTCTGCTGGATGTGCGTTATCTTTGCGATCGAATGCCGTGTGCATAGTTAGTTTGCTCCTAAACACCAACTGACGCTCCCAACGGTATCCTAGAAGGAAGCAGAAGAGGAAAAAAGCAAATCCAATCATTCTCATTTCTACATCCTTCTTCTTCCCCAAAATACCCATGTATCACTTTGTAGAAAGGAAATACCCTTATCTTCCCAAAGGCTGATAACTCTCAGAGATTCACTTCCTGCTCAGGGAAAACACACTCTCAATTGCTCCCCAACAGATCCAAGAAAGGAGAAAATGCAATACAAAGCAGAGTCTTACATTTCACCAAATGCAGCTGGCAGTTGCAGAGAACAGTGACATACAGAGTGGAGCTGGCACTGAAGCCCAGCAGAACTGAGAGCGCTTCGTTATTACTATTATTATTATTAGTTTTTTTCTGTAGCCAAGATTCAGATTTCCAACTGTGGTTAATTTTCTTCACAGCATCCCTATGGTGTTGTGTTATGATTACGTGACTAAAACAGTGTTGAGGACATATCAGTGCTTGAGGTACTGCTAGACACTACTTTCACATCACCAAGGTTTTCTCTTTTTCCCCCCACTCTTCCTCACCCATCAGCAAGTAGGCTGAAGGTGTGCAAGAAGCTGGGAAGTAACACAAGATGGGCAGCTGATCTCAACTGACCAAAGGGTATTTCATGTCATACACAGCATCATACTCAGCAACCAAACTGAGGGAAGGGCACTTTCTGGTAAGGATGCTATTTGCTCCAAAACTGGCTGCACATCAGTCCACTTGCAGGAGGTAGTAAGAGCCTTTGTATCACTTGTAAAAACAAGGCTTTTATCTTCCTCTTTTGTTTGCCTAGTAGACTACCCTTATTTCAACCTTTGAGTTTTGCTCTTGCCCTTTTTATCTTCCTATTTTCTCCCCCCATCCTGTTGCAGTGACAGTGAGCGAGTAGATTAGCTACCAGCCAGGGTAAATCCACCGCAATTTCTCAGGAAAAACTGAGAATAACGTGCAGCCTCAACACAGAAACTTCTCACCAATGATTCTGGAATTTACCAGCCATCTCTGCTCAAAGCTGCAGAGATGCTGCCTTTTAGGTCAGCACTGACAGCAGATTTATCTGACAAAGGAAGCGTACTCAACTTCTTTTACCTGGTTTAAGCTTGCTGTAGTGCCGTGCTTCAGCATAGCTGGGGTGCAGGTGGTTAACCTGAGCGTGAGGATGCATTTTTCCCTGTCCTTCAGAATAATTCACAAAGATAAAGCCGTCTTTCTCATCCAAGCTGAGCTGGTCTGACCAACGCCTGGAGTCATCTGAGCCACTGTCTGCTGACCACGCTGCTGCCACTCTGTTTGAGGCTGACCTCGGTCTGTGGCTGGTGCTGCTGGGCTGACTTTGGCTCTCCTGCAGTTTTGCATCCTGGCCAATGCATGGATCATCTGCATCAGAGTCACTGCTGTCTTCTTCATGGGCTTCTTGTCCTGGATTCATGCAGTAGGAAAGAGAATATCATTAGCAGGGCTGCTTATAGGCTGAGCTTTCCTCCTTTCATGCCTACAACCCAACAGGTGCCACCACAGCACGACTAAAGGGAAATTCGGAGCCTTTGAAGAGGTCCAGCTCCCACCACGGTAAACACCAATAGGAATCATCACATTTTTCACCTCGTTAGCACTGGAGGCAGTTCCTACAACAGTTCTTCTGAGGTAGGATGGGAAAGACACAGTGAGTACAGCTTTCAAAAATGTTCAAGTTAGCAAAAAAAAAACAACAAAAAAAAAACCATTTTAAAATTCCTCCTGTCACTCAGGAAAACAGTAAGCAGTCAGCAATGATGTGACTCAGGGCAACAGAAAAACACGAGGCAGACATGTTATCAACATGTCTTAACATGATGTGAAAGCACAACTGTTCAATGCATTTATATTCTCCATGTTGCAGAAAAGCTGAGTTGTGTGATTATAAGCATCCTATAAGCACCACAGGATCCACATCCAAATCTAGATCGTATCTTCAATGTGAATATGAAAAAATGAAGATAAGATGAGTAAAGCAAATGCCCATCAAGCATGGTCCAAATTCTTCAGATCACAGAAAACATTATGGCATGGCCAGCACTGCTTATGTAAAGTTCCAGTGACGGAACATCAGGTTGTCAACTCTGCTGTTAGGCTGTAATTTTATTTCAAAATAGAGAAATACATAGCTTCTGGACAGTGGTAGCATCCATTAGGTTCACTGTTGCAGAAGCAACCACAGAAAGGAATTTACTCCTCACAGAACGAAAGGAAGAACAGCCATGATTTTCCTTACTCACAGTGGTGTGGGATAACCCTAGGTGAACTGGTGAATGAGAACTCAGACACTTCATGATGCCCAATGGACATCTACTCTCCATTGAGAGAAAGCACCTCTATCCTCTGTTTTGCACTGCACATCCACTGGATTTTACCTAAGTAAAGAGGAAATTGGATAAAAGCCAACTGTGGGTAGGTGACATACCTATTTGTGCTTCCTGGCAATCCTCTTGCATTTCCAGCACCTCTGCAGGCTCAGGAGCTGGTGTTTCTGGTACTTGCAAAAACTCCATCCGCCAGAACTGGAGGGAAAGTGGACAAACAAACTGGCATGAACTCTTAGCTTTCTTCCTAGCTACTGCTAGAGTTAAGACAGATTATTAGAACTGTACAAGCACAGCAGAGCACAACAGGTCACTTTTTTTTTTTTTTCCCCTTTTTCCCCCCAAGGAACATAGGAGATCAACTACATACATGGTTGAATGACAGCTGAACAAGCCTTGTGCTATTATTTAACACTTCAGCTGTTCAAACAAAAAATCCAGTCAATACTGCAATCTGACCATCAGGCTCTGGTTAAGGCAGACACAGGCAAGCACGTGACAAAATAATAACAGCCAGTTGGACTGGCAGTGAACAGAGATGCTCTTTTTATTTTTCCTTCTTTTTCCTCTTTTTTCTTTCCAGGCAGCAACATTTCAGCATACCTAAAAGCATGCAGAATAAAAGCAGCAAACAAAAGCTACAAACTCCAGGCATAGTAGCTGGTGAGCAACAAGTGGCTGAAAGTATAATAAAGCATCCCAGAACAGCAGGACTGCTTTCAGTACCAGCCAGGACACTATGCTGGACAGAATTTACTAATTTATTACATTAAATATTAAATCTTTTTTTTTTTCTTTCCTAAGCAGTGGTTCTCAGTACATACCCGCACAACTCCATCCGAATGTCCTGTCACGATGACATTCTGGGTATCCCACTCATTCATCTCTGACACAAAACAACACATGATTTGCTGGCTCCGACCAGTGAAAGTGTTCACACTTGCAGTAGGGCTGCCATTAATACTCCATACATGAATGTAAGTGCCAGCACATGATACAATATCCCCCTGAAAATACAAGTAACACCTCCATATGTGAAAACAAATCTCAGGTTCTGTTTGAGCAAAAACGTAAGCCAGGTTTGTTTGCATTCTTCAGCATTATCCCAAGCACAGATACAGGCTGGATGGAAAATAGCTTGAGAGCACAGCCCTAAGGAGAAGGATTTGGGAGTGCTGATTGATGAAAGAGTCAACATAAGCTGGCTATGTGCACATGCAACCCAGAAGGCCAACTGTATTCTGGGCTGCATGAAGAGAAGCATGACCAGCAGGTCAAAGGAGGTGATTCTGCCCTTCTGCTCTTGTGAGACCCCACCTGGAGCACTGCATCCAGTTCTGGGTCCCCCAACACAAAAAGGACATGGAGCTGTTGAAATTGTGTCCAGAGGAGAGCCATGAAAGCAATCAGAGGGCTGGAGCACCAACACTATGGGGACAGTCTGAGAGAGCTGGGGCTCTTCAGCCTAGAGAAGAGAAGGCTCAGGGGGGACCTTATAGCAGCCTTCTACTACCTGAAGGAGGCCTACAGGAAAGCTGGGGAGGGACTGCTTATAAGGCCATGTAGCAACAGGACAAAGGGAAATGGTTTTAAACCGGAAGAGGGTAGATTTTAGACTAGATAATAGGAAGAAATTCTTTACTGCAAGGGTGATGAGATGCTGGTTACCTAGTGAGGTTGTGGATGCCCCCTCCCTGAATGCATTCAAGACCAGGCTGGATGGGGCTGTGAGCAACCTGGTCTAGAGGAAGGTATCCCTGACTATAGCAGGGGTTTGGAACTAGATGATCTTAAAGGTCCCCTCCAACGCAAATCATTCCATGACTGCAGCAGGAACTCTGCAGTAATTCCTGTTCAGGCTGAGTTTGAGACCCTAAACAAAACTGTAGGATGATGCACCTTTTTTATAACTGTACAGAGAAAAACAGACTTATTAACAACTTATCTGCTGAACTTATAGCTTTTGTTATTTTATTAGATCAATTCCTTCATTTATCGTCAATTCTACAGCATATTTTAAGTACCTTCCATTCCCAATTTTATGACTCAGCTCAAGCCTCCACTCTTTTTCACTACCATGTGCTACATTAAAGTTCATACGATTCCCTCCTTATTGAGAAAAGGGCAAGAGACAGCCCTTCCACCTAATGCAGAGAAGAATCCGGTAGCTGTTTAAAACAGCAGCAACACTACAAGTGGATAAGCAGCTAACAAACTGTGTCTCTTACTACTCTCCCCTTTGCATTTCAGCACTGTTTTATCTTGGTTTCAACCACTAGATTGCTCCAGTTGGAACACTGTCCATCCAGCACTGATGGACCAACTAACACAATTTTCACATTGGGCAAACACTTCAATGTGCTGGATAGATGGCTACGTGTAGCTTACAGACAGTTGACTGTTTACACTACAACTGTCATCACAAATTCATCTCTTGTACCTTCTGCTTCCTTTGAACTTTGTGTAAGAGAGCAGAAATTATCAGAGATCATGTATTAATCTTTTCCTAGCTCCTGTGGTAGGTCTTACAACCCCCTCTGAACTCTGCACTGGTTACACTGCCGCCAGCACTGTTAATAAGATCTGTCAAACTCAAGTTGCTCTGAAAGGAACAAAAGATACAACTTATTCCCTAAACCAGGTAATTAGTTTTAATGTGAGTTACACAAGTTTCCCCTAACCAATGGAAGAGCCTAGTTTGATTTTCTTTAACAAGTTTACCAATACCAGATTCTTGCTAGCACTCCCACTGCACATGGATGTTTGCTTCTTACCGTTAATTCATTTATACAGAGTGCTGAAACTGGAGCCCTGTGACCTCGAAGCTGTGTAAGAAATGACAGCTTATTCAAATCCCAGATAATGCAGGTGCGATCCCGTGAGCCACTCACGATGATGTGATAAGCTAGTGATGCTGTTAAGCATGTGACAGTGTCAGTATGACCCAGTAATGCCTGCAAAAGACAAAAGGAACATGCTGCAATCAAGTGAGAGCACAAAAGTTGTTGTATTACATCTTAAGAGATTCAGGCAATGTGAACACGAACAACTTATCAGAAGGCCCAGCTGGACTGAAAGCATTCACAGTTGGTGACTGCTTCCATAACTGAAATTGACAGGAGTCATTTTCTGAAAACCAAAATTCACTGCAAATAAGGACTGGCTCCTATTTAAAACCTGTTGGTGTTTAAGAAATGACAAAGAAAGAAGAGAGAAAATTACAACCAAGCAGGCAAATTTAACTGCAAGGAGAAAATTACAAACACCTGCTTTGAGAAGACCTCTTTTCTACACTTTAGGCCTGAAATAACAGTAGGAATAGAAATCTGGAATACAGCTGCATTTCTTCTGTTTACCGAATTACAAAGTCACCAGAAAAGCTACAGCAACTGGACTTGCTCTGCCTTTGTCAGTGGGGACACAGTAAGTGCAACTTCAATATGTTGCTCTAAAATTCAGGATACAGTGTCTCATCTTGAAGTTACTGTTAGCAAAACACTTCTGAAAAGCAGCTTCAAACAGTCAGTGTTGGAGACCAGTGTCAAGAAGTTGATTAATAATTCTCTAAATTTGTTCAGCTAAGTTTTTCTTAAAGTTTTCCTCCGGAAAAAAAAAGTCCTAATATTAAGATGCTATCAGGAAAAGTGACACTTACAATCTGGTTACTTAGAACAATGACATATCTTCTAGGCTTTTTTTTTTTTTTTGTATGTTTGTTTTTGTTTGTTTCTGGTGGGTTGGTGGTATTTTGTTGGTGTGGTTTGTTGGTTGTATGCATTTTGTTTTGCTCTTTTTTCTAACTTGCTTCTTGGCTTTTTGTTTAGGTTTAAGCACACACACAAAACTTCCTCTGCACTTAATGGCAACTGACTTAAAAACACAGGTACTTCTTCATTTTATTCAAGACTGGCTTTTTGAAGTCACAAAGCAAAAACAATGCAAATATATCCTGAAGGAGTATACTGTGCTCTGCAAACAGCATGCTACTGCCAGAAAGAGCAAAGTTTGTGTCATGGTTTTATGATTTTTGGTATTGGTATTCCACGTCATAACAACATGTAGTGCATTAAGAGTTAAAGAGTTAATACTCCAACTCCATAGATCATTGATATTTCCGGGTATACCTGTCTCAGAAGAGAAGAACTACATTCCCCAGAGGACTTTGCGATGCTTTGCATTTTTACGTATTTTCCGCTCAGAGGGAAAAGATAAAAACTCTCTGTGGTCACGGGACACTCTCTTTCCTTCGGGATCGACTCAGCAGTAGGTGCTCGCTGCCGTATCGCCTTCAGCGTTAGCGTAAGGCCTTCGGTTTATCGGACACTCTCTCTTGCTCATTTTATTTGATTTATTAGCTTCCATTCCAATTATATTGTATTATATTGTGTTATTCTGCTTTCTGATATCTTATTTAGTAAATTAGCTTTCCTCCTCAGACCGTTGCCGCTGTTTTGTTTCTAGGCCCATCTCCCTTTTTCCTTTTCCCTTTCCCCCTTCCCCTTTCCTGGGGCGTGGGTCTGCGGATCCCCCACACCAATCGCCACGGAACCGGGCCGATCCAGCCCAGTAAACCATTGACAGTTTGCCCAGAAACTCAATTTAAATTAAAAACTCCAAAAGAAAATACAGTAGTTTAAAAAGTGGAAAAAGGAAAATGAACAGTAGAGACAGCCTCTTCTGCTTCCCTCCCTGTCAGTCTTCAGATGGGGATATTTTATAGAGTCCACTACAATAACACAGATTATTCTACATAAAACACATCTGCATACTTTTTCTTATTCTTTTTCTTTTTTCAATAAAAAAACATTAAAATTTACTTTAAAAAAACCTTGCTAGCCTATCTCCCATTTCTACAACAAGCTCCATGTGGTCAACAATCTTCAAAATCATGAAATTTTTAAGATACATTTTTCCTATTTTCAGTGTAGATCACTACTGGGACTATTCAGATTTCCAAAAGTTTACTCAACTCAGAGTTTCAAAGCTTACAAACTTTCTTTGATCTTGGAACATCATTTCCCTAATTGACATCTCTGTTGTATTTTTACCTGTTTCAGTGTGAGGGCTTTAGCTTTTTCTTTGGAGACGCCCATTTCCCACACACACACCGCAGTGCTTGTTCCCCCAGTGATAACCAGCTTGGGGTTGGGACAAATTGCACACAGTATCTGACCCCATTCTGACAAACATTCGTAAACAATTACTGCCTGGAAATAAAGAAAACAGAGAAGGATTACTTGCAGGATTAGAGTTTGGTATGAAAAAAATAAAAGCCCAAGTGCCATCCTGCAAACTGAATCATTAAGTAACAAAAATCTTGCTGTTGGCCCTTTTATTTACATGTTTTTCTCAAACACAAATAATTCCAGCCTCTGCCATAAGATGCCTCCTGAAAGAACACAAGAGATAAAATTTAATTACGTGACTTAATTCATTTGGTTTTGGGATTTTTTTGTTTGTTTGTTTGAAGTCCTGTTAAAAGTTATTATGAACTGGGTTAAATTATTCTGCTCATGTTCTGAAGGGAAAAACTGGATAGGGATAAACAAAACATGAAACACAAAAAATGTTATTAATTCATATGCAAACTAAGTTTCCCCCTTTAGATTCCTTTCGCTATTAAACTGATTTATTTTAGCACATTCATCACTGAAATGAACTTCAGATGACAAACCTTGTCCGACTCGTAGGTACCCAGTCTACAGCTGAGGTCTGCATAGCCCCAGGCAAAAGTTTTATTCCATGTAGGTGGGATGAGAACCTTATTCTGTTCAACTGCCAGAATGCCTTTATCAGTACATACAATCTGTCCCACAGGCTCCTTGAGCTCTGAAAAAGAAGATACAGTTAACTTTTACTGAAGAAAAAAGACTGATACTTTCCAGTCCTATTAAATACCAGATACTCCACAAATGCCAAATCTTTGTATTGCTTAAACAACTGCTCTGGTCCCACCTGCAATGTTACAGGAGACATCTTTCAAGCCAGACAAGAGACAGACGTAATCCCTTTGATGCTTTTGGGCATTGAAAGTGACTGAGCAATTTTCAGTACAATAAAAAGTAATTTTTTTTGTATTGATTCCAATGTCTTGGCTGAACATTTCCACAGGTTGCATTCCTGTGATCTCTGTTGTTTTTTAATCAAGTTTTGCAAATATTGATCAACACTTTATTGTCCCCGATCCTTGAGTATAGCCCTGATATGTTCTGTGGAATGGTACATCCTTCTATTTTTATAACACACACCAAACCATTTAAACAATTAAGATTTACCCACTTTGATAACAATTAACTTTTAATCACTCCAATGCCAGAGATTAACTCAAGACCCATTCCTTTGGTCTCAGCACAGTTGCCAGTACCCCTGCCTGCCAACATTCTCAGCATTTTTTGCACTGGGGAGGAAAAAAAGGAGGGGAGGAAAAAAAGGAGGGGAGGAAAAAAAGGAGGGGAGGAAAAAAAGGAGGGGAGGAAAAAAAGGAGGGGAGGAAAAAAAGGAGGGGAGGAAAAAAAGGAGGGGAGGAAAAAAAGGAGGGGAGGAAAAAAAGGAGGGGAGGAAAAAAAGGAGGGGAGGAAAAAAAGGAGGGGAGGAAAAAAAGGAGGGGAGAAAAAAAAGGAGGGGAGAAAAAAAAGGAGGGGAGAAAAAAAAGGAGGGGAGAAAAAAAAGGAGGGGAGAAAAAAAAGGAGGGGAGAAAAAAAAGGAGGGGAGAAAAAAAGAATCCTTCTTCCACAGCAAATCACAGAAAGTAAAGCCTCTGTGGGCTTGCAGTCAATCTCCTGTGCACCCTTCAGACATTCCTGGAATTTGCTTCCAACACTTCTTGTTCAAATTTCAAGAAATGCCTGAACTCAATTTCATCCCTCTCTTCTAAGAAATTATTCTGAAGTGGCACAGATTTGCCCTTTTCCAAAATAGACCACAAGGGAAGTAAAAACAATCTTCCAGCACCAAGGTACCCAAAATTTGCCTCTCCCTCAGAAGTACAGACAAATATCAGGCGAAAAAGCTAAATAAAATATAGAAAAATGCTCCAAGTGCTGTGGTTTTACCTTTCACTGGTGCAAGAGATGGCCGCAGGTTGTCCAAATGATGGAAAAAAATCTTGTCACTTGTGGAACCGGGGGGCACAGAGGTTCCCACAGTCTCCCCATTCAGACGGCTTCGAACACGTTTTGGAGGATGTGGCTTTTTGAAGAGCTGAAATTCATCACAAAATTACAGATTTATAGGACCATGAACTAAAGAAGATCAGTAGTGCTCCATTCATCTAAAAATTCTACAGGTCATCAGTAGGCAAGCCCTGACTAAGAGGGCATATCACTTTTTTTTTTTCTTAAGAATTATTATAGAAATTAATTTATTACAGGGAAATGGCACATCCACTGTTCCCCTCTGATGCATTAACGCTACATTTTCAGCAGTAGCATACTTATTTTTCCAGTGTTTTTTTTTTTCTTTTTCTAAGTTGACCCATAATGTTGTAATTCTTTTAACCTTTATTTTTATGAGTGCAAAACAGCAAAAAAGTCATTTTCCAGCTTGTGAGCAAAGCCCCAGTTTTTTCTTTGTTGTACAAACAGATTATTTCACCTCACTAGAAGAATATGAACATTCTCAGGAAGTTTAATTCCTCACTTTCCTTTACTGCTTCAATACATTTCAGTCCATGTGTCACCTAGCAAACAGAAATTCTGCAAATGGTGTACCTGCTTTGGTATCTGTCCAAAGTTGTTAATGAATCCTATAGTAGCTGTCTCCTTTAATGGATCGTTGATGTTATATATATCCACTTGCCCCTCATAGAAGAGATGGTGAAAGACATTTACAGCTTCTACTGCAGCAGGACCTTGTTGTTTATAGCCAAAGATCAAATCTATCCACTCATGCAGATGTGCACTCACAAAGTCACATTCCAGAGCCTGAAATCCAAAGGACATTCATTAATATTAGCCACTTCAATCACCAGTTGAGTCTACTACGCCTGGCATAAAGAAAAAAAAGCAGAACACACTGATATATTCTCAATATGTTTTGATAAAGCTTTTTCAATTAAACAACTCCAGCCTAAACATTCTCTCTAGCCAAAAAGGAAGAGGAAATGCCAATTCTGCGGCTATTTGTAATAAATAGCCATCAGCTCAGAACTCACAGACCAGATAGCAGCTGCAAACGCATGAATCAAGTCATGTTTGACTTGCAGTATAAAGGCACAACTGACATTTACTATTGCCACTAAAACTCAAATTACCTCCCGATGAACTCTGATAAATTCACGAGGGTCTCCTTTTGCCCATGGAGGGAGTATTACATCTCCAAGTTTGGTGCCATTTTGTTTGCAACCTGTAAAACAAATTAAAAATTTGGAGATAAGCATCAAAACCACACAGCAACAGCAATGGTTTTTAAAATCAACAACAACAAAATCTAACATCTTTCTTTAATAACGAACCATCCTTCAGAGTTTTCTTCTAAATACTGCCTGTTCTTTGAAGGTCAGGCAATAAAACCTGAAGATTTCCAACTTTGTTGTTCAAATACGATACCTTGAAGGAACAGAAAAATAGGAATGACTCAAACATTCCTTGCTAAGGCTTTTGAAGATGACAATATTGTTTCCAAGTTTTGTTGATACAGCTTGCACCGAAACATCTGATACCCAAGCAGCTGTGCACCTGGCAACTAGAGCTACCACTGCACCAAGGCACATTTCTTTTCTTCGCTTCCAAGTTAGCATTTGTTCATGATATAGAAACAAATAAATGCAACAGCCTGTATTTTAGAGAGGAAAAATCTTCTGTTGAGCATGTAAATCGCAGCAGATATGTCAGCTGGGTGTATTTTGTAGGAAAATAAATCCTGGTACTCAATGGCTTATCAGGAAACCACACTGACAAGACTTGGTGAAACAGCTTTTGGACTTCAGATTTGTTTTCTTCAAAATAGAAACAGTTTGTGCCAAACAACTGCAATGTTGTTTTACCCATGAGAATAACTACACAACAGTACAATTCATGTATTGACACTGATGAGCTAAGAGCTGTGTGCCACAAGCTTCATACCCAAGGGCAGTAGTCAGTTCCCTGGGCATGGTCTGGTCACACACAGTTGTCTGGGTTCCAGAGAGCTTACTTCTCATTCGGAATATTTAATGCTGGCATGTTTAGACTACTAAAAAACTATCTGACTTCTCAGTTATATTCCTATGTCGACATCTGTTGCTGAGAGACAATTCACACTTCTTACTAGCTCAGAGGAACACCAGCAAGCTTCCAAGTTTACATGGGTGTACAAGCAGTGTCCTACATTTCTTGCATAATCTCATTAGGCTTTGAATGTTTTTTTCTCTATTTGGGAGCAAGGAAATAGAATGGGAGTAGAAGTATGAAATAACACAAAGTATCACACTATAGCAATTAAGAACAAAGAAATTTCCCATTGTAGTTCTAAATATTGGTTGAAAATGTTCTTTTGTCTGATGATAACAATCTAAATTTATCAGATGCTGAACTAAACAAACAAGTTCAATATTTTTATGGTAATGGCCATACTCTCCTATGTGAAGTACATTTGGGAGGTGTTCTCCAGGTCCTTTTTTCCCATTTGCTATTTCAAGAACAACCTTAACAAAAGCAATCTCCAACAACACATTTTGAACAACAGATATGAGGCTGTTTAAATGTATCATGCAATCTTTCTTATGGCTATCAGATTCACAGCACAGAACTGAGAAGAGCTTAATGCCTCAGTTAAGTGTGACATACATTCCAAAGAATATTTATCTCCAGTGGCCAATGTAAGTGAAATCAGACTCTTGTTAAGTAATTACTGTCACAAACTAAGAGCCATATTTCAACAAAACCTTTAGAAAGTGAAACAGCAAACAAAACCTTTAAATGTGAAAACTGTCAAACAGGTCTTGCAAAGCCTGAAAACACTAAGGAAGATGATATATAACAAAATGAAGGAACATATTACATAGAGAAAAAAGGAAACTAGAGAACTCCAGGTAATACCTTGACGACCTGAGTGTTTAAAAAAAAAAAAAAAAAAAGTGGTTTAATTACAAATAGAATGGAAAAAATAAGATAGATAAATCACCAAACCAACCAACAAACAAAACCACCTCAATGCAAGCCAAAAACATTTTGCTTATCTAGATGTCTTTCTTAGCAATTGTCAGAACAAACTATTCATTAACTTTTTAAAATGATCACTTGCTGCTTGAGAAGCTGAAGTAGATAAAACTGAAAGACAAGAAGGCATCACAAAAGTAAATACTAACTCCTGCTATATTCTTACTGGTGAACAAATGAGCTCTGTATCCATGGAACTTTTAAAAATATTATACAAACATGGAGCCATCTATCCCTTCCTCATGCAGCTGACTGCATCATACTCTTCCCACCTAATGGGTTTTTCTCATATCAGACTACCTGTCCACACTCTCGCATCGGTAGCAATGCTATCAGCTGTTTTTGCTTACCGAGATCAAAATTGTTGGAATTGAGCAAGAACTCAGGGAGGTAGAAAAATTCTGGGATGAGTTCCTTCACATCTGCCATGTTGTGCTTTGATGCTGAGTACCAGGCCTCACGCACACTGTGAAACATTCGATCTGCCAGGTCAAAGTGACCACCCTGAGGGACAAAGGGAGAAGCATCAGACCACAGCACCTTGGCTGACAGAAGGAGAACCAGAACACACATACACAAGGTATCAAGATAGAGATCTTCAGAATGTTAAGAAATACACTCAATCCTACTTCAAATTTTAGTCTAGGGAAATATAATCTTAATGAAAATACATTTTTATCTGCTTGATGCTTTCATCTAGGACAATATTGGAAATGTAGTGTTAAGACTCCAGCTCCCTCTCAATCTATCAAAAATTTCAGGCTCTCCAAGTTTTAGTTTATTTTAACACTCAGTAAGAAACTCCTGGGAGTTTAAATTTTTTTTTTTTAACAGCTTCACACAAAATCAAGGAACTGGCACACGATTCTTTCAACAGCAGACAAGTAAAGCTTGATGAAAAATGTAATTTTTTCGCAGCAAAATCATCTTTGGTTTTTGTTTCGTGCTATTTTGTTTGTACATTTTTTCAAAACATTCTAGCTTCATGACGAAATCTGAATTTCGCTGCATCATTCATTAAGTAGCCACAAAGATTTTTTGGACCTACCCAACCTGCAATCACTCAGCTGATTTTTTTTTCTAACATGTTTTATGAGAACAAAGCAGATAGGTCACATTTTGTCACACAGGTCTCAAACGTACAGCAGGAAAGCAATACAGGAAGTGAGGTCTTATGCTTTTTACCTGTAGTCGTAAAAAAATCTGTGTAAAAGGCTCCATCCGGACGAGATAGGAAGCCACTATCATAGCAGATGAATAGTGGGTCCCATAATGATAAGCTGGAGTTTCACCTGCAGAAAATCAAACGTCATACATATAGATGAAATTAAGCAGTTAGGTGAAGCAATTACTGGTGACAGGACTAACGTTTAAGATTTTACATTTAAAATGATACATTTAAAATTGGCACATGTAACCTTCATTCTAGAGTCATCAAAACTGTATGTTTTCCCATGGCCATTTCAGAACAAGCTGCAGGGCAGTAGCTGTAATTCAATGGGCTTCTGCTCAGCAAGACAGCCTGGTTAGTCTTTTTTCTTTCTTATTTTAAATTTGTAATGCCTGAAGTGTTCCAACACAGCTATGGTGATTTCTGCAGATAGAACATTACTTTCATTCTTCTTGATTACTCTGGAAATAAGGCTTGGGAAGAAACAGTTCTCAGAATTGCTGGCTACAGATTATTTCAGATGTTTTTTGGCTGTGCAAAGAGAATACATAACTTGACTGTGATCCACTTAAACTCAAGAATTAACTAGTGCCTAGATTTCTTCTAGATAGTAGCAAGGAAAGTGGTACTTCCTGAGCAGGAAAACATACATCAAACTCAGAAATGAAAAAGCTGAACTGCTGTTACTGCAGAGGTATTCTCATTCCTCTGTACAACTTACTGCCTTTCAGCAGCACTCAAACAGTACTAGTTAAAGAGAAAACTGGATGTGTGTTTCTTCTGCACTTGCCCATTTCCAGCCTTTAGACATTGTTGAACTGTTTTGAAAAACAACTGTCTTGTCTTCATTTTTATATATAAACGCATGCTGGTCAGATTTAAAAATCAACAACATAACAACACTCCTTTGCTTCAAATTTAATATTTGTTCATAGGTCCCTAAAAGACCCATGGTAGGGCTCTGCAAATCCACTTCCAGAAGTCTTGAGCCATGACATCCTTCCAAACTGTGGCAGGCTCGTGCTTCTCTTCCCGCAGGATATACCATTTCTTACCATTGGGATCTTCCCAGTCTTTGTATCGTTTCTTGTACTGGGCCAACCTGTCTTCTGTTTGAGCTCCCATGGGCTTTGCCAGGTTTCTGAATGTCTTGGGATTTGTAAGATCCAATTCCTTTAAAAGTAAAGCAAACATCAATTCAATTTTAAAAACACATGCTTTCCAAGTGTACACAACATCCTTCAAGATATACTTCAGAAAGCTAATGCGAAAACTTACTGCTGCACTCTTGCACACTGCTACACAAAGGAGATGCAACTGCCTTAGAACAAACAGAACATGAGGGCCTTCTGTCCAACAGTATCCATAAAATCAGTATGGGCAAGGACCTGCTTTTGCAGGACTGCCAAGTACCTCCAGGATCCTAACCGCTGACCCCATGGGTTGGACATCACAAAACAGACAAAAATTAAAGAAAAAAAAAAAAACCAATAAAGATACACCATGGTTTTATGAAGGCAGTGCAAGCCAACTGTAATACTCACAAGACTCGAATATAAAAAAAAATTACTGATAGGATATTTTATTTACCTCTGAATCATAGTCCGCAAGGACCCAGGGAAAGACAGGGTACTGCATGAGATCATTGTAGGATCTGCCAGCCAGGGTGTTTAAGTGCATCAGGTACTGGAAGTTACTGATTTCTCCTCTCTGAAGGAAGACATAATGGAGCTGTAAAGACCTCACTTCACAACAGTCAACTGAGCCGTGAGACTTCTCGGATGTTTGAATCAGCTCTCTCCAAACATACAAAACTTACTTCCACATTAAAAGTATAAATAGCGTTTGGGCATTGCAATGATAGAATCATTTACTATTTGATGATGAAATAGATCCAAAATGAAATATAATTTGAGCACGAAATACAATCAGTTACAATACTGAGACACTTAACCTAAAGCAGTATATTCTACCTGTTCATAGGATGCAACTCAGGCGCATTAAGTACACATCACTACAAAATGTGCCATTATAAAAAAATATCACACTTACCTCCCATCTTTGAGTAACAGATTTTTCTCCCACCAAAGTGCTGAGCAAGCCAGACCTAGTTGGAAGAATCATAGAAGAAAGTACATTTTCTCATTTACCAGTAGAACTTGGGTTGCATCTTCACAAGACAATTCAAAGTGTCGAGATGAAATTCTACAAATGTTTTTGATTAGACAAAATGAATTTCAATCCTTTTCACTCTATCAGTGCATATTTTATTTCTGAGCACAGACTGATACAATAACACACATCATCCATGCAATTCAGTGCACCTTCTAACGTACCTGACAGGCTGCTGATGAGGAAAGTATCTAACAACACAGAGAAGCCAAATAGTTTTGGAACTTCAATTCTTTCATAATGTACCAATAACATTAATCCAGAAAATATGTATTTATTTGTAGGAATACACACCAAAGGTGTCAATGATACTAGAACATTTAAGGAAGCTGGAGCATAAAAATCAGTATTTATTTGGCATTGCCCAGTTATAAACAGAGATCTATACAGGTACCCCCCAGTACATCTGGACCTTAAGGTAAGCATTATTTGTTTGAAAGCAACAAGATAAAGAGCTTATGAGGAATGGTAATACTTACCCTTGTTCTACACTGGTGTTCGGCCTCTGTCCAGACACTGACTCCGAACTGTCAGTTAGAGATGGCACCACAGCCAAAAACCTGCACCAGCAGTTAAAAGGAGATTACTGTTATCATGTCTGTCCTAAGGATGAACAGATCTGGTACAATTACTTTGTTTTTATCAGCTATGTAACATCTTCAACAAAACCAGAATGTCCCTCCTCTCCCCTGCATCCACTCTCACTGTCGCAGCTCTCATACTGACCACATGCAGCAAGTTTAGCATACAGGCATTAGTGCTTCCTAGTGGCTCTTTGGTGCCATACCATGTTTGCTACACAGTTATGAACTGTCTCACACCAGTCACTTGCAACCCTGTTAGCAGATCACTGCAGGCTCAAATGTAGCTCACGATAGATACTTGCAAATAATCAGATTAAATATTGTAACTTAAGTTACTTTATAATACCTCTGATAAACTTTATTTCTGACCCCTTTTTGGAAAGCCAGAAGATAGTTTCGTCCATCTCCTGAGAAAACTTCAATTGCAATTGGCTGAAAACAAACAAGACAAACAAGTCACCACTAACACATTCACTTGTCACCTCCAAAGGTCAGAAGTAAACAAGTTTGGTCATGCTGAGCTTCACATGACACCAAATTATTGCAATGCATATTTTGCTTAGTGCAGCCAGCTGTTATAATTTCGGAACGCAAATATCCACTAATTCACCCAATTAAGTCACAGTAGGACAAACATGGCTCAGATTAGATATCAACAGACTTAAGCACTTGTATTTCATCATGATGAATAGCTTTCATTTGCCAAATACTGATCTGTGCTCAAGCTACCTGCAAAAGGTATCTCCTTTTATGTACTTCCTTAATATCTTCATATGCAAAAATGCTGCACGTTCTTTTGAGTTGACTTGGACCTTGCCTTGCTCCCCTTGGTATGATTGGCTCATGCATCCTGTAAACGAGCATAAAGAAGAAAGCGATCAAAAAAAGAGATGCATTGTAAGAATCGTTATTTTCATTTGAGAGTACAGGAACAGAATGACCTTATTTTACAATAAATCACACTACCCTTACTATTTTGCGAACACAGAGGCAATCACTCCTCAGATCTTCAGCAATCTCGACGTTATTTTGCAGTTGATACCTCAAAAAAATCTCATTAAGTATCTGCAGTTCACCTACTAAAAACTGATGAAACTCTTTATTCATTCACTCACTTCGGAGGCAATGTCTCAATGTCCCGTATTTCTCTGGTGGCTGTCATGGTAAATCCATCAATTACATAGAAGTGCTCTTTGCCAAAGAGGAGCAGCCCTTCACTGGTGTCAAGGCCCTGAACCCGAGCACAACGGTACATATGCTGAATCTGAAATGAAAAACAGGCACTTAGCAAAAGGAGGCTGACAAGCTGAGACTCAGATCATCGCTCTGTTAGAACAAGTCCTAGACACTGCTTTATCGTGTGTAGATACAGTAAAAATTCTGCTATTTTTCCTACTCACTGGAGAAAATCAGAACCTTGGAAATCATCAATTGGGAAGGGAGTTTAAAGAAAGTTTCCACAGTATGATACAGATTGGTAAGTTTACAAACTTCTGCATGTATTGCTTTTTGGGCACATTCTACACACTGTAGCCAACTTGACTGATCAAAATCTATTCACCGACATACTTCAAGACAGAGCTATGAAATAACCAGAGCAGCCTTTCAACACTGTCCTTGGGGATAAAATATTCACTGTCGAGAATTTTCATTCTAATGGTGAGAACAATTAATCACTTTGTCAAGTACTTGTATTTTCAACATGCATTTCCTCTCTCAGCTCATTATGCCAACTGGGTAAGCAGAAGATAACTGCAGAACAATTCTTATGAGAAGGGGCTGAGGGAACTGGGACAGCTTGGTCTGGAGAAGAGGAAGCTCAGGAGACACATTACAGCTCTCTACTACAACCTGAAAGGAGGCTGTTGAGAGGGGAGGGTCGGCCTCTTCTCCCACGTAACTAGCAATAGGACTAGAGGGAACAGCCTCAACTTGCAACAGGGGACCTTCAGGTTGGAAGTCAGGAAAATTTCCCTCTGAAAGGGTGTGGTCAGGCACTGGAATGAGCTGCCCAGGGAGGTGGTGGAGTCACTGACCCTGGAGGTGTTCAAGAAATGTTTGGACGTTGCACTGAAGGACATGGTTAAGTGGGGAGGTGTCAGTGGACAGTTGGACTGTGTGATCTTGGAGGCCTTTTCCAACCTTAGTGATTCTATCATTCTATGACTCAGTTCTAGGACAGGTATGGTTTTCCTTAGCAGGGAGAAGGTAATAAATAAATAAACAAACAAACAAACAAACAAACAAACAAAAAGTTTCCAGTACAGTGTTTGAACTGAAGCACACTTTTTTTTTTTTAATCAAAGATGCTACAAGAAGCAGCTGATGGAATATTAAACAGATGCAGCTGGTAGGATGTTTATTTCTGCTTGCTACATGCAACACAAATTCCAATACAGTAAGCATCGTTTGCAGTACACAGTACCTTCTCTCCTTCTTCAAGAAGTCGAAGCAAAGTTGTATTGTCAGTCTTCTCCTCTTCGTCAATCGAACTGCCCTCAACAATTTGATCTTGTGATTGCTCCTGGTTCTCATCATCTCCTCCATCAGGAGCAGAGCGAGACCGTTTCAGGGGAGGCTTCACTAGGCCTAGAGAAGAAGGATGAAGATTAAATTTAATAAAATGATAATTAAAAGATCACTGCGTAAAACTTTTTCAACTTTAAAAATGCTCATCCAATGCTAAGGCAGAAAACACTCCTACATGGTCCTTATGTTTATCCCAGTGCAAATGTAACAGAAAATATAAAGGCAGACAAATTTAAAGAAAATGGATCAGGAATGGAGAAGTGATCTAACCTTTGACTCTTGCAATTGTGTCCTCCCCATGTTCCGGCTCCTGCTGAGTGGTTTCACCCACTGTGTTTTCTTCTATGGTGTCCTGGAAGATGGCAGGGTTTCCAGATGCCAGGCGCATGTAGTACTCCTTACTGTCATAACTTATAGCCCTTCGGTAGCGAGCAGGTTTCTTAGAAATGAGCACAATCACGTGGTCAGTCAACTTTTCTCACACATTTCAGGGACACGGGGAATGCCTACAATGTGCTCTACGCATGTGCAGTGGTACATCAAAACATACGGAAACAAGGACTCCACACTGGATCCAATCTAATTTACAGGGGAGCTATTCAGCTACTGAATTAACAGTGGGCTTGTGGAAATGCCTGCTGCTAAACCTAAGCACAGGGAGTACTGAGCATGGCTATTAAATGATGAACAACAGATGTCACAAAAGGTGGTGGGATACTTTTGCTGAAGTCTGACAGATCAAAAGGACATTTTCTAACCTCTCAGTGCTCCCTGCAGTACATGTAGCTCATTCATTGGACAGCCAGCTGCAAACCTAGACAGTGGTCTGAACAAACTCGACAAAAGATGAAGCTGATATCGACTGAAAGAGATGGGGACCTGAATTTAAGGCTCAAAAATTAACTACTTCAGTTTTTTTTTATTTCATTAACACTTATTATGAAGGTCCCCATGAAGGAAGGAAACTGGCATAAAAGGATCTATTTAATATTCATCAATAATCATCTGTAACCACAACGGATTACAATGCATTTCATTATGGTGGTGGCAAGGTGTTGATTTTTCGTTTAGCATGTTAATTCTTAGGTTCTTCATTTAACTACGGAGGCAATGTTAGATGTGAGGGCATTGTCAGAAACATCACTGCAGAGGCAAGCAGGGATACGAGCTATTACAGAGCCAAGAATTTCTCTCAAATTAAAATGAACTGCTGCACCTGGATGGAAGAAAACCCACTGATTTTCTACTTTTTTTGTACATTTTCTTCTTCAAAAACTGCTTAACCCAATGCCTATAGAAGGCTCAGTTTGTGGACACATTCAGCTCTTCATCACAGAAGAAAGGTTTTACTTTGTAACATAATTTTCCATTATCTTTGAAATTATATGGGGATAACTAAAAAATATTACTGTAAGTAGAGTCCACTGCTTTAAATTATGTGCTATTGCAGAATATCAACTGTCATTCCAATGTTGATTTTAACTTGTTCTCTTCTGCAGTAGTAACTGGAAATACACACAGTGTGATTTTCTTTTTTTGTTGTTATCCATACAATTATGCAATCTGAAAATAAATGACCCTTAAAAATAAATTAGCCCTATTACAAGTAGATGCTTGGTATGACTAAGTGATTAAGATTGGCAGCACGGAGATTCACTACTTCAGGTCAATTTGACTGCCTCAAAACTCAAAGATGTAAGCCATTGTGATTTAATTTGCTTGTTTATACTCAACTAAGCCTTTGCTTCTTTAACACATCAGCGGTAACTATTGATGCATGCCCTAGAATGAAAAATCCAGACTAGTTCTATTAACATAAGGGAAGAGAAACAGCAACAATTTATATTTCATATTCTACATAATAATTGCTTTCATTTATTTGTATTAGTTTATTGTTGAATGTATTGTAAAAGGAGTGAGTACATATTGTGAGATATACTTAGTGATGGGCAAGTCTGTGAATGCAATTTAACAGAGAAGCAGTGTAACATGGAAACACCCACAGAGCAGCTGGTTACAAACAGTTCTGTTATTTTTAAGGCAGGATTCATATTTTGAAAAGTGTAAATATCACACAGAAAAGTGAGGACTTTAAGGAAAAAAAATTGACTGCAGTGCTAACAAAAATAGATCTCTATCAGCCCACAGTCAAAAAAGGGAAAGAAAAACCTGCTTGGCAGACCCTCTACAAATAAACATTCATTTTCCTAGCAGGTGCCTCCCACCAATCATGTTGCCCATTACTAAACATTTTCCATAGACCATTAGTTCAGACCCCAAGCCACAACTCTGTAGACAGTGAGAACAGTGACAGCACAGCCCAACACAGCCTGTTAGTGTGCAGCAAAGAAGGGAAGAGCTACAGAAAGTTGTATTTAGGTGAAGGCTGAGGAGAGCACAGTGAAGTCCTCTAATGTGAATACTGAAAACAACATCTTTAGGCCTGGAAATATATACCGAAAGAGCAAGTTGAAAGCCAAAAGTAGAAGCCTTGTTAAGACTGCTCAACATGCAGGAGAAACAAAAAAGTTGTATTTATTTGACATTCTTTCAGTGTATTTGTGTCTTTACCTTTTGAGGAACGGTATCATCAGCTGTCTCAGGAAGGCTACTTGAGAAGTCAGACTGAAAACAGGGCATTAAGTATATGCATCAGAAAAAGAACACTCGTGAGAAGAAGGCATGATGTTCTCCATTGTGTGTGAACTTAACCATCACTAGAGCTATTCTGCATCTGATTCCAAGTAGACAAACACACCTAATGTGTAATGCTGGCTATATAATGTTTTTTGTTCACACATCTTAAGTACCTTAACACTCATTTTTGATTAGAGAAAAAAAAATGTTGCATGCTCCATTCCTTAAAAACAGATAGGAACTAATTGTCAAGCTTTCAAAGGCCACATGCACTTCAGCTTAAGTGGCCTATGTTCAGAGTCATAGACTTCCACTGAAAGCACTCCCTAATAAATGTCCATAGGCCTGCTTATTTTTTTGATTTCTTCAGGTATGTTTTAAGTGTTTTTTAGCACTAGGCCTAGAATTCAGACAGAAATCTCCCATCCATAAGCATGGCATTTTATGGCCTCCTGCTGCTTGTAAAGATGCCTCTGCTGCTCGCCAGCATGTGCACACCACATCACATTTTGGAACAGGCAGAGGTCTCAAATTCACTCCATTTTTAGCTGTGAGAGGTCTAGTCTGTTCCCTAATCATACTGTGATTAGGGAACAACTATGAACAACTGGACCTTACCAACAATTTAGGACTTGCAGATATGCTGGTAAACCAACAGAGTAAAATATGCTTCTAAGAGCACTTTAAAAAAAAGTTAATTTTACAATTAAAATATCTCACGACAGAATTTTGAATTACTTACCAGCAAGTTTGTTTCTTGCTCAGCTTCAGGCATGTAGGGATACTGAGTGTAAAACATGTCATTTCGCACCATCTTCTTCCTCATTCGGCACGGCCCCTCAGTCATCTCCAACATCCACTTGTCAAGATGGGAACCAATGGGAGGACCCCACAAACCTCGCTCTCGTAGTAACTCATATTCAATTTGAGACCACTCTTCTGACACATATTTCAATGCATTCTGTTGACGCTGGATATAAAAATGTTTGTATAAAGCATTAAAAGCTATGTCTTTAAGCCTGTATCTGATACGAGCAGATATTTTCATTACACTACAGAAAGTCTCGTAACTGAAAGTTCTAATAGCATTGAAGAAATACTCGTTGGAGAAACACACTATAATGAGATTTCCAGTCTCAGCTACCATAAAAAACATCAAGGTTCATACTGTAATCCTCTAAGCAGAAGAGGAAAAGAGGATAAACAAACTCTACTTTTGGTTTTAATCTGAAACTGAATGTGTTCATAAATGGCAAATATGAACATACGCAACATTAATACATTGATTTTGAAAAGGGATTTTGGATCATTTTCCTGCCAACCCTTAAATAGAAGAGAAAGATTAAATGAAGTAAAGCTTATCTGGTGGATTTTTGCTGGTAGCTTTCAATAACTTATTCCTGCAGAAACATTCAGCAGCTATACTGAACCAAGGGATTTTAGGGGCGCTTAGAACAACATTTGGGGTGCAATGATTTTTTTATTGAAGTCACAGAACAGCTAATGTTCTTTCGCCACATGAGTAGAATAAGGTACCATAAAACCATTTTTGTGCTACTATGAAAGTAGTCTTTGCATATAATATTTCACGATCTCATTGTCTTTTTTTCCAAGAATCTACAGTAGTATTTTGAACAAAGAAATGGGATAATAGCATGAGGGCTTTCTAAAGCAGCGTACAAAACCTTTAAGATTTAACTTAGGTAGTACTGCTGTAACAAGATCAAGATGAATTTTCCTCATTTATTTGACTGGATTAAGAAACCATCCTTAAAATAACAACTGTTATCTACACATAGAAGCATGTCACCCCTAACCTTCTAATACTTTATAAGCTACAAAGTGAGAAACAGGATCTGTATAATCTAATATGTCAAAAATATCAGTTTGGGGTAATTCTCTGAACCATACCTCCTGATATTCTTTATACTGCATATCAACGAGGTCACGAACCACTGCAATGTGAGTGAACATCCACTGGGAAATTTCCTAATAGAAAGATAAGGAGAAAGAAACAGACTTCATAGAAGCAAGTTATGGAAAGACTATAAATGAATGACTCTAACTTGCTCACAAAAACTATCTTAACAAACAATTTGGACTAATTTCAAACTATTGCACGCAACTCTATTGTCAAGGTTGTTTCAAGGTTTGGCTTTATATTGATGCTCTTGTGGTTTTTTGTTTGTTTGTTTGTTTCTTTTCTGTTTTTATGGCAGCAAACTTATGTACAGGGATATCCTTGAAGAGAAGCAGGCAAACATTTGCTAAGTATTGAAAGCACATGACTGGTGGTCCAGAACATTCCCAAATAGCTGTAAGAGGCACTAGCTGAGAAATATTACTACTATTCTCCACTTTCTAGTAATATTTTGTAGATGCTGACCAAATTTGATGGAAACCCTAGCTGCATCCATCAAACAGTATGGAAAAACACCTGCTTTCACTTTGCTCTCTGTAATGACATGTCCAGTAATAGATGCCCTCTGCTGAGCTTGGGGATTTCTTCCTTTTCACTTTAACGTGTGTGACTGTTCACCAGGAAAAGGACTGAGAATGCTGAGAATTTTGTATTAAATCAAAGCCAGTGCATAACTCCTGGATGAGCAAGTGAACTGGCAAGCTTCTTTTCTATTTACACAGGACAACTGATGAAGACAATAAGAGATACACATTTCCCTATGGCAGGAACATATCTGCCTCCCATGATCTGTCTTCTCGCTGCTTTACATGCTTATTGCAATAAGAACTCAATCAACAAAATTTTCAGATCCCTCTTTGCTTTATTTTCTACGTCCCTGATATTTTATATGAAGTCTTCACAATATCCCATCAGGTCCTGTCCTACTGAGAGTACACAGTTTTTCTCTATCAGTGTCACTTTCTAGACAAGCAACTACTATTCTAAACTGATGTGGCAATCTGAAATTAAGACCCAGTTAACCAAAGCAGTTGAGCAGCCTTTCCAAAACCAGAGAGTTTAAACTCTTGACTTACTGTCCCAGATAGGCAGATACACCTGCTGGATTAGGCCACACAAAAGCAAGAACGGACACTCTCAGTATTCAGCAAGGGGAAAACCGAGCACAAGTTATCACCTCCTGCCCTGAGAGACACTTGATATATCAGTATTTACCATATACTCCAAACAGATAGTGTTGTATTTGAGACTGCATTTTATGGAGCACAACTACCTGTGTAGAGAGATTGTGTTTGTTGAGTCCACTCTCCTTCCGGTTTCTCCTGGAGCCTGTTAGCTTGGAAAGGCCAAACCCACTGCTGACTCGTGAAAGCTTGGACTGCGTGCTTGGAACCAAGGCCTCCCCTCTACTGATGCACTTCTTCTCGTGAGCTGAAAAACAAGGATTTTACATGTCAGGTTTTTTTTTGTGTGTTTGTTTGTTTTTTACTCTTGTTGTTGTCACTGGCATTTCACTAAATAGAATAACAATTTATATTGCTCCCATAAACTTTGTGTGCTTGTCTGAATGGTGTGTTGTTTTGTTTTGTTTTTTTTAAGGAAGGAGCTGATTTTGTTATTGTCATTGTTGTATTGCTGTTGTTTTTAAAAGGACAAGTTCCCAAGAGAAATCTTTGTATGTTTTGCACTTTAAAAAGGATTAACGGATCTGTGACTCCTTTCATCAATTACCAAAATCGAGTTCTGTGAGCTATAAGTTGTCACCTACCATCCCGCCAAACACCAATTAAGCTCCAGTTTTCCTCAACTACATCCCTTAAAGATGAAGAGGATATTCCACAGGAGGGAGTCAGTACCTATAAAAATCCAACCCTGAGAAAGGCCCAACAGGTCATCAAAAGGAGCATTCTAGAAAAGGCAAAGAAGTGAACCAGACCACCACCACTGCAATTCATAAGACACTCTTTGGTATATGCTCACACACAAACACAAGAAGCCATTATGGTCAACATAAGCATTGCATAAAGGTCCCATGTACAGAAGAGCGTAAGTAATTTCCTACACACAATGTTGTTTCTGAATCAGAGATATTAAACTTCAACAATGTATTTACCAACACATGAAAGGTAAGCCCATATGAAAACATCCAATGCGTGTGGTTCACTTCGGGGAAAACTGCTAATCAGAACAGGTAAATCTTCAGCTGCACTTACCCAAATGATTTTGCCAACACTTTAAACTTGCTTCTTCAATTAAAGGTCTTGCAACAGTTATATCCACTTGGCCACGGTCATTGACAGGCAGTGTCACTTTGAAAACTTCTTCTAAAACCTGTTTTTTACTGTGAATCAGTTCTGTCCACACTCTGTTTATGGCTTTTAAAAGAAGCTGGCGACCTGACGAGATACAAGACCACAAACAGCAAGTTCTCTACAGTGCTTACTGAACTGGTACGTTAACAGCAGATTAACTAAGCAATTGTACTCAAGGTTCTTCCCTTCTTCCTTGAATTCTGAAATGCCTTTACCTAGACTTGTTCTTTTTTTTTTTTTGTCTTTCATATGCTTTCAGAAAGTATCTAAAGTTTGATTTTTACAATTTTTCCTCTGTGAATCTGATACATCAGCTCCCATTAGTCCTGATTCCTCTCCAACAGTCATGCAAGCATTATAAAAATGAGATTAAAAAGCTTAGAGATTACATGTTTAGATACACAGTTTCAAATACAAATTACTTTTTTTTGTCTGATTGCGCTAATACACACGTGCATAAATATTAACATATATGAAGAACAAAACTACAATCCTTTTTCCCCCACAGACAGTTAATAAATTTCCCATGAGAGAAAGATCCTAATGATATTTTACACCTTATAGTAGTTATGTCTTAACTACGTCTCAGCTCATAGAGAAGCATGGGGCACACTTAAAATGAGCCATTTACGTTGCACTCAGTTCTGTTCATATAAAGTGGTGTTTCTAATTCCAGGGCATGCCCAGCAAAAAAATGAGGAGCACTTGCTATTTTTACAGAACAGTATTCATCCTGATTTTGTTTGTCTTGGTATTCAAACTGTTTTGAAGGTTTTTTCTTTGTTGTTCTTACACATACATATGCTTCTGCCCAATGAATAAAGGGAGTAAAAGACTACTGCTGACAATAAAGAAGCAGCACTAGCAGACAACCGGGGCTTGATCACTTACGGTTACCTTCACTGACATCTTGATTGTAGACTCCATCTGGTTCTATATCAGAAGGGATCATAATGTGCCAAGTTGTCATCCTGGCTTCTGCCTCCAATCCAAAACCATCAACATTGCTACAAATACACCATGAATTAACAATCAGAAACAAATACAAACTAAAACATTTGATTCTCAATTAATGAAGCACAAAGATGTGTGCCACTACAGGAACACACTGAGTCCACTTCAGTCACAAAGTGAACTGAATGTTTTTGGAAAAAGGTATGATATACACAGCGATGTAACTAGAGGAAGCAGAAATTGTTGAAGAAACAGTGTGGCCAAGGCCATCAATGGAGAACATTAGGGTTTATGCTGATGATACTTCCCAAATGACTTTGGATAAGACTCAAAACCCACAACTTTTTGGAAAGAAAAATGGAAATGCCAGTCAGGCATTTGGAGCAAAGCAGGCAAGGGGTGTTATCAGCTTACGCCACATCCACCTGGTTTTATTCCTGACTAGACTTAGTCAAACATCCAATTACTAAGACAAAAAATACATACTGAATGACTCTATAGACAGCAAATCTAGTGACAGATCTTCTTACAATTACTTATCATCAGCAAAATCATAATAGTGTCAAAATGCAATAATAAAATGGTTAGACATCTATTATTTTAAAATGCCTCTATAAGAAAAAGTAAGACTGCTCCTTAAACCTGAACTCTTCAAGTAACATTTCATTTCAATGAATCATTTCAGTTTCCTTGCATTTCACTGGCTTTAAAGTTAAAAATTGTCATCAACATTTAACTTATTTGTTCATAAGGCAAGTCCGATTCTAAAATAAACTTCTATCTGAGATACTTACCTTCCCACATGCAGATTAATCAAGCAGTGAGCTAGACAGCTGATGAACTCTTGATCATGATTTCCAGGTCCCAAAATTAAGTTTCTGTTCACAGTGAGGACCCTCAAGGAATCAAGGAGAGCCACTTGCTGAGGAACAGTTTTGTGTGCTCTTGAGAACTGATACAAGATAGTTCTGTTCAGGCAGTGATAAATAGCATCCAGTGATAGTCCCTGAGATCTTCTTTTTGACTGATGGCAAAGTAAGAAATAAAACAAAATAACATCATCAGATGGCAGCAGATAAATCAATTTACAGGTAGGTAATCTTCCCACATGTTGACTCATGCCAACTCTTCAATATCCATAGCATCAGTTCCAGAGATCTTAAGAGCCAAAATGATATCAATACATGATAATACATTTAAGATTTCAACACCTACAAATATCTGCCTACTGTTATTTTCTCTGATTTCCAAAAGGAGAAGCCTTCAACAGCTTCCAATAGCAGAACAGGAGGAAGCTTTCAAAATATCTTCCAAGGTAAATTTAGAAAGCTTTCTGGGGATTTCAAAAACACAGTTTCATCTGAAAGCAGTTTTAACTCAACTGCCCCACAATAAAGTACTGCACATTAACAAAACGTGCTAGAAAAGCTCAGTAAAGAGTGAAAGAACACGCTTCTGTGCTGACCAGAGACAGGTTAGTAGCATGTAAACAATTAAAAAACACTTTGAGTCTTACCTATGCAGGCTGCACAATTAGCATGCAAAAAGCCTCATCCTAATAGAATGCAGGCTGTTCAGAGATGCCACTCTGTAGATTTTAATTTCAATTGTAAAAATGGCTTTTCAAGTTGGCTAATAAGAGAACATTGTTACCTGTGCAATTAGCTGGATTATGAATTCCACAAGAAGTTTGGATTCTTTGTTGAACATGCCCTGCCAAAGCTTATCTACCACACGCTGTGTAAAATAAAATACATTGTTCACCAGCACTTGGTAGCTTCCTCCACTTGTTATAGGCAGAGATGCATCTTCACCTAGATAACAGCACAATAAAGCATTCTTCATTAAAAAAGAATAAATGTGAATAAACATACAGATATTAGTTTGTTGTGCTTTCTGTACTCTGTAAAAGAGAAACAAAGACTAAGACAGTCAAACAAAAGCTAGAAGCTGTGGTTTACCTACAATCAATGCGCAAGTGATTGCTTGAAATCAAGAGCAATAAGGACACAATGAGAGGGACAGGGCACACGCTAAACTCCCACAGCAATCCTAGAAAACCCAGCTTTACACTTCTCTAGCCTACAGCAGCTATCAAAAATGAAAAGGACTGATGTGGAATTACAACCCAGAACTCTTACTGGAATGGAGTAGAACGTGCAAAAAACAGGGTGAAATACAAAAGTCACTGTGGATACTGCTGGTGATTCATTCTTACTGATGGGAGAGGTGTGCTGACCAGTAACACGTTCTAAGTTTCCTTTCTGCGTTAAAGTCTAACAGTAGACTAAAACAGCACTTGAGACTCTACTCAAGATAGACTGTTGTTGCATTTTAGTTGACTCTATCACCAGCGACAGATGCTGCATTAAGTCGTGATATGGAATACTGATAAAACCAGGACAACTGTCTTTCACACGTGGGTACATGCAATCCTTAATTGGAGAATCATCATCTGGATTGCCGCTTTCACAGGATGCCATGAAACTCCGCTCTGGTGCATAACAGTCCCACAGAACAAACTGTGCAATGATCCTGAGCTACCTGATATATTCCAGTGAATAAACTGATCTCACATACCACACTGGCACAAAAGAAAAAAAAGACATAACTGTATCTGAACAACTAACAAGATGTGAATTCTTCTACCAAGTTGTTTACTTTATTTAAACATCAAGACTACCATACTTACTAAAAAGAACCTTACAGAGAATACAAGACTCAAAAACAAATGCTTATGTAGGTTCTTTCTCTGGGACAAAAAAAGACTGCTACAGCTTATGGTAATTCAGTGATCTCAGCAGGACATACACCCACAATCTCCTGACACAGTTTCTCATTCAGAGACAAATATACCCAAAGGCATACACATATTCTGGAGTCGGGAAGAAATGATACTCCTGTGATCCTGAGACATCACGTTAAAGTATGGTGCTTCCTTTCATTTGAGCTGAACGTGTGCAGAATGTACCTATAGCTTTCTTAAAATTACTTACTTTTTTAAAAATGTAAATAACTTTTTAAAAAATATCTTGAGATTATAAGGGATACCAGCTGGCATCACTTCTCACTCACTGCGCTTTGCTTAAGAAAGCTGGGAGTTGATGGGAATCAGTTGCATATGTCTGCCCAGCTATAGTAAAAAATGCACAGTACAAATGCTCCCAAAAACCATCAGTAAGTGCCAATTTTGCTGGAAGTTTCCTTACATTTATTAATTTGTTGCCCCATCTGCACAGACAGCAACCAATCACATCACACACGGAAGAAGATGGCCATAACTCCAAATAAATAAATAGATAAAAGATAGCTCTTAAAAACTGAAGTCCCACCCATAATAAATTAACAAAAGCTCCAGAACATCTTCCAAGGCAAGAAGGACAAGATAGATGGCACTGGGATAGCAAAGCCTAGCTTTATTTCATTTTGACAGGACTGAAATTTGTCTGGCTTACATACTCAAAAGATTCATCCTCCATAGTTTCTTCCTATAACTTCTATTTTACAGCTTTGGCACAATCAAGACCAAGAGGGAACATAAAAGCTAGGCAATACCATTTACACATCAAGGAAAGAAAAGGGCAGAATAAGAATACTGAACTCAGGACTTTCTATGATTCTAAAAGGGAGATAAAGGCATTCAACTTGTAACAGATGAGGATACCAATAAAGAAAAATAATTCTTAAAAACAAAATCATAATTTTTACGTTAACTCGGACAGACTGAGAATTAAACATTGTTATATTACCCAATAAAACATCGGCTGCAAGTAAGTGGTCCATCACGCTATCCAAAACATATGTCTGAAACTCCTTTTGCTGCGTTCGTGTTGATCTTTCAGGGGAAGCCTGATTCAAGAAATGCAATGAAAAGATAATAAACGTCACTGAGGAAACCAGAAGGGAGAAGGGGTGTTCTAGGTGAGTTTTTATTTTTCCTCTCTTGCAAACTTTATCTGAAAACTTAGGAATGATCATCAAATATCCATCAGCTGTAAGCAATTTTATGGAGTGAGAACTAATCCAATTCAAATCTAGTAAATGCATCTTCTGCCAAGATGCCAATACATCTTCTATTTCTTCCATAATAGGAAATGGAAGAGAACACTCTCCTAAAACAAGTACCAATTTGTAATTGATCGTATGGTTCAGCTGTGATCTCCTCAGTTCACATAATAACTCCATTCCTAAAACAAAAGACAGATCAAACATCTAAATTCACCATCTCTTCTGTGTGGGCTTTTGTGTATCACTACCTCAGTTTTGATAGAGTCAAATAATAGATGGATGCACCAAATCTTGATTTCCTTTGCACTTCCAGAACACATTACCATATCTACTAAACGCTCCAACCAACATTTTAGTGGTTTTTAGGGCTATTTAATTAAGCCTGCTTCATTTTGCATTCTCAGCAGCGCACACATAGGCAGCATGGTTTTTGTAAGGGACTAGTAACAAACATTGACAAGTAGCAACAGGTTAAAACAGCAGCAAAGTAATCAGAACAGGTGGACATGGCATCAAATACTCTTCTTGATATTTACGTAAAGCTGCACCACTTGACAGTTTATTTTTTGCTTTACAACAGCAAAGAGATGCCCAGCTACCTCAGAAAACGTGTTAGGGGATCATAAGCACACTCCAAATTCCAGCAACAGCTGAAGCAGTCAGGGAGACACAGCAGCACAGGGATGAGGTAACAAGTAGTTAGGGGCTGAGGGAGAATGTGAATTGAAGTGAACTAAATGTTTCAAAATACATTGTGTGAAGACGGTGTGGATATATCAGAGCAGTTAAACTCCTCATTGCCTGCCTAACCATTAACAGAAGGCTGCACTGCACAGCTGTTACAAACCTGAAGAGAGAATTTTGCAGGAAGATACAGTTAGTCTGAATTTTTATAGCATATGGCACCAGATGTCCTGCCGCTTTTTTTTTTCCTTTTATCTAGTATGAATAAAACTGAGCACTTAATATTACTTTTGGGATTTGTAAGGATTTTACTTTTTGAGCAAAACCAATACAGTTGCACAGGCTAATGGATGTATAACAACTTAATCATAATCTGCAAGAATGGAATTTAAGGAAAGCTACCACAACTCTTGCTCGCTGTTCAGTATCTACTGCTGCAAGCCACTTCCTGTATCACCAGATAAAAGGAATTATTGGCTCAGATGCCAAAATACGAGGTCTAAGGAGAACACAAAGTAGGAACAAAACCTTGACAGTGTGCTCAGTAACATGTGTGGAAGCTAACAGAGCCCATCTGACTGCCCAAATTGAAGTTAAAGAGCCCACAAACAAAACTGATAGTAGGAGAGAAGTGAACATAACAAGAAAATATTCCATAAATAACATGAAGATATTTTGCTCAGGCATTTAAGGGTGTCACTAACACACGTAAATGTCAAGGTAAGGAAATAAAATCCAGAAAACATTCTAAAAGAGAGGCTGAAAAAAATTCTTCTAATCTTTGCTTTCTTAGGTTTTCCAAGGTGTTAAACAATTTTTGAGACAATAACATTCTTTTTCTGTATCTCTTAATGGCAATTTCCAAGATTCTACTGAATGCCAGACGAAGGTAAATAGAAACAAGATTCACAGTAAATGCAAGTCCAAGTTAACTTTACCTCTAGCAGAAGATCCACCAGTGGAGTTTGTTTGCTGGCTGGTGTGAGACACAAGTTATCAATTATCAGCACACGCATGAAGTCAAACACAAACTTCTTGGCAGGATGATTTGTTAGGTATGTCTTGGTGCCAACATTGCAGTATTCTGACTGGCTCCTGTTCATGCCAGAATCAGCTGCAAAGGCTTTGAACTCCTCAGCTGGGGACCCAACCTCGTCATCAAGATCAGTGACCTGTGAAAAACAGCATGTCAAAGCTCCAGAGTTGAACAAATTAACAGGAGTCACTCCAGTCCTCTGTTCTCCCCTTGTCATTTCAAGGTTACACATTTCATCACTCGAAACCCGTTTTTTGGAGGGTTTTTATTTTTATTTTTATTTTTATTTGCAATATTATTGTGTTCAGGATCAGGTCCAACAGGCAAAGTATCCAAATTCTAGTTTCTGACTGACACGGAAAAAAAGTCAGCAAAGGCTGGCATGAATTACCTGAGCTAGAGGCCACATTTCATATGAATGATACCTATGAACAAGAATTTCTTGGGTAACTTCTACATTGCAAAAATGTATATTCTCAGTGCAAAAAAAAAAAAAAAAAAAAAAAAGAAAACAAAAAATAAAAAGACCCAAATGTTTTGAAAAAGTTAGTAACTAAAGAATTAAAGGTACTTGGCACTTAAAGAATGACTCAAAGATGCAAGGGTCTTCTATACAGGTGAATGCCAAGTCAGCACTGCCAAAATTCCTAGTATCCACTTCAAGTTAAATGTAAAAGAAAAATAAATAATCTGTATGTCTTTATTAGACTCAGCAACATATACATGCATATATTTTATCGCATCTTATCCTAGTTACAGCATTTGCCAACCTGTAACCTAATTATTCTTCCACATTCTTAGTGTAATTGCATGTTGGCTAACAATAACTTTGTTTCCTTTCAAGCTCTAGAAACAGCACAATTTATAAATAACAATTAGCTCAAAGAATACATAAATTAACACCTTGTAATATTTTCTGCTTCAGGCAGTGACGCAATGGAAATTGGATTCAAATGCTATCCTCGCTACAGCTCAGCAGTTCCAGATAAGACAAGAATATTGTTTTGTGGTTAAGCCACAGAAGAAGAGAGGGGAAGAAGCAGTTAAGATTCTATCACATCCTCCAGAACAGAAAGGAGAAAGAGAAGCTGAGCCAGTATTTTTCCTATTGTAAATCTGAGTTAACTTGATTCTTGTATGTGAAAGAATCAGACCACTAGAAAAAAACGTTTAGTAGTGTACATTACCCATAAAATGAAGTTTCTGATGTTACTGTGCAATACCTGCCTTTTGGTTGAACATTTTCTCTGTTTCAAAATGTAGGTACAAATTTTTCAGTCAAGTCTTCAAAACCATCAACGTTTGAATGGCAAGTAGAGCTTTATCTTCATAAGACTTACAGTCGATAAAAACTCAAGAAGTGCATTTGTGGGAAAAAGAACAGAAAATCCAACTCACTGAGTTTCCTACCATCTCAGAGTAAGGTCGTATGTTGAAAGGAAATACAGTTGCTGCCAGTGCACATAGGAACTCTGGGCTCATCCACAAGGAAACAAGGTCTGGCACATTGTGATACAGATAGCGAAAGAACTGCATCAAGGTGACGGGATATTCTCGAAGCCAAGAGCCTTCCTCCTCAGACTGCCAGGGCTGGGTTGAAAAACAAACATCATGTTAACGCAAATAAAGCTATTTGAAGAATACTCCAGTCAGAGGAGAGCTGTGGGAGAAGGAATGGTGTGGTCAGAAATGGGGAGAAATGCACACAAGTTTGACACACCAACTTGTAACAGGAACATGTACCCCAGCAGGTCACCAAGATGTGTTTTCTGGATACGCGTGCTGGTCACATCAACACATGTGCAGCATGCAGCCAACACTTCCCAGTGCATTTTACAAACATGTCACCTGCTTGGTCATTACATCTGAACAAGTGCTGCTTATCAAATATTTCACAAGACCATTTTCAGCAAATAAATGCTTTAGGCCCCAGTTAATACAAAAGTTTCCCATTTAGAATCCAGCTATCACTACTATTGACATTACATTAAAAAATGAAGAGAACAGATATTTTCTGGCAGTAAGTTCGTTTCCTCTAGCACACGGCTATTAATAGGGGACTTCTCAGCATATGGAAGCTTCATGCACTAAATCAGCAACTATCAGAGCTCTGAGCAGATGGACTGGAGAGTCTCAAATATGATGTTAAGCAGGAAAAAAAAAATCTGTTCTCTCTGCCAAGGGCATTTTATCCTTCTGTTTCCTGGTTTTGCTTTACTTGCAGCAAAATGCAAAGCTTAACCTTTTTGTGAAAAAGCAGTGCCAATTTTATTGTCACTAATATTGCTACAGGTAACAAGAAACAAATTAAGACTGAATAACGCAGTGACAATGATGGTTTTTAATGCAAGTATTATGAGTTTAAATACTGGCTGGGTTTGTCATGACACTAACTGAAACTGCACCTTCCCAATTTGGCTTTTGACCATATGGTGGACTGAAGCAATTTTTATGTTCAAATAAATGCAAAATACTTATGCTTACTGAATTCAGCATGCTCCTCAGCATTCCCAACAGCAAGAAGGCAGCTTCTGTGCAAACACTATGTACTGAAGAGGTAACAGTGCCACAAGAGGCAGGAACTCCAAATATGAACGTCCAAATAGAATCTAAATCAAACTGTAAGAGATAAAAGAAGAGAAAGACACAAAATAAACACTTTCTGCAGTGCAATTCAATACTACTTTTTATCATATCTATGACTTTCATTTGACATTATCTAAATAATAAAGGTTATGGAATGTAAAAAGATTAATCCCCCAGAAATTTGTAGGGAGATCATGTGCAATGAGGCACTGAAGAAAATTCTTTCCAACCACAGAACAGCATAACTACAGCTTTCTCCTTCTCCAACTATTTACTCATCTTCTGAAATGAGATGTGCCAGCACAAATGCTGCACAGTTGACTCATTTTACTTCAGTTATCTAGCAACAAATCTCACTAAGAGTCACACAGAAAAAAAACACGAACAAAGCAAATATACTAAGCTATATTTTCCACTAAGAAATAAAAAAAGCATGTAAAAATAAATAGACAAACTGCCCAAACTCTAGCATTCAGAACTCTACTGCAGAACATTATAGATAGCTGCATTTCATTAGTTTAACATCACTATATTTCAACAGTGTAAGCAGAGGATGAGCTTAATGACTCTGCAATAGCATAGTGTGATGCATATGCTCTGAAGTATTCCCCTCCAGAAAACGTAAGCAGAATACCTTCTGATCTACGATTTTTACCTTCAGTTTCCCACTGAGAACTGGATGTTGGCACTCCTGGTATCTGTTCTAAATGGGTACCCTGTCAACCTGGAGCAGACTTTTCTCCATAATATACTACACTAAGGCTTCCTATTCATTTACGTGCAAATAAAACAGGTTCCATATCAACCTGCTCAGAATGACAATACATTTTTCCTCTAAGAACTGTGATGTTTCCCTGAAAATACAATTTTTTTTTTAAATAACTGCCTTGTTTTGTCTGTAACCCTGCGACCTTATCACAGTAACTCCTTATCACAATATCAACTCCTTACCACAATAACTCCCACTCTTACAAAAACAGTCATACCCCCTTCCACATCTACTTGACCCCAGAATGTCCAAGACGGGAACCAGCAGCAGCCCTGCCACAGCAGGCTGCCTTCCACACACTCCCACCGCATCTCATCCTCCCACTCCCAGCACAGCACAAAAGAGGATGCACTGACTTCTCAGTCAGCTGCATGGGATCGGGGGTGTTAATCCATTATTTCTTTGACAACAAACAAAATTACACTTACAACCTACTAGGTAATCCCTACCTGTGAGCCCTGCTTACATCGGCTGCTGGCGATGGGCGCACTGACCTGCAGGTTTTCAGGCAGCTCAGTGACAGGCTGCTGCAGGAAAAGGGCCATGAGGAGGAAATAGAGAGCAGGGACATTTGTGTGCTTGGGGAGAAGGGACTGCAGGACAGGGAAGCCTGGGAAGTGACATGCATCACGGTTAATCTCCCGGACTGTCGATCTTCCACCAGCACTCCTGCCAACATTGAACCCTGAGAGAAAGGAAAACACAGAAGTCAACAGTGATAACAGGGAAACACCTGTGAAGCTCACACATCCTGAAGTGTGGTACCTCCCCAGAAATTTCATGTTACAAAAACAAATGCTTGAATACGTACATACACACGCAGATCTGTACATATACAAATGAGGAATCCAACCAATTAAACCCTTGCCACAGATCTGCACAAATTCTATCAGCATGACCAAACAAAAATCGATCTCAGCTGGTAGAAGCAGAAATCTTGGAGTCAATGTTTTATAACGTATTCAAAAAAATACAGAGTATGAAAATCAAGGCAGTTGTATAGGTTATTGCCATTTGACAAGAAGCAACAACAAAATATCTCTTTGGTTACAGTGCAGCTTGGCACCAGTTAAAATGCTACATAACGAAGTATGAAAAAAAGGACAACTCCACATATGTTCTTCAAATGTAATGATTGTAAACGCACATCTATTTTAGAAAGGTTATGTGATATATTATTGGACTTTTAAAGGAGAGTTCTGAATAAGAAATGGTCAATGGCCTAAACTGCTAATGGGTTTCAAATTTTAAGGCACGTACATGCAAATGTAAAGAAATTATTACACAAATACAGATTACAGATATATTTATATATACAGATATAATTACAGATATTACACAAAATACAGATCTGAGCCATGATAAGCCAAACAACAGATGCTGCAGTACAACAAATCTTTGCACATATAAGACAGTTTCTTAAAGACTGATAGCCAAACCTTTCCTAGTTCATTGCTGATGCAAAGCATCACCATAATATCATGAGAGATACGTTATGGGAAGCCACCATAAAGAGACTGAGATCCCAGATAGCTGATCTATGTGAAGAATAAGGTTGCACAGGATACTCTGACAGAATTCAAAGACACAAAGCACAACAACCTCGACTTTATATTTCAATGAACTGTATTAAAGTATGCATTTCAGGAAAAGACCTACTTAAAAATGAATACCAGTCCAAATTTTAACAACTATTTGCACATAATAATCAGGTTTGGAAAAGTCTTTAGTGAAGAAACAAATCATTTACAGCTTCAACACACAGCAGTGGCTAACTTGCACAATCACCTTAGAAATGACAACTAAGCTGTATTAACAGTAATTACAACTGCCCTGATCTAAAGCCAGTTTCAGCTCATGGGAAGACTGCCATTTAATTTCACTGCATTTGCATGAGGGCCAGATTGCTATCAATTTAGAAAACCACTGCTTTCATATTATTAAAAAAACCAGACCCACTGAAAGTATGATATATCCCAATCAAGGTTATCAAATACAATGCCTGCAGATAACATATCAGAGGAAATAAAGTTAAAAGCTTGCATAAACTTGCATAACACATACGTTACTTCTTTATGAAGTGAGTCATTGTAATGGTGTTAACAGAAGAGTGGAGAAGTTACTTTTTGTGACAACTTCGCAAGCCTCTAAAATAATACTGACTTTAATATCAGATACCATGTCTTGTTTTTCCTGAGAAACTCTATAGTGAGCATAGCTACTTAAGATCCAACAGTTAGGGGATGAAGAAGAAAAGGAATACTGAAATACTCCCCCCCCAATAAATAAATAAATATATATATATCCAACCTTGAAATATTGCTTTCTTGGTAGTTCTGTATGGCTGTGGCAAGTGGGCATTTACGACAGGTTGGACATTCTGTTGAGATTTAATCTAGAATCTCAAACTTCACAGCAAATAACTAAATACCTTCAAGCAAGCTGTGATGCATTCTATGCTTGTTATTTTTTTCCTTTTTTAAATATTGCTGTTAAATCAAGAAGATTAAAAAAGGCACGTTCTCATGCACATAAACTCTAGGAGTCCTACTGTCTCATGTTGCACACCTTTATAACAGTTTGTACACAGACTTCTGCCAGTAGAGCCAGGGCAAACAGCAAGGTACAAACTGTAATAACTTCCATGGAATCAGAAGGTCAAAAGAACACCTCCAATGACCATTCACCAAAAACTAACATCCTTTACTTTAGCTCAGAGATAACACAGATCTAAAACCTTACACCACCCATTCCAGGTCCTGCAGGACGACGGAAAACTCTACCAAAGTTGGATAAATAAGGCTTTAAAAACCCCAAAAAAACCTTTAGTGACAGCCAGGGGGCATACGTGTGCCCAAAGAAGGCACAACAGCAAGCTAAGCAGAAGAAGGGCTCAAATGAAGCTGTGCACACAAATTTCCCAGGTAGCACAAATCCAGACTGGTAATTCTGAGTTGCATAGAACTCACTAGACAAAGCAGCACATGTTCAACAATGCATGATGCTGTAACTAATGCAACTAATATTTTTTTCTGAATCTTCATTTGCTTGAGCATAGCTTCTTGTGTGATGCCTTCGTGTTTAGCTCAGATGCGCTTGCTCATGGGACACAAATCACCATACAGTGATATAAAACCGCAGCTCAGACTTGTGCAGACGAAAAGACTGAACTATAACAACATCCGTGCAATGTCAACTGCATAGAACTGCTCCCTTTCATTTAGGAAACCTATTACTTCTCAGAAAAACGGAGGGCAACAGCATCTGACCAGAGCAGAACAAACAGTAACAGGAAGGATGCATCCACCAGAGTTTTCATACCATACCTAGCACAGTACCAATCTTATTGGTCAAGACAGAATCCGTTTGATCCAGCCAGCCTCCACCACTGAGACCTTCCTTGAATTTAATAAGGATGGACTGATTACTCAGCAGGACCACAAGAATTCGCATGGCAGCCGTGACCGTGGTGGAATGTAGATGTTCTTCCATGAACATCATAATCCAATCAAACCCCAGGGTCCTGACTAGCTCTTCACAAGCCCTAGCAAAAGAGAAAAAGGTCACACATTAAAGCATTTATTCCCCCACTAGATAGCATAAGTCAGTGTCCCCCACCACAGAGCAAACTTCAAGACTAAAGAAAATTCAGATCAACCCAAGCATCTTCTGGATGCTTAGGTAGGTTAGCATACCTCCGAACAAGAAACGTTACTCTGCAACTCTCACTACAGAGAACCCAGCGAGCAATGCCAGTTTTTGTTTAGGTAAAGGGAATGACTGAATATAGCTAACTCACACCATTCTGATTGGGATTTCACCAATTGCCATTTTTTGGTATGAAACATGGAATGCTGACCTGAAAACATTTGTCAACCAACAGTTCTTTCTAATTACAACTTAGTTCTTTCTAATTACAACATGATATGGAGTTTTTGCATGTTTCTTTTTTTATATAAACTGTTTTTGTTCTAAAAAATAATATTTAACCAATTTGTTTTACTAAGGAAAGAATTGCTTGGGAATATTTTAAGAAAATACTATCGTATAATTTCCACCTCTGAGAAACCCTTTTATTTATTTTTATATTTTTTTTTTAAATCAGGATGGTTGAAAATTAACAACATGTTCATGAACAAAGTGGTATTCTAAGATTAACAGTTCTAACAGTGACCCTTACTACTGAAGCGATTTGATCTTCACCAAAATGACAAATGATTTATCTCACTTCTCTAAAAACACAAGCATTTTCTTTCAATAGATCACATTTTTGCCATAGCCACGTATGAAGTTAAAAACCAAAGCAGCCAGGCATTCAAACTTCTTCCTGCTGTATCCTCCTCAATCATGGTTCTCAAATTTTTAACACTGACAGTTTTGTAATCACTGTTATTCTTTAGGAAGTAAAACTAAGAATAAAGCAACTCTCCCCCAGACCTAATACGCATGATACTCCCTTGTCAAGCACACACTAATGCTTTTTTTCTGTTGTTTCCATCTCGAAGAATGTTTACGCTAATCTATTTAACCATGTTCTTAAACTTGTTTTTGAAAGATTCAAAACCAGATAGTGAATGCAACAGCCAAAAAATGTGCAACTTACACCTTACTACATGCTTTCTACTATCATTATCATAGCACAACTGAGAAGATAAAACTCAAGAATCATGAGCCCTATTTCTGCAAGCATACCCACAGCTTATTCAGCAACGACTGAATATCATTCAACAGTTCCTATAAAATTACACAATTTAACCAATAAACGGAGTAGGCTCTGCATAATTCTCTCCCTTCAAATTAGAAAATATTATCCTTGCTCTGTCTCAGGTTCTTGGTACTTACTGCAAATTAACAGCTGTCTTTTCTTTGGAAGTATACAGAAGTTTGAGGAGGATATCTAAAAGCCTGTTCCGCAGTAGAATAAGATTAGCTGAAACAAGTCCTCCAAAATCATCCTCAGTTCCTAAACAGTAAGTATAAACAGACTTAAGCAAAATTAGACTTATGGAACATGGTCTTTTAAAGGCATAATCTCCATACACAAATAAACTCAATCTGTTCCTACTCAGATAAAGAGGAAGCTGCACTAAAGCACAGATAGCCTGATACACTTGATCAAGTTACACACTGCTGACAAATGCGTGGTGCTTCCACTATTTTTTCACAAAGCATTTCTTGAGCTTTAAGGATAGACAGAAGGATACTGCACCTTCTCAGACAACTGTCTAAACTGAGGTGTTCTGCATTAGTTAAGCCAATTGGTACACGATATACAAAAAAGAAAAACTTGTAAAAGTGCACAACAGTTGGATAAACATTATGCATTCTAAGGGATAAAAAATCAAAAATACTAAAAATCTAAAAAGGATACTTTCAAATTCCCTCTAAATCTAAGACATGGGAAGAATGATTAATTTATTTTTCTTTCAAGTCAGACCTCTGAACTCTTCATCAGTTGAAAAACAAGCTTACTGCAAAATGGGCCATTACACACAGCTCAAGATCAACTTTACTGCTATTTGTTGAATCCCTTTTGTACCTTACTATGTCAAAGGAGGAACACCTTTTCATAATATTACAAAAACGCATACTTGAGGGGAGACACAAAAACAAGACATTCTGTACACATTTTGTGCCCTAGTTTTGTGCATAAGCCACAAATAAGAAATCAAAGCACCTTTGAGGGCCACAATACAGCTTATCTGATGAAGACAGTAATCTAAAAATGTGAAATCTGACACCCTCCACCTCACACTTCTCTCTCCATTCCTGTCCCAGAGTCATTCTACCCCATGGCTCTCCACTGCCACAGGTAGACAAAAAGCAATGCAAGCTCTGTATCTTTGCTTTATCGACTAAGGGCAGAAATGTTCTCGAAACTACTAAATGTAAGTATTACTGAAGGCTATATATATATATATATACATATATATATGTATATGTATATATATACATATTTATTTAAGGAGGGTAAAATAAAATCACCCTAGATTGCCTATTTTTTTTTCCAGTTTCTTCACACCTGGAGAGAAGAAGCACCTAGCACTTCCCTCTCCCATCCACATAATGAAGCAGAGATATACAATTAAAGATGCATGTCGGGGAAACAGAAGGACAAAGTGCAGCAGTAAGTGAACATATTGAGAGTGTGTAGTTTTTGTACTGCTTTGCATGCAATACTAAATTCACTTCTTTCAGTTACATGACAACCATATAATAACAAAATAATACCGCTGTACATTTTAAGTATTTAAGCACAAAAGAGAAACTATTACTCTTCTACTGTTTCTAAGTCATGCAATAACTTACCACTGTCAAGCTTTTCTTCATTATTTATTTCCATGACTACAAACTTCTCACAGACTGCAAATGTAGGTAAAGTGGAAGAGATGAACTGTCCAAACCTTGATATACACAGAAAGAACATCAGGCATTGATATGACAGATGAACCCTCACCTATCAATAGTTTACACCTAATGTAAAATCAGAACAATAGTGAAAGGACAACATACAAAAACTCTCACATTTAGAGGCTGATAAAAACAGCCTACATATTAAGCTAATAGCTAAAAAAAAACAAGTAATGTACATTAATAACTGGATTCTCAGCAGACAAGTTTGCAGCTACAAGACTCAAAACTTGAACATTCAAGAAAGTGTGGATATACCTCCAAGCCCAAGTAAAAGGAATTTTACAAGTTGAAGAAAAGAGAACAAAACATTTGCCAACTATTACAGCTGAGCAAGTATACCATATGAATGACTTTTTGATGTAATAACATTTATGTCTACAGCTTGAGGTGATACAACACAATGTCGCAGTTTCCAAGAACAAGATGATGATGAACTACTCAAGGAAAGGAGATGGAATATATTCCTCTTTCCACTGGAATTAACCTCAGAAAGTTCACACCTACTTATTCTACTCTGTCTTATATGTTTATCTTTAATTCCAGGAATCAGAAAATGTGATGATGGAACACTCAAATTTGCACTGGAATTCCACAGGAATTCAAGAATTATATCTATGCTGCCTATTCCTGAATAACTTTGATACCTTTGACTGTACTTGACAGAGGTAGCTGAAAATAAAAGAACTCATAAGAAAGGAACATCCAAGTCTGGTAATATTTTAACCACCTCCATAATAATAAAACAGGAGATGAAAAACCCAGTTAAGGAGTTCAACTCATTTAAAATCATTTCATGTAGGCCTGAATGGATGAGTTGCAACTATTAATGCAACTTTCACCAGTCTCAATTATGCAAAATAATACAATTATACATAATTACTATCATTATACCTAACAACCTTAAATATTTTTCTGTAGTGATGATTTAGAAAAAATCTTGAAATTAACCTTTCAAGAGAGTCATCAAAGCTAGATTTAAAGCAGAAGCATCCTCATGCTCCACCCTGAGTAACAGCCAATTGAATTTACAAGTGCTCAATATTTCACATGAAAAATGAAGCAAGAATAGGGCACCACTGTTACTTCCCTGCAAAACACTGAGCAAGATCTATCATTCAGCCACGCCTCTTTAGATATAAACTGAATTTAATTTTTCTAACGCCTTGACTTCAATATGATTATGCCTATGCCCTCAGTCACTTCTTGTAGGACAAAACTCAGTAGGAACTTTCTACATTTGTTACTCCACAATGGAGTAAGTAATGACTCCACTGTAAGTATTTCGATCAAGATCAGCAACATAATGAAAACACCTAAGCCAGACTGAACATGTGGATGGGCTACCTGAGTAAGTCGTAACTGCTGGGGAAGCCTTGAAGCAAGAAGCTCAGCACATTGCTAATTGCAGCGATAGTAGGCTGGGAGAGAGACATATCTCGAAGAGTCAAGAGCAGCCTTGGGATGAGTTGGAACTCCCTCATTAGCTTTGCGTTCTTTGCAGCTTCACTGAAAGAAGGAAGGAAAAGAGGTGTCAATTTAAAACTGGAGCATCCGCTACATGTTATCTAATCTTGCAGGCCTCATCAGTAGGCTAGCACCAACTCGTACCTGGACTCTGTGAGAAGTTCAATGAAGTGCTCAAATAATGACAGATGAAGTTCATAGGGCGCGTGAAGCCAGACCTGAAATACAGAGTAAACAATGGTTAAGGTTTGTACTCACATCCAGTTGAAGACTTTAAAATGCCATTCAAGCTTAATATATCAAAGGTTATGGAAGTCTTGAAGAGACTAAAACTTCTACCTGGCTAACGTGCTCATAAGTTGACCACAAGGTTCTCAGTTATTTTTCCCTCAAATTCAGTTAACTGTCAAATATTCCAGTTCAGACCAAAGTAACATGCATTGGTAAAGGCAGTCTCTGTAAACATATTGTGCTTGAAATTTAGAGTTACAGACAAAAAAATTTAAATCTTATCTGGAATTTTTCTTCAAACAGACAATGATCTGACTCAAAAGTTATTCGGGGTTTACAATGCTGCGATGTGAGATGCTGGATGGTACTGTTGTGTTTATTTGACTGAAGACTGTCTGTAGAGCGGACTTTCTTTCTTCTGACCACACCAAACTCCTGGACCTTCCCGTTTTTATACAGTCTTCCTCTTTGATCTGTTGTTTTTTTGTTTTTTTTTTTAGTCTTTAACCAGCATTTTCTGCATGGTATTTTAAGTGACGTAGATCTCTGACCAAAATGTTTGTTAAAACATATAAAAAGAATTATGCTGTTTGAACTAAATCTAGTTTTAATACCCTTATAAAAAAAAAAAAATTCATTGATTTTCACTTCCTGCTTTCATTCTGTAATTACAGTGTATTATTCATCTAGGCAAGAGTATTTCTGCTCGCATTAAAGTCCAATTCTGTTAACATGAAGGTAACAGGAGTTTTGCTAGACAGGACTCTAGCAAAGCAAAATTCCAGGAATATTTTTAAACACTGAAATGCACATCTAAACCAGAAAAATCAGTAGTTCTGCATTTTTAATTTTATTCTTTTGAAGTAGGTGAGAATCACAACAGATTCACTCAGTCTGCCTCAGATGCAGATAATATAAAAGGAACAAACAGCAAACAAAGTTCTATGCAATGCCTAGCACTGCCAATCAGCCTCTATCACAAATCACATCTATTACATTAGCATTTCATTCTCAACTTGTCTATCTATCCTCACTTAAAAACATGAAAACTTGAATACATCATAGGTTGTGCAAGCAGAATTTTAACTGCTTTACCACTAACTTCATAGAAGACATATGATGAAGTGATTCCAATGTGCCATGTGGAAAATTTATCTCCTACTGTTACTTCCAGCGCATCTTTCACTCCTGAATATATTTACTGCAGTAGAACACAGATTAAAATAAAATTACTGTGAAACAGAAAATTACAAAACATCCAGGAATTGCACTCAATGATCCTTATGGGTCCCCTCCAGCTTGGGAAATTTTGTGATTTCATGATTCTGTGATCTTCTAGAATACCAAAAAGCATAATGGCCCTTGGTACCTATGAATTGTTTCAGGAGCTATTGAAGCACAAAAAGTTACCAATAACTTTGCACGAGCTATTTTACCATGCAACATATAAAACAGTACGTTTGAAGGATAGTAACCTACATCTGCTGTTGTTCAGTATTAAAAGTACTATCGGTTTGCTGAATTACTTGTTAAACAGTATCATCTCGTTTTATGTGGCTTTACATACCTCAAAATCACAGAGCAGATCCTGGAAGGCGGTGGAATTTGGAATAATGGAGGTCTCATGCCCACTGTCAACAGTTCCCACCAAGGAAAAAGTCAGATGAAGTATGTGACTGTTCAGAAGGGATCGCTTCTTCTTTAACAGCATTGCCAGCAACTAAAATGAGTAAGCAGATAAGGAAGCCTATGACAATGCAGGTGTGTCATCTAAGAATAATGAAGTATGGGTGAAACGGCTGCATCACTTTTAAGAAGGTGCTTAAAACATTTATAATACTTGATAGTTCTGATGAAAAGGTTTGGAAATGGCATTACTGTTGATTAAAAACAAAAACAGAAAGAAAAAAAAATAAACGAACGAGTGTATCCAGGATACCCTCCAGCTTGTGAAACAGCTCCTGTTCTACACAGTAGAGGGTAGTAAGTAGTAAGTCACAGTCTACATCAGGCTAAACAGAATCAAAAGTTTCAACACAACTATACTAACCTCTAGTATTAAAAGGTTTGTAAATATGCAGCCCAAACCACAGGCACATTTTCACTTCCAATAAAGCCATCTTCATCAGAAACAGAAAATTCATTTGTCACATGAAGACTTAATTTTATTTATTTTCTTGGTCAAATATTCTTTTGCTTAAGTGAATCTGCTTTCTCTAGCTCAGTGGAGAATGAAGAAGCTTTAAGCTTGAAAATGAACAATATCACTTACGAAGTATACGCAATCATCTCAAAATGGAGATGAACCTGCTTGCTTGGTTCCCCTCTCTTGCTGGTAGACCACTGATGTAGAAGATCCTATGTTTGTAGCAATGCTCTCATGTTAACAGTACTAAGTACCATTCATGTTTGTAGCAGTGGGCTCACATTAACAGGGTTAAGTGACGTAAGTTGTGCTCTTTCTTGTTATGAGAGAAGAGTGTTTCAGAAGAACAATTAAATAGGCAAATCTGCTTAGAATAATTAATTTTCCACCTTGCTCTTTAAAAGCTATCCAACTAACTAGTCTCTGTTAAAAAGCCAAGAGCCTGGTAAACCCAAGAGCACAAAACTAAGGTCACTGTAACGCAACAAGGAATTCCCATGGGAATTGCTAGCAGAGGCATCGAAATTCAACAAATCCTGTCTTAAGATATTTCTTACTTACCTGATAACCTCTGATTCTTTCCATTTCTTTGCTGGCTAGTGGATTGCTCTTTACCACACAGACTAAAGCCTTCACAGCTGCATACAGTCCCTCTACATCTGATGCCATGGCCACAAGTCCCAGAATAGCAGCAGCTCCACCAATGTACTGCAGAGTAGTGGCAACAGGCTTGGGAACAAATGTTCTTACTCCTGAGCAAATGCAGAGAAAATAAATCAATTAAAATCAGTCTTACAGGAAGTCACTGGGAATTCATGCAAGTAATTTGCATTCTAGTACCGCGTGATTTATTAAAAGAATATCACCAGGTGAATTATGACACCTTAAAAGAGGAGGTGATGGAACTTTTGTTTTGGAAAAAAAGTTAATGAACTAAAAAAAACCCTCACATTCGATGTGAATATACTCATATGAAGTGAAAAAAGCATCCCATACCACTAAAAAAAAAAAAAAGATCTCAAGAAAATATAAAATTGTAAAATACATTTAACGATGCATCATAAAGACCACATTGATCAATATACAATTCATGTTCTGATCTGGCACCAATCAACAATTCATTAATAATGTTTAAACTCTATAATTCTCAAATACTCCACTCACCCAAATATCCTATCAAAGCTGCACCAATGGAGCGTGCAGGTCCGTTCAAGTGCCCTGCTGAGTTATGTAGCAGCTTCACAGGTGTGGCATTTTCATGAGAAGAAATTGCAAGCTTTAGGAAATAAAGAAAAAAAAAAAAGGATCAGAAGGGTTTAACTTTTTCTACAAGAGTCTGAACATAACCTGCATATTTTTCTCCTGTGATAGTAATAAAATACAGAAATAAACTACACCATAGCCATTGGGACATCCACTAGAGAAAAGAGAGATCTGTAGTCTCCAGAGTTTAAGGAGGATTAATGTAACTTAAAAAAAAAAGTTCCTCTATATAAATAGCTCTCGTATAGGAAAAATATTCATATGCTCAGTATTCGTATGTTCAAATGTACAGCCAGAGAACTATGCTTTCAGTTTTGTACATCTGCAACAGTTGAAGTACTGCTCAACTATATCATTTTGACTCTTCTTCTACAGGATTACAATGTCTATCTATATTAAAAAAGCAAAAATGCCTCCAGAAAGGAGCCAAGCGACATAGCTATTGGTAACTTAAAGAATAGGAATAAAATCTGGAGTCTCAACCTCTTTTCTAAAAATTAAAAAATAAAAAAATAAAAAATAAAAGTAAATTAAAAAAAAGAAAAACCAGCAAAGAACAACAAAGTAATTACAGGCAACTGTTCTGGTAAGTATATTATTGCTCCTAGTTCCTAAGAACAAACTGTACTGAAAAGTCACACGTATACTTAATATTAAAGTATATCAAATATTAAATATTAAATATTAATAAATATTAAAAGTAAATAGTAAGTAAATAATTAAGTAAATATTAAAAGTAAATATTAAATATTAAAACTTAAAGTTACACGTATATATATCTTTCAGTGTACCTGTTTGGCAATTGCTTTACTATCCAATTTGTTGTAAACCTTCCTTATTTTTGCCACTGTAAATGAAGAAACTGAGAGTGCATAGAGACCAAAGGAGACCTTCTCTTCTGGTACTAAAGATACTGGACATGGGTTGTTTCCTTCACACTTGGAATCTTTGCCTAAAAACAAAATGAAAAAAAAAAAAATAGCATTGGCTTCCTCTTCAGTATTACCAGTAAAATACTGAAATTGCGTTAGAGGATAGGTAGTGGAAAAGAGTTTTTATGGACACGTGAGATTTGATGTTACTCTTACATATTCTCCTCATCACAGTCAAAACTAGGTTGATGGCCTAGAAGTCTACTGATGGCACACAAATCTGCTATTTAAAATAGGACAAAATACAACAAACATTTTCTTTCAACACTGACGTAATGTCAGTGGGTAGCCCATGGCTTGGACATGTAATAAAAGATGTAGTTCTTCTTAATCTCATTTTCTGGAAAGTAACATTACTGCTATTCTCAGTTTGTAGCCAGCCTAAGAGCTATTCGCTTTCCTTCCAACATAAAGAAAAGTATATCTGGTCCATCTTTATGTGCGGCGACAGGCTTTATGCAATGGCTTGGTAAGATAACTACTTCAGGACATGGAACAAGAGATTTCAGACCGATTAAGGAGCAAAATGCTCAGGCATTAAAGAGAAGGTCTAGCCCAAAGTTTCATATTTTTTAACTTTTGCTCCCATTTTGGAGGCTTTTTGGAAGGCACTGCAAACACTGACAGCTGTCAAGTGTACTCAGAGGAAGTGTGCAGAACATAGCATACGAAAGCTTTGCAGAGATTATCTTGTACATCATCAGTTCAAGAGGTATCTAACACCTGTAAAATACATTAACAGAATTTAAAAATCATTAATTTTATTTGCCTGACACTGAAGTAAATGACAAGCTTGGTGTCTATGTAATTTTCTCAATAAGAATCACGTCTCTGATGAGTCTCACTTGAGAGAATTTCAGATGTCTCAGTTTCCACATAAATAAAATGAAGACGGCAAACTTGATTACCAAAACCAGAGAACAAAACCTCTGATGTAAGCATGGTACAGTTAAATGGCAAGTCAGATAGAATTTCCTTGGAAAGAACAACAGTAGAAGATTGCAAGGACTCTTCCTTTCTCCAGGATTCTCACAAATAACGATACCATTAAGGGTAAGCAAACTTTTTGGGTAGAGAAGCCAAGACAAAGGTCTACAATAAACAGATTCATAATGTACTCTGTATCAGACTCTTCAGAGTTCGGCACAGTGCTCATACTGTGATCAGAAGCTTTGTCCCAAACAGAAACACATCCTCTGTTCTGGAGCTGACTACTCCTGAAACACAATGAATCGAGAAAAGCTCGTGTAGGAGAAAGATGTTGCCATACTGGACAAAGTCAACATGTTAAGAAATTAATTCTCTCAAACTACTGTAGGATTCCAGGTGAATATGGACCTAGCATAAAAGTTGGAATATTTTTAATTCTTGGAATTGAACATATAAATCCATTCATGGAGTTTGCTCTGGTTAATGTAGTGATTACAAGTTGCATAGAGCTAATGTGCATTTCAGGAGAAATGCTAACTGACCAGCAGATGCTTAACACCACAGTTGTTTGCTGGGTTTGACTCATCAACAAAAAAAAGCAAGTAGTCGACACAGATCTGTACAGGAGAAACAATTTCCTCTCACTCTTTGAATCAGGATACACAATGACAACTACCTGCTTTTCCGTGGTACTTTGATATCACACAACCTGAACAAATTCCACATTTGTTCCATTTGTTGTTATTGTTTTCTATTGCCACTCCACTGAAAACATTTACCATGAAAGCTAAAACTATGCATTTCCTGTACATCCTTCAATTTCATACCACTATATTCACTCTGCTCCCTTCCTTGAAGATGGTGATGGATTCTCACTGGAAGAGCTGGAAAGTATTGTAATGCTCACGGAGAAACACGACACAAGGATAAGATAATCTGATGTTTCCTGATTTTAGTTATGCCATTTTAAAGCCTTACAATAGCCACATAAAAGAATGAACATTTTCTGACAGTATACTAACATGAGTGAATAGGGACCTTAACTGCACAGAAACACAGAGAGCCCTAGAGAACAGAAAGATCTCCACTGGTGACAGCTCATCTTACCAGAGCTACTGTCAAATCCATTGCCCAAATTGGTAAAGACAGGGCTATGGAAACACACTTCTAACAAGGTTATTTATAACTTTTTACAGTCTATCTCCTTTCAGTCTCAATCAAAAAAATTTTTCAATTGTAATAAAATCACCCAGATTTTTTTCCCAGTACTTGCTTTCAGACTATCTGCTGCACCACAGTCTCTCCTGTTTGACTTGCCCCCTGCTGCCCCTCTGTTTATGTATATATGTTTGTAACAATTCAAGTTAGCTATGTTTAAAGTACTATAAACAGTTGTCACTTGTGTCTACAGTGCCCTCCAAGAAGGATGCTCCTATGATTGATGTTCCTTTCTCTGCTACTGCCTATTCTCTTTCTCACACCTTTTCCGCCAAGGGATTCAACTAATTAAGACCATCTTACTGACCTCCATTTGAATTACTTACACGGTACATATACCGCTTGAAAGCTTCCAACGTAATTTGGTCCCAGCTCATAAATGGTGCTAACTCCCGGGGCAGGCAGAACTTCCTCCAGGAAATGCGTAGGCCCCAAGCGCCACACCAAGGATGAGAGCTGGCGCTGCGCAGGTGGCGTGCCAATATAGGCATACACAGTGCTGACTACAGGAGGATTGGCAGAACCAGAGCCACTGGGACTGCTGTGGATATAGTGAAGCTGTAAGGGAGAAAAGCACAGAGAAGTTATTGAGGGCATCCGGGTACCACAAAAAGTAGATACCTTAGAAATTTAGGGAAGTGTTCTGCTAACCAAGGGACACAGCAATAGACTGATATGTAACACACTGTATTCTGACACCATATGGTAAAGGCAAAAAGCATCATCCAGGAGGTAAATGCAAAGATCAGAAGTCTAATGGTTTCCAAACCACCAGAGTGTGCAGAGAAACACAGGATGAAAACACAGAATTCTGCGGTTAAAAATGCACAAGAGTGAGGTTGTATCTTGCTTCTAAAAGTGCAGTGTTTCGTACTGTTGTTTTTGGGTTTCTTTTCCCGAAATCAGTAAAACTACCTCATAATCCTGTGTCCTTTTCCTCTCCTTCTTCAATTTATGAAAATAGGCCTCTGATAATTACACCGCTTTGAATGCTGAAGTGGCTATGTATCTCAAATTGCTAAGTTTGTCAGGCAACAGTAAACAAATGTAAGGATACAATGCTGGCATGTATATAACAATAGTAACAATCTTGGGCACATTTTCCTTCTACAGCGTAAAAATTCTATGAACAGCTATTGAAGGTAGTCACGTACAGTCTAATATAATTAGCATATCAAGGCAATCTCTCTTTGCATATGCATCAATAAGCACAAAATTTAAAAGCTATATTATCCTTCTACCTATAGCAGTATGCTAACCAAACTGATTTGCACCCCATAGTGCAATTATTTTACTCCTCTTTAACACCTATGCCAGCCAGGCACCAAATACTCCTTCATTATCAGTTACAGGTCAGGGCAGGGTCCCAAGTGTTATTCCACAGTCTCTGGACTCGGCCTCCTAGCTTGTTCCAGCTGTTAAGAAAACACTAACCTGTACAGTTACACGTACGTCACCCACACTCAACTGGTAACAGCATTTAACATCTCAGTAGGAAACACCTGGCAAGACCTACTTCTTGGGGATGGAAAGATGGCTGGAAAAGGAGAAACCTGGATATATGTGAAAATCTGGTCTTCTCTGTAATGTTGCTATGTTCAAAAATCAGATCTACTAAACGGTCCTGGAATAAATCGTCTTAATCATTTTGTAGCTCTTCTAATCTAGTCACACTCGCCTCACGTGTAATTCACCATGCCTGCTTCTCTCCAGTACTGATACTGCCCATTTGTCAGAAAACACTCGTTATCTTCTCCTCAACAAAACAGAGGTTGGAAGCTGTGCAGTGAGCAAAGATCTCTTTTTGCAAGGCTCCTCTTATTTTTTTTATGCATTTATATGCACACAGAGAAGATCACTCCAACCATTAAGTGACTGTTTCAAGATTTATTTTTACCTTAACAGTGTTAACAAGCTGTCCATCAAGGTACAGTGCTGCCGTACTATTCTTCAGCATGCCTTTACTCATGACCAGAACCAGGTGATGCCACTGGCCTTCTGCAATGAGCTCACCGCAGCGAAAACGGGCACAACAAGGAAGAATTTCATAAAATGATGATTCTTCACTGAAATCATCAACTAAAAGGAACGTAGCAGTTAGAGGGCAACAGGAAAAATGTTATTAGCTTGTTTTTTATGCCATCATAAAATGCAAAAATCTACAGTGATACGTTAAAGTCAGAATTTCAGCAGACATGCAGATAGCAAAGTAACCAAAAATACAGCTAACAATGCATGAGTAAAGTAATACAGTTAACAAGATCAGAATGCTTTAAATATTTCTTCCAAAATTTCAAGTACAAGAACTAAAAGAACAAATTAATTTTTGAAGAAGTACTCAAAGCACATTATCACAACTGAACAGACTGAACTTCTAAGAGTACTTGCGTATAAGCCAATGAGAAGTTTATTTGCTATCAATAATGTGTATCTATTCTTCTGGCCCCAAAAGTTCCCTAAGAAAATTCTCAGGATAATTTCAGACAATTGAAAATTACATTTTACTTCTCCACTACCCCTCCCACTACGAATTTTCTCAGGTTTCTCTCTAAACCTTCAAAGCTCCTTTTTAATCTAACACACACCTTAGAAAGATACCCATACATCTCATACTTCCTGACACATTTCATACTGCAGCCCATAGAGAAGGGACAGTGCTGTAGCATGGTCCTCTGCAGAGAACATAGGGGAACCTGCACTCTGATGCCTGTAGCATCTCCTCCTGCTCCGATCTGAATGTCCATCAGTGTTTCTCCCACTGTTTTTCCTTACTCTTCACTCCGTGCAAGCTCTTTCTCCTTCTTAGATGTTTATCTTCAACGTATATTGCTACCTACAATTCTCAATTAACAATGTCTATTTTTTTTAATCCCTTTTTCTAAAACACATTCTTTGACTTCACACCAGAAAGCACGATCAATTTGCAGTACTCGGGTCCATTAGTTTTTCCATCAGAATCACCACAATCTCTACTCTCTACCTGAAACCCCAAGAAAGAAAAAAAAAAAGTTTGAAAATTCTACACTAGAGAACATTTCAACAGAGAGCAGGAGTTTTTCAGATCTCTCTTCATTCTTTCACATTGAAAGAAAAGGCACTAATCCTCTTGCGTCAGTAACAGTGCATACAGAGAGAACGCTACTGTCTTCAGAAAGGGCACAAGGAAAAGGGTAAAAGCATGGTTCTTAAAACTAACTTCCAGATAGAAAAATAATCTTTTCCTCAACTCCTTTTTCCTCCAGCCAAACACCTCAAAGTGCAACGCTCAATCACAAAAAGAATCTTTAAAGCACTCAGTTTATTCTCACAACAGATTGTCAGCACTTTCAATCCCACACACTGGCAGACCAGCTATCTCTGTTCTTCAGGCAACAACCTGCTCAGGACTTGACTGTACACCATCAACTGCTATAAGCCATCGTAAGGCAGCAGTCCACCTAAGCAAAGTATCTCACTGACTTAAAAAGGAATCTTTGTAGGCAGAGATCTTCACATCCTCTCTATCAAAGCCTCTTCAAACCCAATATCTTTTAAAGAGTTAGATATGAGCTTACAAACTAAAAATGTGTAATTTACTGCTCCACTGCAGGCTAAAGCAATTACTATGAACATAAACTTGGGCTTATTCAGTCTGGAGAAGGGAAGGCACAAGGGATGCTCAAGGCCATCCAGTAATTAAAAGGGAGATTAAAAACAAGAAGGAAACAGACTCTTTACGTGGGCAGATAGCAACATGACAATGGAAAACCATTTTAAACTCAAAGAGGGGAGATTCAGATTAAATGCTAAGTGGCAATCCTTTACTCAGAGGCACAGGAAGAGGTTGCCCATAAAGGTTACAGATGTCCCATCCCCAGAGTTGTTTGAGGCCAGATTGGATGGACACTGGACAGTCTGATCCAGTGGGTGGCAACCCCACCCACAGCAAAGGGTTGGAAACAGATGTGCTATAAAGATCCTTCCAACCCAAGCCATTCTTTGACCATAAGAACACAGCTTTCCAAGAAAGATAAAGCTGTCACTATATTTCATTTTAAGAGATTTAGATCTACCATTGTACAGTGAGCCTCCAGCTCTCAAGTTTTAGGTTTTGAGCACCTTTTTCTTTGAGCTTCTACTTAGAGAAAAAAGGAAATTATGTGAATGGCTATTTACTATGAAGGTAAAGAATATTCTGGAATTGTCTGCTTAGGTTTTTGGAAATAATCGTGAAGAAAAAGATTTTTATTATTGTTCATTATTCAAAACAAAAGAACAGAAGACTAAGACTGTGATAGTTTGGGAAAATAGGAAGCCTGAAATGCACAGAAGGCTGCTCTCTCTGCTCAGCTTGTCTTTGTCATCGGCCTGCCTGAACTGAACATCTGGCTTGAAGCTCTGATGAAGGATAAAGAGGAGACAGGAAATGGCTGAGCCTGAGGCCTCCAACCACACCGACAGCTCTCCCAAGCAAATTCAGCAGCCTCATCAGCTTCACTTTGCTTTTTATAGCACTTACTGTAACTCCTCTCTTGATCTCAGATGCCAAATGCTCCTACAAACTCCTTCTGCAAAGTGATCGTAACATTAAAACATAAAGGAAATGACTGACTGCCTTCAACTAGCCTGCCAGCAAAGCTGGGGAAGCTCCAACTTCAGTCATGCACAATTCCTGTGTACATGCAAGCAATTTGTCTAGCCTAGACAAACAACACTGTCAGGATTATCAGATGACTCAACAACTCTTACCATAATTTTGAAGTAATTCTTCTTTAGTTGAAACAATTAGTGACCGGTCTTTTGCCGAGAGGACAATGGCAAGGCACACATAATGTTGCTCGGAGGAATTTGCGCGCCGCACTACAGTAAGAAGTCTGACAGGGTGGTTATTAGGAGGAGTACTAAAATGTTCAATGCAAAACCAAGTTGAGTAGCTTAAACCAGATGGCGGTGGGAAAAATCGTTCGCCTAAGAACAAAAAGGAAAACTCATTATGTAGTTGGAGTAGCCACTGCTTGGGACACATGTTCCTATCCCTTTTTTCCCTAACCACTCAGTTCCTCAGCTGATACTAGTTATGCCTTCTCAATTTTTCTCTTTGTGAACTTTGATGCTGCTACTTTCATTTCTGAAAGAAGCTTGGAGAAAAGTCACAGCAAGCTAGCTCAGAGGGAACTCTCTCAAAATCAAGCAAAGCAACAGTTGTACACTATCTTTACCATAAAGACAAAAATTAACTTCAAAGATAGACTTGTTCAGAACACCGAAGCTTCAGTTCCCTAGAAGAAAAAAGGGGTCCAAGACAGGGTTAATATCACTCTGGGATACATTTTCCCACAGGTATGACTGAGTTAAATCTATCTAGTCTTATTTGGCAAAGAGATTCCTGCCACATACACTCAACCCTTTTTAGTTTCCACAGGTGCTCCCACAGAACAACAAAGAGCTCAAAGAGTTCAATTACTATCTAACAATAATCCCATCTAACTGCGGCAAAACTTGCATTTTGTATAGCTTGTCATTGTCTTAGAAACAAAAAATAACAGCAACATAAAAATCAAGACAGACAAAGTTCTCGATTGTGAGCTTGCAATATTCAACACCATAGCATCACTTTATAACTGAAAATCATCAGATAAAAAATGCTGCTAACAATAATACCCAGGTACTCACCAGTTCCAATACCACTGACAACTGCACCATCAATAAGTCCTGTCGTGACAGCATTATTGGTGGGTGCGTTATGGGGAGCCAAACTTGGCAAGAACAGGCAGCTGTTAAACAGAAAATCAACATCACGCTAGAGCATAAGAAAGCCAGGACAAACAGAGCTCAATGCATTGTAAATATAACCTAGAAAAACACACCATGGGTACAACATCACTCTCTATCAATGCATGTATTTCTGAAAGGTGGAAATTAATTAAAAGGTGGATATCACAGCAGATATCTTTACTTATCAGGTGTTAAAGTCAATTAAAAAAAAAGTAAGGGATAATGGCACTGTGGCCTAAAATAATGAAAAAATTAATTGCTATATTCAGGTGACACCTCCAGTTAATTATCAACTTTTTCCAGTTACTTGGACTCCACATAGATTTCTGCTTTACTTATGTTTCTGCTTTGCCTACTTCCTCATTCTCAACTTCTTCAGCACCTTTAAGCAGATTTCAGAGCATCTGGGCCATTCAGAAGTCAGATGGAAATTCTAGCAACACCTGTGTTTCTGCAGAGGTATGACAGAACCTCTTTGTTATAGAAAGCCCATGAAATCTAGATCCAACAGGGTACTAGCAATATTGATATACATGTGGACTTGGACTTTTACACACGGCAAGTGTTAGCTTAAAGTCATTAATGTCAGAATGGATGTCTGTACCATGAAGTATTTTCTACTTTTCTTCAAAGGATTCATTTGTTTCCAGACTGCAGTAACAGAACACTGCACTGTGCCCTATGCTATAGAGAGCACTGTGGTACCTTACCCGAACCCTTCAAGAGATGTGTCAAATTCGATGAAGGCAGGAGTGACTGATGAGCCGTGAAGCCTGATATCATGGGGTGTTGTCATGGACACTAAGCACTTCACTCGCGTCAGGGGGACCGTGCTCCCTTCAGCTGGTTTGAGCAGGCTCCTGCTGATCCGGTAGTGGCTATCCTCATGCAAACTGAAGACGCTGTCTGAACCCAGACCTTCCATTGAGGTAACCATGCTATCTGCAGTAAGAAATCATTGCACAATACAGTATTGCAAAAAGAAGGCATTTTCAGGCTTTTTATTGGGTCTTCTCAGAGGAACAGCTGAACGATCAAGGACCGCCTGCAAGTTCAGCCTCTCCACTGGAAGACCAAGAGTTAGGAAGAACTGCTCTCATCAGAATCATAGAATCACCACGATTGGAAAAGACTTCTAAGATCATGCAGTTCAATCACAGACCCATTCTCACCATGCCCATTGACCGTGGCCCTCAGTGCCACATCTCCACAGTTCCTCAACACCTCCAGGGACAGAGGCTCTACCAACTCCCTGAGCTGCCTGTGCCAATCCCTCACCACTCTGAGAATAAATGTTTCACAGAATCATAGAATGGCCTGGGTTGAAAAGGACGTCAATGATCACAGTTTCAACCCCCTTTCATGGGTAGAGTCACCAACCACTAGACCAGGCTGCCCAGAGCCACATCCAGCCTTGCCTTGAATGCCTACAGGTATAGGGCATCCACAACCTCTATGGGTAATCTGTTCCAGAGTGTCACCACCCTCAGAATAAAAAACTTCCTCCTAAAATCCAACCTAAATCTCCCGTCTTAGTTTAAAACCATACCCCCTTGTCCTATCACTATCAACCTGTGAAAACAGTCATCCCCCTCCTGTTTTTACATCCCCTTCAAGTACTGAAAGGCCACAATGAGGTCTCCCAAGACCTAATATCCAACCAAATTATAAAAGCAATCAGCTGAGGCAAAAGGATTAACATCTTTGCAAGATGGCACACAAATTTGGTAGTGCCACCAGAAACTGAGTGAACAACTCATCTCATTACCTCACAATAGAAAATGCTCCTTTCACATAACTCAGGCACATTCCTATTATATGGCTTAGCAGACAGGTAAAACTCTTATGCAGTAAGATGCAATAGCTCTAAACTAAAAGACTCAGAGCTCAAAATAAGGAGAGAAGCTCAGAAAGATTTGCTTAGTGATTGAACGTAGCAACTGGCAGTATACCCACGAAGGTAGCTTTGCCTTCTCTTTCCTCCTATAGTAATTTTTCAAATTCACATTTTCAGTTTTCACTGTTTGTTCTTCCCCCATCCTTTAATAATATCCTATTAAACATAAATAAAATAATTCAGTGCTGGACAAGATAAAAAGCTTACTCCCCCGTTCTCTTTTCCAGCGCAGACAATCTGATGACATAACACAAATAGAATAGAATGCAGTTACTTAATCTTGTGTGTCTGAAACTAAAATGAAACATGACAGTTATGTAGACAGTGGAGAGAAGGTATTTAATGCTTGTAACTCAACACCATCCAGGACACTTTCTAGTTCCTTCTAAATAACTCAAGCATTTCAATTAAGATGTGAACAATGCTTTACAACGTGCTGTGTGATGACCGAGTCAATATCTAGAAATAAATATCACATGCTTTGGAAACTCACCAACAACATGTTTGTACTACCACCCACTGAGACTTCCCTGTACTATGTGAATGGCTGTTCCCAGGCTCTACAACTGATGGATAGTAGGAGAGGGGGGCAAGTGTGGAAGAGAGTTTCAGATCAGCTAGAGACATCCACTGATATTACATTCAAATAACCTATTACAGATATTCAGCACAGTTCACCAGGCTGATTTATTAAATAGTTGGAAAACATATGCAAGTGTTCTGGCGTGACAGTTATAGCTGATGGGCCATTGCTGTATGAGGTATTCTACCAGATGGATACCACACAGAGAAATAATGAACGTTTTCACAGGGCATGTATGTACATCTACAATCTAACAATATCAAGTAAGTACCCTGGCTTACATAGAACAATTTCACCTGCCACCTTACTGAATCTATGGGAAAGACTACAAACATCATGACATGATATGAACCTCAAAGCACATAGGTTGCTCTGATAGCAACGCCTCATTTCTTTCCACGGAAAGTAAAACAGATACAAGGAGCACAATAACACTATTTGATAGAGCATATTCTCTGCTAAAGAACACTATTTTTCAACACAGTTATCACCATTAACTGCACATTTTCAGCAGTGACAAACAAGAACCTGCATGCTGCGCTCATAAAACTGTACCAGTACAGGTGACCTACTGTTTCACAGTCACTGTGACAGCATCATTGCTAGGAAAACGTTGCCAACGCAGTCCAACTTTCACTGTGCCAATATCCATAAATGTTCAGCAAGCATAGATAAATGTCAATGGGTATAATTCCTTCGTATAGAGGAATTCAATTCCACACCTTTGTTTCATACACACTTCTATGTCAGATGCCATTTGGTCAGACTGCCCCTCTGCTGCCATCTGTCTCATGACAACAAAATGTAACAGAATACTAGCAGCAAGTTTCAACCTTCACTGCAATATCACCAACATCAGACTCTGACATCATGGGCCAACAACATAAAATAGAAGGTGTTACTTCCAGAGCACCCCTCACATCCGAGTATAATATTTTTCCATTCACTGTTTATCAACTACAACCATAGCATCCACTTAAAACCTGAAAGCTCTCTAGTATCAAAGAATCACAGAATGGTTAAGGTTGGAACAGTCTGCTGGAGGTAATCTGCTCTAGCAAGGAACACCCACAGCAGATTACCCAGGCTGATGTCCATACGGATTTTCAAGATCTCCTAGGAAGAGTCTACGTAACCTCTCTGGGCAACCTGGGCCAGTGCTCTGTCACATCCACACAATAAAGACATGTTTCATATTCAATTGCTACTCTTTGTAAATTCAGAAATGTTTCATACACATCTAGTGATGTAATTAAGTACTCTGTTCCCTACTTTCCCACTTAAATTTTCCTGATGATTCCACATTCATACAACATTGGGGCAAAGGTATGTCTTCCTGCGTGTTTATGTACAAAAATTTACATAAGTATGCAGATAAGGGATATCAGTAAAACGATCTTCACACAAATTCCTGGTACCTCAGCACTTACTTCTCATTTCTGGTTCAAAACTCAGTGAGCTCGGTTTGTGCACGCGGTACTGCTTCAACAGCTTTTTGTCCCAGGCTCCACAATTCAGAGGATTTCCCAAGCGTAAAAATTCCCTGGAAAAGAGGACAAAAAAAAAAATTTGAAGATCATATTTTCAATTTTTTAATCCAAGAATGACACCAAATACTATACCATAAAAAAAAAAAGATAATAAAGTAAGTATATTTTTAACTAAGAAACTAAACACAGAATAATTACAAGAAACACACATGATTGGCTTTGAAACTTCAAACTTGGAAGACATGCTATCAAAAGCTGATGTTATTCCAATTAATCAAAAAGGTTTTAATAAAGCAGCCAACTTCTTGGCAATAAGGCCACTACATACTTGGGGAGAGGATCAGTATCCCTACTGCATACTCAAAAAGCTGAGCTCACCTAGAAACCACAAGCTCACATGAGAAAAAGTTCTCTGTGTTGTTTCATCCATCTGTTCAGCCGTAAGAGGAGGACAGCTTCAGATCTACCAACACCTGTAGCTACAGCTGTGTTATCAACATGTATGGCCTGAGGAAGCTCAAGTCCCTACGATGACAAGTGTGCACACTGCAGTGATTTCCAGTACTTCCAGATGGCACCAAAGGGGAGTGAAAAACTGTCCAGAATGTATCTCAGCCACTTACCTAACCACTGAGGATTATAACATCAAATTTCTCATGCTAGGTGAGAGCCAGCAAGAAACCTCAAAAGAATGACACAGCTGTGTAGGTTATCAACAAATGGTTCCAAATATGTGCACAATAAACTTTTCAGCCTTCCTTTTCTAGCATCAGCACTAACGTACGCAAACATTTGTGCATTAAAACACAGGAAGCTCAACTTTTTTAAGTTATGCCTCTCAGCATTAATTCTCCACTTTATGTTCTTATCTCACTTATCCTTTCTAACTGTTCTCAGAAAGTGTTAAAGCGGAACTGGTCCAGAACAAGGCCAGGCAATGCTACCAAAGTTGAAGAAGAGGGGCAATCAGCCCCATTCTTGCTATTTAGGCTTGATTTCTCCAGACGTTTCTTCCATCACTTGCCTGTTTTTCCTTCGTACACACACTGAAGGACTAAATCAAACAGCTGGCCTGAAGCTTATCTAATCTCGGGTATTTAAAGCTACACAGAAACATCTAGGGATTGACTCCCTTCTGCAGCACCATCAGTTTTAACAATCTTCTGTCTCCACTTGCTTACAGCCTAGCCAGGGACTGCACTCTGGATAGCCTCTCAGTATTTACAGGAAGGAAGGAAGTATGCAACTTCAGTGAACTCTGAGGAAAAAATAACACGTTTCTTTCCACCACATTGCTCCTTCCCCCTGATTCCCTGCATCTCCAGGGCTACATGCTGATTAGCAGAAGCAAGACAGGCTATTTAAGGAGAAATAAAGCAGGATTCTGTGCCATCCGCTGCCACACAAGGCCGTTTATGCTCTCTAACAATCCAAGCCATTTACAGTCAGCCAGCCTCAGCACAGGCACAAGGGCCTGGCTCTGCTGGACTCAATGGTGTAGTTCTGACCTGAGCACCATGGGCTGCAGTGCCTGGGAGGCCAGCCTTTCAAACATCCTCTGGAGCGGGGGATGCAGCGAATGGTCCTCATCAGCCAGAGCAGCACTGCATCTCTGGAGAAGGCGTGCGTGGAGCCCAGCTTCGCACATGACTTGCTGGTTCCTCTCCGTATGCACAAGGGACTGCAGGATGTTGGCCACTGCCAGCTGGAGGTCCAGTGCATGCTGAAATAAAAATAATAATAATTAAAACAAACAAACAAACAAAGTGAAACTTCAGCAGAGACAAACTGAGAAAACCCTTAGGCATAAACAACCAAAGGGAAACCACCGATGGCAATTGATACAACAAAGCTACTTGTGTGTCTTGCAGGGACAAAGAACACCTGCATCACCTTCTCTGCTGGAAATAAAAGATAGGAGTTCAAAGGAAACAAATGAAGTCAAGCTAACGCAAAATTACTTCTATCAGACCTTTACTACGTAACTATTTAATTTGATAGTTCTGTGAAGCATATTAGCTTCTTGGCAGGAAGTAAGAATACACTGTCTTTTATATCCTGTAGCCATCCTTCCACCCAGTCACTCTCAAAGCAGAAGACAGCAGGGATGTTTTGCCCACCTCTGGGTGTGTAGTTGATCCAACAGAGGCCAGAAGATCCAGCATCGCAAGCATAGCACCAGGGTGAATAACAACCGCGTCAGAGCTTTGCATGGATGTAGATCCCATTTGGAGTTTCACATCAGGTATGTTTTTCTGAGGGCAAACAGGAGGTGTTGAAACAGAATGATATGCATGCCTGCAGGGAAAAAAAATAAACACAACACACCATTACAACCCCCAACTGTCACAGTCTTTGTTGAGTTTTGGAGGGGTTTTTTGTTTGGGGCTTGTCTGTTTTAACAGTTGCTGTAAAGTCTAACCAGTACGTGGACGTTACCAGCACTCCTTTCCCTTCCCTCAGGTTAACATACCAAGTACTTTCCTCTTCTCTAACCAATTGATGCATTTTCCCACAAACAACCCAGAAGGGTCTTAATTTCTTGAGAGCACGGTAGGAATCTGTGCCCTAGGTGATGCTCAGCTTGAAGAACACAGAAGTTGCCTTTCTCATCCCTGCTTTCATTCCAGTTGCAGTGGCAGTGCACACAGGCTACCAATATTCCTGTTGAAAGCTGAATTCATACCAGAGAATCCATTTCTCCCCTGTTTTCTCTAGCAAATGCTTATGAAATTTGCTATCAAACAACTGCAGGCGACTTCTAGCCAACCCACAGGAACAATGTTTGCCTTGGTGCACACCCCTGCCAGCAGCCCATATGCTCTTAATCTTTCAGTGACCGTTGGAGCAATCTCATTTTACATGAATCTTCTTTAGTGTACATATGTACATTATAAATAAAGTATTTATGGTATACGCCTATTTGAGAGAAGAAAGAACACATACTCTTATCTAAGATAAGAGTTTTATTGAGAACCAAATACTGCTTGCCATTTTACAGAAAGTGACACCGGCTGAAAAAGGGTCTCCCTCCCATCCCGTCAGTCAAGACAATCATTTTGTCCCTCCTGCTCCCAGTGAGGAAGACGTGCCTTCAACAGAAATAGCGCTCACAGACTCTCACTGTCTCAGCCATTAGGCACTTTTCATCAGGAAACCATTTTTCCCTGCTGAAACAGGATACGCAGGGAAGGTGACAACGGCTGCCAGTACAGTTCTGTCCCAAATACTTCAGAGGTTGTATCCTGAACACATACACCAGCAGCAAAAAGCAAGATCATTTGTGGTGAATGCTAGAGGCACTTCTTATTTTAGCCTAAGACAGGACATTATAAAATACAGCACAATCTTCCTGTACTGGCCAGAAAATGGTCGTATAAAGAGAGTTTCAACAAAAGCATGCCCATCACAAAGGTTAGAGACAGCTCAATGGAAATCTGGCATCTGAAAGAACCCCAGAGCACTTTTTACATAGAACATTTAAAAAAAAAAAAAAAAAGATGAAATTTCTGATGCTTAAATCCTTTAGCTAATACTTAGACAACACACAGAACAGCATAACGAATCTAAGAAAATAAATCTGTCCAAATCAATTTTCCCCAGGATTTCCACCAATTCTCTAGCCACCACATTTCCAGACAAATTTCCCTAGCAGATATAATGCTTGAAATACTTGATAGATAGAAATAGTTTCATTTTTTTCTTTGAAAATTAAATATAATTAAGGACAGCAGAACAACTTGAAATAGTGTTATGCAGAGAAGGTCTCTTTTCTTAATCCTTTCTGTTTCTTATGGCAGCAATTTAAACATATGCTTTTTTTTTTTTTTCCTTAACTTGCAGAAGTCTTCTTCCCAGCACCTGAAGAGGAAAACTGCCATCTCTTTGCAACATAACCTTGATAACCTCCACACAAGTTTTAGAGGACACAATTTAGAAATCTGACTGTATTTAGCAACGCTTTTTCAGTCTAATGAAATTCCACTCTCTAAAGCACTCTTAAGAAAAAACTTCCATCCAATCTTAAGCACAATTTTTACTTCTAAGTGCCCTAATCAGCAGTATCACAACCACCTTATTAAGTCAACTCTGAAGCTGTAATACAGTAGTACAGGAAAAGCCTAATTAAACTCCCAGTCAATACTCAGAATGAAGCACAAACAAGCAGATGGCCCTTGCCTCTATCTGCCCGCCCTTTGACACTGCATGCAACAAACTGATCAGAGAAGAGCAGGCAGTTGACTCTTCTGTTAACAATGTAGCACAAAGTTATAACCTAAAAACAACAGTAAGTGGTGCTTTGCACGCCACTTGAAAACACCCTGATTTCTCTATGTGTCTTTCCACTTGGACGTACTTACAGAAAAGCAAAAAAGAGTCAGTCCAAAACATTTCCCCTAGGCAGGGAAGAGACCACAGGCCTTACGAAATCCTGCCCAACTATTGATTGAATGTTATACATCAGCAAGCCAGTGCATACTCTGCAAAAAATTTAATTTACTCATGGCCTATGCATTATTCACATTATCCCCCTAAGGAGGGAAAGGAAGAAGCAGGCAACCTAAGAAGCCATTCTGACCGAGTCTAACTGTTACGAATGAGCACTCTAACAAGCCATTGACTTTCTGACTAAAAGTACCTCTTCCTGAAAAATTAATTGGGTAAAACAATTGGGGAAAAACAAACCCTGCTGCTTTACTGCACAGACCGGCAGAGTCCAAATTTCTCTGAACTGCTCCTGATTGTTTTTACATTTCTTAGATCACATTCTACTCTAGACCTTTTGATTTTCAATCGCTAACATAACTCGAAGTAATTCAATACCCTGGAGAAATTTTGATCTCATATATTATCTGAGCTGCCTTCCACTCATTATGAAATACACCCTGACATTTATTTTATCCAAAGCATAAATGGACACCTCACAAATAATAGCAACTTGATGGAAAAATGAGAATGAAGGAACAACAGTGAGAAACCAGAAGGAAGAAGAACTTCTCTTAAAAGGATCGGTACCTTTTCCTCGACAAAGCTGGCGTACCCCAGGGAGAGGGGAGAGAGGTCTCATTTGTCAGGCAAGGAGGGATCTGTTCTGCACGACTATAGATAAAACAGACAGGGGTAGGACAGAGAGGTTAGAGAAGAAACCAGAGGTTGAAAGCTTGTTAGTTTTACACAGCCATCGCCAGTGAAGCCTTTACTTGGACTCATTCCTCAGAATCAACACAGATGACAATGGACATTACTGAGAGACACGCATCAGGTAAACGTGTGGACATGCACAGCACGTCCTTGTTTTATGGCACGGCTCCACAACGCTCGTTCATTACTTGGCACAGTTTATCGATATGACCACACAGAACATCTTTCATTATTAGACAGCAGAAATTGAGAAGGGAAAGTAAAGCCTGAGCAAGTTAAATACAATCAACGAAGTTAAGACAAAATCAGCATAAACTTCACAAGGAGTGATGATCAGGAAACTGAAGAAAGGAAAAAGCAGCCACTGGAAATGACAACAACCAAAAAAAACTTGAGGTAGTTTATGCCACTGCATTAAGGAATTTACTTATCCCAGTGGTTCCCCGTGCTCTACTGCTAAGCTACAGTTATAACTTTATACTGCACGTGCAGCACTTTCTTAATATATTACTGTCCTCTCACAACCAGAATATTTTAATAACTTTTTAAATTGAAATTAGAAATCGATTTCTGTACTTGGGTTTGTGAGGTTTTTTAGTTTGTTTGTTGTTTTAAAAACCCAGAAGAGAGTATTCGCTGCCTTGAAGGATAATTTTTCACAAACTATGAAGTCTGGTGCTTCACTAATCACCTACTTCAAAAAAGGTGACCAACCTCAAACTCTGTTAATATGTCGACATAATACAATCATACCTGCAGCACTTGGAAAAAAATCAGACCCTTACTTTCACTGTGAATCAGTTGGCCCATCTTTGAGCAACGGGGTTACATGCATTAAATACCTAGGGTACAGAAGCTTCAAGATCCCACTAATAAAGTGGAGGTATGCATCTTATTTTCTTGGACACTGAATGATACACGAGGTATCATTTATCTCAGGCAAAACAAATCTTAAATACATACTTCAGTATGTTTAATTGCCATTTTGAATAATCTCAAAAGACACCTTACTTTCTATTCCTTGTATCAGGTGTCACTTAAATTCTACCAGTTTAGCTCTGAGAACATCTTCCAGTTTATTACTGACAGGTTAAATAGAACTTGAAGAACATGCCTATCCATCTAAAACAAAGTAAATTTGTCACATTCTCCACTGACTTACTTTAAAATCCCATGTTTCAACGGAAAGAAATAGTTAATGCATAATGTTGAAAAGCCAGCTTCTCATTTGGCTTAATGAACGCATAAAGTTCCGGTCATTCTGTATGACAAAGCAATCAGGTGGTCTGTCCATCAACCAACAGGCTGCTTAAACTCATCACATACAATCGCAAGCAATATCTCTGTTTCAATTACTGTCGTGACGAGAACATTCAACATCACAGGGAGTGTCTCATACTCCTGAGAATACCAGCAAGCTAAGTCAATATTTGGTGAGACAGAGACACCTTATTTCTCTCACTGGAGCAAAGGAACAAAGAAATAGATTTAAATAGATACACCAGACCTTGCCATGAATACATTCGAAGGAAATTACTTTGGCAAACACCAGGGAAAAAAGAACAGAATTCATACCTGTCAAAAGAATCTGTTGCAACCTTGTAGAGGTAAATAAAAAGTTTGCTGCAATGTCTCAGAGTAGGTGACACAGAATCCAGAGCGATTAGGTCATCCTCCAACAGTCTTTGAAATAATTGTGTATTTGAAGGAAAGACATTCAATGGACTTATTTTTCTTGAGTCTGAGAAGCAGCCAAGCAATCGAACAGCATCTGCCAGTTTTTCATACTGGATCTCTGTTTTGAAGAAATGAGAGTTGGCTGGCTCATAGCGCATTGCTGCAGTCAGTGTGCAGAACACCGTGTGAAGCAGTTCAAACACTTGATTCTGGTTTACTTTCTCCCAGCCATTCTTCGGTGGAGAGCACAAAGATCTTTCCATAGCAACGAGCAAAGATGTGACATACACAAATCCACCAACTTTTCTAAAAACAGTTCTTGTGCGATGGCTTTCCCTTAGCACTGACAGGAGAGCCTATGGGCAAAACAAATATAATCAAAATGAAGAAAGAAGAACGGCATTACTAATCCCTTGAAAGAAAAATACGAACATTTCTGTTTGATATATGAGCAAAATTATTGTCTTTTGTCAGAATTTGGTAACGCATCAAGTCTCCAAAGACCTCTGTATTTGAAAAGTCCACATCCTCAAGAAGTTACAAAATACAAATGATGAAGGAGAGGAAGTAAAGTGTTATCCCTAACTTAAAAATCACACATTGAGGAACGAACTGGCTGAGAGAAAAGATTTAGTCAAGTCTAGAACGGATCCCAAAATTACCACATAATTCTCTTTGTGATAAGGCAGATAATACAGCTGCTAGAGAGGAATCTACTCTGTCATCATACTTCCCAAACTATTTGGGAAAAGAGCAGGTAAACAACTGTATGTAGCTTTAAGAAATCAAAATACTTAAAACCTCGAAGCACACTGATGCAGGCTGCAGTAATCTGCAATACATAAGCTTCTTGACAAAGCGTTGCCAACACTCAAAACTAAACAGCGGTAGCAAATAAATAGTAAATAATAATAATAATAAGGTTTAATCTTTCTCTGCACAGAAACCCATAAGTTTTAAAAGCCATGTTTCATTCAGCTTAAATAGAGTTGCTCAAAAACAAATCTAAGAGAGAAACAATCATGCAGTAAATGTTATTGACTGGAGGAAATACAAAGCTACAGCACAAACAGTGGAAACAATGTGAATCTTAGTATCACAGAGTAATACCCAAATTTCTGTGAAATGGGGGGCTCAGTGATGGTGGTGAGGAAAAACACTCCCATATCGCCTAAAAAAAAGCAGCTGTCAAAGGAAGTCTGACCCACTTGTGAATAAAAAAAATAAAGGAAAAAAGAAACTCTGTATCTAATGCCACAAATAGCAGAAAACTGTTCCAGAATCTAGAGTGCAAAAGTAAAACAAATTTTCCATGACTGAGTGCTCATTTCTTCAGAATCACACAAGTTTTGATGCACTCAGAGGATGGACAGTGAAACTCTGAAAAAAAGTGTCACTCTGAAGGGTAGTATCTCATTTCCTGCCAAACCCAGATCAAATTTACAGGACAGACACCATTCCAACGGTCTGGACTGTCAATTCCACCACCAGTGGAAATGGAGGGAAATATAACACAACAGATAAAGAGGACAGGAACCTCAACTTGCTGCCTTAAATCCATTGGGAACTGTAGTAACTTTGATGTCATGAATTAGATACACTTAAAAACAAGAAGATGCTGACAGACAAAATACATTAAATGAACTGTTTTGTTATTAGCTTTCCTCTTTCTCTTTTAGAATAACATATGGCAGCTCATCTGCCAGACGAATACTACAGCTCCTTGTAACAAGGCTGAACTTAAATGTCTGCCAATTCTCTCGAGTAACACTTGTGTTTACTCAAAAGTACTTGCCTAGCTTTTCTAGCCTAACGTAACAGTATTATGTCTATTTTCAAAATAACATTAGCTATTCTGAAAAGAAATTGTGGGTTTAGATTAGCAGCCAAAAAGCTTGTAAGAAAGAACAGTTGACGATCTTCTCTTTTCTTCCTCCACTACCAGGCTTCTTTTGCAGTATTTCTAGTTTTGCTTAAGAAAGCAATTTTTCTTTTGGAGTTAATGTTTGTTTGAGTTGGTTGGTCACCCCTCATATAGACTTCTATTTTGTGGATACTAACATTTACATTTATAGTGACACATTCAACTTTTAGAACTAATATATCTATATCTATCTATCTAAACACACACACACACATAAATATACATATACTATGCTATAATAAATCAAACGTGTCCCCAGAAAACACAAGCCAGTGCTGAAAATACACTTCTGTGTTACACACTTTATTTTCATCCTATGTATTTGCAAAGCATTCAACTGAATAATATTCTGCAGTGAAGAGTATCGTTGCTTTGAAACCTGTCACGATGGACAGAAAATAAACATCAAATATACTACTTTCAACCCCACAGACAATATAAATGAAATCTCTTTCTCAGAGTAATCTTTGAAAAATTATAGACAAATGTCTCAGGAGCAAGTCCTAAGCAGTACTTCATTTACCCTTAAGATGTCCGTTTTCAACTGCAGTTCTGTAGGTGGAGCAGAGTGCATCAGTCCCAGCAAAGTACCCATGTCATCTTCCCCGCTAGGTGACAACACCAACTGCTGGATGATCATCAGTGCGTGCTGTCGGCACTGCGGATACTTCACAATGTTGTGCACACACCTCGCGCCACCAAACTCCCTGAAAATACCTATGCAGATGGGGGGGAGGGATGGGAGGGTTGTAAGGGTAGGAGCACAAGTAATGAAAAATATAATACACAGTCAGTAACAAATAGCAAGAAAGAAAACAAAAGAAATTTGGATTCACTTCTAAAGATTGGACGACAGGGTTTAAGCAGTATGGATGCTTAATGACTTTTACTAGCATTTGCCTCTCAGAACAAACAAAATAGAACTCCACTTCAAATATTTTCCACGAAAGGTGGTGAATAAAGATGTAACAAAAGCAGCATCTTCAATGAAGACTATCAGCCATTTTCATTCAGGATTGTGTTCATTGCTCTGGAGTAATTTGGTTCATTGCAAAAAAAATGTAACTGAGCTGCTGGACAAGAACAGCACCAATCTGCTACAAGCACTGATCTGCTCTGTCCACAAGAACTGTGAGTAATACACAAGCTCTCTTCTGCCAAGATTCGCCTTTGCAACAATAGAGCTTCAACAAATAATTGTTCTCAAGCTTATTGCATACACAGACATGTGCAATATTAACTGAAAATCATCTGAAACCTCTGCCAATCTGTGGATACAGGGCCACCGGGCTCACATTCCTGTCTTGCTGCACAAGCAGGGACTGCAACTTCTCTGAGAGCTGGCTTCTTCCCTCCTCCCATACAGATCTGTCACACACCTGAGCTTGGAGCTACTGATCAAAATACAGCCTTCAGCCTCCGCAGTCTTTACAGAAAACCTCTGTGGCTCCATGCCACAGCTCTGATGTGTCTAATTCTGTCTAATGAGAAAACCCAGGCTGAGCAATAAATATTCTAATGTATAATGGATCCGTATGATTTACCCGTAATCTACACTAGCTCCTCTCTTGACACCTTCTTATTTCAGTCTAGTTGATCTACTTGTTCAGTCACCATTCAAAGAGTCCAACAACATTTTTTCCCTCTCCCTGACAGTATAACTATTTTGATGGTACAAGGGCAACAGCACATGCTATGCACCTCGACTGCAGTAAAGTTTCTGGCAGCGTTATCCACAGCATCCTCACAGGCAGTCTGACACAACACGCTAAATGCAGTCATGACAGACTAAATACACAACTAATTGAAAGAAAGCTATGCAGGACATAGCTATATAGAAACCTGGTGAGCTTTTCAGTAGCTACACAAAACATTTAATCAGAATGACTTCTTATACGTAGGTTCAGCACATATAGCCAGACATATATAATTTCATACCCTTCCTAATGAAGTATTTGTTCAACTTTGATAACTCATTCAGAAAACACCTCAACTGTACTTTCTTTCTTCCAAAGTGCACTAAGATGCAATCACTTCTCTACCCTGAATCTCAGCTGTTATTCACAACTCCAACATTTGGTAGAGTCCTTCAGAATCTGTGGTGCTATAATTCCTTGCTGCTAGTGAAAAGAGACATGCTGGCACCCAGTTCTTTGCCTCCAGCAGACTGAGGAGTTGTCTTCCACTTGCTTGCACTGATAAGAGACATTCTTGCCCTACTCAGGCAAGATTTAAACTCATCTGAAGGATCTGAATGACAACACAGAATTAATGTATTAAAGCATTTTTACCCACAAGGCAAAGAAACACTATCTACCAGAACTGCATTAGTCAAAAGCTAGAGGAAAGAGCTTTTCAGTGCATGTGTACACTCCCATAAAACTTCTTTTTTTTTTTTGTTCCTGTAGATCAAAACAACGATCTCTGTGTTCTGATTCAGCCTCTAGAACAGCTTGCAAACTATGTAAACAAATCTCGGTTTTTCAAGTAAAGCAGTAATATGTTTTTGCATGCTATTAGTACATAAGCACATCTGAAATCGCTTTTTGTTTTGTGGCCACAAAAGATCATGGGTTTCAGATGAGAACAAGTACCTTTTCCACACCTCCATAGGAAAGAAGAAGAGAAACAGCCAACTTTTCCTTGCCTTAAGAGAGAAGGCTTCTCCCCAATACATCCTCCCTAACCTGGAGGGAAGCCCTAACCTCTTTACTAGAGCTGCAGAATCCTTCACTGACCTTATACCTAATGGAAATACGCTCATCTATATGATGGCTCTTGTCAGTCCCTTCAAATTATTCCCACTTGTAGACTACAGGCAGAAAGCTATAGCTTTACACCAGCTCTGTTGCACTTAAGAACACCTTCCCGGTCGAATATGCCCTTGAGTTAATATAGAGACAGACACCAACTCAATGGGAATTTTCTCAGCAAGCCACTCTGTTTTTGATGACCACCTAGTCAAATCTAAGAAGCAGAGGTGCAGATAGAAAGCATGCTGACAAAGAAAGAAGGACAAAATTGTTTTAGAAAGCTCAAGGTAGCACGGTCTCATAAAATGTGAAAGGCATAACCTTCAGTGTGGACTCCACAGTCAGACTCACTCCCTGTTGATTCCCTCTTACTTTTTTCATTTATATTTTATTTAGAAGCAATGCATTTTTTGTAAATATCACCTTATCCCAGGAAACACATCAATTCCCTTTTATAGCCAACTGTACTGCTTTCAAATCCGCTTTTACTCAGAAAAACTATGCAGAAGGATGAATGAACTCACCTATATTAGGAAGACCACTGCAGGAGAAAAGTTTAAAAACAACAGCAAAACCTTAATTTTTTTTTTAAACAGAAATTTGTACAGCAAAGTACTCAAATTTGTCCAAAAGTTATTGAACACTGAGTATGTATTTAGAGAAAGCATTTTGCTTAATCAACAACAGAAAATAAAGTTAAAAGCTTTCTGCCATTAGGCCAGGAGCTATGTTTAAACAGTGAGCAGTCAATTGAGCTGGACAGTTGTCAGGATTTCATCCTTAGATATTTGTCATGGACTCTAACCTTTCATACTGAAATGAAAACAGGAAAAAACCCAGAAGGGAGAAAGAAGCAGCCAGAATGGAGAAAAATAAAGAAGGAACGATGGAAAAAGACCTCCACGGCTAAAAACTTCTTCTCTCCAAGGTGGTCTTCTTTTCCTCCCCTCATCTTCTTCCTCTCATAGAGCACAGCAGAAAGTTTTAAGAACAACTACCACCTTCTCAGTTGCTTTAAGTTCTCAGAGACAATTTGTACTAATGTGAAATAGACACACTTCCTATTTTGCATCAGATAATGAAATAATGTACAGCATAATCTGCCTCATTCTGAAAAACAGACACTCATAACTGAGACCTACTTGTAGTTACTGACTAGGAACATACCTTCAAAAAAGGAAAACCCTTCTTACGCTACAGATGGCACACATTTCTAAACTAGATTTCAGTAGACATAGCATTGTCAACAGAAAATTACATGTCTAATTATGTGCTTAAATTTGTCACAAGAAAGCCCTACTACAAATGACTACAATAATGTTTGGGGAGAAATCGATACGTGTGGTTCATTTTAAGTAAAAAAAATTGCCAAGAACATTAAGTTAAAAAAAGAAAATAAAGCTATCTTGAACTCCTTTATTTTATGCACTCTAAACTTATGCTACTGTTTTACTTTTATGGAAAATAAAACATAGCAAGAAAAAAGAGGACATTTCAATGAGATTAATTTTCAAGACAGAAAATCAGGACTACTTTGCATTTAGGTAGATTTCTCAATTGGATTTTTCTAAGTGCTTTGCCAATGGTCTTTCTACTCACCTGCATTTGTGTTTGACCCTTGTAGTAGAACCGTCAGGGTCTCCATAACCAACAAAGCCAGCTGCTTTTGGTCCTCAAATGAACTGTTTCTTGAGTCCCCTAAAATAATTGCAGAAGTAGAGACATAGTAAAAATCACTCTTTGCTAAGATGCTGCTTGTTTTTTTCTACCAACGCTTTCATTTTCTTTATTTCCCCAGAGAAAACAAACTAATCCAATTTCTAAGCAAGTAAGATTTAGTCTGCACGAGCATCCATGGAAAGCTTAATTATGAAAAGCATGAAAACGCCATTTATATAACCAAGAATTTTAACAGAAGCTTTTGAGCTCCGTGAGCTCAGTGGCTGCCACTACAGCTGTATGTGTTGGTTCATATCTTCAAATACTGTTTCTTCAAGTCACAATGTCACATCACTGTTGATGACCAACAGGATCTGTTTTGTGACCAACAGCATCTGCTTTGTTCTTTAAGTACTTGCAAAGAGAAATCCCACCCAAAAGCACAAAACTACATCTACCTAAGTAATTTAAATGTGTTGATGACTTGATAGGTGTAACAGATAAACCTACACTGCAGATGGCATTTTAAGTACAGCATAACACTCCAGAAAGAAAGAACGATTAATAAGCTGCAAGCTGGAACGTGAGGGCAATGTCCAACCAGGCAGCACTCTAATTGGATGACATCCTCATCCATTTATTCAGAAGCACTTGAGAAATCACATTTTCCAAACAAAAGTTTCTGGCAGTGTAGGTTTTACATGTGTAATCAACTGAATCACCAGCAAAGCTTCATACTATAAACCCAGAAAAAACAGCCAACAATTATACATAGAAGTGTCACTGCCACATGCTAACTTTATTGCTGTTTTGAGTAAAAAATATATATATATTGAAAAAAAGCATGCACATATGGTTTGCACTTTCCAAGCATCTACTGGCTTAACTCTAAGATTTCCAATTTTGGATATGAAAACACTAATATATACATTATATATATACATATATATATACACACACACACACATATATATATTTCTTTTTTGTAATATTAGGTCTATACTCTAGTATGAACATCTCTAAAAAAAATTTCAATACGTACATAACCCCATGAAGAGCTTTATAGTATCCTAGGGGACTAAGCAAGACAACTAGGGGGAAGAGGAGGAGAAGCAGGCAGGCTCCGCATTATTTCTTCACTCTTTTGATGCAAAGTAACTTTAGTATTAAAAACAATATATCAAAACTTTTTCAAAAAGTAAATTACAAACTCTTACTTCACATTTTCTGAGATTGCCTCATGCAGGACAAAAAGAAAATGAGAATTCCCAGCGTGTTTTTAGGATGGCACAGGAGTGCCTGCCAGAACTCTGCCCTTAAGATACGCATTCCAACTTTCTTGTTTTTCCTCATAACCATTAACCTCCAGCATTCCCAGCCAAAAAGACATGCATTAGCAAAACGGAAGACCACACAATACCTTGATCATTCAAAGCCTGAGTGGGATCTTTCAGAAGGGCTGCATATTTATGAAGAAGATTTACCATCACCTCCAAAAGCCCCACCTCCCTGAAGACATCCTTAAAGATGTAGTCATGGCGGGTGAATTTCAGGAGCGTCTTCATGGCAATGATGCTACAGTGATAAGAAGTGCTGGATTTTAAAAGGATGCTCACACTGATCAGTTCTTTACAGGGTATGTAATTCAAGCTGAAGACAACAAATTCCAGCATCTCAAAGTATTTGGTCTGCACTTCTGGAAGTTTAGAAATTTTCTCTGCGAACTGAGACAATGTGTGCTGTGACTCCAAAATGAAGTAATTGGCATTGTCCACCATATAAATATTCGTGATGGCATCAAGGATGATTTGTGCTAGATAGCTAGTTTTTGCTTTCAAAAATGCATTCTGAAGGACGGAAAACGCTTGAATATTCCTCACGCTGTGACCTAAATTAGGAAACAAAGTGGGATGGGAAGAAAAAAAGTGAAAGTTCTTGATTGTCTCAAACAAAGAGTACACTTACTATTAACAATCCATGCATTCTAATAAGCGTGGTTAAAATAACAGTAATGTTCACTTTTTTTTTTTTAATTAAAATGGGCTCTTCACAAAAGCCTTTGCATAACCAATTACACTGCAAATCCTATGATTTACTATTCTTTCAGATGACACCTTGGTCTTTGAAAGCAAGTGTTTACACATGCAGCTAAATGAACGATAGTTTCTTTCAAATAGGGAAGCAAGGTGACCTATTTTTAAAATTTGCAAGGGTATACAGTTCTAGAGAAAAAATAAAGCCTGCATGTCGTCTATCTGGGGTGTAAGAAAACACATTACAGAAACAGTAGAATGTTCCATATTCCATAATACAGTAGATCACCACATCCTTCACAAGTTTTAGGTAATCTAAGTTTGAAAGAACGTGCATCTGATCACCTGTATTTAAGAGAGCAATAAGCAATGAGAAAGGCTTATCAGTTGAGCTGAAAGCTAAACAGCATGCATGGCCTCTGAGTCATCATATTCCATTCGCTTTTCAGAAATTCTGTGCAACAGAAGAAAGCTAAGTGCAGAGAAACTCCAGAGGGCTGCAGAAGGCCTGCCTTCAACAGGGAGCGTGC